>JARYHS010011408.1:136861734-137326217 GCA_031002005.1 Vandiemenella viatica
CACCGTTGACAGGCGACTCAGATGTTCTTCAAATGTTTTCGAGAAAACAACAATGTCATCTAAATAACAAAGACACGTCGTCCACTTAAGGTGTCGAAGTAAGTTGTCCATCATGCGTTTCGAATGTGGCCGGAGCGTTGCATAATCCGAATGGCATTACTTTGAATTCATAGAGGCCATCAGGTGTAATAAAAGCCGTCTTTTCTCTGTCAGCTTCGTCAACCTCGATTTGCCAGTAGCCTGTCTGCATGTCCATGGTTGAGAAGTATGTAGCTCCTTTCAAGCAGTCTAAGGCGTCGTCGATGCGCGGCAGTGGGTAGACATCTTTCTTTGTGATTTTGTTCAGCCGCCGATAGTCGACACAGAATCGCCACGTACCATCCTTCTTCTTTACGAGGACCACCGGAGATGACCAAGGACTCTCCGAAGGTTGAATAATGTCATTATGCAACATCTTCTCCACTTCCTCTCGAATTATTCGCCTTTCGATTGGTGACAATCGGTACGAGCGCTGGCTAATGGGCGGATGATCCCCAGTATTGATACGATGCTTTATCGTGGGCCGTTTCGTCTGACCTTTTTTTTGCTGCGGTGTGAATACACCAGAGAATTGGCGTAGTATAGCTAACACCCGGTGGTGTTGTTCCTTGGTCAGGCCGGACCCTATTGGCAGTTCCATAGTTGTTTCCTCCAGCGTGTTGTCGGTACTAGTAACAGAGCATGGATCTTCGTTAATGACGTTGAGCTCGCCCTCCTGGACTGGTTCAGCTGTCCCTATGCACATTCCCTTGGGGATAATTTGTGACTGCTCGTGACAGTTGGTGATCCAAATGTCTCCTCGACCACCGATAGTGCTTATGATAGCCGCTGGTATGTAGATTTCTTTCGTGAGCCTAATAAACTTTCTACTATCGACAAGCACTTCAAGGTTGCGGTCGTCCGTGTTTTTGACTGGGACTCTTCTCATTGCGAACGGCGGGATTGTCACGTTGTCAACGGCGAATAACTTCCCAGAAGATTCTGTGTTACGTGTACCCGTCGCAACGACTTCTTCAATTTGCAGCTCAGATGTTCCACAGTCAATGACAGCTTGGGATGCCTTAAGGAAGTCCCATCCAAGGATGACATTATGACTACATTCTGTTAAAATGACAAATTCAACTGGCTGGGTCCTGTTGTTGATGGTTATTCTCGCGACACAAGCTCCAGCTGGCTGGACGTACTTTCCATTTGCGACCTTTAGCACAGTTGCCCCGTATCACGGAACATTGTCTTCTTTAGTGTGCGACGATAATTGTCCGACAATACGGAGAAAGAAGCTCCTGAATCAACCAGCGCCCGGACAGGTTGGCCGTCGATTACAACGTTGATGAGATTTCCCGACATCTTAGTGACTGTCATCCATGGAGGATTTTCATCTGCGGCGGCCTCACCTCCGTAGATGGTCGCCTTGCTTAGTTTTCCTGCGTGCGGCGGCTAGGGGAGCGGCTGGTAGCTCTGTCCGGCGACGATGAACGGCAGCGGCGCGTCGGGGATCGACCTCGTCTAGGGTACGGCGATGGGCTTCTTCCCGTAGGTCGACCGAACTCGTCAGCGGGTGGCTGCCTGGGGTAGAACTGTTCTGATGGCGGACGTCTTGCGGCAAAATAATCGTCAAATACTCGTCTTCTCTCTCTGCAGTATCGTACGACATGTCCAGGGCGCCCACAGTGGAAACATACTGGCGCGTTGTCTTCTGTCCTCCAGACGTCCGTTCGTCTGCGGGACGTCATAGGTGCCGGAGGATTTGGTTGTGGCCGTGTCGGCCGGTTCCTAGGCTGCCGTTTGGCAGCTGCAGCATACGTCAAATCAGGGCGAGGCCATTCTTCACGTCGAGTGCGATTGGCTCGGCAGACAGGAGCTATTGTCTGAAATACCTCTTTTTCCGCCGCGTCGGCTCCTTCATGACCCACTGGGCTTACATCCATGGCCATGATCTGATGCTCACTCGGTTCAAGTGTCCCAGCTGCCATGAACTGTTGTAATTCTTCTCTCACAATTTGTCGTATGAGAGACGCAAAGTCGTGCTGGTCTTCCACAACTGCCATAGGGACTACGTTGGGAAGTCTGTCATACTTCTTTCGCCCAACCCTCCTTTGTTGCATCTCCTCAATCCGCTGGCACCACTTGACGAACTCTTCCGTCGTAGCGACGTCTTTTATCAGAAGAGCTTGGTACATGTCTTCTGCAATACCTTTCATTAGGTGCGTGATTTTGTCGGCTTCAGTCATATTCGGGTTGACTACGTTGCATAGGGCCAAAACATCCTGTATGTAAGATTGCGTCGGCTCCCCATGTCGTTGGGCCCGGTTCTTCAGTTGTTCTTCCGCCGAGCGGATTTGTCGCTGGTGGTCCCCAAACGTTTTCTGAAGTTCCGTCTGGAACATTTCCCAGTTATTCAGTTTATCTTCGTTGTTCTCGAACCACTGCTGGGCGGTTCCGTCCAGATAGAAATAAACATTTGCCAAGCACATGGTATGATCCCACCTGTTGTACTTGGCGACTCGGTCGAACCCTTTTAGCCATTTGTTAGGGTCCTGTCCAGCATCTCCAGAGAACACCGATGGGTGTCGAATGTGCAGCTGGCTTGCCGCCATGGGTTTCCTAATGACGCGGACTTTCGGAAGGACGTACTGAGTATATCCTTTGTAGTCCGGTTCCAGTCCGTGTAGGCGGCGACTTTTACGTTGCCTAATCGGAGCCACGATGATGCAGCTGTTGCACAGGGTACCCGGCGTCTCCACCAAACTATGTCGCGTTGCAACCGGGGCAGGTGTGAATTCGAAGGTTACTTGTCAATGAACACAGCACTTAAACTGAGAACAGGTTTATTGAGAACTCAAACATACACGCAGCACTGACTGCCTCTTGGGCAGAATGCTCTTCTATTTATACACAGATAGAACGTACTAGAGATTACAAGAGTAGTTAACAAATGAAATGTGTAGAAGTTACAAGTGACCTTAGGAAACATGTAGAATCTTCTGGAAATAATAAACAGAATTAAATAATTTTTGTCAGTGGGCGGGATTGAACCGGCGACCTTCGGTACCGCAATTCGTGACGCTACCCGCTGCGTCATGCTGGCAGACGGTACACTGGCGTTCATGCGGCAATATCAGATGAGGTTAAGACCAGAAGCTGCATTCAATTTCTTGTTTTATCGATTCAAATAATTAAAGAAGGAGAGAGAATAATTAAACTAGTGTTTCGTTGTATAGAAAAAAAAAAGGGGGGAGGAAAATTGCTGCATTAGTATTGTTGTGTGAGATTTATTTTCTTAATTTCTGCAGGGCAATCCCAATTAAAATTCGAGATATTCTCAGCAGTGGTAGTGCGTGCTATCAGAGCGCCGTTAGGGATTAGCGGGAATCCAGCGAAGCTCGGATTCTATTAGAAGCGCCTGCTTTACGGGTGAGCAGTTGGAACCGCAGAGAAATCTTCAGACTGCAGGATCTGCGCCAGGTAATACTTTTTCCAATAAAGGGTTTAATTCTATCGTGCGCCCAAAGAGAATAAACATTTTAGCCCGCCAGGAAACCCGTTTGCGCAGGTAGTGGCGCGGACTAATTCTATGTCCGATATCGGCCTGCCTGTATTGTCTGCCGGCTATAGAGGGGGGCTTATGCACGTCCTAGTAGTCCTCCGGGATTACAGGAGGCCGCTTCATTACATGCACGCACCTTTGGGACTTACATACGTTTGATTAATGTGTAAAACAATATGTAGCAGATAAGGTCTTGTTTATGATGTTAATTGTTTTTGGACAAAAGTCACATCATCTTTAACACTTTCACAACAAGGTTATAGAAATAAATGAGGTTTTTATGGCTTCTAAGAAACTTCATTCCTTGAATTTTAAAACAGATAGTTACGTCCATTAAAAACACTAATAATATACAAACTTTCATAACGCTGTGATAAAAATTATATTTTATGAGCTATTTTCAAGATTTTTTCCCCATTTTGTGTGCCGTTTTTGGCGGAGGACAACAACTTCTCATATTACCTTCTTATCGTTAGATGTTTGTAACTATAAGAAGGTAATGTGAGAAGTTGTCATCCTCCGCCAAAAACGGCCATGCCTTAAGCCTTTCGGAAACTGACACAGGAAATGGGGAAAAAATCATTAAAACTGCTCATAAAATATAAAAATATAATTTATCATAGCGTTAAGAAATTTTGTTTATTATTAGAACGCAGTAGATGAAGCGACATAGCTCACTTCGTATATCTTCTTAATCCAGCCTGGAAGATTAGAGTTTGATCCTCGATGGTTTTACTTAGAAGATTAACACTCCAAACTGATTGCCATGTCCAATCGGCCTGCTGCAGGATGAGCACTATGATGATTCTCGTCACAACAGGTGACCAAGGCACCCTTGCCAGCATTGAGAAACATGCTCCTTCAAGCAGTGTCTCGGGAATTTTAACTGGGCGATGTCCCCTTGCCTTCCCCACTGATGAAAGTGTATGTAAATGTTTCTTCTTGTGCTGATGACTATAATGTATTTGGGTTCAGTGTAGTATATTACTTGCGTTGTGAAACCACTTCAATAAAATGCTTTACTACTGGACGTGACCTTCAAAGCTGGGGAACCTTCCACGCGTCCGATAACGCAGGAACTGCTAAGCCGCGTTCCCACGACGTCTTGTAACGAAGGCGGGACTTGACGGGACCTCATTAGCCGAAGTGTAGGGACGAGCGCGCGCTGCAGGTTAGCCCTTGCTTACCTCGCCGCCACCTCCCCACCACGTTGCCTAGTGTCGTTTGGCACAGAGCACTTTACGGCAACAGAAGAGGTGCACCGCTGCTGCAATCCGATGGCAACAGCGCACCGCTACACACGCCTGTGATGTTTACCGACTCAGAGTGGGTAGCTGCGTCTCGTCTCCGCTAGCAGAGGCGGCCCTTATCCCATGGCGTCTTGTTGAATATTCGTCCCGTCCCGTCACGTCCTGCCTTCGTTACAACGCGACTTTAGTTTATATATATATATATATATATATATATATATATATATATATATATATATATATATAATGGCTTTCGGCGACTAAGACATTCAGCCAGCTCAATGTGTCTTATGATATATCATCCAGTGAATTATTATGGCCGGTAAGTTATGATTTCTAAGTATAGACACCACAGGACGGACACGACATTCACACAGACACACAACACTTAAACATCCATGCCCGCGGCCGGATTCGAACCGGCGACCTTCAGCACGAGGAGCCAGCACTCTAGCCCGTACGCTACCGAGGCCGGCTCGACTTTAGTTATATTGTCCACCACCACACCGCTGCTTGGCTAACCAGGAAATTTCAAATAAATAACTGCGTTGTATATTATTTGCACTTACGTTGCTGAAAGGAAATTTAACTGCGCTGCCAGCTGAGGGGCAATTGTCTGTTGTGGAAGTAACTCCACAAAAATACGAATAAAAATGCTAAAAAATTATAATTCGAGATCCAACATTAAAATTATTACATTGCGACTTTTCTTTAAATTTACATATCGCTCTTTGTTTATTTACGACGGTTAGATTCAGAAATACATGTAAGGAGAAGAGTATACGATGATTTCGCTGTTTTCTCTGTAGCAGTTACTACAAACATGTCACAACGCATACTGTGAATTTTTTGGGCAGAAAATAAGAAACAGGGAAATTTGTAGGACCACGTTAAACGTTTATATGACTTGAATTTGCTGTGGATGTGTACAAATATGGTTATTAGCCATAGGAGGAACCTACAGTTTAACGTGAAATCCGACCCAAGGAAGCGTTATGGCGCACTTCTCCCTATACATCAAGCTGTGCTAGAGCCGTAGGTCGAAATAAATTCTTATGAAAATCTCCGCCGAGACAGGGATTCGAACCGGGATCTTTCGATCTCCAGTCAGATACGTTAACCATTGAGCCAATTTACCGCTATATCGATTAAATAAATAATAGTTACTCGTTCTTGAAATTATGCTTTATTTAGGAAATTTTTCATAACAACACAAAATTTCCATAATTTAAACTTAAATGTGGGTATTTAAAAACATCTTAGTCAAATACTTCAAGTATCTAATAATAGAAAGCTTACTGATACCGCGAAAAATATCAATTAAAAAAAGATAGCAAATAGTAGTTATTCGTTTTTCCTAAGTAACTTTACCAGAATAAATTCCTACCATGACAGTAGGTTACACGAGTTAGTTTTGTTGGGCTTTTATTTTAGCGGATGACAGATAAAGGAAAGAAGATGGTGACTCCCGATATCAGCCCATCCAGGCCTACCCCTGTCAAAGACAGTAAGAGAACCGACATGCTTAAAGACCCTACCGGACGAACGAATCACGATTAACAGTGTTCTCCCTTCATATGCACTGCGGAGTGGTTTGGCGTTTAGCCCAGAACTTCTGATGGTCAATCTGGTTGTTGTGAATTCGTTACCACCATTTCTCATCACCTGCCGGCTAAGTCTTGATGCCGAAGGTTTTTATCACCACCAGCAACCCGTGCCAGGTGTCGGACTGCGTTACGGTGCTGCAAACAGTTTAACCTACAGAGCGGTTTGCGTAGCGGGTACCCAGGAGGATAAGACCGCCGGAACTTGCCGTTAAATTTACATCCCCTCCATAGTGCTACACATCGAGAACGCGTATATAGAGCTCTACCACCGCGAATTCTAAAAATAGTCCTGTGATTCTAATTGAAAAATTATCTATTTCATATTTAACTTTTTTAGTAGAACAGAATACTATACACGACTATTTTGCTCGAAGCCAAATATTTTTCCGACCATCCTCGAATTTGCATGCGCAGTATGAAATATTAAATGCCTGTTAGATTGGTTTGAGATAATTTAATTTCGTGAAAGTAAAATAATCGCGGATGACACATATGAGACAGAAAATGTAAATTGTATCTAGAGCACCAGATGTCAACGGCGCTCTTCTAATTGTTTGGACATTGGCAGAAACATCCTTCTTTCCTTGCCTTTTGCTTGTAAAAACGTGAAGAATTCTACTTTTCTAATACTACTTTAACTTAGTTACGGCTAGAACTGAGCATTATTTGTGCTGAAAAGGCAAAAACTGTAAAAATAATAATCCAGTAGGCATTCATTTCCATTCGCTTAAATTATTCGCAACCACACTGGCAGAAATATTAGGATAATAGTACAACGGGGATAACGTAACGCTGATATTTGCTTGTAACAACTAGTCTAGATGGATGGGCCATTACACCTGTTCCGACCTGAGAAATCGGTAAATCCCCATCTGGTTCGGCCAATACATATTCTTCAGAATAGGACGCTGAGTGCATCTACTTTTGATTTTACACTGTTATTTGCTATTTGGACATAGTCTATCGCTGCATCTTCGGCTATAAAATTTTATAATTGGGTAGTAGTACATTATATTTCTATTATTTTTTTTTTTTTAAATTTTAATCTCATTTTTATGACTATTCCACATTTGTAACTGAATTGAATCGTATCCATTAATCGGAACAGCCGGTATATCGAGCGTGGTGAGAGAACGGTTAACGTTCTGGCCTCGCATTCGGGAGGACGCCGGTTCGAATCTTCGTCCGGACATCCAGATTTGTGTTTTCCATGGTTTCCCCAAATCACTCCAGGGAATTCCTTCCTCTTCCCACCTCTAATGACCTCGACGTCGACGAGGCGTAAAGCCACAAGTAGAAAACAAAACAGTTTATAGAAATTAAGTGTCTTCTCGCAGTTTTATCATCAGTGCATGAAATACCAAAATACGTAACCAAGAAGACAAAAAAGTCCATAGGCTCCGAAACATACGTTCTGTACGCCATTTCCTGATTTTAAACTGTGCTGTGTATCTTTGCAGCACGCCTTTCTGGTCTGGCGAAGTAGTTACTCGATTTGTCGGTGTATGCTCAACGCAATAAGTCGTAATTAAAGAGTTTAATTAAGCAGCGTAATGGATTGCGCAAGCGTGCTATTGGTCCGCGAGAGCCGCCGCGGCATGTTCTGCGGGCTGCAGATAACATCGCCAGCTGCTTACTTTGTGAGAGAAACTCTTCTGGATAAACGGCAGAAAATGTAACTAGGTAAAAATAGTACACTATTAAGCCTTCGTACGCTGCCACCACATAATAAGTAACCTGATTCTTAAGTATGCCATATTGATTCAAAATATTCTATAGAAGCAAGTCTCTTGAGCGAACAGCGTGTGTACAGAAAAGTGCAGTCAATGTTCGACAAACTATTGCACAGCAATAAACAGAGTTACGTTAATAGTCAAAGAAAAAGTAGCAATATGAACTAGTTTGCTAGATCAAGAATGTTTCCACAAGATGGTGAATTTAGACTAGATTCAGGTGTTCAAGTGCATACTACGTGTCACAATAAGACATTTCTTATCCTACACCACTGACCCGTAAGTTAACTGCAATCGGCATTGATACCGGTAAATTTGACTCGTCATAGAAGCCCGGCTTCTTTCAGTCTTCGGTGTTCCAGAACTGGCCATGTAACCCATCAGTTGTGTAGTGTTTTCCAGGTAATGAGTTTGAAGCTTCAAGTTTGAAGTGATCAGAGTAACTGATATTTTGCTTCATTTGACAGTTTTCGCCTTCCCCAACAAATATTACGAAGGCTGCTTAATGTGTTCTTCGATTTTAATTGCATAGTGCACACGAATTCTTGCCACAAGATCAAACGATCACTAAGGAATGCTACCTTCAAGTTGTGGCAAAACAATCCGTAGCATTTGCATCACGATAATGCACCTGCTAACACATCGTTGCGTATTCGTGATTTTAAAAAAAATGAAAAATGCAATGATGCCATAGCTTTCATATTCACCAGATATGACCCCGTATGACTTTTTTCTGTTCCCATAAATAAAGAGAATCCTGAAGGGCCGTCGTTTTACAAACATAGATGAGATTAAAAGCGCATCACTGAAAGAGCTCCAAGCTATCCCAAAGATCAAGTTTCAGAACTATTTTTGGGATTGGAAGAAGTGCTGGCATACGTGTGTAATATCTAATGGGGACTGTTTTAAAGGGGATGACATCGATGTAGACGAATAAATAAAATTCTTTTTAAAAAATATGAAAATTCCCCTTATTTTTTGAACACAAAAATTTCTTCTGATCATTGCTTCTTTTGATGGTCACGGTTGGTTAAGTGGTAATCGGAATTATCGCAGCTGTTAATCCCGGATAGGAATCGTAAAGAATGCTGTATTGTTACCTTCAATATTTAACTTCTCTAACGCCAGTTTAAGTCGTAAATATTTTTTTTACACTGCGTGACAAAAAAATTGAAGCATCCAATATTGGAGGAGAAAACGAAATGAAACTTCATGGGCTGAGAGGATATGTGATGATGATATTGCAAAAATCGGTTCAAATTTACCAAGAATTTGGCAGTTGAACACACTTGTCAGTATTCCCCTTTTGCCCTGGGTGCAAGCACTGATTCGATTCACATGAGAAAGTAGGATGTCCATGACGTACCTTCGTGCCGCCAGAGTTCCCTCAATCAATACCAGTCGTGACTTGAAGTCATAACCGATGGTTCCCCACACCATGACGCCAGGAGGTACTCCACCGTGCCTCTCCGTCATACCAGCCGACGATGGTCATTCGAGGGGGTGCACAAGCGCCATTCATCAATGGACACAATGTAATCCCATTCATTGTGTTCACCGATCCTGTACTACCAGGGATGAGAGATAAAACAGTCGAAAGACTGATGACACCAAAAAATCACCCTTACCATTCGAATAATTGCATACATCCAGGCCAGAAGGGGTGCAACGCATTCTGATAATTGGGCTCATATTGCTAAGTTTTTTGTACATTTGGCTAGATTTTGTAATCGCCTCCTGAGCCCTTCACTTTTTTGCCAGGCCGTGTAATTTCCTCTACCGTTTCCGAAGTTTAAACATTTTTCTTTAATTTAATATTGTGGAAATAACTGATTTCCGTTATCTCGTATCAAGGTTCATCATATGAAACTCATGTGCATAAGTTGAAGGAACAGTTGTGTCCTATTTTTCAACACAGTTCCTCCGACGATAGTCCAATGCATCTATGCCATCCACATTAGCTGATGGCACATATGACGATTTTATTTGATTTTGATTCGGTGCAAGACATAAAGATTTGAATGTTTGAAAATGGGTAAGAGTATAGGAAACTGCATCACAAAACTCGAAGAATAGTTTTTTTTCGCGATTTTTCGGGAGTGGTAAGCCCTAAGAACTGTTGAATATCAAAGTGAAAATAAAATTTTCTACTATTTAAATACGCTTAATAAAATTCTGAGTTTTGATTTTTATTTCCGTCTATTAATGAATATTGTATATAGGACTGTTTTAAAAGTAAGATCTTAACATATTTAACCACCACACGAATAAATGAAGATACTTCAATGCTAGACAGATTTAATGGAGTAAGTGTTAATTGTTTCAGTTACCAGAAATTATTTTGGTATGAAATGAAACAATGCTTGCCTATTACTGTGTGGTAAATATTCAGTTCATTGGTATTGAAGTGCTTTTATCGAATAGATTATTATATTTGCCTTGTCAGTTAATCTTTTGATTACAATAATTTAAAATTTGACCAAGGATATATAACTGGTCATACAGTCTGAAGTTAATTAACTTGTAGAGTCCAACGCAATGGAAATTGTTCCAACCGAACTTTACAGTGGTTTTATCAACAGGAAGGGTGTACGCCACCTGCTGTTAATTGCGTTGAGTGAATGCCCGAGTTAAGGTATTGTGTATACGGCTGGCGGCCACGTCATGATTAGGTAATTAAACCGTGGACAGTCAGCACTAACACAAAGGAGGTTAGTTTCCCTGTGCCTATCTGGCCACTCTGAAATTTCACATCAGTAATTTTGGATCTGTCTGAGGGTTCAACAAATTTAAAACGATATCTTTGTTTCAGCCTGTAAAGACACTAGATGTTACCTAAACACAGACCCTTTTTGAAAGTTAATGAACATATACAAAGAACACCAATTGGTTAAACGCAACGGCAAAATAAAAATAAAACAGGCATGTTACGTGTTTAGATTGTATGAAAATTACACGTTAAAAAGCTTCAATATATTATACCGATTTACCACCAGTTAAACATGTGTTGTTTGGCGTCTTTGGGGCAGTTAAATGTTAATGGATCCATTTATAAACCTGCACGCTGGAGAAGAGTTTGATTTTTGACCACCCGTAGTTATAAATAAGTCTGTATTCAACAGGTTTGGATTCTCGTTGCAGTTATCAGAAAAATTGCTCTCTGCTCAGAAATTTACATCTGTTTAGTATTTTACATGCAATATGATATATAAAAAAGAATGAAAAATAGATGAACTAAAGTGGAAATATCAGAGGTAAGAAAAGTTCTTAGCAATCAAACGACAAAATGTTTCACATTGCAATCACTTAGCAGTAGCATCTAGACGTTGTTACAAATATTTTGTTAATAAAAATAATTCTGGCTAGGATTTATAGAGACGGTACTTTCTATTTGTTATGTACTAGGCGTACTATTTGGGTGGAACGGCAAGTAATGGGCAGTTTAAACCAACACTAATACTTAATTAATAATTATTCTTTAATAATTACGCCAGTACAACTGTTTTTGACAATATTTATTTGACGGACGCGTTTCGCCTCTCGTCGAGGCATCATCAGCGTACAACGTTTTCTGTAATTTGTGATATTTTACATGGTGGTTTTATTTTTACATTTAAATAAATTTTTCTTATCTATAGGAAGCGTAAATATAACTTATATTTTACATATCTGTTTTTTAAAATTAGCAAGCAGAACGTCTTGTTTACATAGATGTAATGAGGTAGATTCATATATCACTTACCTTTTACGTAAGTGATATATGAATCTACCTCATTACATCTATGTAAACAAGACGTTCTGCTTGCTAATTTTAAAAACAGATATGTAAAATATAAGTTATATTTACGCTTCCTATAGATAAGAAAAATTTATTTAAATGTAAAAATAAAACCACCATGTAAAATATCACAAATTACAGAAAACGTTGTACGCTGATGATGCCTCGACGAGAGGCGAAACGCGTCCGTCAAATAAATATTGTCAAAAACAGTTGTACTGCCGTAATTATTAAAGAATAATTATTAATTTAACAAACAACTGTGGAAGAGATGGCCTACAATAATCACTAATACTAATTGTTGCACGTCAGTCTTACCAGCAGTTTGTAAGGTCTACTTGTTATTTATAAATTAACAATTATATTTTTACAATTTCCAGTGTCGGATCAGTACTACAGAATCTTTAATTATCATCTATATTCATTACTGGGCTTAATACCAAGGCTGAAATTATCTTTTAAATGATATCAATTATATTTCAAACATCAACTGAAATAGTTTATTAAACTTTCATAATAACAATAACTATCCACTTATCTTATGGTGCCCAGTAGTTTACAAACATTATTCTACTTTAACACAGTGGTTACAGTTCATTGATACAATTATACTTCTCCTCTGCCCCCGGGCTTATCTTTTTCAATATTAAACTACAGTTCTGCGTTCCTCCCTGCAGGGTTTCCGAACGTCCTTTTATTCATGCTTCTCAAGCCATCTTTATATCAACATCTACTCGTAAAAAGAGATCTTCTTTGGTATGACTCGATGTTCTCTGACCTTGAAACTTAAATGTCCAAATCTATTGTACATAAACATATTTACTTAATAACAAAATATTATTATAATAATAATTTTCACAATTAGTGAGGTTCTTACTGATGTGGTAATAGTTACACAGATAATCAACATGTGTTTAAAAACACACTGGAAACAATGTTTTTCGACTGAGTAAACATGCATCAGCTTACTAAGAGCCGGAAACCAACTGTCAAGTTACAACTAACGTTCCAATCAGTTATTGAGGTGCAGTATTTGTATTGAATTTATGAGCACCGTATCGTCTATACAACCTGTATGAAATACATTCTCCACTACTATCATAACTAAATGGCCTTTGGCCTTCTGGAAATGTAAGAAACTACTGATTTCATAAACATAAGTTTTGTATTCAAGCAGAATGTATAACTCTAACCTATAAGAAATTCACCAGTGATGTGTGATTTGACGCAGAATGAGTAACGGCGAGCAGTTAACAAGTAAAAACTGCTAAATATGGAAATACATTAAACATAGAATTATCCTACTCGTAATCTATAATCAGTCAACAGGAATTTGTTCGCAAATTTGTTGACAAATTTATCATTACAGCTAATGCAATGGCCATAAACCATTAAATATCCGCCGATGTTTCAAAGGAATGGCGTTCTATGTAAATAAGGGTGAGGTTCTGTTGAATAAAACCCAGAATTCGCAACCTAGATGTAGCGCCAACCCTGAACTGAGAATGTCAAACAAAAAAGGTCTGTAATTTCTGGTAGAAATATGTTTTAATGTTCTTTTCCTTGTAGTGTCATGTAAAACTTACGGTATCGTCAATATAGAAAATATTTGTTTCTGAAAGCAGTATGTCTTTCATATACATGAATCGCTGCAATGCGTTGTGGATATACTTAACTCAAGGTTTATTTCACTTTAACATTTGTCACGTGCTCCCCTCACGTGAATTCAATTTTGCTCCAGTGTCGCCATCATCTGTTACATTTCCCCGAAATGATTTGAAAATACGAACCCCATCGAGAGAAGCTCTTCTGAGAAGCTGCAGACGTATCGAGAGTGGCTACACATACCGCCACAGATATCGATCACAAGAAGTAGCGATACTCACTGCCAAACAATATCGCTGCATCTACTGCACTGCATCTACTTGCAGCTGTAGTTTTCCTACCTGCATACTTATGGAACTGAAAATGAACACGGATATTGCTGAAAAGAGAATGGAACACTAGCTGTGTGCTGTGCGAGTGGATTTCGACGCAGTTAAGGAAGGAAGCACAATACAGAAGAATTCATAATTACTATTTACCGTTCCTTGAGATCATCATTCATGCCTACCATACAAATATCACTAGTTGTTTCTTTTGGTAGAAACATTGATATACCTCACACAAATAATAGCGATAATTTCAGTTCACAGGACCGAGCACGTTTCGGCCTGGCATTCGGGAGAGCCTGGGTTCGATACTCGCTCGGGCCATCCAGAATTAGGGTTTCTACTGTTTTTCGAAGATACTATTGGCGTATGAGCAGGGGTGTTAGTTACATGAACTGGAAGGGGTACAGAGGATGGCTGTTAGATGTGTTTGTAAAAGTTAGCAGATGACACAATCAGTAACTGATATAAGAAATCAATTGGCTTGGGATTCAACGGATGACAAGAGGCTGAACAATGTATCAGAAAAAGCAGGAGAATTTATATAAAAATTCATGAAATGTGGAAGTAGGTCAGTAGCGATATTGGCACCGAGGCATTAGCTCCGCCGTAATTTAAATAAAAAAATTTAATGGAGCAAGTTCAGTTTAATTATTAATAGCGTATTGAGTACAAAGTCCTGAAATAATATTTTTCAGTGTAGAATTTTTTTTTATAAATAGTGCTATCTGAAGTAGTTTACATATTAAATCATGATTTACATAACGGGAATTACAAGCACCGTCTATTCGACAGCTAAACCCAGAAGTTTAACGTCGTCTCTTAACCTTCACTTTTCTCATGAAGTGTGTTTTTAGTTAAGATGTTGAACGAACATTTCGCGTCATCTGGCACCGAAATGCTGAGTTTGTCTACGGTGTCATAACAGACTCCTCGTGTCTAAACTCCAATGATGTGCGGTGTTTTTGGGTATGATGCTGCCAAATGTAGATCTTTCATTTAGCTGACTGTCGTCGAAATCATTAATTAAATGAAAAATTTAAACTAAATTTGGTGGCAAAATTTGTTTGATAAAAAACATCGAGCGCGGTGTTTAGCGTTGACACTCTTTCTATGCATTCCGGAGGACGCAGCTTCAAATCCAAATTTGGGTTCTTCATTGTGCACGAAATCACTCCAGGTAAATGCCGGAATGTTTCCTTGAAAAAGCCGCGACTGAATTCATTCTCGTTCTTTGCCCACCGTCCTTTCCCACATCTAGTGACCTCGGCGTCGACCAGGTGAGAAGCCATAAAAAACTGAAGACAAGCGACTAACAAAGGAGATGTATTGATCCGCAGATCCATATTATTCAGCCTGATAAATTACGCGACATAAAATCGATAGAAACGTTTCTTAGTGTCCTGTTGTTCCATTTTCGTAGCTGTTATATGGCAGCATTTGTAATTTTATTACTTAACGATATAGGTTACGACTATAGATTTTAATTATATTTTTCCGATAAATTACCTTTTTCCCCTGTAGACTTGCGTGTTCTTGGGTTCTAGTTCAGTTTTTAACAAAGATTTAATCTGGGTTAATAGGATTTACTATGATGACACCGTTCTTATAGGCAACATAATTGAGGATGAGGGTGCAAATTGAGTACTAATTCTTCATTAACTAGAAACATATCTGATAGATATTAAAACAAGCTTTCCTTAAAATCTTCCAGACGAATGAATGACCGAACGAACCATCGCAGCATTCACCTGTAGCGATTTCGCTAAACCATGCAAAACCGAAATCTTGATGGGTGGTCGGTGATCCGGAGGAGAAATCGAACCCAGAATACTAAGCAAAGCATCACAGCCCACCCATCACGATCGCTTGTTTGTCTTTCATAATCCGCATTAATGAGTAGCATTATCGAGCGTTCACTACAGACGCCGAACACATGACATCTTACGATACTTTGGTCAACTATGCAATGGTCGTTGGATAATCCATAAACCAAGCACTACAAGAGAATACTCGAATGTTTCAATACTTAGTTAAGAATAATTAATTTAAGAAAAATCAGTGGAACTGTTTTCTGATCGTTGCATAGTGATATATGTTCATTATTACATACGGTGCAAGGAGTAGAGGTGGGCAAAAGAATCGTGAATCGATTCAAAGAGTCGACTCGTCTAAAAGAATCGTTTGCGGAATCGACTCACTTGGAAGAGTCACGGTTCACTCAAGAGTTGTTAAGAGGGAGCTCCGGAGCGGAGCCGTTGTTGCGCAATCGCTCACCGACTCGTCCAGGTTCTGAGTCGACTCCGAGTCGTTAACTCGACAATGTTTACGACTCTCGGCTCACTCGCTCTCGGCTCACTTCTGTCTTAATGACTCTTCCATGGATTCGGCTCTTTTTAACTCTTGATATCTGCGTAACTCGTGATTCCTTTCGATTCACAATCTTAGTTCTCACGGCGTGTTTCTTGGTTTGGCAACTTATTTGTAAGGAAATAAAGAATATTTAGCTTTGGAACAGGAAAATTAAAAATATATTACAGAAATAAAAAGTTTTTTTTAAATTTAGGAATTTATTTCCTTAAATACACATTTTTCTAGTGTTTTTGGAACTAGTTATAAGTTTTTGGTTTCCTTCCAGACTGTTATAGATGCTACCACAACACAGATTTAGATTTACAAATAAATTATCAATGAATTATAAGTCCTATAACTTTTATATTTTACCACAAATAAAGTATTTCCCGATTATTTGAGGACAGGGAAAAGTATACCTATTTCAGAGCCATCTGCTATTCCCATTTTGCGTGGGTTTTTCAAATTGCGAATGCATCGAGTACTGAATTTAATTGCGATGGAGCGCGTCCGGTTATCATACGAACTTCATCAGTGTTTTAGTTGTTCTTCAGTTCTTAATTTTGTGGATAATGCAAACATTTTGCAATAGAAATGAACGAAGTTTATGAATTGGACCATTACAAAAATTAGCAGGTGCTGAAGCGGCATATATACTGTTCCAGCTGGTGAGGTTTCTACGAGGAAAAAGGTTAAACGAAAAGACGTTGGGTAACAGTGCCGTCGATGAATATAGGGGAGCGTCCAGAAATTACGTGAGACTTTTTAGGGGGGGGGGAAGGGGTCCGGAAAATCTCACGAAATCTCACCAAAGGGGGGGGGTTGACGGATATCTCACGTGAAATTTTGAACTTGAACGAGTGTAGAACTAAAAAAAACGTAAAAAATATTAGTTTACAAGGCAAAAAAACCGGCTTTTGAGGGGGTATCATTCTTTCGGGGAGCACGACAGCTAAAAAAAGTCTCGAAACTTCTCCTGGTCGAACAACTGGGGGGAGGGGGTTCCGTGAAAATCTCATGAAATCTCACCAACGGGGAGGGGGGGGGGTCTAGATTTCCGGAAAATAGCCTCACGTAATTTCTGGACGTCCCCCAAAATACTAATACTGAAACCAAGAAAATAAATACAAAATTTAAATTATGCCATTTAAACAAACACTGATTTATTGGTTTGTGGGTAAAATGCTAGTGATACGCTGTTTAACTTAAGAAAAGCACCATCCGGCAAATTAAAAAAATTTGCCAAATTTATGGAGTAAAATTGGAGCATATGTAAGGGGCGTCCATAAACCATGTAGCTCCATTTTGGCTTCTTTTGAACCCTCCCTCCCCCCAAGTAACTCGACGTGGCTGATGTCTCTAACCCCCCTCTCCCCACGTAGTTTTTTCCACGACGGAAATAAATATTTACATGGTGTTGAGTGTTCTGTATCTCATTTTAAGTGTGACAAATAATATGAATGAAAAGCTATTTGGCCTGGCTCGGAATCCCACCTTCCAACCCCCTCCACCCACCTCTCAAGACCGATCTACGTGGTTTATGGACGCCCTCTAGCGAGACGTGTAGGCTAACAAACATGCCACCTACAAAATCAACAATCTCAATCGACAATTACAATCTGCAACAAGGCTTAGAATCAGTAATGAGGTTTGACAACAATTAGCTGGAAGCCTTGAAAATTTCACAGTGTGGCAATCTCACATTTTGTTGACCCGGTTCGGAAAATTCCCAGATCCACCACTGGTTGTAGTTAGACAGGGGGCGGCGTAATCGGTATTGCGCAAGGGCGCTCAAATAGTTAGTGGAGAGCCTGCTTTTTGTGCTTCACTATATTCAAGTCACCGGTCCAGTTTCACGTTTCAGGTATTTATTATTTACATTTACACTTATAATCTTGCCTAGTCTTTATTAATAATGCATCCGCTGCCAAGAATGAGCACATCAGTCTCCATTCTTTGTGGTATTTATTTGTCACTGGGGGCAGGATTTTTACCGATTTGCAGATCATATTTTAATATTTTTTAAACCAGTAGCTTTATTTCATTGAATTTTAGGGTATATTTCTGATTATCTTAAGAGTATGTATCCAGGATTTTATATAACTCGCTTCACTCATCTGAGTGTATAAGCTCCATATTCAACATCAGTATCTAAGAGTTCGTGAGACAATGTCATTGCCACAGTTAATCTCAGTGACTAAATCGTTATCACAATAAAAAAATACCGTATTTTCGCCTTCCGAAATTTCTTCCGCCTATATTTCTTTTATTGTATCGAAAATCTCGTAAACAAGCCAGTGGCGAATATAGAATACATTTTCGGGGGGGGAGTCGTTTAAAAGAATCGATTCTCAGCGAGGAGTGAATCGATTCCAAACGATTCATCAAAAAGAATCGGTTTGCCCATCACTAGCAAGGAGTCTTAACTGAAATATATGGACTGCAGTTAATTTACGATTTTCTCTTACTGTAACTTAGTTTTGTCATTTCATGCCGCCGGCTATTTGGCGAAAGTAAACATGTTCGCCGTGAAAAGGGCTCTTGGCGAATAAAGCAAATTGTCTGCGGTGGCGGCCGAATCACGCCGTGACCCTCAAAGCCACTCTCTCATCCATCCACATGTCCACTACACGAGTTGTTCATACTTTAAAGCTGCTAAATTTTATTTTCATTTTGAGGTGAAAATTTTTGTATCCTGAAATCTTCAGTTCTTTTCCCCTTGGTAATATAGACGGACAAGATATCTCTATAATTTCTTAAAAATGGTTTTATATGAATAAGAAACATTCTGCTAATTTAGTGAACTGTAATCGTAACCTTCGAGCTCCCTGCCGTAGACTATTGCTGTGTGTAGTTTCTGACACCTGGAAGGGGGAAATATTAAAGGTACAAAAAAAAAGGGGGGGAGGTAGTGTAGTGTTAACATAAGTAAGTCTTTCTTTAGTCCACCAGCAAGTAAATAAAAAAAATAGTTTTTAACTTAACATTTTGTTTAGATATTAATGAAACAACACTGTCAACATTTTCACTTTCTCATTAACTCTTGGGTCAACTTTTGTATACGCGTGACTTTCTCTAGCTCAGCAGTCCTGTTTATTGGCTAGAGCCGACATCTTTCCGCATATTCTAAGGGGTGTACTTCAATTCTACCTGCGTTCCACTGGTTCCGCTTCAGCTATTTAACATGTAATTTGATTTTTGTTTTGTTTTGTAATTTACTTCTAGTGATCTTGAAACGGTCTTATATTGTGTTCCTTCTACATGTACATCTATACCCTGCAATTCACAAATATTGTGGATGGCAGAAGGTGTTTGCACCTAAATTAATCTTTACTTACTCCTTTCTAATCCCGATCTGCACGAGGGAAAAAATAATACATATGAGCATCAGTACGCCATCTTATTTCTCTGATTTGATCTCTCCCGTCATTGCATCCAAAATAGTTTGATGAACGAAGTATTAGGTCGTACTCGTTAATGAAAGAAGATAATCCGATATTCATGAATTACGCTTTCTTAAGAACAATGGCAAGCAGTCACGAATCGGGCGGCTCTTCACACGAAATAATATTATTCCGCCTCAAGTCTCCCTTTTTCGTACCTCACCCTCCCCTCCGGTCTTGCGGAGTGCGGGAAAGATGCCGGCATTATCCTAGTCTCTTTTATGCTTTCTCTGGCGATTGTTGTCTATCCCGTTGTGCGTCGTTCTGTAGTCTTTGACTTTTATCATTTCGTTGACAGTTTTCTTTTTGTAATTGCGAGACACCACCCAATACCAAACTTGAATCACGAATTGAATCTGTGTGCGTCCCGTATGCTGTTGTCCTTGACAACTATGCTAGTCGTTTCTCGGTCGTGAAAATACGCTCTGCAGACAACAAGGCCCCTCTCAAGACTGCTGTCTCCCCAGTCGCGGTAAGCTCCTTAGTCGTAATGGCCCTCGCTTTCTCTTTTTCCCCCTAACGGGGCACGGGCGATCTTCCCTGCAGCCCACAAGTCGGGCTCATTCACATCAGATACCACGAAAAGATATAACGAACCGTTGACTGTTTATAGACACGGCAACATTAACATAGATTTCTGCTTTCCTGTCCGGCAAGTTTTCGGTCTTAAACATAGCTGGGATGCTATCATACTTATTATTTCTAAAAGGTGTTTTTTGAGACGAGACATCTTTCACTACTCATATTTATCCAAAATCGATAAATGAGGTACCGTTTTAAAGATTAATTTCTCAGCTTTGTTTACATCATCAATCAAGAAAATAATCTTCCGAAATTCAACCCGTAAATGGCAAATTTTTCAACAATCAAGGTCACGGGTATTCGATAGTTCATAGACAGGCCACTAGGCTTCGCCCGGCGTCGATCGTGTTACCACTAGATAGCAGCACCACATATTACAGAGACACTGTATATCTCAGCAGTAGTAAGGAGCTTTTCGGATATTTCTGTTTCTGTAAGGGTAACATTTCATTATTTCTGACTGATTAGTAAGACGATGTAAGTGCTATGCTACGTACCTATTTCAGTTTACAAATGAGCCAGTTATTCTTTTATCGTTCCAAAAACCACCAACCTCGCTATTCATCGTATATTATTCGTGAAATTTTCGCATGGATGATCTAGTTATTCATCGTCGTCTCCACAACGGGCTTAGTCCGTTTTTTTCGGTATCACGGAAAAAACTGCTGAATAAATTTTGATAGGAATTTCTCAGCTTTGAATGGTCAGTTCTTGCACTGTGTTATTCTGCTGCAGAATATGCATGTCCCGTTTGGTACAACTCTGCTATGCCAAACAAGTAGACGTTGCGTTACATGAAACCTGCAGAATCCTAACTGGTTCCCTCTGAGCCACGCCGATTTAAAAACTACATGGTCTGGCAGGAATCGCTCCCCCTGATATACGAAAGAACGTAGCTGCAATGTCAGAAAGAAACAAGGCTAATCAAAACTCTGCTCATCCCTTATTCGGGTATCAACTTCCAAGACAAAGGATGAAATCTAAAAAAAACCTATCTTAGGACGACAGCTGCTTTAGATGTACCGCTGAAAGTTGCCAGGCTCAATTTGTGTAAGCCAGAATGCTATGTGTGAATCAATGGATACCTACTGCAGAGACACTGCCACAAGGTGGCAACCTCAACTGCAAGACCTGGACCGAGCGTGGTGGTGTAACGGATAGCGTTCTCGCCTCGCATTCGGGAGGACGGCGGTTCGAATCCCCGTCCGGGCATCCAGATTTGGGTTTTCCATGGTTTCCCCAAATCACTCCAGGTGAATGCCGGGATGCTTCATTCAAAAGGCCATGGCCGAATTCCTTCCCATTCCTTGCCCCCATCCTTTCCCGTCTCTAAAGACCACGTTGTTAAAAAGGGACGTTAAACTGCTACAAAAAAAAAAAAAAAAAAAAAAAAAAAAAAAAAAATGCAAGACCTGGAGAGCGTTAAATCGGCTGAGAAGTGGAGTGCGCAGGACCAAAGATAACCTGGCAAGATGGCATTATCTTGAAGATCCTAATACTGCGTGTGAGTGTGGGGCAGAACAGACCATTCAGCATTTATACAACTGCCCTCAGTGCCCATCAACCTGCACGCTGCAAGACCTCCTTCGCGCCAGTTACAATGCCAAACAAGTTGCTGCCTTTCGGTCATCCATCATATGAACTCTTTGTTGTTGACTGATATTATTTTATTCATGTTATTGTTATTATTGTTTCTAAAAATTTGTAAGCAGCGTTTTTGACACGAAATAAATAAATAAATAAGCTTGAATGGTTAGGATCACACTTAAAATCTGTTCTGTGTCTTACTCTACGTGGCTTAGAGATGAAGCAGAAAATGGAAATACGAAGTATTTTCTAGATAATTCGTTCTGATTTCCATATCACAGACAATTACGCTCACAGCTGGGGGTCCGTAATATTTGAGGTTGTTAACGTGTTAAGTGTAGCACGTCCATTTTAGCGCTGTATCCGCACACAAAAGCCGCGTTATTAGAGAGGTTTTACCGGAGCTCCCGGAGAATAACGTGTCGCCGCTTTCCTTGTAATCTGCGAGCACACAGAGGTCGTAGAGCAGAGTTTGAGCGTTTAATTGAGTGCAATCAGCGGCTGACCTGATTAATCCCGGCGTTACTGCTGATACGCACCTTCAACACGAGGGGACAGCCAAATCCTGCTGAGCCAACATTATGTGCCGCGCGGTGCAGGCTGAATCAACGAACAGTACCACCGATACCCCACTGTTCATCGGCATCTGTAGTGTATGGGACAAGTGTTAACTCGATAAATAACGCAAGTAGGACATCTTTTACATAAATTAGCGACAAATCAACAGTTTTCAGATAAAGAAATAATAAATTTATCTCAGATGCTGTGTACAGTGTTATATCCACTAAGACACCAATGTTTGTTTTTGTAACGATAGTATTACTAACGTAGGGGAGATTGGGGCTGGTTGGCGTAGGGGGCAGGTTGGCCTTCAGCTTCTAATATTGTATGTAGAGTGTGTGGAAACGCCACTCACTGACCACGTGACCTTCATAGCCACAACTACTTTCCAACATAACAAAAAGTTCTCTAGTCCTGAAAGAAGGAAGGGTGGTTCTCGTTAAATTCATTCAGTAATTTTTCTCAATTATATTATTTGTTTTCTGTACCACAGACTGCATGGCACAGGCATGTATTATGTAGTATCTTTGAATAATTGAGTTAAGGGCTATGTTTTCAATTGTTAAAACATTCATTTTCAGGATGTTAGAAAATAAAACTGCCATCTTTGTTGTTAAAACGTGTTTGGAGCAGGTTGGCCATCTGTGTTTGGGGTTGATTGGCACATAGAACAAAGTGGGTAAAACGAAGAAACTAAGTGCAAAGAGCAAAATCTGTTTTATGATTTCAAGTGAGGAGGAGATCCTAACTGTGAGTTGCGCTAGCAGAGATGATAGCTTTGATGAACGTCTAGGTTTACTCGACAGTAATCGTGGGGTATCTAGCCCGGTTAACATATCTCCAGAAAATGATAATGGTGAGGTTAAAAGCAGAGCTAAACAAGCATCAGCTCAAGAATAACTGGTAGTGGTCAACTACGATGGTGCTGAGTATACAGGAATCGCAGCATCATTGGACGAAACTAATGATCTACTTAAAACAATGGTAACGTGAGGTAAGGTTTGAATCTGGTCTTAAATTTGGTGTAAATATGAAAATGTGAAAAAAGCTTGTGAGCCATAACTAATGGGTCAAGTTCAACAAACATACCTCGTTGGCATGAAGACTGTTTGATTTAATTCCAATATTTACGGCCTATTCTTTCTTTTAGTTTCTCTCAGGCTTGCTTTCTGCTTTCTGTTGATGGTTTTTTTTTCTCTCATTTACTTAAAACAATTCCACGAATTCCAGCTTTGTTTCCTTTTTTCTCTCTCTCTCTCTCTCTCGACTTTTTTTTTTTTTTTTTTTTTTTTTTTTTTTTTTTTTTTTTTTTTTTTTTAATTTCAAACGTTAGACGACAGCAACGCCAACCAAACTCAATCTGCATACCAACCAGACTTGCATATGTAGTTGGTTGGCCAACCACGACTTGCACTGTTTGGTGATTTCCTTCAGTCGTACAATTTAATATTCTGATTGTAAAAAATACATAAATCGAACCTAATACATGCAGATTACAGTGATATATTCAAATTTCTGCCCACAGAGTCAGCTGATAAAAATCAAGATGTGAAAACATGTGCCAACCATCCCCCCCACTCTCAATAACTAATGTACATGGCACCATGGGTGACAGATACGCAGATACACTCATATTTCATGTAGACGCTTAATAACACTGCGCCCTGAAGTATCAAACAAACGCCACCTACCAGTATAAAGTGAGATAGGTAATCATTGTGTATACAATCACCAATTAGTAAGTATTTATAGTATAAGTAATATGTTTTATATTAGCAGTTATTTAGAGTTTTTGATTAGGATAACAATATTTAGCAGCGTCTACACTCTCGCGCGAGCTTCCACGAGTAGACGCGAGGTAGCACGAACTCGAGAGTGTACACGGTGCGCTCGCGTGGGCTCGCCTCAAGTGGTTGCTCGCCTCGGAGGCGGTTCTTTGGCGCGAGGCAAAGTCGTGAGCCCACTGTTTACTCTGACACACCAATTCAGCATTTTAAACAGCTTTGAACGAAGGATTGCAAAACTCTTATAAATCCTGCCTAGTTAAACCTCTCATTAATATTTACATGAGCTTACGTGTTATTTTGTTATTGGGTTATTTCAACTCACAGCATTAATACAAAAAAAGTTTTCAATATATGTAATAAAATGTATGTTATTTGAAGAATAAATAACACAAATGATTATACTTTAGTAAACCAAATAAATTAGCATAATAACACCAAAAATTTAATTCACTTAAGTATAGCGCATTTTTATTTCTCTTATTTATTTAATCCTTTAAGACAGTATTCAAAGTTTTACAAATTTCATATACGATTAGTGAGATAAATGCCCTTGAAATGTTGAAAAAATAGTGAAGACCTCTGAAACTGTCTCTAGTAGCTAAAAGCGGTACAGTTATAGCTAGTTGAAATTTTATTGGTTTTGGTATCTTGTCTTTTGTTTTTATACTAAAGTTTCTCAAAAGAAGTTCAAAATCAGCTTGTGACATTCTGAAGCAGGAGTTCAAAGTCTTCACAAACAATTTTTTGGAACATTCTTTCCTGGAATGTGTAAAAGTGTTTATTGAAACATAGAATCACTTCTGTAAACCTACTAATCTATGACTGAAATTTTATTCAGTAAAAAAAAAACTTTTGAATTTATATATACTATCATAATTCTGATTTTCATGTCATCCATGTGGTTTTCTTTTTATGTTCGAACGCTGGCTGAATTCTAGCGAGAGTGTAAAAAGCAGTTTCTATCAGCACTCGTGTACGAACAACTCGTCGAATATTTCGAGTAGGTGCGAGGCGAGACCAGACTGTAAATGGGTTGGTTGCCCTGGAAGCGTGCGCGTGGATAGTTGAGATGCTCGCAAAGAGATATTATGACGGTAGACTGAGAGTGGCTGCAAGGAGTGAACAGATAATACACACTAGATACTGGTTGCTGAAGCCCTTCATTTAAAAAAAAAGTACTGAACAAGTTTTGGGATTAGTTATAAACAAGTACTGATACATGCAACTTAAATAAATAGCAGTAACAGTTCTGCAGGCCAGCCGAGGTTTGGACTATTAAGTAAACTTTCCAATTGTACATTTTAAATAAATTACTGTGGGGAAATAGTAAAGCGTTTTATTTAATTCCAGAAATAAATGTAAATTAGCCAAAATTTTAGGTTTTTCTGTGAAGTGAACTATTTATTTTTAGCTTTCGACGAGAATAACTCGGCATAAATGTAGGACCACTGTATTTAACACCTAATTTAAAAATTCTTTCAATGACGAAAACATTGGAAAACATTCCCGCTTTTGCACGGCGTGAAGAATTTGAGATGGATCCAGTTCAAATTAATAGTGTAGGTATCATAAAGCAATTAAAGCTCCTGAAGTGGGGTAAGCGCCGGGTCCCGATGGTATACCAGTAAGAATATTTTCAGAATACGCGGAAGAAATATAACCATTTCTGTCAGATATATTTCGTATATCTTTATAATAAAGGAAAGTACCTTCCGACTGCAAAATAGCGCAGGTGATTCCTGTTTTCAAAAAAGGAGATCGGAGAGATCCTAGGAATTATCCACCTATATCTCTAACATTTGTTTGCAGTAAAATTCTGGAGCATGTCATATGCTCTAACGTTATGAAGTTTCTTGATGGAAACGAGTTACTTACAGCGAACCAATACGGATTTCGGAAAAACCGATCGTGTGAAACGCAACTGGCTCTATTTTCGCAAGACGTAATGAAGGTTATCGATGCAGGATCACAAGTTGATGCTATTTTCTTGGATTTACAGAAAGCTTTTGACTCTGTACCACACAACCGGCTTTTAGCGAAGATTCGGGCGTACGGTATATCTTATCAGATTTGCGAATGGATACGCGATTTTCTAACTCGTCGGCCGCAGTATGTCGTTTTTGACGGGGAAGTCTCTTCTAAGCTAGATGTTACTTCGGGCGTTCCTCAAGGAAGTGTAATAGGGCCACTTCTTTTCTTAATTTTTATAAACGATCTCGGTGACAACGTTAATTGCAGGATGCGATTTTTTGCTGATGATGCACTTATTTATAGGGAAGTGAGGTGCTCCGACGATTGCTTAGAAATTCAGCGCGATTTGGATGTTATTTCGGAATGGTGCCGTGAATGGCAGCTTACACTTAACTGTAAAAAGTGCAAGGCAATGCACATAAGTAATAAAAAGACCCTGCTTGCTCAGGAGTACAAAGTTAACAATTCAGTTGTTGACACTGTGGATTCCCTGAAGTATCTAGGCGTAACAGTACAAAGCAACATGAAATGGGACTTGCACATAACTTCCGTTGTAGGCAAAGCTAATTCCAAACTACGATTCATAGGACGTATTTTGAGAAGTTGTAATGCTCATACAAAGGAAATAGCGTACAAAACACTAGTGCGTCCGCATTTGGAATACTGTTGTGGAATTTGGGATCCGTATCGCAAGGGATTGATTGACACGTTAGAGAAAGTACAGAGAAGAGCCGCTCGATTCGTGACTGCTAGTTACAGTCCTTACGTAAGTGTCACAGAGCTGATACGTAGGTTGGGCTGGGATTGTTTGGCGGACAGACGACGTCGTTTTCGTTTGAATTTGCTGGAGAATATGCGAAAATCTTTAATTTACGAGTGCAACGAAATACTTCTACCGCCAACCTATTTAGGTCGCAATGACAAGAGGGATAAGATTCGAGAAATAAGATGCCGTACTGATAAGTTTATGTATTCTTTCTTTCCTCGTTCTGTTCGGGATTGGAATGCACTGAATTAGGATTGGTGCTTAGCACCCCCTGCCACCCACAGTAATTGTGAATTGCAGAGTATAGATGTAGATGTAGATCACCCTCATCATTTTTGGTTTTAGCACAGTGATTCCTATTAACGAAGCAATTAAATCTCTTATAAATACAACACATAATTTATGTCGTGGAGACTATTTAAATAGTTGTAACGTAATATCAGTTCAGTCCTATTCTTCAATAACACCTGAAAAATAAGTTTTAGCAAACTTTAGAGTCACGATTAAGTTACTTAATTATGACGTAGTGGAAAAACTGAAATTCCGCATTCTGACGTAATCTGACCGATCATGTTCTTTTCGTATAAGCCTAAATAGTACATTTATTAATTACCGTACCCTAAACACACAAAATTTTTCAATAGTTGTATTAACAAGAGTCCATTTGTATGCATATTAACTCACTTAAAATATTCCGCTGTAATTACTCTTTATGGTATCACAGAGTTCTGCAATATTCAAATGATGGGGGTAGCAGGGTTATTGAGACTGCAAACTTTATCCTCCTATTCCTCTTCTTGATATTAATTTGTATGAAACGCAGGTTTACTGCTCGATTTTTATATTACTGAAATTATGCCAGAGCTTGTTTGATTCGCAATATTTGCTTAAATTAATGAGTTCCCCTCAAATTTCTCTAAAGATCTTGGTCTTGAAGTACTGGATGTTTTTTCTTGGGCTTATATTAATAGGACGATTTTCAAATTAGATGTACACCTTATTCAAATATCTCCTCTAATACACCTATCATCATATACATTATTTCTAAAAGCTGTATTTTGTGACAAGTCATTTTTCTTCCATAATACTTTACTAAAATCAAAAACGAGTTATAATTTTAAAGATTTTCCGCTTGGTAAAATCATTAATTAAGCAAGAAAGTTTTCAAATCCAACCCGTAAATGGCAAAATTATATAACACTAAGTTCACGGGTATGCGATAGTTTAGAGTTTAGCTACTAGGGTTCGCTCGCGTCACACAGATAGTGGTGTACTCTGTGTGTTTCCTATAGTGAGGAGCTTATCGGAAATTATGTTTCTTTTATGAAAACATTTCGTCATTTCTAATTGTTGTTGTAAGTGTTTTGCTGTGCACCTTTTTCGGTTGATAAATAAATAACTGTTATAAATGAAGCGGTTCTTCTACTAAAAAGTATCAACTTCGCTAATCATCGTATAAAATTCGCGAAATTTTCGCACGGGTTACCTAGAATAAAATAATCATGGCATATTTTACGTACTCAATGAAATAACTCAGCAAAACGCTACTATACAAGTAAAAACTTTGTTAGACACTAATGGTTGCTGTTCCACAAGGTTGCTATACTTTATGTGTGTTATCTAATCTGTTTCTGCTTTTGAGTACTGAGGTCTCTCCCACATTAATTGATTATAGGGTCGACGTCTTTGTAACGCGTAGTATGTCCAGTGTTCGTGGCTGCAGGGTGGGGAGGACAGGAGGATAGTGGGAGGGGAAGGCCGCAGGGAGAGTCCTGCCGGAAGGAACAGAGCACCGGCTCCCAGATCCTTCTTCCCTAGGGAGCTCTTCCCGCCGAGACACACTTCCGGTCCGCGCGGACCCCAGTTCACTGCTCTGGAAACGACTCCAGCCTCCCCCCACCACTACCATCATCTCTCTGACGTCGCAGTGGAGATAAGGTTCACGTAGTTACACTCAAGAGTCGCAGTGGGCAAAGAATGGATTTCATCTTGACAACGCACTATTTCTGTTTTTTTTTATGCCAATCTCGTTTCGTTAAACTTAAAGACCAGGCCTGCTCTCGAGTACTGCTTCGACTTCTTCTCATTCTTGGAAATGTACCACCATCTGCTATCTATCTAATCTTCCCTTTTCTATATGCCATGCTGAGTCGCATTCTTATTCCTTTGTTTTATTCTTCAGGATAAATAAGTTACAGACATAAAATCGAGAAAATTTTAATTTCCAAACAACATAAAAAGAGTTTGTGATAATGTGTCATCTTCTCCCAGACGTATAAATAACATAATCCAGTAAGGAGACGCGGTCACTGTGGAAATTTCCTTACGAGCTTTCCTGTGGAATGCTTGTTGGGGGAGTTATTGGTCTATATCAGCGTTTTCCAACCTTTTTCAATCCGAGGAACAGTATATTGTCAAAAATAATGCTGAGGATGACTAACTCATATGAGCCTAATATATTTTTAATTTTTGTGCATATATCACTATATGAAATAAATCTGAAAGAATTTTTTAACATAGTTTTGATACTGGAAGTAAACTATTAAAAATTAATTATATATTGACGTGACTCTTAATATTTAGTAACCAAATAGAAACTAATTTTACTGTAGACTGGACGCTATACAATACAGCAGACTAGCCGGCACAAAATAAAATACGCGATATGAGACCTCACACTTTTCATTTTTATTTACTTCACCACTCTAATTGTTACCAATCCTCACACCTACTAAAATACCTTCAGAAGACGGTCGTTAATATAGAAAATGAAAGATTTTTAACCCGCCACTGAAATATTCTTGGCTTTTAAAAAGTTGGGCTTATAGTTTCTTTTCGCTTATAGCATTATACAGTACCAATACGGTATTTAAATTCATAATGTTCTGCCTTGGAACCACCTGAACAATCTTCGCGGACCACAGGTTCAGAATTTCTGATCCTCATCATAGTCCTATCAGTATGATGGTCATCGAAAAATACGAATAAATACAAGTTCCAAAAGCGACACTTATTTCATTTATGACTATATCGTAAAATAATCCGTGGTCAATTTGAACATGTTTTGTGGCCAATATCATGAATCTTATTATTACTGTGCACGCCAATACTGGTAATTAAATCCTTATATTCATACTCACAACATGGTTGCATGTTCAAATTTCGAAATATAAATTTTAGACGTTTCAGTACCTAGCTTGTGCTGGTATTTATGTTGAGACTATGATATGAACTAGCTGAAAAATTGACAAAATCCTCGTTGGCTGCAGCAAGTTAATACAAAAAAATGCCGTTCTACTTTTAATATTTTTTTCTTATGGCTTTAAAACCTCATCCACTTGGGAGTGATTAGAGGCTGGGAACGCCTGGGGACAAGGAACAATAGACATTGGGCCATGCGCTTCCGAAGCATTCACGTGGAGTGATTTCGGGAAACAAATAAAAACCGAAACATCAATCGCTGGACGGACGTTCGAACCCAAGTCTTCCCGAATGCGAGACCCGAGTTCACTCGGCCACGCTCGGTGTCTACGTTGAAAGCTGCTAGTTTGTTCTGCCTGATGCTTTACAGTGAATCTGAGTAGATTGTTACCACTTGGTAGGAGTTACCCCTGGTGATGTCTGAAACGTATTAATACCGACAGAGACGAGCGTTGTAAACAAAATGGATTCAAGTTATTTGAAATCCAGTAAGCATAAAAAATTGGGCGCTTACCTACTTTCACAACTGTCTCTCAGTTCGTAAAGTCTGAGTACGCTGATGATTCTAACATTTTTGAGTGCTAAGAGTGAATAACAAATAGGTGAACATACACGTTCTTTCGTCTCATTTTTTTAGCATTCGCTAATGTTGCAACCATACGTTTTGCCGTTGCCAAACAAACCTCGTCTTTCTTTCGTCATCTAACTTCACAAGTTTTCTGCATTAATGCGCATGTTACGAGCCAACAGCAAACATTGCTAGATCCGCTACTGCCCATCATTGAGGTTTGACATACATTAACGTAATTACAATCACTTAGTGACAGGCAATGTGCCAGCTAGTATAAACATATACTCCCGTATATCCACGTGTTGTACACAAACAACAACGACGGAAAATCTACAGTTTCACTGCTGAAAATTATATTTTTAATTAGCTTACCAGATCATTATATGAACAATTATTTAAATAATAAATAAAATAATAATAAATAACAATCTCTTCAGAATAAATAGCTGTCTTGTTGTAACTCAATAAACGTTGTTTGTGGGGAAAACAAATTATGCCTGTGAAAAAAGAATTTCCAATTCCGGGAGGAAAGTGGCTATTTGTAAAAAAAGCCTTTTGCTGGAATTTTTGACCAGAAGCCACGAAATGCGAATCTGTCATATCATTCAGGATAAACCAAAATTTTCCATGTTAGTGGACGGAAGGTGCTTTGTATTTCGTTCTGCTGTGGCTGCTAACATGCTGTCATTCGATGTTTTCCTGTTGTGCACAGTAAATACAAGAACTCCTTGCAGAAAAAAACTCTCTAAATATCTCATTAGAATGACATATTAGTATATATACATATATTCTATCGTGTTATTTGTTATATAAAATTTTCAGTTGTTTCAATGAAATGCCAGGTTCATAACCCCAGCACCTAAAACAAATTACACAAAACTCGAATATCATTACCACTTATACAAAGAAGCGTTAATTATTCCATGACGCATGTGGTTACTAAACTTCCTATGTATTTAAAGCAGATAGTAAACGTATGTGACGGGTAATCATTTATTATAATATTTTAATACCGAAATCATGTAAGTTTTCTAAGTTTCACTGCAGCCAGACGTCGAGTAAGCACGTCCTGTTGTTCGATTTTCTGCCGATCGACAGTTCAGGTTGCAAGCTACACGTACAGTGCTGAGCATGCAAGCCAATACTTTTCCAGCAAGCTAGAATACATTGATCACGCTCACTTCTTGACTGACGATCTTCAAGATAACACCTAGGCCTCGGAGATAGATATTCGCTGCACCAACCTCACCATTCTCTGTTAGTTGTGAACTGTAGGGCTAAGTTTCATCCCTAGGGTCAGTATTGCGGGTTACGGGATACCTCTTAATTTGTACAACATCGACTGTAGTTGATTTATGGTCCAGTGCAATTAAATGGGGTTTCCAGAGACATTGTTTTATTTCAAGTAGCTCGTAGCTGCCCGTTCCCTCTCCTAATTACAAGTTACCCCCGATGCTCATGTTTATTTGCTAGCGCAAGAGAAGAAGAGGATAGGCTCAAGAGAGAAGAAGTCAAGAGCAGAAGATACGAAGAAAGTCGGCGCAAGTCATAGGGCATCGTAGGTTAACCATTTAGAACCCACGTGTCAGTCATCCTGGCACATCCATTCAATAGGCATAGCACGATCCTATATATATACATATAGGGTCAGCCACACGTATATTTAATGATAGACTGTGGCATAATACTAATGCCATGATTTATTCTTGCCAAACATTGTATCTATTCTTAACATACTAGTAGTTTTTCACATAATTCAGTTGTAAATTTTAAGTAAAAAATCAAATAATAGAGTTTTCTGCGTATTATTATGGTATAGTGTTTTTTACGATGGTAGCTATGCATGATGGGGATGTGTAGGCTATATATATCTCCTTTTCCACATTCCATATGACCTTTCACAACAGGGATCTACACAATAAATGTAGAAAATACCAGTAATTGAAGTAATATTACAGGAGCTTATAACCACCCTTCATTTAACCGCTTCAAGCAGTAAGTCACCTAATATGATCTGCTAGTCAACTTTGGTTCCAATTTACTTGCGACTTTTAACTACGGGTTTTTGGACGCTTTGGCCCCTAATACCGTCACTCAACACGCGCATTTAGCATGGAGGTTAATTTAATTTATGCTTTGATTAACCGTCAATTCCAGTACAAGGTCAGGTTGCTATTCTTAATCAATGATAAATGAACTAATTGGAGTCCATTATATTTGGATTTAATATCAAACTAACCAATTAAACACTTGTTACAACTTGTTTTAGAATTCATCTGACATTCATGTAGTCGCGTTGTACATACAAAAAGAAACAATTCATGCCGCAGTATGCAAGGTATATCGCCCGCTCCTTCTATGTGGACAGCGATATACCTCCTGCTTCTAACACAGAACGACGTCAACTACTCCCGGACCAAAGACCCGATTATTAGTTCTTACAGGTCTGACTGAAAATACCAATAACATTAAAATTATAGTCTGCGGAATTCGAGAGCAGTAATACATAATATACTCATATACAGATTAGTGCAGTTTAATAGACATAAATAAATAAATTATACTATCAGTAGATTTAAAAAATAATAATTACAAAACTATTAATTGAATATCTGGTGTGGTGGAATATGCCACAAGCTGGAGACTTCAGTCTTTAGAAAGTTTGTAAGTACCTCGTGTGGTAACCAGCTGTTTATTGTGGTATTAATTTTGTTACAGCAGACAATAACTTCTCTCTGCTGCGCTGGTCAACATTCCAATATTTCTAAAAATGTTCCTCAGCACTACTACTTCACTTAAATTTTTCTTACTTTCGTTAAAGCCTAATAGGGACCATGTCCCAACTTAAATTCATCATTTATTTTCTTTCTTCCTATCCAGTACTCCTTTTTTATTGCACTGTGTTTCATCTTTATCTTTTTAGACCTCTTTTAAACCCTTTACTTCCATTTGCTGCCTTGGAATTCCGCGATATTCTGTATCTGCTTTCGAGAAGACATTCTTTCCATAGCGTCTTATTCAATAATATTATTATTATTTTAAAAATATCTTTCTTGATTTTTTCTCCCAAAAATATTCGAATATCTTTTTTTGCTAGCCTAGTTTCATCCATACGATAGATGTATCGCAAAATATATTATCTTCCTTTTTCTGATTTATTCTATTAATTTTTCAATGTTCTGCTATATTTTCTCTTTACTTCTTCCAACTTTCAATAAACACAAAATTTTCCTTACAATTCTCTTTTCCATTACTTCAAGTTTATCCATTCCATAATTTGGTACTAAGCAGAAGTTCTGTTTTCACCACTGTATTACAGTGTCGTAAGATTTTTAGACATGAATTTTCATTGAAAAATTCTTAATAATATCATACATTCTTCAATTTTGTGTATTATTTCTTCTGTACGAAACTTTATTAAGGGATTTTATTGAAATATCTGTCCTAAATATTTGAAATTGTTTACCTTTAAATCGACCAATTACAGTCATAAAAAATTTGGGAACTTTTTTATGTTTATAATAAATTTGCTTTATTTCCACAGAAATTCACAAACCCGCTTTGTTACCTATTTCTTAAAAGAGATTCAATTGTTTTTCTGCATTTTATATTTTTTATTTTATTAATACCAGACATCAAATTTAAATATTTGATAAATGTGAATTCCTATAATTCGCTTCTCATATAACTTCAAGGGTATTATGCCATTGTCTGATCTTTTTTCTTTCGTCCTCGTAAAAAAGGCAATACATTTTGAGGAGGAGCGGTGTTGAAATTCTACGGTTCTACGCCGAGGAATATCGGTTAAGAAGCGGAGTGTTGGGAAAGTGTTATTGCGTCCATCCCACATATTGAACTCTAAGACGTGACCGCCATAACGGACGATGGTGCGCCACTGCTGTCAACCCAATGCAGGAAATAATAACAGCTCTCAGCGTAAACTTTAAACATTTCATAGGTTTTTTCATTATATTTCATCTCAGATTTCAAATGAAGTAACTCATCTCTGTGAAGAGTAGCTAACATTTGCCGTTGTCCTGTTAGCAGAACAGACTGAAGATAATAGCAAACTTACGGAATGGCATGAACAATATACCTAAGTAATGTTTTGGACTAAATATAAATCCAAGCAAGACGAAAGTGATGAAATGTAGCAGAAATGATAGTAATTTCAGTAGACTAAATATAAAAATAGGATGTTCTGTTACTTACGAAGTAAAATTACAACTGATGGCTGAAACAGGAATTATAATAAAAGCAGAATAGGAATAGCAAAAAAAATTCTGGAAATAGTTAAATCATTTAGTGTCAAATATTGATCTATTTCTCAGAAAGAAATTTTTAAAACTCGGTGTGTGGAGTGCAGCGACTTGATGGTAGGGAAGCGTGGACTTTAAGAATACCAGAAAGAAGTAAAATCGAAGCATTTGAAATTTGGTGATATAGAAGAATACTGAAAATTAAATAGACCGATAGTGTACTATATGAATGTGTTCTCGAGATGATGGTTCTGGAGAGTAGTTTTTTGGAAGAATCTTAAAGAAAGAAGAGACAGGACGGGGTGGGTCACATCATAAGACATTCAGGATTGGTTAATTTGTTAGTGGCGCGAACAGTCGAAGGTAAGAAACCGAACGTGGTGGGTGAGCGGTTAACGCTCAGGCCTCACGTTCGGGAGGACGCCAGTTCTAATCACCTTGCGGGCATCCAGATTTTGATTTTCTGGGTTTTCCATGGATTCCCCAAATCACTCCAGGTGAATGCCGGGATGCTTCCTTTCAAAATACCAAGGCCGAAAGAATATATGAAACTAATAAGCTAAGACGTAGATTGTAAGTGGTATGTTGATATAGAGAGATTAACCAAGATAGGAGGAGATGTAGGATTGTATCAAAACAGTCGAGAGGCTGATAACAGTAAAAACTTTCTAAATAAAATATTTAAATTTCTTCTGGTCTCTTGCCCGAAATATATCCTGGCTCTACTGACCCTGACGTGGATAAACGGTAAAATATTGACTGAAAGAATCAATTGTGAATTACATCATGACATTGTTCCATATAAATTTGTAGTTCTTACTTCAAATATTCAGCAAATGCAGTTAATCATAGTTTAAGATTGTTTGTCGTTTAATAAATAACATAAATAGTCAGTCCACCATAAAGTTCAGTTTAACACTTGTTTTTATTCACCAAGAAAACACGACGTCAACGATACTGTTTACATTCATAGGTACAATCCAGAGGTTGCATACAACATTTCTTCCACAGACAATACAGTTCCCGGCCGTCGCAAACTGAGTTGGTGAAAAACATTGCCGAAAAACTTACTGATTCTCTGTCTTGGATCTAGCTTTACATAATCTCTACCGAAATTTCTATAACACGTCAAAAGCTTCCGCTAGATATTTATCGAACATTAACAATACTTAAACAATTGAAACATATTAAAAACAATCTGAATTAAAACAAAATGGTCAGAAATGGAAATTAAAGATACATAAATACAAAATTATTCACAGAAATAATTTTAAACTGTAGCAAATTGTTCTGTAGACATCGTGACTTGCATTAATACTTGGAATTACAAACATTTAAGCAATTCTCTTGCACAATTCTGTTCTTAAACATATTAAATGGCTTTTAAATAATTTGTTTTCCTAAAACAAAATCTATATACATTGATTTACAGGAAATTGCAAAACAAACATACAAGATCATATTCAACCAAACTCTAGCTTACTACAATTGTTCCATAAAATACAATTCAATTTAATTTTAGATTTGAGGTCTGTTACAATAGGGATACAAATATAAATACGAAGTCATAATTACTTTGTGAAAAGTGGTTAAGAAACTGCGAATGAAGCAAAAAATGATTAGGTCAAAAAAAAAATTCCGAGAAACCTACCACACGAGTTGGCCGACATGTATAATTAGATTTTCTAAAAGAAAAGTTCCTTGATCTGATGCTCCTATTTGAAGAGCTGATTAAATCTACTGTAGGCCGATTTTTTTTTTTTTTTTGATGTTATATCTTACCTATAAACTACCTGCACCTGTCCAAATATGCAGCAGTAAAGCAAATTACGTAGATTAACGACAACTAGTTTACACACATAAACATTGCCTCCTCCGCTATAAACGTATCATCGAATGCAGGAGAACGCTGGTGTTACTAGTAAATCATACACTGCCTGGATGGTAGGCTACACAGCTTGCCGCATTTCAGAGCCGCAGGCTGTTCTGCGGGAAGGCTGCCTGCTAGGGAGCGACCCCATGTTTGCTCTTCAGATGGGAAAAAGTTGGACGCGGATCACAGGCTGCGGGGAGGAGATGAAGAGGCTGTCACAACCAGGCACACCTGCACCAACACACACACCTGTCTCCGTGGGTGATACTGCGGCGCGAAAGAGGTTTATGCCACGGCCACGTATCCCTCAATTTCACGGGCTACTTCGGCCTTAAAAAGCGATGAAATAAACTGCAGAACAGTGCAAAATTGAAATGATTCCGACCTGTGCTGAAAGAAAAAATATAATGTTGTTGCTGCGAGGGAGGAGGGACAAAATGGTTAATAGAGTGGTAAATGATAAACTGTTTCATTTTTTTAAAGCGTTTGTTGTTTTCCTTCTTTCGTACCCTTTTTCTTTCTTTCTTTGCAGTTATCATCATCTAAACCTCTGTTTAGTATTCTATTCTTGCAAAATGCTTTGAACACAAACATAAAACATAAAAAAAAATCTGAAATAAAAATAACAATAAACGCCAATACCGACCAGATTAAATCCCAGTGTTCACCAAGATATCTTGGTGAAAAGTCATGAAACGCAAAGTCATCTCTGATTTTTCATTAAAAAAACTATATAAAAAAACGGTTCTTTACGCTGTTTTATGAATAAAAAGAGTTTCCCGCATATATTAATATGTATTCCTCAGAGGGGAGTTATAGAACTGACGATAAATTAAATATAAAAGTTATAGTTTTGACACTCAATATGTACATTATTTAGTGCTATATGATTGAAAATAAAAAAGAATTAATCGAAAAATTCCTGATGAACTGAAACAATCTAGGTAAAATCAGTCGAACCTTAAAACAAGGAGGCATAAAAAGTACGTCTGGAATAATTATTGCGTCTGTTACTGGTGCCCTTGCTGTCTTTGCCGGCTACCTTTCCTTAACGCTGATATCGGCAGACAATACCGTAACGCGAGCCTTAGCACTCCCTAGGGGACAGTCAAGGTGGCAGGCCTGCTCCATCTGTAATTGGAGGCCAGACAGCGGTCTCGTCTCCATGGCTACAAGCACGTGACTCGCCTAAGGAATGGGCCTCTACCAGGTGAGCCAACATACCGCCACATAAACTACGCGACTAGCTTAATAAGCCCAGACACCAGTGAATGAGATTCAGTTCCTTTACTGCGCAAGAAGAGCTTCAGCATTACTATTGCTTAGAGAAGTGTTAATGATATGTTTCTATTGTAAGCATTTGTTATGATCCTTACAGTGAGAATTCAGTAAAACAATTTAAGATTTACGGCAGGGTGGAGCTATTACAACTTTTATAGAATTCAGTGATTCAAAAGAGAGAGCAAGGAAAAAAAAAAAAAAAAGAAGAAAATATTATAAATGAATATAATCTTTCTCGGCGTTGTTTATTTATAAACGTTTCTCGGGAAACAAACCGAGTGATGTTGTTATTAATGCACAATATTTCGGCGACTTTAATCTCCGTCGCCATCTTCAGGTGCAGTGGCAAGTCTGCCATGCCAGTTTACAAACAACACGCTCAAGGCTGACTTCAAGGCAGACTTCACGACTTGAAACTGCACCTGAAGATGGCGACGGAGAATAAAGTCGCCGAAATATTGTGCATTAATAACAACATCACTCGGTTTGTTTCCGGAGAAACGTTTATAAAAAAAAAAAAAAATATTAGTCATACATTATGTTGTGAGCGGTAAGTGCTATCGGTGTCGTGAAGAGTGCAGTGTTCGAAGATAAAATAAACACAGTAACTCAAGTAAAAATTATTAACATATGTTATTAAATAAATATTTAACTTCATGGTTGTTTTTTAATTAGACAGTATCCAATCGACCATAGACACAACTGATAATGTTAATAAACACTTAGCTGACGTACTGAATTATTGTCACTACTGCAAGGAAAGAGAATAAAAAGAATAGTACAAATTATTTCTGTAAGCAGTTATATTAATATTAATAGCTTTACCTGATGCTTAACTTCAATAATCTTCAACCCGAAGCTTATTTTGATGTGCTCTGAGAGACAAAAACTAATAGGTCATGTTACTGCGATAATACGGCTAGTTCTTTCGCTCCGTGTGTTTACGGGTTGTTCTACATGAGTACTTATGATGACATTAAATAGGTGTAGTTTGGTCTAAATGAAGAGAGAGAATGAAAATCGGTGCCAAACCATTCGTTTCTATTAATCCGCGAAATTTCACGTCTTTACCCTACAGTCGATTCACAGCAAACACGGTCGCATGTGCTCAGTCTATATAGGGAGAGGTCTGAGATAAAACCTATAACATTTTTACAGTATCTTTATTTAAGAATTGTCCACTATAAACTCTCCTATCATACTAACAACTGAGTGTCACAATGTTACGGTCGTCGTGTCTTATTTACTGCAAATATTAGAAATCAAATATATATTTATTGCTCGTATCTACACCTTGGCAAACAAGCATAAAATTTCCCCGTACATTTATATCCGTTGCAGATCAAAAAATGTCCGTACTCCTATCATAACCCTTCCCTCAAAATTTGAGCAAATATAAAAAGAAAGAAAAAGAACTTCATCTCAAAAGCTTAGTTAAATTGAATTCCATATTAACCGGAAAACAAAGTACACCTGTTCGCCAACACATGGAACAACTACCTAAAATCAACGGGAACCTAAAAATAATGGAGTAGAAAATGAAACTTTGACACCCTAAAGACTTGCCACGTCGTCTAGGAAAACACACCGCCAAATGAAATAAGGAAAAGGCCCAAATGGTTTACAGGACACTTCCACTCTTCTTCCATGACAGAGGACTCACGATGCACTTTCATCCGAAATTATAAAATCTACATTTACTAATAAAACAATAATGTTCAAACATAAATGAATTAACGAAAAAAATCTATCAAGCTAAAAGTCGGGAAATCGCGTAAGCTGTATTGGGAATTTGCAGGTTCATCACGAAACTTAAATTCTGAGGTTAATGTTACAGCTTTTCGCAACTAATGAAAAAAGCAGAAGTTGTTGCACTGATCATGTCAGGAATCATTATACTAATCAAAGCATTACAAGCCAATTATCTCCGGTAGCCTCCAACAGCTAAGTAAGTCGTTCTTTCATGTAAAAACAAAATGCTTCCTTCTAATGTAAAAAAGAATACTACTCGATATTCTATGTATTTAAAGACTAGCACTGTTATAGAAGACATACTGCACAGACCTTTGCTCATCGATCAGATTCACCCTAATTCTTTACCTTTTCACTACAATAATGATTTCTGTGTCTATGTATTTCAGAAGATTCTCTCAAGAACCAATGCTTGTACCTATTATTAATGTTTCACATCTTTTATGTGGTTATATAGTTCTTTCAGTTATAACAGGCGACTGAAGGTTACTTTACTATATCCCCATTCCACTGTCCTTAACTCTATATGCGAATGGCAAATTGGCCAAAGACCTAACAGCACTCATCTGCTCGGAGAGGGGGTAGTGAGGTGTGGTGGGGGGCCGGGAGAACATTACCTTGAGCCGCCAGTTTGGAGCGAATAGTGTATTGTTACCATTTTGTACACAGACTACACACAGCCGCTTTATTTAATTCTTCTTTTATTACTATGGATGTCTGGAAAGAAAAACCGGAATGGTTTCCCGTTGCCTTCCCAGTGTGACAGTTTACACACGTAAGTGTAGATGACTGTGATAGTCTACGTGTTCAGTGTAGAGTGTTGTGGATGAGAGGTGAAATCCAGCGCCGGCCCGTTCAGACCTATTTTTCCTAAAAACATCAAGGGGCCTGTGAGGTCCTGATGGTGACAATTTCTTCCGCAACCAGGACCCGAACCAGTTAACTCCGTGTCCGGCGCCGAACACCATCAGCGCCGCAACTAACTGAGCCAGCCATGTGGGTTTTATTTAATTGCGATGAACAAATTACAGTTCAGGTACACATCCTGATTCATTCCAACAAATTGCTAACATGGCACACCCATTGGGTGGTTAAGATAAAAACCGAGAAACGTAAGGTTAGATTTCGTAGTGAATGAAACCAAACCATAAAATGGACAGATGTCTCCAATACCCTCCTCTTAATTTTTTGCCGACGCTTAACATTCAAGCGATACGTACAAATAGGTAAACAGTGGAATAGTAAGTTTATATCAATTTATAAAGAAATTGTTGCTAACTGTCTGAAATAAAATGTAACAACATTTGTAACACATGTTTTTTTTATATAATTAGTAAAAGTCCTTTTTCACTTTGTTAACACCAAATGTATACGTTTATATTTTCTAAAGCGAGTTACGCAGTTCAATAAGTCAGTTTATAAACAATTATAAGTAAGAAATATCGACGATGTGTTTAACCATTAGAAGTGTAAGATATTTTTTTGTCAGATGTAAGTCTAAAGAGTTAATTAATTATATTGATTCGAAACTACAACTGTGAATCATGTTATACTATTACGATATAATCAATAAGTTCAAATATGTCAAATTGGTTTAAATTCATACTAGACGACCCGTGCGAAAATTTCGCGAATAAAATGCGATGAATAGTGAGGTTGAATGCTTGTAATATAATAAAAAGTAGAACCGTACTTTTGCAGCAATTTTTTTTTCAGTGTACTAGGTACGCATCAAAATACTCGCAACCTATTACGAAACAGTTAGGAAAATTTAAAACACTCTGTATTTACGACAAACTGTCACTGGCCTTAACAGAATAAAACCAACCTGAAAAAAATGCACACAATATACCAACATCTCTGAAATATTTGTTGCTGTACGAATAAAATGTTTACATTCGAATTGTATAGCAAAACGACAGTGTTTCCGTAACAGAAAAAAAATATCCGAAAAGCTACTTATTGAATAAAAAAAAGTTTATTAACACCTCTGTGATATCCGCTGCTGCAATCTAGGGACTTGGCTCTGAAGAGTCTCATACGCGCTATCACTTTAAGCACCAAATTCCTAAAAATTCTTTCTTAATTTATGATTTTAGCTAGCTGGAGACCTTAATTTTTAAAACGATATGTCAATTATCGATTTTGGCTAGGTATCGACGAAGATAAATGGCTTGTAATAATAATAAAAAAAACACGTTGTTTGAAAATTATTGGTACTTTTGCTCTTTAAATGTTGAATTCCAAAACATTCCTTTTATAAAATATGGTCTTGGTCTTGAAAATGATACCTCATTTATCGATTTCGGTTAGTTTTCAAGAGAGGTAAAAAAAAAAAAAAAAATTGTGAAATGATGATATTTTTGCCCCTTAAGGGTTGAATTTGGAGAAAGTTCTTTCTTCAGATTTGATGTGACCATAGCGGATAATTTAATACCTAAATCGATACTTCATATATTGATTTCGGTGAGGTATCAAGGGAAATAATAGCTGGTGACTGTAAAAAGCGTTGTAAAAATATTAATACTATTGCTCTCTAAGGTTAGAATTTTTAAAAATTTCTTTCTTAAAATGTGGTAACGGAACCGAAGACATTACGAAAAACTCAATGTTTTAAATGATACCTCGTTTATCAATTTCGTTTATTTGTCAAGGGAGATAAATGGCTCGAGATACAAAAAACGCATTTTAGAAAGATTAACATTTTTTCCCTTTGAGATTCGAATTACGAAACATTCCTTTCTTAAAATATAATTTTAACACGGCGGAGACCTTAGTCTATAATATGATACCTCATTTATCTATATCAGTTATAAATCAAGAGAGATAAAAGGCTCGTGACACAAAAATGCGTTGTAGAACCATTTATACTTTTTCCCTTTAAGGTTTGAATTCCAAAAACATTATTTCTTAAAATATGATGTCACAAAGCTGAGACATTACTCTTCATAATACTACTTCATTTATCTATTTTGGTTAGATATCCATGGAGATAAATGGCTCGAGACACAAAAAACGCATTTTAGAAAAATTGATGTTTTTGCCCTTTAAGGGTCGAATTACGAAAAATTCCTTTCTTAAAATACAATGTTACCACGGCGGAGACCTTTGTCTTTAATATGATACTTCATTTATCTGTATCGGTTAGATATCAATTGAGATAAATGGCTCGTGACACAAAAACGCAATGCAAAAATATTAATACTTTGGCCCTTTAATGGTCGAATTCCGAAAAAAATTTGTCATAGTATATGAAGTCACTTTAGCGAAGATCTCAATCTTTAAAATGATACTTCATTAAACGATTTCAGATAGGTATTCAGGGAGATAAATCACTTGTAACACAGAAAACAGCATTTTAGACATATTGACATTTTAGTCCTTTAATGGTTGAATTCTGGAAACTTTCTTTCTTTAAATATGATGTGACCAAAGTGGAGACCATAAGCTTTAAAATTACACCTCATTCGGTTAAGTATGAAGAAAGATACAGGCTTGTGACAAAAAAATACCTTATAGAAATAATATATATAATGATTGAACGTCATTTGTTTTTGTTTAGTACATATATTTCATGTGGTTACTTTCGACTAATCAACTACCTGTAAAAACGTATGCACATGTGAAACTTGTAACTAGTAGGATTTAATCCAGGGTTGTTACCAGTCTCATTAATATGAAAAGCTATCTAATGCAAAAAGATTGTTAGCATTTGCTTGCAAGATAAAAGAGTAGGACCATTGTTTCTCATTTCTAATAAATGAAAAAGAAGTGGTACAGAACGTCTTCTTCATCCAAACGTGGAGCCATAATCATGTTGACGATAGCACTGAGCATATAAGATGCCAGCATTCCTAGTTTCTTGTGTTATTAATCAGAAGGAAGTGGATAGCACTTGCTATCAAACATAATTTTTTAACAAGACCGACTCGTATGCTGTGACGGCAAACGGCATGTTGCTCTCTTATGACGTCATGCCCCTCTCCGCAACCGGTCTTTACTCCCTTTTGTTTACAAAAGAACATTATTCGAAGTGCTTAAAGATTTTAAATCAGTGACAGTATTATTGAGTTTAAATATGACAGTGATTGATGATCAAGCGGCCAAGAAGAAACAAAAAATTTAACATGATCAAAGTGCAGGCTGCAGTAATGTCTGTAATACGCGTGTACATAGTTTGCTTTACGAAACCAAAGGTTAGTACATCATCTATTAATATATTATTACCATTCAATTTTTTTAGGTTCAAAATGTGTATAATGATGCCAAAATATGCGTTTTCGGGCCATTAGCACACAAAACGCGGGATATATACATGACTTTGTCTTATGTATATATTATTATAATAAGAAAAATATATTTATTTTACTAGAGAATCTCTATGTTTTTATTTATTTTACTCCATATTTATTTATTGGTTTTCTTTGATTAGAAATTCTTTCAATAACCATAAATTTCGATGTTTCACATCTGCCGTGACGGACATAATTTTTTTCACTGTATGAAATACAATTATTTGTGTAGCAACAGTATATGATAATGAGTGAAAACCACACCACGGAAAGCGAAAAGGAGCTGGAAGTATGCCAACTTCATTGAACTCAAAACAGCACGGTTTCCCTTCTCTAAGAACCAGGTGAGCTAGTTTCATCTGTCGTTACTTATCTCTTAAAACTGGTCTTCCAAGAAGTGGAGCATAATTTTATGGAAGAGCCGAGAAGACGAAGTATTCGGTAGCAACAAAGAAAGCTGTAAAAAATTTAAACCATTGTTGAAATTTTCTCGGGAAACTAGCTGGGTGAGTACGTTTGTAATATCACGACGTTTCGTTGGTCATATTCTTAGCAGCCACTGTCAAGTAATTTTACATTAATTTGATGGTCCTGCTCTCTTAGTGATAAGCCCTGAGGTTACCAGATTCAAACTGCGTGCTTCACTTGAAAGCCGATAACGGCACGCAGTTGGCAGCCGTGGCTCGCTTTGTTTGTCATGTTGGCGGCCATGGCGCTGTTTGTTGTACGGCCCCGCTCTCCCAAACACCGCTCTCGCCTACATTTTCACTCTGTGTTAGCTTAGGCGCCGGCGTGTTTTTTTTAAAGCCTAACTCTCCTGCCACTTGCTGCAGTAACGAGAGAGGGTTGTTTCAACGGCCCCGTTTCATAATTAGTGAGCAGTGTTGCCTTTTTCCACAAATTTAATGATCTACTTGTTTCGGCTACGGCGAAGACACATTTACATGATTATGTGATATTCTGAATGTAAGCATTTCATGCAAATTGCATGTGCTGTTATTTTTACTTCGTCTAATAAAGTAGACAGCAGCAAAGAGTGGAAGTTCACGCTTTGCTAATTTAATTTCCATCTTTTAGCAGCTGTGAAATATACTTCTAGGACATATTGTTATGAAAAAAATTCTTTGAAACTTATGCCACGCCTGCAATTTCCTTACTCACTATTCGAAGCAGAAAGTTCAGCAATCCCTCTTGATAAAGAATTCCGGTTTCTCACTCCCTTAGATATGTAAAAATTTCCCCTTTACCTTATTCTTGAAATCAAGAGCTAGTTATTATAATAGACGAATTTTACAACCTATTGCCACTCATCATAAGTCTCCCAAAATCCATCCAATCCCCAGAGCCAAGTATGCCTTTCAGACGCCCAGAAACCTATTTGCTTTCTTCCATAAACAACATCTAGTAAGAGCTAGGTTATAAATTTATAATCTATTAGCCACGACAGAAGAAAATTTCAATAGATGTCGCCTGGGGTGTCGGATGCAACGTTTATTTTGAAACTGATTACTGGTTAAGTATTGCGTCAAACAAAACCAGACTATCGTATTTATAATCCTCATGAAAGAACGTTTTACGATTTTTTTAAAAAAATCGAGTACTACATATTAAGCTTCTCGAAGAATGTTTCATCTGCAATATTACTATCACAAAATTACGGAGGAGTTATGTCCTACCTTATGAATTGCTGTACAATCTGTAGCGACAGAAAAAAAAATAACCTTCGTTTTTTATATCCTAGAAACTGCTGAAAAAATCTTTATCTCGTCTACGTGTCTTTACGAGAAATTTGTAGAAGAAATCAACCATATCGGTAAAAAAAAGTAATGAGTAAACAGAAATAGTGAAAAAAATTTGATACAAAATTTACCTCAAATTCAGTGGAAATTGCTTAAAGAAATGTAGAAAACGTTAAAATGTTTTAAAATGCTTTTCCAGATCCACTATTTATATCTGAATGTATGCCAAGTACACATTTTAATTAAAAGAGTTTCTGACTTTAACGCATCCTCTGTCAGTGTAGGAGCACTAAAATTATAGTTGGAAGCAAAAGTGAGACGGACAAAAATTAAGTAAAAACTTAAAGATTTTAACCTTATTTACAAACAAATACTGCACTAACTTCATACTTTTACACATTTCCAATTCATCAACTCTCGGTTTATTTACCACACGAAGCCAGAATATTTCAACAGTTAATTTTCCTGTCTTAAATTGAGTTCTTGCATAATGACCATAACATGCATTATATCCTCCAAGTTCCAAGGTATGAAATTATATTTTTTTCATATTCAGTACAGTTAATAGATTTGTTTTATTAGCTCAGAGATCTCGTTCTTCGAAAGGCAACATTGGACAGCATTTACTGTTTGCGGCTCACTATTATTCTTTCAAAAAGATGTTCTCAACTTGCCTTCGCAATTTTTAACAGAAGTTACCCCACCACTTTCAATATAGCGTAATTTAGCCTATTACGATTACATACGAAACGAATGGGGAAAAACTTTTTACCCCACTATCTGACTCTCTAGATACAACTTTTGGCAAAAGAAGTTTCCATCATCTGTCTATGCTTATCGTTTCTGGAATGTCAAATGTCTACTTGGCTGCTATTCATTTCAGACACATATTGCTGCTGCCACAAGGGCTTTTTACTTCAAAGAATTATTTCCGACGCATCGGATCTTACGATCTGCAAAATAAATTGCGAAGTTAACGTCCGTACTGGCGAATGGACAACCCTTGTTCGATCCCTGGCCGAACCATGCAGGCTTCTGTTCTCCACATCGGTTTTTTTTTTTTTTTTTTTTTTTTTAATCAATCTAAGCGAAGTACTTAGTTTATAAAATTTAGGCGTAATTTCTTTCCCCTCTCTGTTACGGCTGTTATTACCACGTGGTCATATGCTGTAAAATCGTAAATAAAAATATAATGATAGATTTCCTAATATGAAGCCCTTTCTGACAACCACTTAATCCTGAATGTTTCTGTCCTACTGTATTAATATGGAATTCGGAAGAAAACGAATTCGATCCCCGGACCATTTTACACGGTTTACCCAAATCACTGCTGGTATTGTTCTTTGAAAGGCTATGATTGAGATCCTTCCAGTTACTTTCTCCCAAATACCTTCTAGTTCTATTGAAATCAATAAGGACGAACCGTAAAGCCCTAAGGAAAAGTCAGGAGGACTGTTTCTTGTGAGTGGGAAGCAAATGGACCATTGTTTTCCTTTATGAAGGGATTTACGTAAATCATGGTAAACCCAACAAGGACAGAAAGTTCAGTCCAAGGCGGCTGGCCTTACCGTTATATCTGTTTTTTAAACGCTACTACAGTGCTGTATATACTTCCCTCACAAATAAGAAACTAGAGACTGTTTTAATAATTTAATTATTAGTACACCATTATATAATTTTATAGTTTTTGTATCCTTTGAAAAGTAATTCCTATTATCTTTACTTTGCTAATTTTTTTTAAAGAAAAAGTCAAGCGCATGTAGTGTTTACCTAAACTCATCTCACTGGTACAGTACAATCTAATTTCCCAATTTAGTGAATTAAATTGATGATCATGATAGAAATTACTGCCAGAGCAGGAAAAATTGTATTTTTTTTCACCATACTTTGTTTATAGTACTATCTAATAAGTTCATTAATGAAGCAAGCTAAAGACAACAGAAATAAACTGATAAGTGATAACGTATTCTTCGTAGACAAGCGCCCTTTTACGGACGCTGGTAATGGAGTGCTTAAAGTTGCATCTTTAATATGCTCTTAAAACTCCCAATTTACGCCTCCTCTCTACTAATCATATTTTAATAACAATTCCTGAAGTAGGAAATAACTATTACATTATCCAACGTTTTGAAGATAAACTATGAAAAAATTAGATTTATGAAGGTAACGATAAATTTACCGCCACTGCAAAGTTCATGGTTCTAATAGGATTATTTTTGAGGCTGTTCCTTTTTTTACCTATGCATCTTACACGTAAATACGTTAATCAAACGATCTTGAATAATTAAAAAATTATATGTTTGCACGCTTTTTAAAAACTTGTGTAGGTAAAGAGAGTGTAAATATTATCTACGAAGAAAGAAATTCAGAGATAAATTAGTATCTTCCTAACAAAAAAATAACAAAAAAACAAAAAACAAATAAAAACAAAAAAACAAAAAACAAAAAAAAAACACGAAATTCGAGGGAAGTAGCGGTAAAATCCATTTCACATGATCAGGTCATAGACGTCATTATATCCGTTTTTAACCGAAGTGTTAAGTAGATTTAACCCTAAGGTTAATACTTTTTTTAAAAAACTTCATTTAAACGTATATTTGGAGGAAGGGAGGGCGCAAAAAATTCGGTTATCAAGATAATTATTATTTTCGTAAACAGAAAACGTTATCAAATTTGATAAAACTAATTGTAAGGTATTAGCTCTAATTCAAGGCAATAATCACAGTTTCTCAAGCCGATTTAGTAGTTTGGAAGGTAGAAGATATATCTTGATTTCATAGAATCCGCTATATAAATGGTAAATTCCAACGATATCTCGTAAATCTCTTTCCATGTATAAATGAATGAATACACATTTTAGTGAATTGCGGAGTAATCATATACATATGTATAATGATCACCAGTCACTTCTGTGGTCGCTCAGCAATTTGTGCCCCATGAAGTTATCAGGGAGGTTGTGGTGAAGACATTTCCTTCAAACTTCATACGTCTCGGTTACATATCTTGGGGTATGTCTTCTTTTCTGGTACTACTTTTTTCCATTCTTGTTCAAAAATGGAGAGTGGTCTTCTGTGGCGGTCGAATTATGTGCCGTACGTGCCCAGTGGGTTCTGTGAACTTTGGGCTGTCCTGTAGAAGCATGTGGACAGCTGTCGTATCCTATCTCGCAGTAATGGTATTCCTGCGACTGCGTGCAGATCTCCAGTTGGGAATCTTTTTGTGTCATGGAGAGCTCTTCGAAGGGCTCTGTTCTGCAAAGTTCGTAATCTTGCAATAGTTATCTTGGGTACGTACTCAAGCACAGAACGTATCAGACTGCAGTTAATAGTCAATCTGGTTACAGAATGGTAGAACCAATTATATTTAGAAATCACTTCTGAAATTCTGTTTTTTTTTTTTTTTTTTTCCTTACATTTCATTCCTCCCAGCAGAAGGCTGGGAGGCGGGCTGCTGGAGAGTCATAGGGGACTCTTTTCAGCCAATCTACTACTACGGGGAGGGAAGGGGGATGGAAGGTCGGCCGTGGCCTTGTAGGGAACCATCCCAGCATTCGCCTAAGTGTCTGAGGGAAACCACGGAAAACCTCAGACAGGATGGCCGAACCGAGTTTAACCCCGGTCCTCCCGAATGATAGGTAGGAGGCCAATATTGGCCTCCTCCCATCTCGGTGAAATTCTGTTTACTTAGATTTCTATTAAATGCTAAATTATAAACATTTTGACTGCGAGAAGCAACGTATGTTTCGTCTGTTTGGATTATAGCAGACTCACAAAACATCTCTCTCATTTTGCTGTAGTTTCGAATAATGGACAGAAAACGGTTTGGGGAACTAAACAGGAAGTTCTTCATTTGAATGTGAATTACGAAAGCTTATAAATTTAAGGTAATATTTTACACAAATTAGTACCCATTTTTCGTTGAACGAAATTCATAAAAACGCTGTTGGTCGCATTTAGTTACTTCTGGCTGTCGAAAGGTCTACCCTGATTTCAAAGTACGAGCTATATCATATAATTATATATTTCATTCATTTACAATGTGATAATTGTGAAATAAATGGTTTAAGAGGAAGTTTCGTACTATCAGACTCCGCGTAAATGAAGTTATGGGCAACAGCTAGTAATAATAATAAAAATATCTGAAAAAAGTATAGATTACGCAACGATGTGAACAAAAGCTTCAGAATGGATTTTGAGGGGATTTAGCATTAAATTAAGATATTTCGTAGAGACCCAACACCTTTTAAAATGTATTTTATGTTTTACATAATGGACATTTTTCTCATTGTTTTCTGCTACAATTTTTATGTATTTTGTAAATGATTAATCTCAGTCAACCCCCAACCCTTTCCCTCGAAATTTTGCAATCAGTCTGAAAATGATTAGTGCTACCAAGTTTAAAGCAGAGAAAAAATATCTCAGCTCTAGAATTTGGCTTATTAAAACATGTCGCAAAATTATTACAGTCAGAAGGAACACATGTCGAACCCTCGTTGTATGATGTACTACGTTTTGATTTTGTTAGAACATGGGGGTATTAGTGACAAAAAATATGGTGGAACAAGTCCAGATAACAGGCGGTGCAGGCGGTAAAACTGTAAAACTCAAAATATTTTTGAGGATCCATAATTCATGTTCTGCTCTTAGAATACAAGTTGCACACAAAGAAGGACATCAGTTGTGAGAATATTGATACCGTTGGTAAGTAGCAATTACTGTGGTTACTAACCGAAAAATGTGTTTGAAGTTAACAGTGTACTATTTTAAAAGCGTATAATGACAGTGAAATAATAAATTTGAAAAAAAAACACACTGGTTAAAACTTAATTTATTATTAAATTTTATTGTGATCAAGCTTATTCTCAGATGGTAATTTCCTTACATATATGCGTATTTTATTACTGTTTACGGTGTATTAGAATCTCCCTAGTTAACTTATTTCGGTTCCATATTACCTTATATATAACTCAAAAACTGTCCACTCCCTTCAGCTTTAAGCGAAATGGTTATTAATGAGCTCGTAATTTCTATGTTCTGCTTTTAATTCTTTATGTAATATAAATCCAAACTTCATCAGCAACGAATACATTGTTTTGAAAGATGACATATACTTTCACTCACTTTCTATCATCAATTATTTTAGAGAAAAATTTACTTACTGTACTTATTGTTAAAAACTGTCAAAAAAATCAAGTTAAAGGAAAGGAGTATATTCTGAAATTACTGCTACAGGATACGGTATTCAATTTCATAGTACATGTTTTTAGAAGTCAATTAACCGATCCAACATATTTATTGAGATACAAGAATAAATTTTAAATTGCCGAAAAATTATGGAATTTATGGAATTTTGGCATTATTGCGAATTCTGTAGATAGTACGTTTAATATTATGTAAAATACTACACGTTACTGTTCAAGCATTAATTCTTGTTAAATGATGCAAGTATATCTGTATCTAAAGGACACTAATATATTTCATATATTGCTATCTTATTTTTTTTACCTTATTTGCTGAAACACTTCATTGACTGAAACTAAGCTTTAACTCACCCTGGGCGATACTTGTGCTGCCTCAAAATGGTAACAAACCCCAGTTCATCCATTTTTTACTGGCAGTAAATCTGAGTAATTTTAAAAACGTCGAATTTTTCCTATTTTGCAGGATTTTTTTTAATTACAACCCACCACTACCACCACCACCACCAACAACAACAACAACAAACAACAACAAAAACAACAAAAAACAACAAACAACAACAACACCTTCGATAGTTACCGCCCCCCCCCCCCCCCCGGATATTGACTATGGCAGTGAAATTACTACCATTCGGGTTCCTATGTGTTATAAAATAATGCATTCCATTCTCAAATCAGGCGAAATAATAGGAAAGGATGTCGGACATTTTGTATAATACAAGATTTTTTTTTCTTTAAGCCTTTACACCTCTTCGACGTCATTACGGTCGGGATAATAGTGTGGACAAGGATCAGCAATGAAGTCGGCCATGACTTTTTGGAGGAACCATTCCGACATTCACCTGAAGTTACATAGAGATTCCATCATCATCATCATCATTATCCTCAACAGTGTCCACCCACTGGCCGGGTCTGCTTATGCACAAGCCTCTCCATTTCCTTCTTTCTTCCCACCATCTCTCTGTCACCACTTTGTTCCAGTCCTCTCTTCTCTTCCGTACACACTCCTCCACTCCTTTCAGCCATCCATCTCTGGTGAAGCTGCGACAGACGTAGCAAGCCGGTAGTGGATAGAGCCTGCTTGCAAAACAAAAGCAAGACTCGAGAGTCGATGTAAAATCTAAATTTCGAAATCCTTATCTAATTGGAAATTTTCTACAGTGGTATTATTTAAAACAAAAAACCTAATCTTACAAGAATACTCTCTATGTTCCTGTGAATCACCAAATAAAAGAGACCCGTATTCAAACCCAGTTTAAAAGGCTTTTGGGAGACGTAGAAAGTGAGTTGATGAGATAGAAAGAGGAATGAAAACTGTGTGAAGAAGTTGACACCATTTCGTACCAACAAAGTTTAAACAGAACCTCGATTTACCCTCTGAATAATCCACGTGTTTGTAACTCTGTGCGTGGCAGTGATTTGCACCGTTTCCTGTTTTAATATTTCGTGAGAACATTTTACGGCGCCGCGGACTAGCAAAGTGGTCGGACCGCAGAATTCGCGCGCCGTGCGTATTAATTCCGGTTGGTTGTGTTAGCGTTTTTAGGCGGCCCCCGGGGCGAGGCGCCGAAAGTAGGTCCGGATTTAGCATTTCGGCGAGGCCGTAATTTCGCGTCCGGTCGAGGCGGCGCTTTAATTAATTTAGTAGCGGCCAGCGGGGCTGTAGGTGGGGGTTGCTGTGCGCCAGTATTAATAACCAGCAGGGGCCGACCTCATCAGAATACACGGGGTGACAGGAGCCAAACACTGGCCGTCATCAGCGGTGGAAAGGTGCGCGGCGCTGTCACCGAATGCTTTCATGTTATTCGTCACTCTTCACAACTTCTGCGGATATCTTTTTCCACATACTGCTTAGTTTTTACCTCCTCAGTTAAATGCTTCGCATATTATAACCATTGAGTTATTGTGCAATTTTTTCTCAACCACTGTGTCTCCAGTGAATGATGCGCAATTCGGGTTAACGTGTTTTTAATCTTATCAGAGAGCTGTCCAGTTCAAAGCACCGAACGTGGTAGCTGAGTGGTTAACGTTTTGGCCTCGCATTCGGTAAGAGGCCGATTCGAATCCACGTCTGGGCAACCAGATTAGGGTTTTAAACGGTTTCCCTAACTCACTCCAGGTGAATGCCGGGATGCTTCCTTCAAAACGCCATGACCAAATTCCTTTCCGTTCCTTGTCCCCAGTACCATCCAGACTCTAAAGTCCTCAACGTCGAAGAGGCGTAAACCCATAAAAAAATCGAGTCCTTCAAACTTTGTAATTAAATTCTGTTTTGTCCATATTTTTGTCTACTAATCAAACTAGAAAAAAAACACAAACATATACCTAGAGAAGTAGTATAGATATATTTTGTACTAGTGTAAGCCCGCGACAATTTTTTGCGTATCGTCACGGGTCTAACGGCCAGAGAACTTAATTCAAATTCATATTATTAAACGGTTGAGCAACTCTGAAGAAATTGATTACCAGAATAGTTGATTCGGTAACACATTTGGTCTGATGTCCACTTAAAATAACTTAACATGAATAAAGACCAACGACAAAAGTGGTCAGTAAAATACCCGAAAAGCAAATAAACCGTAATGCATAAACTTTGGTCAAGCAAACAACATTAGTGATAGTTTTAATTAAATTGAAATTTATGCTAAGCCGGAATGACAATTGGCATTCATGGTTACAGTAGAGACCATAAGTAATTTAATTTTTTTAAAGTTTTTTTTTTAAGTTGTTTTCAGTAACAACATGTTATTGAAAACCAGATCAAAGTGTTTTCAGCTGCAAAATTTATAAGTATTTTTTTAATTATGAAACGTTACAAAAAGCAAACTTAATGAATGTATTATGTCAATTAATTCGGTAGCAGTTGCTTAGCTATTAAATTGTTAACATAACTACGAATTTCTACTATAGGTATCTCTGGTCGCTGTTTTGCGAGCGAAGGCTTAAACGTGACACCGTTCTTCAGCCAATAGATATCGAGGTGAGTGAATGAGCTTACGAAATTACTTAGTTGATATGACTGAGCCAATTGAGCTGATGAAGGAAACAATTGGGGCGGAGAAAGACTCGCAGGCGTTCTGTGGAAGTGGCAGAAGTCATTTGAAGTCGACTGCGACAGTGTGTAGCTGAGTCACACTCGCTGGCTATAGTCTGGTTGGAGCCACCACAAATGCAGCAGCTTGTAGCAGAGACTATACCCACGCAGCAGACAACATGATATTAGGGCAGTAACATATAACGTATCGCAGCGCGTTCCTTATGAAGTGGCTTTCTGAAGACACTGTGTTACTTATTTTATCCCCTGCTTTCAATGACGTTCAATCAAAGTAAATTTTTTCATGCAAACTTAAAGAGTATAAATTCGTGGCCTCCTTGAATTCATGTTAGAACAAATAATAAATCAACTTTAACAAAATGTGTTACACCTAGGGATTGGACATGAGTTCAATACCTCGGCAGCCCTCGGTAACACCGATGATTCTCGAAGTGTGAATGCACTGACCGCCACAGCAGTGCTGCTTAGCCAAACTAGAAATTTCAAATAAATAATATTATTTTATATTTTTTGCACTTACTCGTATATTGTCAAAAAAGTGTAACTGCGATGCCAACTAAAAGTCAATTGTTTGTTATGGAACTAACTGTACAAAAAATACCAGTTGTAGGTATAAAAAATCATAACGTGAGGTAAAGATTTAAAAAATAACAGTGTGACTTTGGTTTACATTTGCATGTTTCTTTTGTTTATTTACAATGACTAGGTGTAGAAATTCATGTAAGGAGAAGAGCATTCCATATGTACGCTGTATTCCCTACATTTACTAGAACCATGTAGCACCATAGCATGAGATTATTTTTTTTTTAAACAGAAGGTAAGAAACAAGGAAGTTAACTATAAACTCAGAGAAAATTTTCCGAAACGAAAGCAACCGATTAATATACCAATGAAATAAATAAAAGTTATCCTACTGAAAATTATATTTTGCTTACAAACTTTGTCATAACAATAAAAATTTCCGTCAATAACAATAAAGTGCAGTTATTTAAAAACATCCTAACCAGATACTCTGAGAATTTTATCAGAAAAAGTTTAGTCACATCAATATCAATAACAGAGATAATGATTAATCGTTATTCGTTTTTCCTTAGGATCTTCTCCTATTCCCACCATAGCTGACATCCGTCATTTTTGATGGGCTTTTAAACTAGGGTGTAATTCTTAGCTACGCCATGGTTACCTGTATCATTAATTCAGTCAGTGCTGTAATAATACCATAGCTAAAATTAATATTTAAAATTAATATTAAAAATAATGTTAAATAATATTATAATTAATTATTAAATGAGAATTTTGTTAGTTAAAACATGAAAAAAACATCACACACCTCACTCCCATTTTAGAATGTTTATTTGTTGCACTAAGTGTTTTCCTTAAGAAGCCAGAATCCTTATAGTGAACCGTGTTGTATGTAGTGTTTATGAGAATCATACAGTGTCTGTATTAAACAAAAGCCCAAGGTTATGTGTAGTCGTTTCTACAATTACAAGAAATGTTTCCGACAGCTTACAGTACATACATAGAACAAGTTACCGCTATATTCTACAAAAACCGTCAAAACTGAAAGAAATTCAACACAGATAATGGAAACAATGATAAAAAATAACTGATTTTAATATCACGCCAAATGAGAAGTTAATTTGGACAATTTATAGGTACCTCTATTATGTATTGCACTTCTCCTAGCCTAGATACAAGCTTCGATGTGATCTGGCAACTTAGATAGATCTAATATATCTTGTGAAAGATCATTTTAAGGAATTATAACAAAATAACGGTAATGAGGTTACAGTTTTTCGAAAGGTTTAAAGCTACTCAGTCAACACCAGGAAAACAATACGGAAACAATGGAATGGTGAATAATGAATAAATGATTGATTTGCGTGAATACGAATACAATTAAGTAAGTGAAACTATTATTTCCACGAATCTGCATTTAAACATATTAAAAAAAAAAAAAAAATCCAAAGTCTCAACTCCGCGCTTTTACAGTAGAACAGAGAGGGCATTGCTTGCGAAGAGGTTATCCGTAAACTGACTAACGTTTCGTTCTGTTGTCTGACAGTGTTCTGTGTGGGCTGTACACCTACTTCAGAAGATGTTAAGTGATTAATTCGTTTCCACGTTACAGTAGAATTAGTCCGTAAAAATTAAAAACATGCCTTTTTAAATTTTAGTTAAATACAACCAACCACCACGTTAAACTTCATTCTGAAGGCCTGTGATTAGCAGAAAACTCACGATTGTGCACTAAAACAGTGACAAACAGAAAATTTCACCGTTGTTTTGGACATATCTATAATATAGTTCAAACTAACCAAGTCGTGGCATGTAATTCTTCATGTAATGTTACTCGAAGATTTCAAAGTTGAAATCTCCCTGACCCGAGTCGACATGATGTGTGACTATTGCTTCATTCACGAAAATAGACCCGTCAATGTGGTCCTACATTGGAATAAATCAGCAAATATTTCAACATTCATTAATAAGTGTGGTAAAAATTTAAAAAATAGTACCTAAATTGTGTAAGAAGGTGATGTGTTTTTCAATTGGAAACACGCGACTATTTTTTTTCCATGGAAGTTACGAATGAAATTACTTTCTCACTTCAACCAACAGAAAAAGCTCAATGAAATGAAAGAAAATAGCTGGTTTTTGAAATGTACCAGATGAGTTCGGAATATATTCTAGTTTTTAAATAGGGCAGCATATTATTTAAAACACGAATTACCTGGTTGTTCCGACTGTGTAATGTAAAATGTTGTCGCTGACTAACTTCCATCCAATTTGTTCACATAAAACCTTCCGAAGAGAAAGTTTTAAATAAAATATTGAAATTAATTTAGGCATCAAACACAGAATCTTCAAACAACCCCACTGTTTGTTTTAAAAATATTTTTGCTTAAATGACTACGGGCAGAGTCCGCTGTCAACACAGGACGATTGCTCGGTTCGCGTACAACTGAGAAATATATTTCCACTCGCCAATGAAAGCTCTATTTGCAACTAGTTTAAGAATTACTTTTGCCATTGTATTCTGTGACCAGTAAATTACGAAATCCAGGAGAAAACTAGATAAGCGATGACAAAATAGAAAATAATGTAACAAACATAACGGACCTATGATATTCTGAAATGACTTGTCACAAATACCTTCTCCTCAGTGCCTGTAATTAAGTGATGTTAATGTTTGGCATCACATCTTCATTTTCGGTAATATTTCATAAAAATAATTGTTTTCCAATTTCCAGGCAGCCTGAGATAGAAATGTGACAAAACTGAAAAAACAAAATTAATTATTTTCGTGTATTACAAATGTTCGATATGTGCGCCATTTGTTTGGATAAATCTACGTGGTATTCTCTTTCTCCCCAGAAAGGTTGCAGCATGCAAATTTGAGCTGTCACGCTATTGCTCAGCAAAATACAGCGAAAGATTGTTGCGTTATCTGTACCTCAAATAAGAACATAGTATTTATTAATTCTTACAGTCGAAATATGGATTATTTCATTAAAAATACGTTTTGGACAAATATATTCTTCTTCAATTCTCTGCTTCAATCGATTGTAAAACATACAGTAGATGGTGGTCACCAGGAGTTAAAACTTGTTTCAATATGTCCAATTCCCTACTAGCTTGTTACCGTATCGAAGGATGCGTTGGGCAACTTCTTTGATCCGGCACATGTTGGATTTCAACACGGAAGGACGCTTTAATGCTTTATTTATTTTTAAATAAAAATAAACATATGCATACCATCTGGGAATGAAATTTTTGGAGGCTGAATCGTTCACAAATCTTGTCTGAAAGTGACAATGGACGAAAGTAGCAGACCAAGTTTGATGAATTTCTGGACAGTTAGCCGTCATATTGCAAACACTGACGCATAGCGGCGTAAACGTTTCTATTCGATGGTGGGTGATACAACATAAAACTTGGAGAGGTTCCCTTCTCATCAGTGAAACAAACATAGTCGTATTTTTAATACCATGTAATAAAATCACCCACGTACAATAATCCTTTTTATTTATCTTATGTGGCGTCAGGGATAACAAAGTATGAAACCTCACGATTTCATCCTGCAGAAGGTATTTCACATTCGATATTTTGTGCGTTCAGTGTGGAATGAGTAATTATATTTTAATGGAATTTTGGCATCTCTTATACCATTCACCCAGATCAACTGTGATGTCAGTTCATCCAGTGTTTGCAGTTTCTCCGGTGTATGTATTGTTTTTCTAGTAATTATAGATACCACAGGACAGACATCACTAAACACCCATGCCCTCGGCCGGATTCGAACCGGCGATCTTCGGCACGAGGGGCCCCTTCGCTACCCAGGCCGGCGAGTGAGTAATTAGCTGTTCAGACTATGAGACTCTGTGGGAAGCAGTCACTATGTGTAGCGTCACGTTTTAGTGTTGGTTACCGAAATGGTTGTAAACAGCTAATTATATTCTGCTTCATTCAATGCTCATGGTAGTAGAAAGTCAAAAGCAGTCAGTGATTACGCCATCTAACTGGAAATTGAAAGAGCCCTCGTAGGAATCCCTGCCTGGGAGGTGATTTTCAAAGTTCCTTAAACTGATCTTCACCTATGGCACAGGTTGCTGTGTAATGTGGAGTATGCCACAACGCTTCCGTGGTTCGGATTCTTCATTAAACTATAGGTCCCCCGTATCTGGTGGGATTACTGGGTTACATGAAGGCGCCTACGATAGAGGCGTAATGTAATAGCCAAATAAAACCTTGTCACTAGGTCATTACGACCACACGAGCCTTTAGCAGAAGGTTTTTCACGACGTACACAATATTTAACTTACTTAACTTACCAAACATAGGAATCAAAATACCATACATCAGTTATTTTAGTTACTATATTACAGTTCCATTTACTTTTGTTCTACATGCTGTTCACACAGTAATTAAAAATGGAGTAGTATAAGAATGATTATTTCACGAATGTTATTATGACTTAGAAATTAACCTTCTGCAGATTATGGCAGTCAAGGCAATACTACTGCTGAATTCATTCTGGGAAAAGTCCTAATTTTTTACTGGTGTATAAGAGTATTTACGACTGAGATTATGGAACAGCACTGTAAAGTATCTTGCCATAATGTCGTCATGTGTAACGACGAAGTTCAGATACGTCAAAAACTTGATGTGTGATAAGAAATACTATAAAATATATTAGTGCTACGGGAGTATAAATTTTGTAGGGGAACTTCCAATAACAAAGGCATGTCTATTCTTCGACCAATTCATAAAAACTTTCACTCCAGTGGCTGGGGCTTTACAAAAAGTTTCAAACCGCAATTTTCCTTAGGAAGCAGAGAAAGGAGGGGATGTGTTATCTTGGCTGCCGGGTAACAGAGAATCTTTTCTTCCCCTCTTTTTTATTTCTATTTCCTGAAGAGAGATGTGGGTATTGAAGGAGACTCGAATTTTCATTTTCCTCTGCATAATAGAAAACCTATATTTTCGTTTCTGATTTAGGCTTTGTAGACAAAACCATAAACCCCGTTTTTCATGCTTCCTATTGCTGATTTTTAGCACTTGATTAAAATTAACAACGCCCATGAAAAGAACACTTTTTTTAGACTAATCCTTAAAACGCCTGTCTAGATGTATTCTGTCAAAATAGATCTTGCTCAAAAATTTTAATGCAGATGGTTCAAGTAGGTGCAACAGCAAAGAGAATACTTCCGACAATACCAGGTACATCTCAAGTCACCAAATTTAAAAATCGCATTATTCAGGAAAGCTAAGGGTAAGGTTCGAAACAATAGAACATAAGGAACATGGAGTAAAAACGGAAGCTCATCACACACATGTCTGCTAAACATAATTTTTCAGGTAGTCTTTAACTCCGATCTTCATTGCGGCAGCTTTGGTGTTTGAAAGCTTGTATCCCAGGCCAACGCAAATAGTGAAAACGTGATTGAAATTGAAAAACTTATTTCATAGACACAATAACAAGATGATTAGTTATCATTTCAGTATGGAACTTTTTTTGAGGATATGATTGTTTGTTTAACAATCTTCGAAAAAAAAAAAAATTGGTGCCTCTTTCTGCTTGCTCCTTGCCCCACAATAATAAGCCCGCACCTTTACCTCAACGGTGGTTTTGCAGCCCCAGAAAATTAAAATACTTTTGTTGCAAAGTTGAGGTTGACAGTGTTGCTGGTGATTCATCCGTCAAATGGGGACGTAAAATTTGGGTTAGAGCCTTGATGAAAGTAGATTTGAATTGTCTGAAGCCAGAATAAACCCTCTCCTTTCATTCAGCCTCATACATAAAACGCAAAACAGCAGCCTATAGCCATCACAGCTGACATACGTAAAACATATGGAGAAAAGAACCTGTAACGTTCTGACTTTCTTTCCAAATTTGAAAATATAATTAATATTATAGATTTTTGTTGGATTTACCATGAACAGGCAGAACTCGCGTGAACGGTTTACAATCAAAATCATCAATGGTTTTATTTAAATTACTGATATGATATTTTACAACAAAAATTGATTAAAATAAATGAGCTGTACTTCTGTGGCCGCCAGGGTATTTTATATGAAATACACAAAATTAAACAGTAAAAGAATTCAGCATTTTGAATGTTCACTTGTAAAGGAAATGTTTGTTCCGGGCTATGAGAGTTCTTATCTTGCAGGGTCGTAGCTGGGCAATGCTATGAACTAGAACAGAATCTTTCACTGGCGATGTATAATTATCAAATTTAGATGTCTGCCGCCACACATTGTCTACTATGCTGTAGACCAGTGAGGCACAGTTCCTCAGAAGACACCCTTTGCCTGAGCTCATTTGCACAAACAAAAATAACTCGTGTCCAGATTCAGGCAGCACCATTTCCACTATCAAATAGACAGTGCAGCAGACTCCAAATCTACTGTGCCTGACTGCCGGCCAGTACAGAACGGAATGCCTCTCCTCTTGTTCGCCGTGCCACATGAAAAACAAAAATTCCAGCCGTACACTCTGTTTATCTCACTGGCTAGCACAACTCTCCCCCCTCATCTGGGAAACTCACGCTTCTCCCCTCGCCGGCTCAGTTCTAGGAACCTGGCCGGCTGGCATTCCTGAGAATTGCCGCTCACACCCTGTCCACAGCGCCCACATGCGAACTAAAATATTCCACATTTATGAACAAACAAGACGCGTTCGTCACAAACCTGGCTGTCCTACCAGTCATTTACCTCCTGAGCGTTGATCTAAGGAAAGTTTGAATGACAAACTTACAATGAGATTTTACTACAGCAATACTGAATAAGTACAGTTCCAGCAGAGCCCATAGAGAGGCTGACAATGCCCTGGGAATCCGAAGTAAATACCGATTAAGGTGATGAGGATTTTTCATCGATGGTAGACATACAGTACTTGTACAGCTCGTTAGAGCCAGACAGTCTCTTTTCATACGAGTATCGGGGATGATACTCCTAGGAAGAAAAGCTGCCTTGGTGTAGTACTAAGGGCGCGTTCATTAATTACGTGAGGTGGAATGGGGGGGGGTGTCCGGTGAGATCTCACCACGAGGGAGGAGGGGGGTCAAAGGAAAAAAAAGACGCGAAAGTCGACTTCTGGGGGGTCTTTCGTCTAAAAGTGGGGGTGTAACCGGCTTTGAAAGGGTGAGATCTAAAAAAAGGTATCAAAAAGTTGTAAGGGCGAGTCGGACCAGACCTCACGAGGTCTCACCACAGTGGAAGGGGGGGGGGGAGGAGGTCCGGAAATCCGGAAAAACACCTCACGTAATCTATGGATACCCCCTAACCACGCCATCTCCAGGCTATTACCCACGTCTTTAAGATGAATATGCACTCTTCCTATCCCGATCTCAACGATAATTTATGGCGATTGTCTTTGTTTTTAAACTTATGCCACACCGACTGTCAAGGACAAATGGTACCTTCCTATCCCTTACTTTGTTTAAGTTTTACTCACTTTAAATAATACCCACAGTAAATGGTTGTAATAATACATTAGCTCTTAAGTTTACCAATTATTGGCTGAAGCCTTTCTGCACCAAATGATTCTGGAGTGTCTGTTTCCAACAAGGTTTTTCTTTTACTTGATACACTCGTAATGTTTCGTCTGGTATGCTGCAGTAGAACTCCAATTACCCGAACTCCGATTATCCGAATCGCTGATTATTCGAATCGATTTTTTAATTAAGATGGAAATGTACTGCGAAAAAGCTTTCCCTCTTTTATAAAAACCAACCCAAAGTTTGGATGTCTGCAGCATTGTTTACAGAGTGGTACGGCGAAATTTTATCCCTGAAGTGAAAAACCACCAAAAATCTCTTGGAAAAGAATGAAGTGTTTTTGGTTGTTGACAATGCACCAACTCATGCCACCGAAGAAGTTTCGGAAAGAGGGAATGGCCAGTTTAAAACAACCCATTTACCGCCAAACGTCACAAGCTTGTTGCAACCAATGGACCAGTCTGTTATCTTTTTTTTTTTTTTTTTTTTTTTTGTAACAGTTTAACGTCCCTTTTTAACAACGTGGTCTTTAGAGACGGGAAAGGATGGGGGCAAGGAATGGGAAGGAATTCGGCCATGGCCTTTTTGAAGGAAGCATCCCGGCATTCACCTGGAGTGATTTGGGGAAACCATGGAAAACCCAAATCTGGATGCCCGGACGGGGATTCGAACCGCTGTCCTCCCGAATGCGAGGCCAGAACGCTATCCGTTACACCACCACGCTCGGTCAGTCTGTTATCGAAGCCATGAAATGCCATTACAGGATGCAACTTTAGGTAAACTTTTGGTGGAGGGTGAAGACGAAGAAGGTATGTTGGCTAACCACAAAAAAATAAATTTGAAAGATTGCTTTTTTTTCCCCCTCGGGATTTACGCCTCATTGACAGCGTGGTCGTTAGAGGCGGGAAGGGATAGGGGCAAGGGACGGGAAGGAGTCCGGCCATGGCCATTTTGAAGGAAGCATCCCGGCATTCGCCTGGAGTGATTTGGGGAAACCATGGAAAACCCAAATCTGGATGCCCGGACGGGGATTCGAACCCGCGTCCTCCCGAATGCGAGGCCAGAACGCTAAACGTTCACCCACCACCCTCGGTTTGGGAGATTGCGCTTACATGGTGGCGGAAGCTTGGAGCTTGGTTAAGGCAGTCGCACTAAGACGTGTGTGGAACCAACTGAAGAAGAGAAGGAAAAGAAGAAAAAGTAAATGGAAGCTCAAGAAAAAGAAATGGAAGAGACAGGAGAAGATGTGGATGACGTGTCACTTGAAGAATTCAGAAAAATTCTTTTGAAAATTCCTGAATGTTCAGATGTTAGTGCTGAAGATATTCTAAATGATGATGAACTTACTGAAAGTGTGAGCGAAGAAAGTGTCGAGGAAGAAGTTGACCTTAATATCGAAGTTGAAGCAGACACGGGACCATCAGCGTTGAAGTGGATGGAGCGTCAGCCCGAGTATGACCACATGCATAGAGTCAAACAGTTTACTTTGACCGAGATGTTCAGCAAGCAATGAATTATTTACAGTACAGTACGTACATACTGTACTAATGCACAGCACTTAAGTACGCTTAACATGTAATTTAAATGCCTTTTCATTTAATTAATTAATTTTTCACATTTTCAACATACATCCAATAATTAATTAAAATAGCCTTTTTTCTGAAAAATCCAATTATCCGATTTTCTGATTTCCGAATGGGGTCCGGTCCTAATTGATTCAGATAATTGGAGTTCCACTGTACTTCAGACACCACTCTAACAGCACTTCATAACTACCATACCATTAGCTTTATTGCTAACGAGCACATTATGGGTAAACACTTCCTCATCGATTCCCAGGCACAGAAGTGATTCTCCTTGTGTCCGTTAAATTATCGAGAAGTTGGATGCAGAATCGTTGCTCGGTGCTTTCCCTTGGGACGGTGCGTTGCCCTGGCAGTAAATGCATTGTGCCCGCCCTCTGATGTTGGCAGCAGCAACTACCTTTGGGCCGCTGCACCTCATTATAAGTTGGTCTCTGTGCGGGCGCCAACTATGATCTGCTATTGCGTTGTTAAAGTTGGCTACCTCTGCCCTTAATGACGTAACTTTGCTACCGCGCAATCAGATAGTCGGCTCGACTCCTCTCAAGATGTTGCCAGCCTGATCGTTACCCTGCGCAGACCAGCGTCACTAACGCCGACCACAAGGAAGGAAGTCAACCGGAAGAAAACAGGACTCAGCTCCAAGTGTCGAAGTTGCCGGCCTCGGTAGCGTTGGGGCTAGAGCACTAGCTCCGCGTGCCGATGGTCGCCGGTTCGAATATGGCCGCGGGCATGGATGTCTTGTCCGTCCTGTGGTTTGTATACTTACGAATCACAAACGTAATGGAGGAACTAATTCACTGGAAGAGATATCACAAACACATTGAGTAGGCTGAATGGCTTACAAGGGGAGGGCACGATCATGGGATTTTATTTTGGGATGAGACTTTGCGTAATAATTGTACCTATTTAGGATGTTTACCTCCTGCAATCGTAAGACGCAACGCTCAATAGATTAGGAGAAAACGGCCTTTAAAAATTCAAGCCCAGCTTATATACTAGTGAAATTCTGGTTTGTCTAGCAGCGCAACAGCCCAGTCAGTAACGATCCTGCGTTATACCTGGGCGCTTTGGGTTCGAATATCGATTTGGTCTATTTTTTTATTTTTTTTATTTTTTAAAATTTTTATATCAACTACCCTTTAATTTAAAATACTATAAAACTATAATAGTTACAATATTTTATTGTTTAAAATACACTATTACGAATGGTTATAATAATATTTATTCATTATTAAAAAACTTTCATTGGTTTTTTTATTATTGATTTTATTTAATTTTTTATTACAAATGTGAACTGGGATGTTAATCATCATAAAACATTTAAAACAATAATTTTTTTTATCATCGAGCTCAATTAATGAAAGCGGAATTTTTACTAGAACAACGGTAATATCCGAAATAAAACTTATAACACTGTTAATAAAATAACTTAAAATTTAATTATATTTAAAGAATATTGTAACTATTATAGTTTTAAAAGTATTTTAAGTAAGTTACAGGGTAGTTAATATACTCATATTATGATTTAAAATTTGAAATTCAAATTAAATAATCAATAACATTGAAAAAAACTTATTTAATTAAAAAGAAATAAACAGAATTGAGATTCAAACCCAGAGTGCCCAGGCATGACGCAGGCTCGTTACTGACTGGGCTGTTGAGCTCCTAGCCTGACCGGAATTTCACTAGTATATAAGCTGGGCATGAATATTTAAAGGCCGTTTTCCCCGAATCTATTGAGCGTTGCGTCTTATGATTGCAGGAGGTAAACATCCTAAAGGGGTACAATTATTACGCAAAGTCTCATCCCAAAATAAAATCCCAATGTCGTGCCCTCCCCTTGCTAGTAGCAAAAAAAAAAAAAAAAAAAAAAAAAAAAAAAAAAAAAAAAAAAAAAAAAAAAAAAAAAAAAAAAAAAAAAATCGTGCACCTAATATCAAATATACAAGTTTTAAAAGGTCGTTTTTTTATTTATAAATGACTGTGTTGATGTATGTAATTTGATTTTTGAATCGTAGGATTCCATAATCTGGAGCGGGTGTAATCCTTGGCGGATAGAAGTGTTGCGATTGTAAGCATCAGAGAGTCGTCGTGCCTGAATTATCGTAGCGCAGACATGTGCGTCTTAGGCTCCATATTACAGAGATAGTTAAAAGATTGTGAATAGCGTCTATAATCAGCTCGAAGAAATACGTTACGTATGTCGAAATAATGGTTTTGCTAACGGATGAAGCTGCGGAATAAATCAAGTGCATTTTGGAAAAGTGATTATAATTAGTTCGTAACTATAGTTCCTGTCATTCTTGGATTGTGAAATTAGTTATGAGCGTTCTAATTTCAAAATTAAAAGAGCAGTGGCTCAAATGTGTTCTACATGAGATGGGCCTTCTCATCCATAACACGCTGCAATTTCCTGTAGAGTGGCAATACTTATATACAACCTGACTCTTCAATGGTTGTTACCGAGCGTGGTGGGTGAACAGTTAACGTTCTGGCCTTACATTCGGGAGGACGCGGGTTCGAATCCTCGTCCAGGCATCCAGATTTGGGTTTTCCATGGTGTCCCCAAATCACTGAAGGCGAATGACGGGATGCTTCCTTCAAAAAGGCCATGGCCGAATTCCTTCCCGTTCATTGCCCCAATCCCATCCCGCCTCTAATGACCTTGCTGTCGACGAGGCGTAAAGCCCAAGTAAAAAAAAAATCAAGGGTTTGTGATGATCATATGGTTATATGATGGACTATTATATAGTATGCAAGTATATTAATATGCATACTCCTTGACATTGGGTTACATTCATGTTGCTTTTGTTTTCAGATGTTGGTTGCCAGGAGTGACATGTTTAAAGCCTATATGGTAGAGGCGTTATATTAAGTTCGCAAGTTAGATATGTGGATTGAGAAATATTAATATGAGAAGTCCGATTTAAAGATTAACGGTCGTATTTCCAACTGGTGTTGGTGGAAGCCGTTAAACCATTAATTAAATAAATAAAAGTTTTACCAGAACAATTAATGACTTATGCATCAGTTCATAGGTACATGCTAGCTATATAAAAATATAAGATAAAGGTGAAAAGTGGAAACTACATACATAAGTAGGCGAGAATAAAGCACCACAGGTTGTTGAAGTCAGATTACTAAACACTCTAACAAGGAAAGCTTAAATCATGATCCACATATTTCCTTTCATATCTAACCGAATTAGGTAATGAGGTATCATTTTAAAGATAAGGTGCTCGGTTTGATAGCATCATATTTTAAGAAAGGAACTTTTCAGGATTCGACCCTAAAAGGGCAAAAGTATTAACCGTCCATGTCATGCGTATGAAACAGTTCCGAGCCAAGCCGCTAGGCTTCGCTGACGTCGATAACGATTGAACGTGAAAACCCGCTAGATAGCAGCACCACATATCACAGAGATGTGGATATACTGTGTGTATTTTGTTCAGCTAAGTGAGGTCTGTGACACTTCGGCTTCCGGGAAGAGATAGCTTCAGGTGTTTACGTCAAAGTGAAATAAGAAAGATATTGTTGCACAATAGCCGGGTCTTCTTTCAGCCTATAATACATACCACCAACCTTGCTGTTCATCGTATTTTATTCGGGCCATTTAGTTGTTTAGGATAAGAATCTTTATCTGTTATTCACAGAAACTCACAAACTTTTTTATTATGTGCTACAAATAACCACTTTGTCACCATGCATATATTATACGGTAATTCATTTCTCCGCATACACGATGCAGCACTTCAACGGATCTGATTCGTTCCTTCAGATTCTGAACAGTCGTAGTTACAGGGAGAATAAAGACTTGATTCTTGGAAGAAAACAGTCGCACGGTGGTAAGTCGATTTCCTAGGGTTGCGTTGGGAAGCTTCTCACCGAGCGTGGTGGTGTAACGGATAGCGTTCTGGCCTCGCATTCGGGAGGACGGCGGTTCGAATCCCCGTCCGGGCATCCAGATTTGGGTTTTCCATGGTTTCCCCAAATCACTCCAGGCGAATGCCGGGATGCTTCCTTCAAAAAGGCCATGGCCAAATTCCTTCCCATTCCTTGCCCCCATCCTTTCCCGTCTCTAAAGACCACGTTGTTAAAAAGGGACGTTAAACTGTTACAAAAAAAAAAAAAAAAAAAAAAAAAAAAAAAAGGGAAGCTTCTCTTTTCCGGTCCATGTTCGCTTCTGTCAGAGAAAGGACTCCCATTGATTTTTCTTTCAAACACAGGCGCCCATTTTCCACAAACTGTGCATAGCGTCATGAATGGAATTGTACGAGAGTGAATCGTTCCCAGATGTTGTCTGAAAGAGACGTTGGACGACGGTAATAGATCGAGTATGATACAATTGAACAAAACTAAGAGTTACTCTACCTTTCCATACAACAACCATGAGTCCTGTGTTTAACACTTCGCGTGTAATAATTTTACAAAGCTCCAACAATCTTTTGTAATAACACTGCGTAGCCGTTTAGTCATCAGAAACAGCTAATACTCTTCTTCCTTGCTTCTTTTCAACAGTACCTATCAAACTATACGACTAAGCATTGTACTTACGAAGTTGCTTTGATAGAAAATCAGAATTAATAAGGTAATAAACAATTAAACTAACGAAAGATTCGTATTCATAAGCTGGCATATAGCCAAAGCATCTATCAAACGTAGAAGGACAATGACCGCAAAAGACGGAATGAAGTTGGAGGACTCTGACATCGAAATTAGTGCATTTTCAATTATGTGTGGAATATGTTTCATTTCACGTCTGGAGGTTTTTATTGTTTGGATGAAAAAAAAAAACGATGTCAACGGCTGTTGTTGAAGTACTACTACCTTTCGTAGTATAACTTCTAGGTGTCAGTTGGGTGTTGTTTTGGGGACACATTTTATATTCACTTTTGGGGGGGGGGGGAAATGGCTATGGACGCCGTACAAATATTCTCTAAACAACTTATGATGACTAACTTATGACTGAGAGTTTATACCACACGATGCAGAATACACGGGACGCTGCGCTGAATGAATACGAAATAGAATCAGAAATTTCAAGTGCAGTATAAGATATGTGAGATGAAAAATCTATTAACTGCTGTATATGTGGGTAGGAAAGCGTATGGTTCTATAAATGTCCATAAATAATATAAGAACATAACTAAAGGAGAAATCCAAAATTCCATTTGTGATCAGGAACATATAACTAAGATATTTTAAGATTTTAACTATTGCAAACATAAAAATCACTTTAACAATTAAATTAAGCACGAGTTAATAAGATAGAATTATTGGTTCGTATAAATGAAAGCCGCAATGTCTGCTTGAAAGCGAGACCACTCAACTAGTCAAGAGCTGCTACAAAACATTCCATTTAAAAGGAAGGGTCTGGTTTGGCATTTTATTTGTTTATAGAAAATGATGTATCTGTGAAAAGGTTTATAAAAATAATAATTATAGGAGAATCAGTGTAAGCAGTTTTGTGGGAATTATACTCTTGAAATAGAATCCAAGCTGAAATAGTTACTTAAAACAATAGAGCGGATCTTGAGCAGGACATCTAGTGTCCGAGACAGTTGACAAAGAAACTGGTGAAGAGAAATTCTGACAGACATTTAGTGTTTTAGTTAAGACTCTCAAAACAATATTTGCAGAGAAAACCACTAATGCACATGGGGCAGTCACGGAAGTTTAGCCTTGATTCTTTAGTTTATCTTTCATCGACTCTCATAACCATATGATAAATGTCATTAAGTAAGTGTTAGAAAGCTTACAGAATTGTGGAATCAATTAAATAAATATTTGAACCATTTGCATACAGTATTCATAGGAATGCGGTAGAAAATGCAAAGAAAGCCTTCAAATCACTTATGATCGCCAAGGAAATAAAGGTAGGGATTTTCAGCTCCTTAAATTGTGAAAAATTAGTCGAAATTGCAGTATAAAAGAATGGAAATATAAATGGAAACTACCTATTTACACTATCTTCTATTTACAAACTTGAAAATATTGGTATCAGTGATTAATAGGACGTAGTGTGCATTATAAGATAAATACTGCAAAAATATAATGAAACGGATCGAAGATTAATGTCACAAAAAACGAAGCTGGTAAACATATCTTCATGTGTAAAACAACATGATTATTGAAGCATGAGGAAAATATACATACATATATACTTTGTGGGAAGCATTAGTAGGAATAAAGATTTTTGTGAAGGGGAGATGAGACGTCTAACATTTAATTAATTAAAGGAAGACTTCGAGTCCAAGACTATACAGTTCCATTATTTGGTATGCTGAAATCAATATGTAAACATAAATAACTACTGTACACGTTAAGCCAATCTGAAACCAATACGGTCTATGCGGAATAATGGTGGCCTGTTCAGAAACATATCGTAAAATTTCAGAACTAGAGATAGAACTGTTTCGAGTAGAGTTTCAAAATATAGGATAGAACAATTGTCCAAGAAAAACATCAGATAGGCAATAAAAAAAATATAATAAACATACTAAAAGATAGTGTTTCCTATAGTATCCGTGCGAGATCAGAAGGAAGGAAGAAACAATACTGCAATGATTTTAATTGCGAACCAGCTGATAACACATAGAAATGTAAACCACACTTACTATTGAATCTATGAGTGTAAAAATTGTGAGATAAGGGATAGTATGCGGTATGTGGCTCCTGTATTTTACGATCTTGATATATACGTTTGTCGATCGAATAAGCCCCTTATGTTTGGAATGTAGTCTTACGTAGAAAGAATCTTGTAATGATAATCACTCTTTATCATTTGATATGTTTCTATCTTATTTCAGCTCAGTAAATTAAAAGTTCTTTTTATGATTTTCTTACCTTTAAACAGCACAATTATTAATCTATTTATGTCCAACCAATACTTTTTATTGTACAATTTTTTATAATCTCGCCAAATCAATTTCACACAGAATTAATTAGTTCTAAAACATTAAGAACTGAAAATGGGAATTCGCAAATTTTTCCTGAGCGCTACTTATATATAGTATCAAACATGACCAAAGAAATTTTAATGACGAATATACTGTGCCGTGAGGTAACAGATGGAGTGTCGGAGGTATTCTTTCTAACTGAAGCACGCCGCAGATGATGTGGTTCTTCATCTTACATTCAACATTGCTGTTTTCATTTAATCATTCCACGTTCCCTTAAACGTCTGTCGCCCCATCTCTTTGAGTGGGGCGAGATGGTTGTATTCGCATGTTATTACGGACCAACAAATTTGCTCCAGGTTGTACTGCTAAAAATGCACCGTCCTCTCTATAGGAACCCGCACTCTCGTATTTGCATAGCAAATTACAAAATTCTTGAGCACAAGATGAAAGGAAGTTCTGCGGATGTAAGAAATTTCGTTCCCCTCTGTTGCAGTTGCTCGTGTCGTATTTGCAGCGTCGTCGAAAGACAAGCTGTAGTTGAAAAGTTCAGTCCTCTTTGTGCTGGGGTGTGTTTAACAGCTCGAGTGGTAGCGAAGCATTCATATCTTTTATTTGCGTTTCGGCAATAGCCTCTAATCATTTTGAAGTAAGTAATTATTATAGACTTTTTTTAGGTTCTCACCATATAAGAAAAATCTGTCACCCAACATTTAACTATCACGTCATATTCTTGAAGTATATATTTTTGTGACTAGCTTAACATTAATGTATTATTATTTTGTATTATGGTTTATTAAATATAAATGCCCATAAAGGTATCAACACAAGACACATAGTTTCTCTTCCATCCGTTTCCTAGTAGTAGTCCTTTATAACCACCTTATTGTATTCTGCTGTTAATATTAATTAGATCAGCGGCGTAAAATTGAATTTCAATCCTGATGTACTTAATGGTATTGGTTTTGCTGCTGTGAATGTCTGTCTGCAACTGACATATGTTCTAAACATAATAACTCGAGTGAATTATGAGGATTACAAATAAGATGTTAGTACTACATCAGTTTTCCATGCTTACCAGTTTTCTGTATTTCTATTTGTGTTTCCACTTTTGTTACAGACGTTATATTTATTATTTCTGCTCAAATTTTAAATATTTCTTTCATTAATGGTAGGAACGTGAATAAAGCTTTTACAAGAGGAAAACTTTAACAAGTTACAGCAAAACATTTAAAACAGCAAGTCGGTATACCATATAATGGTTACGTCCCATAATAAGTTTGTAGACTTGAGTTTTGACGTTTGCAGATGTATTGAAAATTCTGCTTTATTCGGACTTCTTTCTTCCTTTTGTTTTACCATCTTCAGTTACGAAGTTAGGTGGGGCTGAGACGCAGAAATGATGGACCAATGCACAGTTACGACCCCGAGATTCACCCAACCAAAATGCATGTTTTACCAACAGGCAGTCTGATTTTGGTTGTCCGAACTTCATCAGTCCATTGAATATTAACATGACTAAAGTAAATTATTCTCTTGCTATGAATAATACGTTACTAAGTACCACGATCTACTAAGATGGGTACTATAATTACATAAAAACTAGTTTAACTATTTTCCACTTGCAACATGCCATTGAAAATGATTTGGTTATATACTAACGCTTACCTTATCTTACTGATAGTAACAATATTAATCTCGACGAATAGACGAATCGTTCAAGTTTCCGCCGGACTGAGTGAATACGCGCGGTGTGGTCACCAATCCGTGCAGAATCGAGGTCGAAGGGTCACTGGAATCCACGTACCTGCTGTGTGTCAACACATATGATCAAAAGAAAAGGGGCAGCGGCTGAACGCTACCATTACCTGTTCACTACACTTTCACAATAATATCTCGAGGAAATGAATGGACGCCTTTGTTCGTATCAACAATGCTAGGATTTCTGTGGTTGAAAGAACACTCGGAAGTTATTTAACACGGTTGTTCCGCCAGTAAATCAACAGAGATGCGAATATTTGTGCGGGACTGATGAATCGAGACGAAGGACAGAGCTGCACATAACATCTAAGTTCATGGAAGGGTTACGTGAATGAGCCAGTCAGTGCTAAGACTGTATGTGGGCTAAATGCGTGAGACATCAGCCAATTAATAATCAGCAATTTTGTTAACGAAGCTCCAACTGGCATCTCAAGTTGACTTCGGAGGGACCTGAAGTAGACTTCTTCTTGCGCCCTCAAGCAGTTGGGACTTTCACTCGTGCAGTGTATTACAGCGGCATTAAAAGACTTCGATGATTATGCCTAGTACGATTGTCGTAATTCGTTTTCCGGTGTGTTCACGTTATTCAGAAGCCTGTCAGCGCAATGGAGTTGAAAGACCGCTCAAGCAAGACTCAAGCTGCCGACTGTTGCCTGATCGCAACTGATGATCCGTCACGGCTCAACTCCACCACACATTCCAGCCGTCTAATCAACGTGGTAACTATACCATGACAATTCGCCGTCCTCACCAAATGTGTTGTTGAACCTAGTAGTTACCCGATAAGAATAACGTTAAAACGATTTAATTTCATGCACATTAAAATCTGTTGAATTTCATGCTAATATTTTTATTGTTTTCACCTATAAAAGAGAGGATGTTAGTACGAAGGCAGACATCAGGAACGATGAATGATTGAAATTTTAGTGTGAATTCCAAATAATTTACTAACTTGTACCGCAAATGATCCTTCTCTGTACGTAGTATTACTATCGCTATCTCATTGCTTTTGCAATAATCTACTAAGGATTTGTCTATTTGAGCCTCATGTACGTTGTTGTTGTTATTGGTGTTTTAGGGCGCGTCGACATCGGGGTCATTAGCGCCCTCTCATGTACGTGTTTTAATAAACATTTGAGTTTTTTTAATATTTTAGTGTTAGTAAATATTGTAATATTATTCATTGAATTAGGAAGAATTTTAATTAATGGCAAATATCTTTTCCTCACACCCTGCTCAAGGTAACACGAAATTCTTAGTATTAATAACTATTTTGTCAATAATTTTAAGATTAATGTGGAGCACCATATTTTTCTTTCTAACGGAGCTGCAATAAACAACATTACTTTTGAGGCCAAATTTTAGCCTAATTTCACGGAACACATCAAACTGAAATACTATATGTATTTTGTACTACTTTCTGATCATAGCATTCTTAAAACTCAATTTTTTGTGTACTTTAAAATTACTTTAAAAGAAATAGACGTTGTTTTGTTCTTTTGCGAATGATATTTTTAGCGAATTCTGTGTTTTGTTGGGCCTAAGAATATGTAGTTGAGTACTGAATACTGTTAAACTTCAGTTATTTCTTTGAAATTATTGAGCTGTTTGGATGCAATATCTTCAGTGTGATCATTAGAAACTCTTTGTATATAATTGTTTGTTTCAGTACAGGGTAGTTATTAGTAATTTGCGTCGACAAAACTGAACCTCTCGTTTGATATTTTCCCACCACACAAACAAAACGATTATTAAGAGGTTGCACAGAAAGATCAGTGATTAAACTGATGATTTCTATTCGTGCTAGGTCAATGGATCCAAGGGGAAATATAGTGTTGATGATACTACTGCTTATTGAGGTTCTTGACATTCTAACGAGGAAAGAGCCATATGATTAAAATGAAGTTTAGATGCCATAAAGTACTGATATGACTGTGAGTAAGTCATTAATCTTTTTGGGTCCAGTAGAACAACAGTTTTTTCTAAAATCAATATAACTTCACCACATCAAATCGGATTCGCCTGGAGTTGGTTTTTTTTTTTTTTTGTCATCAGTCTTTCGACTGGTTTGATGCAATCCTTCATCCCTTCCTATCCTGTGCTAGCCTTTTCATTTCTACATACCCATTACATCCCACTTCCTCAATTATCTGCTTCATATATTCTAATCTCTGTCTTCCTCTACAGTTCTTACCTTCGACTGTTCCCTCCATTAACAAATTAACCAATCCAGCATGTCTCAAAATATGACCTACCAGCCAGTCTCTTCTTTCTGTAAGCTTTTTCCACAAACTCCTTTTCTCACCCATCATTTCCAAAACTCGTTCATTTCTTACTTTGTCTGTCCGCTTAATTTTCAGCATTCTTCTGTAGCACCACATTTCAAATGCTTCAATTTTCTTTCTTTCCGGTATTCCTGAAGTCCATGTTTCGCTACCATAAAGTGCTGCGCTCCACACAAAGAGTTTTAAAAAGTTTTTTATAATTCCTAGATCAATATTTGAAACTAAAAGATTTCTCTTTTTCATGAAGGCTCTTTTTGCTATTGCTATTCTGCTTTTAACATCATTCCTGCTTCGGCCATCGGTTGTAATTTTACTTCCCAAGTAACATAATTCATTATATAGCGACTGAATCGGAGATACATATTTTTTCTGAACGTCAGGAAAGAAGTGGAGTCTACTGTGTTGCAGTGTTGGTAGTGTATTTTTCTGCTGGAATATGGAATCACCAGAGTTCTGAAGACAGGAAATGACTTCTTTCTCTATAGCTTCCATCGTGAAAATATCGCTGTTGATTTTTATTAAAATTTTACTATTCGAAATTGAGCTAGTGGCCAATGGCGAACCATTTAATCGATTTGAGGCTGTAAAGTAGATTCTGGAAGGAGAAGCTAGTAGCACAGATGATATGTGATAATAATTGAAGTCCGGTTTAATTCAGGGCCATTAATGGTGAGGATTAATAAACCTCTGTGTGTTGTCATAAGGCGTATAGTGTGGGGAGACGATATTCCGGGATGAAAGACATATAGTAACAAACAACGTTTGCAAACAGAGAGCTGGTCTAACCGTTGACAAAGGCAATGCTACAATTTTTCCAGTGATGTTTTGTTAAAATGTGATGACATTGAACGATACATCACTGTTATGAGAATTAAATGTCCACCAGTTATCTTCGCAACATTGCATCACATTGTTAACAATAACGTGGATTAATTTCCTGTGCTAGTGGAATGTCGTGTTCCAATTAACGCAAGTCATTTTGCCTCATTCAAAATCAATCGTTCATTAATAGCGCTCACTCAGCCGTATACCGGCACCGCTGAGGAAAGTGTGAAGATCGCACCATTGATGGGACGCCTAAACCGCTCAATATTTACACCACTAAATTCACAGTTCAATGGCACTGCTCCACATTGGTATGTGCAATATTAATAACCTCTAAGTCATTTCGTGTGGCCTGGGTGTTGATGTCAATGTTGTGTTGTCTTATATCTTATTTAAAGGTCAGAATATGACGTAGTCAATTTAAACTCACATAAACCGCTCAATATTTACACCACTAAATTCACAGTTCAATGGCACTGTTCCACATTGGTGTGTGCAATATTAATAACCTCTAAGTCATTTCGTGTGGCCTGGGTGTTGATGTCAATGTTGTGTTATATCTTATTTAAAGGTCAGAATATGACGTAGTCAATTTAAACTCACATAAACCGCTCAATATTTACACCACTAAATTCACAGTTCAATGGCACTGTTCCACATTGGTGTGTGCAATATTAATAACCTCTAAGTCATTTCGTGTGGCCTGGGTGTTGATGTCAATGTTGTGTTGTGTTATATCTTATTTAAAGGTCAGAATATGACGTAGTCAATTTAAACTCACATAAAGCAGTACGAATTGATGAGATACCTGCAAAAAAGAAAAAATCTCTACTAGAATAATAAATTAAAAGATTATTCAAAGACCATACGTTTTAATTGCAGTGTAATCTCAACACCGCTGAAGAAAGCAAAGGACGATTGATTTGAAAAATACAGAGGTATGAGTCTAACATAATTGAAAGTTGGCTACAGAAGCGCAGGAGCTATAGTACTATCTGCTCGTGCCGAAGGTCGCCGGTTCGAATCCGGCATGGGTGTTTAGTGTTGTGTGTATGTGAATGTCGTGTCCGTTCTGTAGTGTTCATGTGTCCATCTACATTGTACTGGTCAAACTGAAACACTAGATTAGTCGATAATCACGTTGGGCTAGCTGTATGGCTTATGTAGCCGAATGCCTAATTTTTTTTTTTTGTTGTCACCAGTCTTTCGACTGGCTTGATGCAATCCTCCATCCCTTCCTATCTTGTGCTAACCTCTTCATCTCTACATATCCCTTACAACCCACGTCCTCAATTATCTGAAAAAATTAATATTACCAGATAAGTTAATATGTAGATGAATAACACTTTCAATAGTGCGTACAATTAAGCTGCGTACAGACAAACCAATAATTTATTATTAGTTGATAATACCACTGGTTTGTTAAGAATGAAAAGCTGCATGTTATTCCATATATTTGAAACGTTTCTCACATCACATCAAAGCATAATATTTGTAGGCAAAAGCGGTGTACAAATCAAATAATAGTGGAGTTAACGTGAATATAGGAAGAAAGAGCCAACAAAAACAAACGTTCTGGCCTCGCATTCGAGAGAACGCCGGATCGAATCCCCGTCCGGGCATCCAGATTTGGGTTTTCCATGGTTTCCCCAAATCACTCCAGGCGAATGCCGGGATGCTTCCTTCAAAAGGCCATGGCCGAATTCCTTCCATTTCCTTGTCCCCAATCCCATCCCGCCTCTAATAACCACGACGTTGACGAGGCATAAAGCCATAAGTAAAAAAAGAAATATAATACTTTTATGGATCTCTTGAAACTTAAAAAAAAAAAAGTTTTTGTTGTGTTACTAGAGAAGAAGTTATAAATTTCTATTAAATTTGGTCTTAAACATCGAGTTAGGAGAATAAGCTAAAATCTGTGTAAAACTAAGCATGGATATCATAAAAAAAATATAAGTAGAGAAACCAATCAAAAGGAGGTGAAAGAGAATTTCAATTTAAAATAAGAATTCAAGGAAAAATAATCAGCTGATAATTTTCCAATGAACTTGTTAATTTTTATGTTAAAGGAATGAAGTAAAGGTATGAATCTCTTAGAAATTTTAGTGTTATCTCCTTTATGTTTATTAAGAAGGATAGAGTCATCCATAATTGACCTTAAATATCTTCATTTTGAGGTTGGTTAAATTTCAATCTACGCGTTTCTTGGATGGTAACTGAAATGTATATGACTTAAATTTTGTTCTGAGTAAATAAAATAATGTCACTGTATTTTTGGAATTATTAAAAAAATAGTGGAACACGTGGAAATTTGCAGGTCCGCTTTGCGTGAATCAAAAGCTATTTTCACTAAAGAAAAGATAACGATATAGAAAGATGCTGTTGTCGCTTGAAGTGAAAGGGTCTAACGTTTGTAAAACGGCCAATAGAATGACTACCTAAAACAAAGGATCTTCTTAGCTGTAAAAATATCCGTCCATTAACATTGAAACGTTGGGGAAATTGCATTAGCATACCCACTTCTCATTGTTTCTCACTCTCAGTGGAAGAAAAAAGAAGTGAGTATGATTTCAAGCTGATGAAAATATTATTTGCTGAAACAACTTTCGAAAAATATTTTGATAAATGTAATGCCGGAGTAAATTATATTAATATTGTTTAACAATTATCATTAACGCCTGTTAGTGTAGTATGTAATAAAATATATTTGATTAGAATTTGGATTATAGCCTAATCTCATCGATGATAACATAGAAAGACACAAAGGAAGCTATTTATTTTCAAAAGAAAGAAGGAAAAGAAGAAGTTCGGTCATTTCAGCTTTTACTTTCATCGACTGTATACGATTTTATCTAGGGTACTGTCGTACTCCAAGAATAGATATCGAGTGATTGACTCTATCTTTGTTAAAACTAGTAATGCCTATGCAAGACTCCACCCGGTGAGAATAGCGAGTTAGACTCTACGCTACAAGGGACTGCAAGGTGGATCTTCATTTCGTCGATTAAATTGATGTCCCTCAGACAGAAACACCAAAAATCATAAATTGTTGTAAATTATTTGTCGACAGACATCTGCTTATATTTTCTTGGAATGTTGTTCGCTGAGTTTGATGCTTAGCACATCGAACAATAAATTATGTGGTTCAAACTAGCAGATGATCGTCCTTTATTTCAGGTCATAGGATTGGCGCTTAGTTTCTTACTGATCATCAGAAATCAGTGCTGACGTGTAAATATTATCGCACAAGATGTATGTCATTTACTGTCACTGTATTCCAAGAAATTTAAAAGAATTACGTCACTGAGGTAAACGTATTACTTCGATCTTAAGTAATAGCTTTCATATATAGAGAAAGGATATAACACCACTTCAGAGTTCCGCCTGCAGCAGGTTATCTCTTCAGCGTTTCTGAAAACCAAGTTTCAGGCTCTTAGCGCTCAAGTATTTCGTAGTTATCGCGCTAAGTAATAGTAATGAAATCTGCAAACTACCTTCCCTCTAACGCTAACTTCCTGAAAAGAATGCGGTGAATCAAAATCTTAGGAGATACATCACTACATCGCACTTTTTTAGTTGCCATTTTTTGAAATTTATTATATTTATTTTCAAAACATAGTGTGGCTTAAGTGTTATAGTACTAATTTTTTCTATTGTTGCACTGTCCGTCTTGTAACACTGACCAATGTCTGTTGCTGTTATCTACCATTCCATCGTTCGGAAAGATAGCTGTCATCGTTTGTCAATGATCATTGATCCTTATAACATACTAGGAGACAGCTCAGAATTAAAATAGTGCCGATACTTATTCACATACAGGATAATACGCAAGGTCTTGATTTTTGTTTCTCATACAATCATCACCTTCCACCGGCTTCGACAGAATTTCGCCCCGTTGATTCTCCATCAGGCGGATAAAAGTGCTCACAAAATACATTTCACCAGAATTCCCCCCCCCCCCCCCCCCGCACCCCCATATGCCTGTGCAAGTATTAAGGAATGCGTATTATGTAAATACTCATAGTGCACAAGGATGGGAGAGGTCTCATTTTAAGAACACTGAAATTCAAATTGGAATACAAGAGGGGACCAAAAAAAAAAAAAGGGGAAATTCATCTTAACGTCTTTATTTCTAATATTTTTACACCAAATATTGATCACCTACAAAGTATTCTCCATTATCCACAACGCACTTCTTCAAACGATCTTTCCATTGCTCAAAACAGTTTTTAAATTCACTTATCGGGATGTTTTTTATGCCTTGCGATTTTTATTTTACCTCCTCCACAGTGGCAAAAACGCTTTCCTTCCATGTCCTTTTTGAGTCTGGGGAACAAAAAGAAATCACAGGGGTCAGATCAGCTGAGTAGGGTGGGGGGAGGAGGGAGGGGGGGAAGGAGGGGAGGGGGGGACGGACAATCGGTGTCATGCAGTTTTTGGTCAAAAACTGCTTTATGGAGAAGGCGGTGTGGGCCAGCGCGTTGTCGTGATGGAAGAACCTTTTGCCTTTTCTTCCGGATATTCTCCCTCAGTCTTTTCAAAACCTCCAAGTAGAACTCCTGGTTGACAGTTTGACCAGGGGGAATAACTCCGAGTGCACAACACCACTGCAATCGAAGAAACGAATGACCTTTGTTTGGTGTTTGACTTCATTTGGCGAGTTTTTTTTTGCGACGAGGAGAGCCACATGTCTTTCACTGGCTTGATTGTTGCTTTGTTTTGGAGTCGTATCCATAGCACCACGTTTCATCATCAGTAATCACCTTCGAAAAAAATTCAGAGTCCTCTTTGTGCTGATTTTGAAGCTCAAAACATACCTGAAGCCAACGCTCCCTTTGCTGGTCTGTGAGAAGGCGAGGGACAAATTTGGCTGCAACCCTTCGGTTTAAATCCTCTGAATGGAACTCCATGATTTGATCAATGGCTCGGCGACGGTCTTGACGAACGAGGACATTGATTTTGTCGATGTTTTCGTCACTTCTTGACGTTGAGGGGCGTCCTGAATGGGGTTGGTTATCAGTTGATATTTCTCCATTTTTGAAACGTGGAAACCACTCGTAGACTCTGGTTTTACTTAGGGCAACAATTCCATAAGTAGTCTTCAGCAATACAATAGTATCCGCGGCCGATTTTCTCAACAGGTCACAAAATTTCACAGCCACACGTTGCTCTCGACAATCTGCCATCACGCTTTCGCCGAAATGGAAAAAGTTTTTTTACCAAAAACTCACAGCTACACGACTTCGCACATTGACTCAGGTGGCGTGACCGTAAAGGACACCAGGTCGAACAATGGGTTCTCCCTCCCCCTCCCTGCCGCAGCCCAATTCCCGTTACTTTTGTGTCCCCCATCTTAAATACGGTGTCGTGACAATCGCGCACAGTGACAATCGCGCACAGCGACAATCGCGCACAGTTTAAAGGTCTCCCCTCTTCCCGTGTACTTCACAATTTACGGAACGCAGTATTGACAAATCGTCATCACACTAAAGCTTTGCCAGAGGTGAACGTCAATTTTAAGGCCTGTAATAATTACATACAATGGAACCCGGGATTTGGACCGAGGACCTTCAGTACCCAAATCGTGCGCCGTAACACTGTGAGTCACCAGACCAAATATACAGGAAATTGAAAATAAATATTCAACCACAATAAAACAAACGTACTCTTTTTCTCTACAATTTATTTTTGCTATCTTAAAACACAAATATAATCTCAGTTTTGTCTGCTTACGGGGTGCATTTCAAGAAAATCTGATGAACCTGAAAGTGAGGTTGAAGAGAAGAAAGACACTTTTGTAAGTCAATCAGTAACATCAAATTAAAATTTGGTTGTAAAGGACCAGAAATTTCCGCAATCTACCTATCGCTTCTCAATGTTCACCAGCCCGACACTGGCCCGCACACCGCACCGTCAAAACGGTGCGGGCTAGCGTAGCCAGACCTTAAATCACACTTTATCCAGGTTTTGGACTGGATTAACAACTGTAAAGTTACAATTATTTAGGTGTTTAAAATCAGTCAAGAAGCATCGTCATAATAAATATTTACAACTTATTTACAGTAATGAAATTATTCAAATCAGCCATAATTGATTATTATTTACAGTAGACCTACATTTATTCAAGCTTGTGCATGTAGGACAACGCGTCTAGACATGATCTGATGTCGCCGCTCTTTTCATATCTGCCAACAGTTTTTACAATTGTTTCGTCCAGTTTGTGGAATGTGGTTTTTCTTCTCTTTCCTTGAAGAATCAATTCAGATCTCATATACATGACTCCTGAAGACTCGGCTTCCCTCTTCAAACAAAGTAGCACGTCTCTAAGCTTCGGGTTTGGTCTGCCAAGTACATTGTTAATCCTATTATTCAATCCTTCAACAGCAATAGTCGTGCGATGACGTCTTTTGTGACAATTTTACATGTGAATTGGGATTTGTTCATTCTCAAGCCACGTTTCTACGAAGTAGTCGAAAAACTTCAATAGTTTTGAGTTATTAGGAGCCTGTGATTGGATCTCCAATCAACCATCTGTCACATCTTCAGGTTTAATGAAAGCCAAAGCTGGGCCATACGAATATGTAGGCGAAGTTCCTCTTTTCCTTTGTACTCACGCGCTAGTCCAAGCTCCTGAATCTTTCTCCATATACATTTTTCATATGAAAAAAAACAGCCTCTTACTTCCGTTGAGGGAAACAATTCCTTGAGGGCAGTTACTGCAGCACGTTCAGAATCTACAGTCACCGTCTTAGGGGGTCCATTCTGGCACAGCCTTGATAATTTCACGAAACATAGGTACATAAGTAGTCTTCTTTTTATCAGGTAGGAGTGTAAACACCACAGGATATATGTTTGTATCTTCGTCAGTGCTGCCGTAATCCGCATGTATCGTGTAGATTTGGGAGAACTGCTTACTGGCACTTTTAAAAGTACCATCCATGAAGAAATGTTCGTGTAATTTTAAACTTTGTTTGCCTCTTTCACCGCTCAGAAATATTTTTCTTTCACCTTCCATATCATCCGTAAGAAGAAGACTGCCTCCATCTCCCATCTTCAACAATTCTTCATCCAAGATCACTTCGTCAGGATTATTTGACTCCTTTTGGTTTCCTTGTGATATAGTCCTCTGACGTTACAAGTTTCTCTTGACAGTTGACTGGTCTGGCATTTCAGTTACAAAGTCGTAGCCTTTATTATGGAGATCTCCTAGTGCCTCAGCGTAGATGTTTGGAATTGAACTATCTTCCGCTCGAGCTCTCTTCTTTGCCGCTTGAAGTTTTTGATGTACTTCAACGCGTACGTCGTCAGGGGGTCCACATATATGCTCTGTAACATTCAGTATGGCAGCATCCTTACTCTTCAAAATTGCACGACATTGTTTTGATCTTTCTTTGATACAGCGCCAGTTAATCATTCTATCTTCTTTCTTTCTAAACTCTAGATAGCAGTACCCGTCATAATACGCACACTGCTTTCCATGTGTAGTTGAAGTAACTTCCATGACTAAAACTGTGTTACTCATGGCATAAGTGAATGCGAACAGTGGTGTGCGTTCCGGTTAGGAGGGGATGGGGGTTGGAAGTCCCAGAATCCAGCATGCTGCTGTTGCGGTGACTAATTGGTAGCTAATAGCAGGTAGCAAGAGACGACCCGGTTGTGCGCGATTGTCACTGTGCGCGATTGTCACATATCCCTTAAATACAGCATGAGTTGACTAATAGGCTGCAACGAACATATCCTTAACCATTATACAAGGTGAGTCAAAAACAACTTTACAACTTTGGAATGATATAGAAATTTATTGATATAAGTTTCAGAACCGGAAGATTTATCATTTTGTAATAATCATAATAGTCCGAATAGGATTTTAAGAGATCTGGTTAATTTCTTTTAAACGTTCGTAATAGTACGAATAGGGTTTTTAGAGAAAAAAATCGAAAAGTAGCTGCAAAATTAGAAAATTCGTGAAAAAACTGAAAGTGCTTCTATCTATGAACCAATTTTGCTATTATTTTTTTTTAAATGTTCACACTAGTCCCAATAACGTTTTTGAGGAAGAAAAATTGGAAAAGTTGGAAGGAAAATTGCGAAATTAAAAAAAAAATCCTTTTTTTCTATGGACTAGATTTGTTATTATTTCTTTTAAACAAAACAACAAAAAATCAGAATGGTCCGAGTTTTTAAAGAAAAAATTGGTAGTGTTGCCCAGAAATTTGAAAGATACCGGACAAACTGAAAGTACTTTTTCCTATGGATCGATTTGTAAAATTTCCTTAAAATCTTTCTAATAGTTCAGATAAGGGTTTTAGAGGGAAAAAAATGTGAAACGTTATCCGGAAAATTATAAAATTTGGGAAAAACTCTAAGTATTTTTTTCTAAGGAACAATTAAGCTAATTTTCTTAAGTTTTTTGTAACAGTCCGAATAAGGTTTTTACGGGAAAAATTGGATAAGCGTGAAAATTGAAAAATGAGGGAAAACAGAAAGTGCATTTTTCTATTCGATTTTTATACGAATTCAATACTATAACTGATGATTCGAACGATGGATGAGCGTAATTCTTTTTTTTTGTTTTGTTCCTTACTATCCCGGGTTGGAAATAAATCAATTAAATGTTCTGTACTGAAAGAAAAACTGGAAGATCTGAAAAAAAACTGGAGAAACGTTAAGTTAAAACGAAAGAAATAAAACGGAAGTTAAAATAAATTTACCTTTAGGTTTTTTTTTTTTTTTTTTTTTTTTTTTTTTTTTTTTTTTTTTTTTTTTTGTTTCGCGATCTGTCCAACAAATGTAGTTATTTTATTTCTATTCCATTGATATTAATTGAGGACATGTGCGTGATGATATCGAACATGGTATTACCTCAATTAGTCATCACAGAGCCCATTTGTCTGGTGCACGGCGTGTTTAATCAAGAGTTATAACACGAAAAACAATGTGATTGTGACACGCTGAGAGAATCAGATCGAACGAATGTTCCTCTGTTATATCGGCAGCAAAAATATGCTCATGAAATCTGTTAACAATGGAACTAGAGGGTATTTCTTCTTGGACGCTCCTGGTAAAACTGGAAAAGTTTTTTGATTTGATTGATTTTGGCAACGATTCGCTCACAGAATGAAATTGCACTTGCACTTGCTTCATCAGGAATTGGAGCTACTTTGTTGGAAGGCGGTCAATCAGCTCATTTGCATTCCAGTTTCCGTTGAACTTGCAAATCAATGAAACTCCAACATGCAACCTTTCGAAGAACTGTGCGATGGCCACTAAAAATTGATCGTTTGGGATGAATATACGATGGCACATAAAAAAGTCTTTGGAGATATTAGACCAAACTACGAAACAGTCAAAACCGGTTTGGTAGTGCGATTATCGACATGTAAATAAAACACCTTGAGATTCACTGAGATTTCAAATTTAACGGAAGAAAATAAGTCATTTGGTTAGCATGAAATTGTGACTTCATTTATTTGTGACTTAAATTTTGGAACAAAACCGCATTGTTCCAATTTGATCACGTTCCAGGTACATCGCACATTTCTACCATTTCAGTGGTGTACTGCCGATATATTTTATCTTGCATGTAAAATTTCTTATTGGCGTTCTTCTGAATGTACTCCTTTTCAAATTGTATAACAATGGACACAGTCGTTAATAAGTAGAATGATCACTCAGAAATATGTTTATTTTTTTCATTTTACTTTGTTTACACATTCTCAACCAATTATCACAAAACTATCGGAATTACTGGAATTTGGACAGGACAACGTATGTCGTGTCAACTAGATTTTAGTATAATTGTTGACCTTTGACACATGCCTTCCTTAGTAACAACTGAACAATTTATTTTGCTTATGTCAATTGACAGTCAAGTCTATCCTGACGTGTACTCAGTATTCTTCCTCTTAATTTTTTTAATTTTTAAAAGAAAATCATTTGTTTGTTGGCTGTTTGCTATCGCTGACTATGACACACTCCACTATTTTTAACAATTGGTATCTATTTTCAACGTACGAGTTGCTGCAGAGTATATAATAAAAACAAGCAAACCACTTGTAATTGAAGAATCATGCTTCTTAATAGAAAAAAATATGTTTCTGAAATGGTATCTTTTCATTCCTTTTCGGCAACCAAGTTTATTTAGTATAATTTCTGCCATCTGTAAGCCATTATTTTAAACATTTTGTAAGAAAACTTTGCGAAACCCCACTTCAAGCCTAGTGTTTAAGTTCTGAGGGAGAGAAAACAAAATACTTCGTCCGCCAACTTATTTGGGTCGCAAGAAAAAGAGGGATTAGATGAGAGAAATAAGGTGCCATACTGATGCTCGTTCGAATTCTGTCCTTCCCCGTTCCATTCGGGATTGGAATACACAGAGGTAAAAAAGGTTTGGCAGCCAGAAATGGGAAGGAATGCAGCATGGCCTTTTAAAGGAACCCTCCCTGCATTCGCCTGAAGTGTTTCGAGGAAACCATTAAAAAGAAAATTTGGATGGCTGGACGGGGATTCAAAATAACGTCCTCCCGAATGCGAGACCAGCACTCACCCACCACGCTCGGTGTGTAGATAAGTTCTGGTACAATTCTCCCTGTGCCACCCACAATTTTGTGGATTGCAGCGTATGGAATTTAGATGTGGAAAACTAGTGACGTTTCTGGTTTAGACGGCGTATTCATGGCGCATAGCGTTACCTCGTTGATGAGGAATCTGTCCGACTTGTGGCAGGGTGGAGAGTTCCTATCCGCTACGTGTTGAACACCGCCTGGCACGTTGTGTTGAAGTGGGCCGAGTGAGCGTGTTTCTCAAGTGAGCCAGGCAGCTAAATCTAATTGCCGAGAACGTAGTTAGGGTGTCTGTTGTGGTGTTTGAGTTTTATGGCCGTCTGTGCGCGGCCCATTGCGAAATTACATTTTAAGTATTCATGGCGGTCCGTGGCAGAGGAGATGCCTCGTCGGAAGGCCCTGGCTGGAAATGGCGCGAGAGTAGACTGCTTACGGAGTGGGTCACAGTTCCACCAGCACGTGTTGAGTCAGGGACAGTACACTCGCACTGGCTGTGTTGACCGGTTGCAAAACTACTCTCAGCCCAAAATAAATAGTATTAAATGCCTACATTTCGATTGTCCTGGGTAGGCCTTCTCTTAGTGCACCGCAGCTTTCGGAAATACTTTTTCAACTGGGTTACAGATATACTTTACTTGAGGATTGATAAGCTAATGCAAAATCTAGCCCCACGTATATTTTGGAAAATCAAATGGGGAAACCTGAGCAGGGTTTTAATCTCCCGTACACGACCTGGAAACCGAGAGTGATGGTGTAATGGTTAGCGTTCTGGCCTCGCATTCGGGAGGACGGTGGTTCGAATCCCCGTCCGGGCATCCAGATTTCGGTTTTCCATGGTTTCCAAAATCACTCCAGGCAAATGCCGGGATGCTTCCTTCAAAAGGCCATGGCCCAATTCCTTCCCATTCCTTGCCCACCATCCTTTCCCGTCTCTAAAGGCCTCGCTGTTCAGAGACGTTAAGCAATTAAAAAAAAACCTACCTGGAAAGCCCTAAATAGATCCAGGGACGATGTTACTCGACGCAATGAAAATCTGAAAAAGTGTGGGAACATCCAAGAGGACAAACTCTGTTAATTTGGAGAAGTGAAGGATCCACAACACCTGCTGATGTGCAACAAACTTGACGAGCCATATGTACACTCGACAACCTGTTCCCAGCAAATGACCGAGAGTGGTGGGTGAGCGGTTAACGTTCTGCCTCGCATTCGGGAGGACGCGTGTTCGATTCCCCATCCACATTTGCGTTTTCCATGGTTTCCTCAAATCACTCCAGGCGAATGGCGGGATGCTTCCTTCAAAAATGCCATGGCCGAATTCCTTCCCGTTCCTTGTACCCAGTCCCATCCCGCCTCTAATGACCTTAGCCGTCGACAAGGGGTAAAGCAAAAAGAGAAAGGAAATAAAAAAGTAGACCCGCAGCAAATGACATAGCCATCCAGGCTGCTGTTTACTGGGGCTCTACCGGGATATAACTAGCTGCCAATCCTGGCTATGCGATAAGGTCGTTCAGATTGTATATGTAATTGTGTTATAATATTTCCTTAAATTATGTTAAAATAGTGTCTTGGACACGAATAAGTAAATGAGCTTATGCGGCTGATGGTAATGGGGAAAAGTTTAATTTTTCAGATTATCAAAAGACCTTGCTCCGGAAAAAAAATGAAAGATATCCTAGCGCCTGGCACTATCGATAAGGTGACTGAAGCTAGGCTTGAAGCGTTGTGGTAATATAATTTTACCGTAAAAAGTTATCAATGTGTAATACCGTAAAAATAAGTACGGAACAGGAGGGTACCGGATTGGAAGTATTTAATTTGTTTCTTATCTATTTTCATTTTACGGCATTATTGATTAAAAATAAACGAGATACTAGTTATTTTTTTCGCCTCAGTTCATTAAATATTTCAGTATACCTGTTGTGTTAATTTGCATTAAATTCTATAAACATATCAAAAAAACTTATTGTTAACAAAAATGTGAGAAAATTATATTATTATTAAATTTTATTCGTTTAATTTACTATCTTGAAAGGTATTGAGGTTGTGAAAATATTATATTTCATACTCTTTTTATCAGATCGTGTTCCTGTAGTTGAGAACTGTAAGAAATTTCCTTGGGTGGAGTTTGTACTTCGTCATAAAAGGAGAAATCGCATAAAGAGCGAACAAGTCTGAGGTAAAAAGTTAAAGCAACCACGCCGAATTAGGTTACTTGTCTTGATAAAGATTATAAAATGTATAATATCCTCTTTCTAGACACTATTCTCTTAGCTAAAGGCAACGTTGCATTGAACTTCTAAAGTTAAGCTCGTTGCTAGCGATAATTTTTTCTCCCTGATCCTCATCTATACGGTCCATTAAAGCGCTTTGATGTCAGTCCACAGCAGTGCTACCACGTGACCTACAAAGAGCTATGTGAGCTGCGTCCTTTCATTCGTTGCAGCTCGTGTTGTTGGCAGTTCGCATTGCGTCAAATTTTTTACTGTATGAAGTAGCTAAGGCTTACAACAGCATCTAGTATTATTTACATCCAGCTAAATTTCTAGATTGTCTACTGATATTTTCACTTTCATGACATAACACTCCCGATTTAGAAATGCATCAAATATTTATATCTATATTTCATTCCAAAATTTATGTTAGTTCGAAAATAACGTATGAATTTATGGTCCTTTATATTAACTGTCATAAAGTAAAAAATAAATTTGTGTATGTTGCGACCTGATGAAAGAGATTGGATTCGCCGCGCATTTTGTCGCTGCCATAGCTGCAACTACAGTTCCACGTCGAATCTGAACAAGGAAACGTTTTGGTGTAGTTCATATGATCAAACAGAAATCTTTTTAAAAAAAATCCATATCGGGATATCAACCTATTGCTATTTAAAACCAAGCTCTCTAGGACACTTAAATACAATAAAAAGAAAGGAAGTATTGGTTTGGTTACCTGTAAATATTTTTGTATTTAAATTACTTCCAGGGGTGCCAAAGAGGCATTTGCTATCTACGAACTACTTAAAACGGAATTGAGATATTTCAATTTTTCTCTAACTTTTCAAAGATCAGATTTGTTTTTAAAAATGTTAGCAATTCAGATTATTAGTGCTACTAGACACATAAAGTATAGTCGGTATCGAAAGCTTGTTTTAAAAAATGTTGCAATAAATATTTTGAAATTTCTCACCATTTTTATTTGTGCTTTATAAACATCTCTTTTTACTACACACTTGCAAACGGTTGACAAGCAGTGCATCTTGGATCAATATTTGTTGTACGAACAACTGAATAACTATCACATGGCCGTCTGTGTATTGCTCATTATAATTACCGTTTGTTAAAAGTTTCCTAAAAATACGTGAGAATGGCACCAAGCTCCTGCATTTCTACCTCAGAAGAATCACTAACAAATCAAGGCTCATAGACACAAAGCCAAATTTAAATGCAGACTAATTTAAAGTATTATTTATCCTCTATAACGACCTTAACTTCAATTAGGAAGTTTTACCACACAAGAAATGTAACACGAGGTTTCATAAAAGCCCCATGTTCTTAATTCTTGAAATATAAACAAAATAGGGGGGGGAGGGGGGGGGCTTCCGCACTTGGTAATACGTTGATTCTTAGCCACGTCACTCTCTCTCAAGCACCCTGAGGATGTCGGGACAGCACTGCTTATTTAATGCGGTGTTTTTCCAAACGGTTGGCGCAGATGGTTCACTTACGGTGGTGGTAAACTCCAAACCTCGGTACTTTCTCTCTCCAGAGAAAAACCTACTGAATTAAACCTATGGCTGCTTATAGCAGAGAAATAAAGTTCCTTTGTTCAGAGCAATGAATTATTTTTGTACCAAAATCTCCCCGACAACAGAGAATAGTTGAGATCAGACTAATCGTCAACTCTACCTACTGTTGCTATGGGGTGGATCGGGGATTTTCGTGAAAAACTTATTAAGGTGGCTAAATATCTAGCAGACTAATCTTCATCAATGTTCGGCGATTATTTATGTTTTTTTATAAAACTGTTCATAATTTACTTCAGTAAATTAATTCTCTTTATTTCCAGTTCTATTGTTTTACTTTAATAGTGTCCTTCAGCAAATAAGTTCCCAGTTAGAAACTAAAAAAGACTGATTAAAATTTGAGTAATGGAACGTCAAAATGCAAATTTTTTACCCTGGTGTATTTCCAAAATTCGTTTTTAATTAATAAAAAGATTACCATCCAGCATAAGCAATTCAAAAGCATCGTCAATTTTCAGACTTTAGACACATCTCCTTTCAGCTTTTGAAGAGTAAAATGTTATGTTGTATTAAAAGCGCTACAAGGAAAGTTTTTGAAATACCTGACAGTTTCGGCGATCGCTTTTATTGTTTATTCATGAACAATTAATTTTGAAAATTCATTAAAAATAACGTATTCAGACTCTCACTTTCATGTATTTAATTTTTACCTCTGCGATCAGCATTTTCTTTTTTAGTTTGTTTACATGCAACAACAATGAAGTAAAATAAAATAATTATAGAAAGGTAGCCAAAATTAATTAATTTAATGAAGTGAATAAGAAAAACTAAATATCCAAAAGTGTAAAAAAAAAAAAAAAAATCTCTGATCGTACGTGGCATTTATTCTGGTTCTATTGAGCCACAATACTCAGTTTTTGCTGTGCACTCGAATCCCCGCGCTACTATGTATAGAGGGTCTGTTATTGCGTAGGACATCAACGGCAAAGATAGCAGAATTGATATATACAAATGGTAGTTATAAAATTTTCGTCCAGAGACAGTGACTTATATCTATGTAGTAATTGGAAACGATCCTATTACCTTCGATTTTTTTTCTCGGTTTTCATGTTATTTTTTTCCACTTTAAAAATTTGCTGCTTTAGTTAATTTCATGAAAATTCGCAAATTTAAATCCTAAAAATGATTTTTTTAAAAATTTGATATCTTTTATTGCAAGTAGTACATATAGCTCAATTCTCTATTTTTTCCTTTGTACGCATTTTATCCTAAACTTAATACTTAAAAAATATTGAAAAAATGTTCCATTATAATAGACAACGCAGTGGATACAACCGGATGAAAATCTGCATTTCTGGAAGTGCGGATCACCATTCTGAACCGTGGGTTAGGGTGCAAAGTGGGACTAATCACAACAGACAATACGGGGTTCATGTGAAGTGAATCACTCCTGGCCACCATTAGCTGACATCCTACTGGTTCTCAGCTGGCGCGGACTGTCGCCCTAGTGCTACTGGTGACGGTGTCGATGGTGGATGTGACGGTTGTATTTTGGTGGTGGTAGTGGCGTTGATATTGATGACGTAGTGATGGGATGGTGGCAGAAGAGAGGGATCTGTCAGAAGTAGCAGCGGGTCGAAGAGAAGGACTGTGCCTGAATAACTACAGCTTACTGTTGTGAGCCTCGCACTGGGAATAGTGACGTCAGATGAGTCGATGGAATGAAGGTGGGATGAGCAAAGGGACTTGGGGACCACATAGAAGAGAATTCGCTCTAGGAACCACTCATTGCCGTCTCTGGATTTCGCCTCTGCGATGGACTTATATAAATAGAGACCCCGCGTTAGAATATTTTGCGGTGGACACGATAAGACTCCATCCATTTTATAGAGGGGGCACTGACTCCATCTAGATAAGATGCGTCGCTGTATTTCTAGGAAAGCGCTATTGTATGTCTGATTCCTAGAGTAATAATGGCCCTAATCAACGAACATGGATGACATACCAGTTTTGTTTCTTAGGAGGCCTCCATTAATTACGTGAGATCAAAAAGTAGGGATGAGGAGGTACGGCGAAATCTCACCCAGAACAGGGGGTAAGGGGGTAAGGGGGGGGGTCGACGGATATATCACGTCAACTTTTCATTTCAGATTTCCGCCCTTCAAACAACAGTAGAGCTAAAAAAAATGGCATCCAAAATCACGAGGCCGATCTCACGTTAGGAGGTTGGGGTCCCACCAGATCTCACGAAATCTCCCTACAGGAAAGGGGGGTGGGGAGTGGGTCCAAATTTACGAAAAATATCCCACGTAATTAATGGACCCTCTCTAACGATTCAGGGTTAACTGTAGACTCTAGACCAGCGGTTCCCAATTTCTTTTTGGTCACGGAACCCTAATTGATCATACAGTTTATGGCGCATCCCCATTTTTATAACCGTAAGATGAAAAACCAGTCTCGCGTCGGTAAGTCATCACAAAATGAAGCAGAACCATGATAGCCTTCTCACGGTGTGGTTATGAACCTTTCCAAATAAGATTTTATTTAATTCTCGGACGGAACATGGAACCCTTGTGGCCCTTCCACGGAACCCCAGAGTTCCGTTGACCACCATTTAGGAACCACTGCTCTAGACCATTTGGTTCTTGAAATTACATTAAGTACTTGGGAAAACTTTACGGAAAAAAATGCAATTAGATGTCAATTGTACTCGTAAATTAAAAAACAGTCAAACTAAAAGAATTATTGGTACTAAGGTAAAGTTTATAAATTGCCAACACAGTAATTTTGGAAACGATTTAAACGTCTTGTACTTATATAATCCATGTACGTTAAGTTCTGATATTTTTGGGTAATTTCTAATGTCTTTTGTAGTCCAAGGCTAAAATTATCAATGTCTACTTACTCAACTTATGACTCTGTTCGCGTATTAGCTATTTGTGTTGAATTTCTAATTCACCAAACGGGACGAGTAACACAACATAGCAAGCTCACAAGAGCCGCTGTGAAAGTTTTTTTTTTTTTTTTTTTAATGGCTTTTGGCATCTTAGGCCATACAGCCAGCCTGATGAGCTTTTCCAGATAATTAGATGCACCACAGGACGGACATGACATTCACAGACACAACACTTAAACACCCATGCCCCCGGCCGGACTGGAACCGGCGACCTTCGGCACGCGGAGCTAGCACTCTAGCCCCTACGCTACCGAGGCCGGCTTCTGTGAACGGTTGGTTTCTTAATAACAGTACTGGACATCTAACTAGGAAAACAGCGTGTAATGTCACATTACGAAATGTTAACAATTGGATGTTGTGGGCCATTTTCCTCAATATCAGATATTGTTCCTGTTCCACAAATGAAAGTTGCATCTTATATAATACTGATAATATCTCTAGAGTTGAAGCAATCATTGATTAGTGTGTATGTCATAAATTTTATCGATATAATACATTTACAAACAATTGTTGGTGAATGTTTCTTATTCCTCAATGGCGTTTCATCCTTTTAGTGTAGGGTATCATTAATGGCTATAAATGTACATTAGAGAAAAATAATATCGATAGTTAATATATTAATAAATAATCAACCTCAAACATGTGAGACATTGCAATTTGACATTTTTTCTCTATTTGTAAATTCTGCAAACATATACTGCCAGTCTCTAATGAATAAAATCAACAAAAAATTAATATGAAACAGACAATAATAGCTTCTAAGAAGATAAAAGTCTCCATATCGCTAATATCTCTTTCAGAATCATACGTTTGTGCTTTCGAATTTTATCAAACGAAGCGGAAAAGAAAAAATTCTTTAGTGCAATAGCACCTGGCTCTATTTGCTCACAGTTTAAGAAATAGCTGTGTGGCCAATCATTGTTTCACTTGCAGCGTTTTTGCAGCAATAATTTGTGATCTCTCTAACTTTTCGACTAGCTATAAACGACGAATTATCACATATTAAAGTTTCCTCAACAGAAGGTATGAAACGATCTATTCAGATGCTCGTTTCAAAATGTGTTCACTGTGATTCGCGCCAATATAAATCTTAGTTATCTTAATTTCAAATGATGTTTGTAGGATATCATGTATAAGGTGCAGTAAAATGGTCATATAAGTATAATAAGACTTTTCGATGATGTCAGGATTGGCGTCAACTTGATTTTTGGAATGATGTTTATCCGTATTTCTGTAATGAACCAATTTTGTCAACATGAAAAGTTGAATACTAAGAACCAGATTTCGTCCACTTCCGTACATTCATTGTGTTATCGACTTTATGAATATTTATTGGCATTCAAGCGAGACTTCTTTCATCACCGTTTAAATTTCAGGCACCATGTTATTTATATATATATTTTAGTTTTTAAGTAATGGTAAAACCTTTCAGTGGCAACAATTAAAAATAATTACTAACATTAACTATCAATTTTTCCACTTGCATAATTAGCAAAATTTTTGTTCTATTTAAAATTTAATTTTATTGCTATCTCTAATGGCAGTTTCCCTTCTTTTCTTTCTTGTACCTGCTTACATTTGCTCTCTACGAATTTTAATTTTAAATTATTTCAGCGTTTATGGTAAATAATTTATTAATTTCCTTGGAATTTTATTCAGATCTCTGACTACATTAAGTACGAAAAAAATCCCATACCTTTATGCCTTAACTTGAATACCAGCATGTAGCCATGGCCATCTTTTTCCTTCCAATCGTAAGTCCTCAGTCAATATGTTTCCACGCCTGTATTCGCCTCGTTCTCTCTCACTACGCTCTTAACCTTCCTCCCGTCTTCTAATGAATCCAATTCTATTGTCATATAAATTAATAATTGTGTTCTGCAGTAATTTCCAAAGATAAATCTAGCAGCCCTTAATTGCACCCCCTCCAACTGCTGTATTTAATACCCAAAATGTGGGTCTCATACTGCACCAACATATGCATGCAATGGTTTGACAAAAGTTTTGTAACCGAGCGTGGTGGTGTAACGACTAGCGTTCTGGCGTCGCATTGGGGAGGACGGCGGTTCGAATCCCCGTCCGGGCATCCAGATATGGGTTTTCCATAGTTTCCCAAATCACTCCAGGCAAATGCCGGGATCTTCCTTCAAAAAAGGCCATGGCCGAATTCCTTCCTATTCCTGGCCCCCCCCCCCCCCCCCATCCTTTCCCGTCTCTAAAGACCTCGCTGTTAGAGAGACGTTAAGCAGATAAAAAAAAAAAGTTTTGTAATCCAGTTGCCTTCTCCGGTACATCCCCTCATCACTCTGTCCAACAAATAAAGGATTTTGAAAACTTTTCCTGTCACTCGCCCACCTGAATTTACTGTCAAATGGTATGCCAAAGTATTTATATATAAATTTTTTAACTACTGGTGAATATATGCAAAACTAAATTTTACTACTAGAATTTTTATTTCATTTAATAACATTTTTTCCAATTAAAATGTTTTAAATGAACTAATGGGTGACTATAGACTGTATATAACATCTGTACAAAAATGAACATGATATTTAAAAAGGAAAATTGGTGCAGCAATGCTTCATGCAGATTAACACAAGTAGCATTTTGAAACAAACGTTTTAACGTTACTTTGAATCATCTTGCATTTATATTGTTGACTTCTCATAATCGTATATCTAATACATTCATTTAAAAATCTCGTCCTATACTTTCCCGTGTTATATCAAAATTATTGACTAGTTTCATTCTATGAACATGTGGTGTTTCGTTCAATCAGCTAGCCCAGCGTCCTGCATATATCTTCATCTCTTGCAGCATAATCATCATTCTGCGGCAATAACTCTACAGCCGCGTGCGTAATTCTCTCACAGTCGGCATGGCGCAACTCTAAAGTCTGCGATGAAGCCAGAAGAGGACGGAGAGCCAAGTTTGAGGCGGCGCGCCGCTGTGTTAAGCCCCCAGAGAGAGGCCGCACAAGTTTTACCGCGGCTCGGCGTGAACTTAGCGTTGTCTGTCGGCATTGTTCGCTCTAAACTGGAGTTACAAGTGTTTGGGCTGCAGGCTCGTATCTTTTCCGCGGCTCTTGTCCGGTTATTGCGCCAAACTTTATGTTCCCAATATATCAACTTTCTTCCTTCCAAGTTGGGCCGCGTGCGGCGAGTGTCATACAGATATCATATAGCCAGACGAGCCCCAGAGGACGGGAGAGAAGTTAAAGTCTCCTGGCCTTCGCTTTCATGCTTTATGGATGGTTTTTAGCTCCCTCCAGCGTGCAGAATGAGTGCTCGGGCTAAGTTTGCCGTTGTATAACAAACAAGGGGGAGAGGAAAGCTTCAAGTTGAGCGATCACGCCGCAGCTAAGAGGTGGGTGGTGGGGGGTGGGAAGGGTTGAGGTGGGGAGAGGACTGATCGATCATACCTGCCCGCGCTGCTCCGGGTGCGAGATATTGGAACTCCGGGCGGGCAACTCACCATTCAGTACACACACACGCACATGCAGACGCAATAAGCACATGCGTCTTCAATATTGAATTTCTAACACGTATCAATTGATATAGTGCCTATTGCGTAATTGGATTTGTCTTCTGCACGTTGATGGAAGTTATTCTCTTTATATACCGAGTAAATTACTTGCCTCGGCGTTACATTCCAACAATAATATTTATTTTCGTTACCATCCTGGTGCGTTTAGTACCAATCAAAAATGGCATACGTATTCGGTAGGTCACCGATTCGATACTGGATCGTGCGATCCTGTTTCCAATTTACAGAAATTACTTCTTAGGGAGCGTCCATAAATTACGTTAGCTCAAAATAGAGGAGGGGAAGGGGGAGGAGGTCGTGCAAAATCTCACAAAATCATATTTAAAGGGAGGGGTGCCACTAAAAATCTCACGTCAACTTTTTATTTCAAATTGTCTTCAAAATTACGAAATCAATCTCACGTTTGGAGACGGGGGGTGGTGGGAGGTGGGGGGGAATCAAAATGTAAACAAAAACATCTCACGTAATTAATTGACGCCCCCTAACGAATGCAGGTTTGGTTCCTCCAAAACGTCACGATCAAATTCCCCTCCGTTCCGTAATGTATTCTTTGGTGAGATTTGATTTTGTAACTTACTGGGCACCATACTGCTAAGACTATTGCGTCGATTACAACTATTTAGAATTATTAACCCACATAACAAATCTTTCAGGAACATCAAGGGAAAAATGAAAATTAATAATACTCATTAGCAAATAGATTCTAGATGAGTCACAAACAACAGATTTATTGTTCCACTCCAGGTGAATGCCGGGATGCTTCCTTCAAAAGGCCATGGCCGAATTCCTTACTATTCCTTGCCCCCCATCCTTTTCCGTCTCCAAAGACCTCGCTGTTAAGAGATATTAAGTAGTTTAAAAATAAAAAAAATATTGTTCCATTAATTTCATCTAAATTGTAGTTACAAGTTAGATTTAATTGATTGATCCGGCTAAGATCTCAGAGCATGTGTGTAGCTCAGGGCCACTTTGCACAAATGGAAAATTATAGCAAATAGTCTTTCTGTTATCAGCGGAGATTTGCCATAGTGTTCGTTGAATGATGTTTCTATGTGGACACACACACTCAGTGAGATCACCATGGTGGAGTCCTACCGTCTCGCTCGTCCTAGCTGACAGTTCTTGAATGGCTTCTCTGCTATTCAACGAGAGCAGACATTTCTCTCTTCGTCCTAAAAACAGTTTTCCTTGCTGGTTGTACCTCTTGCAACGAAAAAACCTTCAGTTAACAGTGCGGGGCCGTCCTTCTGTGTTTGTAGTAATACCAGAGGTTTTACTTGAGTAATTTATACACTTGTTTGGGGTTGGGACAGAGGACAGACGAGTGAGCAAAATTAAGCAACATTACGAGAGCCACAACCTGCAAGTAGAGCACGAGTCAGCGATTCGGCAATTGTCAGGCGCCGAAACCAGAACGCAAGCTGGCATTATGACCGAATGCAGTTAGGTGATGTCAGAGTTTGCCCTCTCCAAAGAGCTGGAGTGGAGTGGGGGTTGTCATAGTAAAACCCTGAGCACAGCTAGCTAGGTCTGTCTATCCGTTGGTCGAGTTGATCGTCGTATTGTGCAGCAGCCGGGAGACGACGAAAGAAGTTACCGGGCTCCGGCCTCGGAGCGGAGCCACGGCAGCCCAAGAGATGTCTACAGCAACGCAGAAGGTAGGCTCTACTGAGATTATTTGGATATGAGACGGATAGGTTCAGTTAGGCAGAAGTTCAATGTATTTCAATAGTCCTGTCGTGTTTGGGTTAGAGGTACCCATGTTGTAAGCTCGCTCTGTCTCTCCTCGTTCCCATAATGTTGGTGGGGGTTATCAAGGCGCCACTGCACCAGTTTATCAGTTTCAGAAATTAATATTGATAGCAAATGTTATTCACAGGCTAAATTCCATGTATGTGTAAATATGTGTACAGAACCTTCAGAACCTGGTGTAAATAAATATGTAAATATTCATCAGTGATTAGCCATGATTTCCAAGTAATACTCCTATCACAAGACTCATATCCGATAATTTCGTCGATTCCTATGTAGACGCTTATCCACGAATCCCTATGGCAATCTGTCCTTGTCTCACCGCTCGGCTGGACAGAGTGACTGTGAGGGTCATCCCCAAAGGGGTGGCAGCCAAGTCACTACATGTTAACCCACCAATTGGCTCGTCCAACAAACCACTGTTCGCCTCTCATTCACACTGCTCCTGCTAACATTTATAAAAACACCAGTATCTCTAAGTAAAGTGAACTGATTGAGAGTTTGACGGTTCCCCACTATGCGCCACGCATAGAAATACTTGGATCTCTGGGCTTATTCCTGTGGCAGGTAGATAGGTGGAAGTCGGTAGACTTCAGACATTGTCGGAACCGGTGTGATAAAGTTATTTATTTTGGCCGCAATAGCCTAAGAGGTTTTTGAAAGGCAGTTCGCTATATTTTGTGGCCACAGTTATCGGACAAAACCTTCCTGTTCATACGGTTGGCCGCACAATGATGTCCCTGAGACTGGTTTTCGTTATCGAGTGCGATGATGAAGACTGAATTATACTGGGAAACACAGCTAACACGCTCAAGTTTCAAATTCAGGATTTTAGCCACGTATTTGTGATAACTTGAAGAAGTGATAACAGTTTTCGACTTTACTGTAAATGAGTACTGTTCTGTATGTGTAAGTACGTTAATTCTAGTTCCTACCAAAAACTTTTCATAAAATTTAGGAGCGCGTTCCGCATTAATTCCTACTTGATATTCTATGTCAGCATTGTTTTTTTTTTTAGGTTTGTTAACTCGGTTGGTATTTTTTGAGCATCCTGACTACATACACAATGTTCTAGTTTTATTGGAATTTCACTTGACTTGCACCGTGCGTCGACTTAACAGAATATGATCAGCTCCACAATAAAATCTCCGCAAACATACTCAATCAGTACCCCATTATTTCAGTAATTCGTAACAAAATTTTATTCTCGTTGCCAGATTCTTCGTCATTCAACACCGACTTTTCAGTTCTGTTTTAGTAAAACAGTTTTTTTTTAATATAAAATGCTTTTTTTTTTTTTTTTTTTTTCACTGTATGCAACATGAACCAAATTCTGAAAGAACTTTTGCAGTTGCAATTCACACAGAAAATTATTATTATTTTTAAAAGGGTTGCCACCAGATCTTTTCCTCCTTTAATGGCCTCGACCTTAGCGTGGCTAAAGCAACAAGAAAGACAGGCTTGCATAGATCATTATGTATACTTCTGCAAAGTTGAAAATAAAAGCGCTACAGTAAATATTTTGAAAATTTACAAAATCAGCTTTGCGAAAATGTTGAAAATTTGCTCTCCAATCAGTTGTCCAACATGAAATGTAGAACATTTATTATTACTAAGAAACTGTATCAAAGTTACTCAGACGATGTATGCAGAGTTCCAGTACCTGCGTAAATTAATTCTCTAAATGTCATAGATTAGGAAATAAATTATCTAAATCACATCGTATATGTAAAGAGAATTAGTAACTCTAAAAACGCTATCAGCATCAGCACAAAACAAAATTAACAGTTTATAAGTACTTAAAATCTTGGATTCCAAACCTCATTTTTAATAACACATTATACGGGTAGTTTTGAAGAAATCTTAGTAGTACAACACCCAAAGGTTTGAAAGATATTTTATCACTTTTAGAAATCGGAACGGGAGAAATTTTCGGAATACATATTTCGATCGTCGAACAACTGTTTGTTGCAGTTTGAACTAATTAATTGCACTTTTACTTCACTCTACAATAGTTCACGGTCGTCAATTAATATATGCAGCGTTTATGTAATTAAAAAGGTGGCTAACTGATTAGTTATGTAGCTGTTGACATATTGAGGCCTGTGGTAACTACTTGGAATCTGCTGCTGTGGTGGTAAATGTGTACCCGGAAAAACATTATGTTCCAACTAGCACAATCAATAATTACTCATTTCTGTTAGGGGGATATAATTCCCTGAGCTCATCATTCTTCAACTGTAAAGGAGCTTTCAAAATGTCCAACCCTCCACAGCGCTCATTTAAGACTGTAGATACAAATTCGGATGTAAACAAGTAGCTGTTAATTAACCAGGAAAACAATGAGTCAAAGCACTCTCCGCATAGGTAATATCACTCAATCAGTTCATTACATGGTCTAATCTAGCCATGGAAGAAATAGCAATTACACTATTCCTACAAAATGTGTCTAATCTAAAAAAGTGCTTAAGTGATCGATTCATTTGGAATGTGGTGATAATTTGCAGCATAGCGAATGAGAACTGAATACGATAGTATTCCACTTTCTAAAAACTTTATCAATCAGAATCAGTAATACAAATAACATGGCACTAATTACCCCTGATATTTGTCAGTAAACTTAATCATTACTACATGACTAATTTAGTTGTAAAGTGCTGATCGTGTGTCTAGTAATTTAAAGACATTATTCAAAAAAAGTTCCCATTACATAGTATCGAAAATAATCAATCAAGCGATATTTAAATAGGAGAAAGGATACGATTGTGTTGGATATGTAAGTTTGACAAAGTGTAAGGCAATTTTTGGTGGCTGAATTTAAGGTATTCAAGAGGAGATGAAAAGCGGTATCGGGGATTAAAGAAATTCGGAATTCGTTTGTAGTCAGTAATTTTTGAGAACTTTATGTGAGTATACCAGTATATTCCATGGCTCGGATTCCGCTTTGAACTGTAGGCATGTCGGAGGCGGAAAGCGCGGCAGCTTGAAACTCTGTCACCAGGCTGTAAGCCGATACTAATTGTCTTACTTTGCTTTCATTAAATTACGTCTTTATCGCGCAGAAAATAGTCAACATTGAAGTTTAAAACGCTATTTGCGTTTAAACAGAGAGGTGCAGGAATTAAACGCTGTATTCAAAGTAGCATCTCTTCTTGATGCAACTAGCGTTATGCTAATCATAACACAAGCAATTTATTTATTTAATTATAAACCGATAAAAATACACCAAGATAATTCAAAATTCACTAAAAGATGTAATTTAACCACCAAATAATATTGGAATGATCGGTAATCAACGTAAATGCAGTTGAAAATAATGCAGATATCATGTAACATTAATTTAATCGGGAGAATAAGATATTTATTTTGGATAATTATCACATTTTTCCTACCTTACATCATGCTCATTTCATATGAACTCTTATCTTTGAGTAATATGTAATACTAAAATAAATAATATCTTCCAAAACCCAGCCAAAAATTCAAATTAAAGTAAGAGAATTTTAGTTTTGCTTCTTTAAAAACGAGAGTCGAATGTGAAAACTGTCGTTCAGCTGGTCGTGTCGCCGGAAAACGAAGCGTATTCGATCACAGTTTAAATATTACCAAAAAAATCCAACCCCAAACCTAATTCTTATTATTAGATATTGCAGTTTGTCGACTTCGGTGTCGTTAAATCGGGAAGAGGAGGAGGAGGCTAGGGACGGGAAGGAATTCGGCCATAGAATTATGGAGGAACCGTCTCGGTATTCTCCTGGAGTGATTTCGGGAAACTGAAAGCCGGAACGACCTGACCGGGATTCGAACCCTGATCTTTCTCCAGATGCAAGGTCCAAGCGTTAGCTAAACTAATTTCTTTTTATTAATACAGGTAGTTTAAGCGTGTCTGTCCCGTTTAAGCTTTAAACAGTTTAGAAACATTTATTTTTTACAATAGGCTTTCCCAACGGACTATTAATTTGAAAACAATCAAAAGGTGTGTACATTAGTTAACTTGTGACGGAACATAATTATTATTATTATTCTCGAGTCACAAACGTCAAATATACAGTTAAAACATTATGCTAACCAACAACTTTAAACACATTTCGCCCAGTACTTCTCAAGCTCAGGTGCATTCGGTGGTGCTCGCAACAGATCATCTTTGTTGCAGGATGATGGGCAACTGGTTCATGGTTTGGTCGTCACCACATTCACACTTACTGTTGGTAGCTACAGTATAACCCCTTTTCCTAGCTTAACCTTGGACCTGCCCACTCCTATTCGCAATCGATTTAAGGACCTCCAGACGTTGAAATCTTCTGCGTGATCAGGTAGCAAGCACTATACAACTGTCAGTGGTCCCTTGATGTTAGGGACCTTCATTTTCCATAACTGTACTTTTTCGTTTTCAGATGACCCAATTAGTTCCCGCGATGTTCTTAGAAAGCTTTTTCTGTACTTGAATCTCTGGGTTGGTGGTGTATTGCCATGCAGTGGATGAGCGCTTTCCCGTTCTACTTTGGTCCTCTCCTTGCTCGCAGCCACTTCTCTCCGGTTACTGGGTGGTGAAATTCCCGAGAGCTGGTAAAGTCTGTCAACTAGGCTTTAGGCAGCCTGTCACTAACCTACAGGTGTAATTGAGTGCCAAATCCACCAGTTCCGTGTGAGATGATGAGTACCAAACTGGGCATGCATATTCTGCAACAGAGTAACAAAGGACCATTGCTGATGTACGTATAGTTTGTGGTTGACTGCCCCACTGTGATCCGTCGAAGATCACTGTACATTCTAACATCAATGCAAGCCAAATTTCCCATCAGCTACACATGAGCGGGAAGGAAATTCACAAAAATATGCCGTCTCAAGAAACAAAGAAAAACACACAGAAACAGTCTGGAAGAGATGTTCAGTAGGTCGGATGGAATAGGTTATTCACGAGTACAAAACAGGGAAGTCGGCAGGCCTGGAAGACATACGATCAGAACAAATTAAGAACTTTGGATATGAAACCAAATAATGGATTCTACAGTTCTTTATGAAATGTATGAGCACATATCAAATTCCGAAGGTGTGGAGGAGGACCCGAGTGATTGCATGGAAATGAAGGGAACAATCCCAAAGATTTTATACCGATAGCGCATTAATGTCACCTTTACAAAATGTTAGAACGATTAATTCTGAATCATTTACAAGAACATAATTGAACTAGTCGCATGGAAGTCTGTCAGTTAAAAATCTAATCTCAATATAATTAGTGTTCTTAAACGATTTAAACAGTCTCGTATTGAGAGCGTTGGTATTTCGGTTGGCTGTTTAACAGTTTAATAACGTATGTACCTCGTAAATGATTAATCGAATTCTAATATTATTTACTTCTGAAAATATAGTAGGTTATTTATAAAGATTAGTTTCATAAAAAGTATTTTTATTAATCAGTTTAATGTAGTGCATGATGTTCATTATTCCGATTGAAAGCAATACCACAAGTGCAGACTTAAATATCTGTTGACAGGTAGAAAAGGGAATATTCTGGAATAATTTTCTGCCATCTGAAACCGCAACGGGAACCATCTTTTGACAAACGTGACCATGGTGGCTGTAGAGCTGGTCCTGCAACAGGGATGTCGCAAAGTTTTCATTAACAGTATGTAATTCAGAAATAATGGGATTAGCTGTGGCGGGTACTGTTGGGCGGCAGTGTTTGGCAGTAAATATTAATGAATTTTGGCGAGGTGTGGTCAGCAAACAGTTTAATTCCGTCTGACAGAGGCAACTAATTGCGTGACACCCACAATACAGGCAGCACGGAGTCCGATCAAAAGCTGCAGACTTCATAACTCTGTTAACCACAGCAGTGTTGAAAGCTTCAACAAACTTCCGATGTGACTTCACTGATGTTAAATAGTAAAAAGAACGTGACGAGAACTAGCACACAATAAACACACGGTGAGGTTTTTAAAGATATGTGGAGACATACACACTGTGCCAAAATTCTCCATGATAGCAACTGATAGAGTGAAATACAGAGCTGCAACATGGCGCTATTATCAACATTAAATTCATTTGATTTTTAAATAGATTTCCACATTAATTAGTGCATGTTCGAATACTACGTGAAAAGAAAAATGACACAAATTTTCGCCTCAAATATATCTTTTACAATAAATCAGTCAAACGCTGTTATCTATTCCAATTACCTAGTTAAATACTCGAAAAAAAAAATGACGTGGATCACGTGGATTTACTAAGTTGACTTTTAGCGGAGTATCTTTGATCATCGCCAATATTTCTTACATACTATCACTGCAATGGTTCTAAGTGCCAAAAGTGGCTGTGCCAAATTCAGATTTGTTGTCTAATGCAATGTCAACAATATACATGATTAAACTAAGATTAACTATACCATTACGAATAACTCTATCATGAATAATGAATTTGTTGCAGAATTCGCTGATAACTGCAACAGACGGCCTTCTCTTCTGTCCACACTTTAATAGAATTTTGGTAATGGATTGCCGAAATATCGTGTTCACTCGCCTTGTTAACCGAGAGCATTGTATTCATAGTCAACGACGGGAAAGGCTTCTTTCATACATACACAATTCTTGTGAATCTTTTGGTGTACAACACCTGTAAGTATAATGGAACGGGAACACCATTTCCATTTAATTCTATCATCATTAAATTTGTAACATTACTACATTTCATTGTGTGACTGATGGCTGCAGAATACTGGTTCGACGTCAAAAGTATGTTGTAACTGTAATGATCATCTTCGTTTTTCCACTCCTGCGGACGGGTTGTGGTAGTGTAAGAAATTTTGGAAATTCGAATTGGTTCCTAATCCATTCTTTACTTTAAATTATTCGGTGTACTTAACAATGGAATGTGAAGATTATAATAAAAAAAATCATCCTGCATTTTTCACATGCTAACACAAGGGGAATATATCTAAAAATTCAGATTCCCATTTCTCGATACAATTGTCTCTTGCGGTACTACACAGAAGCCATTTTATGTCTGGACACATTAACTCAGGACCACAGTTACAACAATTTTTCTTTATAGTTCATTATTTTCATATCAAAATTTTCTCTTTCCGTTCACAATCGTTTACAGATGAGTGTAATGTTGCCAACCTCATAATTTTAAAAATTCTGCTGTAGATTTTTAGTATCTCTAGTGTAAGTTCAAATTAACACTTCTAACAATTCTATTTCTTCTCTTCGCGTGGACTATTTTCCATTTAAGCGAAAATAGTAATGTTAAACACTAGACTGTATGAAAATGATAACATAATTTGATTTAAATAACAGAAATATCGTATTCAGCGTGAAGGGACTTTTCCGATTTAACAAACCAAGCAAAAATGTCATCATCATAAAATATCGTATTCAATGTAAACGGAATTTTTAAATTTAATAAAACTCTTCAAAATTCGGTGAACAGCTTCATGTCGGAACAGACTTCAGTGAATTATAATCTCTCCTAACTATAATTCGATGAGATGATATAAAAGGCACAAACTTCAGATAAAAAGTATCGTTCAATTTAGAAAAAAAATGAAACGTAGCTAGTTATAAATATTCATACGGGCCGCAGTTCCACCTGCAAATTCCACGTTAGTTAAAATTCAAATTACTTTAATCTCGCTACGAGAAATGTTGTAAAACGTTAAAATGGTATATTTTAATTCCAGTTTCTTAATGGTATCCTGCAGCAAAGCTTTGCACTCCTCTTTTTTCGGAAAGAAAGATGTTATCTGATAAGATAAATATTGACACAATGCCTTCGTAATTAAAAATAGATCATTTGCTCTAAACACTGTTAATGAACAGGGGAGGAAATGTTGAAATTTCTAAAAAATATTGCTGTCCAATTTCGTCTTCAGACTTATTTTACTTCCGAAGTAACAGTACCACTCTACCTATTACTAGTTCTTCCTGCACAGTGTACCTCCTGTGATGAGTCAGTGTTTCTTGACAACCTAACTGTCTTCATGTTTTCCACAATGATTTCAAAGCCGTTATTTTAATAGCAATAGCATATTTTTCCAGTTATCTCAAGGTCTATAGTGTTTCTACCAGATTATTATGTCATTTGCAAATACCACCTCCTTTAACTCTGTCTCGTTTCTGTTTCACCTTGCTTCAGCAATGACTTCGTCTAATACTATATTGAACAAAACAGGTGTCAACTTATCTTTCTTGCATCGCTCCATATTCAGTCCGAAACCAACCCGAAATTCTATAGTCTTACCACATACAATTTTTTTCACATTACTTGTAACTTTTTCGTATTTATTACACAATTCCTTTATTCATTCCCTCTTTGGACCATACGTTTTCTCTTTGGTCTTTATCATAGGTTTTTATATGTACGAGTATATGGAAGCTATTATGACGTCCTTGCCAAGTTCCATCCATTTCTCCATAAACAGAGTATAAAATTTCCATCTAATCTTTATCTTCTTTGCATATACCCATACTAATTGTCTTTAACTGTTTCCTTTATTTTTTTGCTAACGGCCGTGTTTCATACATTTTCAGAAAGTGGTTCAAGAATGTAATGCGCCGCCGTCTTCACATTTTGATTTACACGTTCTTTTATGAATTACCACTATGACACCTTGCCCTCCCCCCTCCTATTCTTTTTCTGGTATGTTCCTATCGTTCCATAACATTACACAACCACCATATTTCCACTGCTTCAGTTGCTTTTACAGTTTTCGCTGCCACTTCACCAATTGCTGAAGATTTCCCATTTGATAGTACTTTCAACACCATCCCTATTTCTAGCACGTTAAACGAACAAGGACTTTATAATTCTTATTACTCCTTGATATCTAGCGTTCAACCAGTATTAATCGATGTGCTACCGGAAGTATGGTAGGGAAAAAATAAAAAATACAACTAATAATTCTAATAATTGGTTACTGTCATTCATCGTAGAACAAAATATTTAACTGTCCCTCATTGGTATTTTATGATGCAGTATTTCCTAACATTCACAAGTTAACTTAGGACAATGAATGTTAGTTTGTGCGTTTTATTGTTTTCGTCGTTCTTTTCGTCTGTGGTTTCCTTGATTTAACTTAAACATTTAGAACGAGATAATATGGAGAATAATATAAAAAGAGAGTGCTTAAACACCAGAAATAAAGTTATATATTTTCTACTATAAGCTTGTGATGCAGTTGCTAGTTCTTATATCATGTACCATCGAAATGTCACACAGTTGTTAGTTATGAAAACGTTCGTAAATAACCACGTATTATCATTCTGTACAGTTGAAATTAGATTCACTAAAATTCAAATTAGGAAACAGAAAATAATTATCTGAAAATCGGTAAATTTTCAAGGTTTTAGATATTCAAAGTCTTGTTTTGGGTTACTGAGATACAGACTTGAAGCTTAGGATTTGCTGTAACACATAAACTTACCTTAAAAACTAGTATTTGGTTGACTAGGATTGGATAGTTGGTATCTCAGATATGGTACCATTTATGAACGTGTGTGTAATCCAGAAGTCAAAAATACACTCCTGGAAATTGAAATAAGAACACATTGACGCCGGTGTGTAAGACCCACCATACTTGCTCCGGACACTACGAGAGGGCTGTACAAGCAATGATCAAACGCACGGCACAGCGGACACACCAGGAACAGCAGTGTTGGCCGTCGAAGGGCGCTAGCTGCGCAGCGGTTGGGCACCGCCGCAGTTAGTGTCAGCCAGTTTGCCGTGACATACGGAGCTCCATCTCAGTCTTTAACACTGGTAGCATGCCGCGACAGCGTGTACGTGAACCGTATGTGCAGTTGACGGACTTTGATCGAGGGCGTATAGTGGGCATGCGGGAGGCCGGGTGGACGTACCGCCGAATTGCTCAACATGTGGGGCGCGAGGTCTCCACAGTACATCGATGTTGTCGCCAGTGGTCGGCGGAAGGTGCACGTGCCCGTCGACCTGGGTCCGGACAGCAGCGACGCACGGACGCACGCCAAGACCGTCGCATCCTACGCAGTTCCGTAGGAGACCGCACCGCCACTTCCCGGCAAATTAGGGACACTGTTGCTCCTGGGGTATCAGAGAGGACCATTCGCAACCGTCTCCATGAAGCTGGGCTACGGTCCCGCGCTCCGTTAGGTCGTCTTCCGCTCACGCCCCAACATCGTGCAGCCCGCCTCCAGTGGTGTCGCGACAGGCGTGTATGGAGGGACGAATGGAGACGTGTCGTCTTCAGTGATGAGAGTCGCTTCTGCCTTGGTGCCAATGATGGTCGTATGCGTGTTTGGCGCCGTGCAGGTGAGCGCCACAATCAGGACTGCATACGACCGAGGTACACAGGGCCAACACCCGGCATCATGGTGTGGGGAGCGATCTTCTACACTGGCCGTACACCTCTGGTGATCGTCGAAGGGACACTGAACAGTGCATGGTACATTCAAACCGTCATCGAACCCATCGTTCTACCATTCCTAGACCGGCAAGAGAACATGCTGTTCCATCAGGACAATGCACGTCCACATGTATCCCGTGCCACCCAACGTGCTCTAGAAGGTGTAAGTCAACTATCCTGGCCAGCGAGATCTCCGGATCTGTCCCCCATTGAGCATGTTTGGGACTGGATGAAACGTCGTCTCACGCGGTCTGCACGTCCAGCACGAACGCTGGTCCAGCTGAGGCGCCAGGTGGAAATGGCTTGGCATGCCGTTCCACAGGACTACATCCAGCACCTCTACGATCTTCTCCATGGGAGAATTGCAGCCTGCATTGCTGCGAAAGGAGGATATACACGGTACTAGTGCCGACATTGTGCATGCTCTGTTGCCTGTGTCTATGTGCCTATGGTTCTGTCTGTGTGATCATATGTTGTATCTGACCCCAGGAATGTGTATATAAAGTTTCCCATTCCTGGGACAATGAATTCACGGTGTTCTTATTTCAATTTCCAGGAGTGTAGTTGTTTCACTTAGCGCGCACTTCGAGACGTCTGACTACTTCGAGAAATTGAGCAGCACTGATACTACCTCTCATCTTTCACATTTATAACCAGATAATTTTTAGCCGAGTTATTGAAATCTTAAATTAATTGTCGCTTTCTCGGGTGCGATGGCGTCTCCACATCCGCCATCGATTTTAATGATGTTTGAAAATCTTGTTCCATATGCAGAACTTTTCTACGGAGAAGTCGTATAGACTGTGAACTTTTAGTTTTGCTAACTTTTTACATTACTATTATTATTATTATTGTATCCCGACTGGTTTGATGCAATCCTCCATCTTCTGATCTCTCTTGTTTTCCTCTACATTTCTTACACTCGATTGTTCCCTCCACTAACAAATTAACCAATCCTGCATGCCTCTAAATACGACCTACCATCCTAGCTCTTCTTTCACGAAGACTATTCCACAAATTTCTTTCTTAGCCAACCATTTCCAAACCACGTTAATTTTGTACTTTACCAGTCCAATTAATTTTTAGCATCATTCTATAGCACCACATTTCAAATGTTTCAATTTTCCTCCTCTTTTGTGTTCCTAACTCCATGCTTCACTACTATAAAGTGCTGTGCTACATAAATAGTGTTTTATTTCTACAATTAACAGTCTAAAACGGTTGCATGCGTTTATGCCGGATAGTGCAGTGAAAGCGCTAGGTTTAAAAACAATGGTCAGCCGTAATCAAAAGAATTTGAATATGTTGCCTATTGTAATCATACTATGTTGTTGTAGATTTTCAAATTGATGTTACCCTCAAACTGGTAATAAATCAACAGCGAAACATAAATTTTTTAGTAATTAGTTGTGTCAGTTGCACATATAAAATTAAAGCCACGTATTTTTATCAAAGTTATGGTGCAATAATTCAGTTTATGTCAATATTCCAACCGTTTTTGTTAGTCAGTGCCCCGTATTGAGAAAGAATTGTGCAATGGTAGTGACATAAAGCAGAAAATTGTCTCCTTTAATGAATGATGAACAGATGGATAAGAACTTTCCACCCATCCAGAAGACTTAATAAGACCAAGCGTGATTGGTGAACGGTTAATGTTCTGGCCCCGCGTTCGGGAGGACGCCGGTTCGAATCCCCGTCCGGGCATCCAGATTTGGGTTTTCCATGGTTTCCCCAAATCACTCCAGGCGAATGCCGAGATGCTTCCTTCAAAAGGCCACGGCCGAATTCCTTCCCGTTCCTTGTACCCAGTCCCATTCCACCTCTAATGACCACGATGTCGACGAGGCGTATAGCCATAAGTAAAAAAAGAAAAGTTAATAAGACTGTGATGGTCGCAGATATAGAGCCTTGTCTCTGTGCCCCACAGGTATAATGATCCATGAATGTGACTGTGTTACTCATGTAGTGTAAGACGATAAAGACACGCAAGAATTAAATCCAATGCTGACACTTAAGACCGGTAACGCTCGGGCTTGGCTTTCGGGAGGATGCGGATTCGAATCCCCGTCCGGCTACCCTGACTTCGCTTATACGTGGTGAAATCACTCCAGGCGAATGCTGGGATGGTTCCTTCAAAAGGCCGAATTCTTTCCTGTTCACCGTTCCATGCCCGAATCCTCTCCCACCTCTAACGACCTTGGCGTCAACGAGGAATGCATAGGAAATTTTTTTTCCATTTAGAAAATACAATAGAAACAGATTTTTTTTGTTCAATCAAAATGGCGTATGCTGCAACAAAAATGTCATCGAGCAAAACCGTGTGTCATCTGTGTAGGAAGAATCTCTACGTAGAATGACTGAAATAAAAAATCATTAGCCCTTGTAGTAGTGGAAACTAGCTCTACTAAAAACATTGACTAAATTTTGCGTGCCTTACCTGACGACGCAAATTTCTCGTCTTCTTTTAACTTGTTATTGTTTTAAAAAGGCAGAGCAGAAAATTCGAACTTAAGCACTAGTTGTCCAGAGATAATAGACACTAGTATACCGGCAAGAGAAGGTAGAATAAACTAAAGCCAAGTGAAGACACAGCACAAAAGGATGGACGAATTTTCATTAACATGCGGTATATACTGTAATGATAAGCCCTACTCCTATCATGCAATTATTTAACAGTGTGTTAGTATCAGCCACTACGTGTGTGCGAAAGTCCGATGCCTTGAAAGCATAACGGAATAATTCTCGGTCATTGCTCCTCGGGGATACAGTTCCTATATCTAGTGGGGTATACCTGGCTTCACAATAGAAGAGGCACCTGTGTCTCTGTGTCAACACACAAAGGGACTGAGGATGAATGTCTCCAACCCTTTTAGCTGAAAAGCATTCTCGGCTTAACATGTCAATCTGTGTATATTTGTAGCAGACACCAAGCCGCAATATTTACGAACAACAACGAGTTTCGACGGAATAACACGAGGTCATCGCACCAATCACGATAAAGGTACACTGGCAATCCCGTGAGTGTCTGGGAGAGAGAAAATGTTTCCTCCAATAAGCAATTGGTTAAGAATTTGTTATTATTTTGTGTGTAAAATTCTGTCCACATATGGAGAGTATCCGGATAGGGATTGGAGGACAGAAGAGAAGACTGGAAGGGAAATTATCGACACCGGAGCTGTGGCTGCAGAACTCGAGGACTTGGATCTAGAGCGGTGTCTTGGACGGTCGAGTTACCATGCTGGGAGCTTACAGTAACAAGCGACCAGACTTTGAGTTTAAAAAGAGGATATGAGAATTACTTTCATTTTAACTCTCACTATAAACTCTGAATCAATTGGTTTTTTTCCCCGTGGTGGTGTGTGGGTCAGGACGATTGATTAGACAGCGACTTCGGCACCTGCACAATTATTTCACGGTAAAAACATTTCCTCGAACTTTATCGACGAATGTTTGCATATGAATATTTTTCTCGAAGAGATCAACCAAATGACACCCTGAGTAGATAGCTCCATGCGATAAGAGTTTCACTACCGGACAATAAATAACAAGATGAGCAAAATTAGTCGCGTGCATATGTTATGTTTCAGATACAATTGCACTGATAATGCATCAGACTGAATTGAATATCGAATTGAGTACCATAATGATGATCGTTAGGCCCATATACTATTGCGTGTCCCTTTTGCAAAGATTTCATATTTTTGTTATGAGGTATCTTTTTATAAAGTCGTCTGGTTATAAATTATATTGTCTTGCAAAGTAATGTTTATTTTAAAATATGATGTTTTCAGTGTTATCAGAGTAAAATCAATTTCATAGTATAACGGCCATTCACGTAGGACGGGGTGTTTTTACTAAGCATTTTAATTGTTTATTTCAATCTAAAAGGAAGTACACCTTCCATCCGTTTGATCATTTTTTGGTTAAAATAAACAGTCGATTTGTTACACTTTTAGATGTACAAATACTTACAAATTCATTTTGCACCTTTTTCGCAATTACTCATAAATCAATAAATATGCAAATAAATAATAATAATGGTAATTAAGACCCCACAAAACGCCTTTTAATACAATACAGTATAAGGTTTGAAATTTAACGTAAATAAATCTGATATTATTAACTGCGTTTCATCATCTCATTTTTCCATCTTATAACTACCCGGTCGGTGCAACTTTCTCTAAAACTTGAAATCGATGCCCTTAATATCGATTCGAATTACAAGCGCATCACTGAACTGTAGTGACCTTGCCACATTGTCGATTGATGGAGAATATTTAAATGAATAAATTGACTTTATTGATCAGCAATCGCCGTATGATTCGTACAACCATTATTGTTATAAAAACTGCAGCGACAATTTTGTTTTTGCGTCCATTATTTATCCTCGTTTCGTGGTCTGGAACTTAGACATATTTAGCCTATTAACTTCATAATCATAACCTTGTCTATCAATGTGTATGAATTATGATTTCATACAGCTCCTGAAAACGTGTTATCATTATTATTTGTGCTATCCTGTTTCACTATTAAGAGATGAAACACAATAAAAATAAACATCACACGTATGTAGACGTATAAAACAAAACAACTACAAAAGGCCTAAAACAACATTTAAAATATACTTTAGAAAAACTGACAACCTATTGTAATGGAGTGTAATAATAAGATGAAATCTTTTTAATGATGACGAAAATAAGGTTTACGAGAGTTATTCATTTCGTAAGATTGAAGATTTACAATCGATACAAAATCACGGTTGTTTTTAGTGATGCTGTAATGGCTGGGCAGGAATTTGAACAGTTGAAAACTGATCACTAATCCCTCAACATGGGTCAGTAAAAAAGAAACAACAACAGACATACTTTTTTCAGTGCAAGCAGTGAATAATTCTCAATAGAGCAAGCCATTAGGCCATTGCATCGAAACGATTTTCTCTTGGAGCAGAAAGCCAGCATTAGCAATTTACGTTTATCGGTAGGTAAATGGAGCGTGGGTTAGATTTCAAAGAGGATTAGAGCATTCGGCGACCTGTAAACGCTTCTGTTTTGGACAACTGGTGGAACACATGAAAAGCGACAACGTTAAAATGTCTGTTAGCATGAACATGGCAATGAATGGTCGTTTGCTGGGGAACAGAATTAAGCTGAATCAGTCAGCGCTGAACTGAACTATCTGAAAACGTTTTAACCGAGATAAACCGCATATTTGGATTTGTGTTCCATTTGTCATTCGAAGACTGACGAATATTCGGTAATTAGTTAATTAGTTTCCTCTGGTTATAGTGATCAATATAACTTCAAAATTAATGAAGCAACTATCCAAGTATTCTCAGTAACATCGTATATGTAAAAATTGATGTTGGCACATACATATTTGACCGATCACAATGAAAATTGATCCATAAATTCATTTTTTCCTGGGGAACGTTTCTGACCAAAAAATCCAAAAACTATCCCGTCGCCCACTTTACACTCCTTAATTTTTATAAAAACTCACATTTTTTATTGGATTTCGATGGAACTTTGCAACTTTAAAACAAACAGGAAAATACTGTTCACATTAGTTTTACAAAAAAAAAAAAAAAAAAAAAAAAAAAAAAAGCCAATGCCTCTCCCTCTTTTCACCCCCTCAATTATTGTCAATGTTTTTGATACAAACAGTTTTTATTCGATTTTGAAGGAAGTTTGTACACGTATGATTAAAAACAAACAGAGAAAATACTGTCTAAATTGGGTTTACAGAAACCAAGCCAGTCTCTCACTTTCCACCCACTTAATTTTGATCATGTTCTTAATACAAAAGTTACAGTTTCTATCAGATTTTGAAGGACCTATGTACACGTATACTTTACAACAAACAAACAAAATCTGTTTACATTTGAGTTCCATAATATCAACCCATCTCCCCCTTTACCCCAGCCCTCTTAATTTTCTATGTTCTTTAAAGAAACCCACAGTTTTTATCAGATTTTGATGAGACACTCCACACTTATACTTTAAAACAAAAAGAAACATACTGTATACATTTTGTTTACATAACCCAACCAGTCATCCCTTTACCCCATTTTATTTTTACAAATGTTCCTTATACAAAGCTACAGTTTTTATCGGAATTCCATGGAACGTTGCACACGTATACTTTAAAACAAAGAGAAAAAACACTGTCTAAACTAGTTTTTTTTTAAACTACTCCTCCCGTTTACACCCCCCTTAATTTTTTCTAATATTCTTTATACATTCGCATAGTTTTTATCCGATATGGATGGAACTTCGCACACCTATATTTTAAATCAAACAGAAATATACTGTCTACATTTGGTTTTCAAAAGCTCAACCCCTTTCCTCCTCTACCCCACACCTTTTAATTTCTAATGTTCTTTATAGAAACCCATAGTTTTAAATCCCGTCAAAATCAATTCAGCTGTTTTTACGTTGTGCCAGAATATTCATAAAATAAATCTGTCCTAATGTCTTAACATATACATAAAATTTTAATTTGGACCCCAAGCTTTCACGTTGGGAAAATCCATTAAAAATCTATCTTTTAGCGTGAGGCCAGAACCAGTAGATATATTTCAGATACAGATTTATGTATGTGGTGTATATTAATGCCTGGATGATAATTATCAAGCAGCAACTTCAACAGATGTGATTAGGTTGAAATACAGCTTGGATCAAAATGTGAATTGACATTCCGTATCACAGCCCAATCTAAATTCCCCATTCTGGGAATTGTTCTGGTATACCATTGTTTAGTTTGTTTCTCAAAATATCTGGAGCCAAATTAATGAAACTTGATACACATGATTCACATCGGGAATAAGAAAATAGTGTAGAGTTAAATTAATCCCGATTAGACCCGGCAAGGCCGGGAACTGTGCTGGTATGATATATACACATAAAGATAGGAACGAACCATTGTTACAAAGAATTAAGTCCGCTATAAATACACCAAATTACTAAAATTACTAAAAAAAATAACTTTTGGGTCAGAAAACCTGTTATAAGCTTAAATTTCAAGTAAATAATACTGTTCGATGAGTGTGTTTTGAAGAATATTTATTCGAGAGGCTTGATAGTCATTTAAATCGTTTTGAAAGTGTCAAGATGTAAGAAATAATACAGAATGAACTTCAACGCCAATTTGGTGTTTGAGTCTTCTGTTTATCCTGTTTTCTTGATCTGGAATTTTGGCAGATTTAACCTACTAACTTCATAGGGTTTTAAACTGACTCGAATGCTCTTCACTAACCCAGGCTCTCAGTCAGTGAGTGGTGTAAAAGGAAACATGTCGTACAGTGAAATGTAATACATTAATAACTCTTTGCTTATGGCTTTATGCCTCATCGACGTCGAGGTCATTAGGGACGGGAAAGGAATGGGGTCTAAGAACCGGAAGGAACAATCCCGGAGTGGATTTAAAATACATGAATAAAAGATAGAGAGTCATAGTATTTGTCTAAAATATCCCTATATTTCTACATATAAAGATGGTTTCGTATTTCCTAGTCACGTCTTTCTCATGCTTGTAATTGTACCCTTCTTGTGTCGTCAGTGTAATAAAAACAGCGATCAGGACTTTCAAATGTAATTGGAGGTTTATATGCGCATAAAGCTAACTTTGGTGGAATACCCAATTGGCTCAGATCAGAAAACTGCTTAGAAAAAATGAATAGAGTAACCAAAGGAGCCATCGTCTACAGTAGCGCGCGGCTTACTATGGGACATGAATGTTCCCAGGAGAAAAAAAATTGTCTTGTACAAATCATATCTCATTCCTATTCTCACATATGCTTTGGAAACATGGACACTATCATCAAGGGACCTTAGCAAGATCCAAGCATGGAAAATGAAGTTTCTTAGAAAGGTCCTCCAGAAAACTAGACTTCACCACATAAAGAATGACGAGATTAGATCAATCCTAGAGCTAAGGGAATCCATGGAAGAAAGACCTAGGTCATCAAGACTTAAGTGGTTTGGGCATGTCAAGAGAATGACTACTACAAGACTACCAAAAATTTAATTGGTAAAAAGGATAGTGGGCTAAAGATCAAGAAGAAGATGGACAGACCAACTGAAGGAGCACATAGAGAGAACAGGCTGGAACTGGGAATATATCACGGACCAAAAAACTTTTCTGTTTAGGGGACAGTGGAAAACTATCGTGTACAACAACCAAGGCTCGTAAACAACACCCGGAAACTGGAGATGGTCCACAACGATAATGATGATGAATACAGAAGCTATAAAGATTTACGAGGGTTATTTTAAAATAAGCTCCCTTTTAATTAGAAGAAGGATAATGTAAATATCACTAGAATATATATTTATTCACATATTCCACACACATTCATCGACTTTTCTACATAACTTCCATTTTTGTTCAAATACGAGTATTTGTCATGGCGTTCAACAAGTTTTTGAATTCCGACATCAAAGAAATATTCCACTTGTGAAGAAGCTCAGTCCATCACTGCAGTTATCACTTCCTCGTAATTGTTGAACCATTACCACCCTGGAACTCCTTTAAGTACCTAAACAAACGAAAATCACTGGGTCTGTACTGTAAGGTGAATGATACAACTGTCCAAACCAAAAGACCTGATTGGCTTTTAGAGAAGGCCTGGGCGTGGTTAATCATGCAGTCTTTGTACATTGTCTTCAACTTTCGAACTTACTATCACTCACAACATTATCATCCTACACTTCACAAATCTAAATGTGAGTTTTCGCTGCTATAAGGTTTCTTGCTCTCAAGAATCAGTGTTCTTAGGTTATAAACGTCTCCATCTCAGCATACAGACAGACGATACGGCTGCAAATGGCGTCTAAGCGCACGCAAAGCATGCTGGGAGCAGACGCGCAGGCGCACTGCGGCGATCTCGCATCATTCTCACTTTCATTCACAAACGAATCTTCTTTTTTTTTTTTTTTAATAAACTCGTAATTCAATCAGATTTTCCTTTCTGCAAAAACTTCGCAAATACCAATAAGCTTTCTACACGACTGATATTCTAGATTACAAGATTAAACACATTACCGATTTTTGTGTACAACTTCCGCTATTGTAAATTTCTTCTGCACGTAATAACAGATCAGTTTAATTTCAATTACTCATCAACTTTATTCGATGATATCATAAGTAATACGATATAAATTCAGCAGATTATATTATGTTCATTAACATGAGTGATTTTCAACACGATGGCACGATTCTGTTGCTACAAGTTCAAAGAAATTAGTTGACTATGATCATTTACCAACCAGAGAAGGAAATTCCATTCATATAGCTGCTGTAACCCACACCATTTCTCGTTATATTTTACCGAGAATTGTGGGTGAGAGGTATCGCTCTGGTACTGTGTTCGGGAGAAAACGGGTTGGAATCCATCCAGATTTGAGTTTTCCATGGTTTTCTAAATCGCTCCAGGTGAATGAAAAAAGACAGGTCCGAATTTATTTCAGTTCCTTGCCCACAGTTTTTTCCTGGCTCTAATGACTAATGACCCTGACGTCGACGATACGTACAGCCGTAACAAACAAAAAATCAAGTACTCGTCATATTTGGCGTCATGGTCTCTAGATCAACATAGAGGTGGGTGCCTACAGTGTCCAGGATGCAGACAGCCTGTGTCGCTCGCTCTCCAGGTTCACTACCTGCCCGTCCGACCCGACGAGTAATTGCGAAACGATGAGGTAATGAGGGGCCGGAGGTCCTGCTAATGAGGCAGTCGTAACGACCTGTCAAGCCCCTAACGTCACAGCCCCGCCTCAAGGCCGCAAGGCTGTCCCCTGGGAGGTAATGCGTCAAGCAAGGCGAGAGTGAGCTGGATGTAACAACGATATATTTGCAGCTTTACGAAACACTGCAGTGATTTTCCCTTTCATGGACTACGTCACAAGGACAACTTATTTTGTTTAACGCAGTTTTCTAAATTTCAATGTGCTAATAAAGATGATGTATGAATTTTCAGCTGCGTAAATACTTAAAGGTGTTAATACACTTGTATTTTATAACGTGTTGTCAAAATTATATTAATCAATAAAAAAATGTATTTCAGTAACATCCATGGATTTTTATTATGTTTAAGCGTATGTACATCTTGTTTCTGTTAACATTGTTTTTCTAATTGAACTTTTCCACTAAATGTTTACAATTAATTTCGTCATTCATGTACTAGTGATAAATACAATAATCCGTAGATCACAACAAGAAGCCTGACATTGGATATATGTACTATCCTCATTATTAACTACGAACTGCAGACAGCAAGACAATTGGTCTCTAATCTGCAAGCTTTGATGCAGCCACAGCATACACCAGAGATAATTCTAGTCAGTCAATAGCAGAGAATCGGCTGCAGGCTCCTACGTAAGATGTTCTGATTCAGATACGCAAAACTAAGATATTTTTTGTATACAGCCGATTCCTGGAAATACTACACACACTGTTGGACGATACATATTCAGTATCTCACAGCTGAAATTAAATGTTTGATATACTTTAATTTTCCACATAAATAAATTACTCTTCCATGGATTCTATTTTTTACACGTAAAGTATATCAATCCTTCACTTGAATGCAGTATTTCCTCTAATAAGAGCACTATTTTTTTTGGGGGGGGAGGGGGAGGGTTATAAGAGACTGTCATAAAGTATACAGTATGTCTTCCAATTTGCTGCAGATTTAAAGTAAATTATTCAGTTATAACATTTGATAGCATCAAGCATTATTTTTCTTCCATAATATTTTCGTTTGTTGGGAATACTTGAAACAAATTGGTAGATGATATTTTAGAGAAATTTTTTTTTCCAGTAGAATAAACGTGGTTTCAAGAATGCAGCAGTTGTAAAATACTAGGTATTTTGAACTAGAAACAGCATATATAGCAACCTCTTAAAAAACTTACAGTTAGTTCTGCAACCTTTTCAGCGATCATAATAGCTATTGCTGGAGTAGCTGACATAAGGACAAGGAAGTTGATATATTTTTACAAACATTCACTCCCTGCTAACTTATTACATCTCCTTTTGGGGAAATCATTCACAATCACAGATGGTACTTAAATCATGTAACGTCTATTAAACACTACGAAGAATTCTGTTTAGAAATCTAGGTATATCTACAATTTAAAGACAACACATATCTAATATCTTTGGAATACTTCAGTCTAAATTCTGAGAGACACAGCTGTAATACTAGAAATAAAAATTCCATTCACAATTATTAAGGGCGCTAATGACCCCGTCGTCGACGCGCCCTAAAATCCTAATAACAACAACAACAACACAATTATTAAACGTTAATGTCAATTACACAGAAAGGGATGAAATTCTCTGCTGTCTCCTTAATCAATGTCCAGCCACAGAAAGTAAAACGTTATCTAGATAGCCTATCAGCCTTAAAACCATACTGAAAGAGTTTTGGCTTCAAAAACCATTTTACTCTATGAAAGGATTTTTCCTATGAATTTCGCAAGCGAAGATAACTGAGAAAGTAATATAGGTATTGGATGTGGACGTGGAAGGTGACAAAATTATTCTCAATCCTTAGTGCAGTGTATAACATTTTTCTTTTTAAAAAAATAGTTTATACAAATATTTCAATTAGTATGAGTCTCTACAATATGCATTCACATACTGTAACTAAGTGAGGTTGAAATTGAAAATCGGTTATGCATTTAGGATGCTAAGTAATTTTGCAGTATCAGTAGATGGTAATATTATTAGTTTGTTAAGAATTATATGTACTGTTCCACATCTCAGAAAGGGTTCAACGTGGGATCAAAACGAACCAATATAAATCTAATCAAACTTGTGCTGATCGTGTTTATCTCCTTCTGATATGCGGGGGCGTGAAACTCGTTGAGACACCGAATGTTGTTTCTAGCCTCTGTGGAGAGCAAAAGGGAGACTTTCGATAGAGAAACGCCACTGCCGACCTGGGGTGTCTCGGGCTAGCGTAACCTATGAGAAAAGCACGTGTGTAGGTGAAAGATCTGATAGTAACCTAGTTTAAGTCAAAGCTGGCATTGATACTGAAACGAGAAGTGCGAGTGGAGACGATTAGGGCAGAGGAGAATGCTTCCGTGGCGTGAGAAGACCTTTCCGTTTGAGACTGATAAATATATATATGGCAAACTGTTTGCGACACTGGGGCTTAAAATGTTCCCAAATCAACGTTATTTTAATATCTCAGTTCACCCTGTTTTTATTACGCATAAATCAGCTGGTTTTATCCACTTCCTTAAGACGTCTTCGTAACTGTTGAACCTAATAAAGAAGACAATAGAATCTGTTAATACGGCTGAGCATCACGTAGCCTCACATATCTTAATGTAGTTGGCTGGAAACTGATTGAGCCTTTTCATAGCCTGTTCATTTAACAGAGACGGCTCAAGCTCAGGATGCTATATCCCCACTCCGCTGCCCTTATCGCTAAATGCGAAGGGAAAATTTACCACACGGCTACCTGGACACAGCGTTCAATTCGGAGAGGTATAAATGAATGGCTGGTGAAACGAGGAGCGAGAACAGGGAAACATGACCCTGAGCTCATTCCGAGTCATACGCATTTATTTGTTTATTTTGCTCTAATTTTTATGTACTTTGGTGTACTGCGCATAGTAATCAGTTGTTTATTGGCCATTATTGGGCAGTTGTTAAAGATTTGTAAATAAAAATACCGTCCCTTAGCAACTGTTATTTTTATATCTTTCCGTTCAATAGGAATAAAAATAACAGTTATTAAGAGATAGTATTTTCATTTAAAAACCTGCGTATATTAAGATAAAGGAACTCGATTGGTATTTATTGGGAGTCTGGAGGAGGGTGAAGGGATTGTATAACGCGTACGAGTGTATTGGCGACTAGGCTTAGAAAGATATTAGAGGAAGAATTAAGACTAGCGTAAGGAAAGAGAAGAATAACTATTACCATAATCTGGAACTCGATTCTAGGCGTAAGGGAGAGGGAAAATTTTTCTTTTATTTGTAAAGGACTCAGGGTTGGCACTAAATTACGAACGGATGTGATGAATAATTTACCAAAAGCGCTGAAAGAATTTAAAATCAAAATACGTAAAAGACAGAAGTAGTCTATATTGGAGAAGAAGACCGAATTTATACTCAAAGGATTTAAGATAATAATATAATAAATAAATAAGGGGTAAATGGGTGAATATGGAAAGAGATACCGAAGTGTGCGTTCTATCGCAATTAAGGGATATTAAGTCTGTGCCAATGTTTTATTGAGATTTAGTTTAATGTCGAGATAAAATATTAGGATGGAACTTTCATAGCCATCGATAAACTTGTATTTTATCTGAAGTATATATGTGCTTCAGTGCTGTCACTACCTCTTAATTCTACAGTCAGGTCAAATGTCAATCCAGTAAACACAACATTAAATTATAATTTCTGTGCCTAGATAACTGATTTAATTATTATAATAATTTTCACATTTTTCAGTTCTTTTCAACATTTAACATAGATTTCAATTGTAACTAATTTACTTTACTTTGGAAACATTTTTCTGCAAACTGCTACTTAACCCCCGCCGATAGATTCCGTATAATCTATTCTTAGAGTATGCTCTATCGAAAAGTCAGTCCTCACGATGAAAAGATCGCGTTAAGGGGGTAGGTACACCTAACACATACAAATATTTGATAAAGTTGAGATGTCATTTTCTCCAAATCTATTTAAATTTGAGGGTTCAAATTTCATAGCTCCTTAGAACTGTTATAGCTAGATATAAAAATTGATTTTTAAAATAGAAATATTGTTTAACAATAGGATAATGTACCATCCAAATTGACAGTGAAAAATATATTGTTGTAAAGGGTTTTAAAGATAAAAGGCATGGTATTTGAAAATTTTCAGAATTGTTCTTTTAATATTGTAAACTAATATCAAGGCAACAAGGTGAACCTATAATATAACATATTTAACTCTATATTTTTTATTAATAAATTTTTTTGTCAAGAAATTAAATTTTTTGCTTTTTTTTTTACTTAAATATAAAGGCATATTTTTTATTTGGGAAAAGCTGCATAAACAAAAATGGTTCAGACTGTAGTACTTAGTATGTAAAACATGTCCTGCAAATTTGAAAAAGATCTATGAATATGGAAAAAAGTTATCTTTAAAACCATTTGATGAATTGCTGTTTTGAGATATTTAAGATTAAAGATTTGGATCATCTTCAAGTGCAGTAAGATTTAAATGGCTGTCAATCGTGCAGGGCATTGCTTAATCACACATAATTCCCATGCTCTTAAAGATATTGAAATAATTTTTTCACTAAAATGAAGCCAAAACTATAAACTGTTTTTGTGAATAATTAAAAAAAAAAAAAAACATTTTTTGAAACCTGATAAGTGTACCTACCCCCTTAACAAATGTTTTCATATCCGTTTGCTTGCACGATGCAGACAGTTCTTAAATACGTAATTAAAATCAGTTCACCTCTATCGTGTCCAAGGAATAACTTTTTTGAAAAGGAAAAAATTATGATGAGAACGAGGTCAAATTGCGCAATAAATGTACTCCACGAAAATTTAACTAATATTAGTAAAATAACTCGCACTTTTTAAATATATTTCTCAATGGTTACTATTCTACAATTAAAGAATTAATAATTATTTTGTGAGTTACAGAAATTTCCTGCATTCAGAAACGTTACTAGCAGAATCTGACCAAACCAGGTTAAATTTTGCTGTTTATATATAATTATTATAAAATTGATATATTATTTCATGCAAAATGAACTAATTTTTTTTAGAGGATTGGTGTATCTATGAAATAGATAATTATTTTTCTCTACAGTAAATTTTGGGAACAGTTTCTCTTATCCATTCAGTTGCAGGTTGTATACCCTAGAAGGCAAAGCTACCTGACCACACAACTCCAAGTTGGCTCCGAGTCCATGAATAGGAAATGTGAAGCTCTATCCCTACTAATATCAGACTCTAGGCTATAGCCTAGACTGGAGTGGAACATAACACGTATTCGGTGGCGTACCCGGCATGATTACACTCAGGAAGCCTCCGTTCAAAAAGCCTTGTTATTTTGCGTCGGCTGTAATTATTTACATATCAGTGAGAGCAATGTTGTCAGTATTGCGTAGGCACATAATTACTTTCTTCTTTGTATATCATATCTATCGACCTATTCTGGCATTTCATTTATGACAATAGTTGTGGAGACGTCTAAATTACCTCTTTCGTTTGGGAGAATACTAAAGAACACTTATTTAAAATATGTGGATTTTCGTTCTTCGTTTACTCGTATGTTTTATCCACTTCTGTTTATACGTGCACCTTACCTTCTGTATTCCTGATATTTGCAACTTCTGTCAAATATTGTTGCTTCTTATCTTTTCGAAGACTAAAAGGCGTTTAATAGATCTCAGAAATCTTATTTCTCCCTCTCCTGTTCTGCTTTGATTTCGTTTAATTGTCACTGAAGTTTCACGTCAAAACAACAAGGCTGGTCCAGCGGCTAATTTGTAAAATATTATATGGAATTCCTTACAAGCTTTTTTGTAATTGCCTCTTACCAGTCTTCAACATATTGTTTGAATCTACTTAATTTCTATTCAACATCACGTTTTTCATGTAGCCTACAAGTAATTCACGTCCCACTTAAACAAACTGTTTAGCCTGTTTTGGGATTATATCTCTGTGTGGATGACTTAGTTGTTGAAAAGTATGCTGCTGATGTCTTCAGAGTTCTCGATATTTAATTTTTAAACTTTCAGACGGCAATATAGCAACATTTGACGTATCTCGAATTTGAATTCCGGAATCAGATCTGTTATTCCATTTTGTTAACAGACCATCTTGAAAACATTAAAAATTTCGAGTAATAAACTACATCCTTTTATTACCCCCTTAATTAATGTAAAATGTATCTAGGGCTTCATTTCCGACGGTCGATTAGAACGTTTGTTTTATCTTAGTTATCTCGTATCACCATAATTAGATGATGAGAAAAATCCGTCCAATTCATACCTTCCTAATACATTACCGTATATGCAATTGAGTGTCTTTTCAAATCAGAGAGGTCTATGTGCATCTCAAAACTAAATTTTCTTAATTTTTCGATTATTTATTTTATGAAAAACATATTATCGATGCATGATCTTCCTAGTCCATAATCACTTTGTTCTTCTAACAAACTTTTGGGAAAAATAAGTTTAAAGGAAGTCAATTATTATAGATTTTGTACCAAGAATAGTAATACAGGAGTAGCTAAAACATGTGTCACCTTTTCTAAAGAAAGATTTTACTTTAATCGTTTCCACTCTGCCGGCACTATATTTTCTTTCCAGCACCCATAAATCAGCCTAAGAAATCGATGTTTAAGAACAGCTCCTCCACATTTAAACACTTTCCTGTTCAGACAATCTTGGACAGTTCCTCTCCTATTCTTAGGGTCCGTAAACTTAAAATTTTTATCAGTTAAGGCGACAATTTAATGACGTAGGCCAATAAATAGTGATACTATACTTATTTGCATTATACTCCAGCATCTTGCAATCACATAGCCCGGAGCGCGCAGACCTGAATCCATTGAGACGAGTCACCCAGTGATGAGAGTATGACATACTGCCTCCCTCAGTGCTGTGTTTGGCAGTTTTGTCAAGAAAGGGCACTGGGTGGCTTTTTGCAGGAGAGGTTCCGTCATGACGCATTGACCTAATAATTGGCAAAAACTTTTTGTAATTTCTGCAGAGAATTTCTGTTGCGGGTAGAGTATATTTGAATTAACATTATTTAGTTTTCGTTTTTGCAAATTTTGTCGTTCATAACTACTGACAAAGTGTGTGATTGACCAGTTAGAAAGTCACGTGGTGCCCTGACGTCAAGTCCATAGACGTTATCAATAGGGCCGCATTGGTGTAGAAGGGCTTCTTCTCGGTGTCATTATTGCCGAGAACGGACAAGAACTATATGTGTCAGAGGCAGTTGATCCAATGTTCAAATATTATTGATTCTTTTGAAGTAATTACTTAGTTTTCAAGCAAAATAACGTTGGTAATCAATTTATCGGTTATCATCGTAGAACGTCTCCTACAATCAATTATAGCTATTCTGTAGCGTATCTTTCATCTCAACACGACTGATATCGGTTATAAAAGGAAACATGTGTGTATAAAGAAAGAAAAAACATTGGAAGTTCATACAAAAAAATTTATTTCTTTTGATGAAATATATCACGAATAAATAGTAAAATACGAGGATTACAAGCGAAAAATAGAAATGCAAGAAAATATGCTAGCTCATAATATATTGAGTGGCAATAAGCAATGAGATATTAGCATTACGGAGTTGATCAGTTTTAATAATGGTTGAAGTCTAGACATTCGATCAACCATTGAGAAAAATGAATATTCCGAAAAATTGTCAATGGGGAGAAATGTTACTGCACGTATTGGAGGTGAAGTTATTATAGGGCTTGCCACCCAGCCTTCAAGCATGGCTGAGTGCGCATCTGATGAATATATCTGTTGAGATTCTTAACTTGTGAGATTAATCTAGGACTACTAGGAATTTCTTTATTCCATACAGAAAGCTGCTCGGTTTAGACGCAGTTTCCAATGAAACAGCATCTGTAACCAAATGAGATCTTCGATGTACAGAAGTTGAGGATCAAAACAAAGATGCAGCTCCAAATCGTAGCTGTTCCTCATAACCTTTAACTTTTTTCCTTATGGTGTTTTGTCTCATCAACGTCATTAGAGGGAGGAAAGAACTGGGGGCAAGTAATTGGAAGAAATTCGACCATGGCCATTTGAAGGAACCATCACGGCTTTCATCTGAAGTAAATTCGGAAAACCATGGGAATTCGAAATCGAGGTGACCAGACGGGGATTCGAACCCACGTCCTTACGAATTGGAGGCCAGAGCGTTACCCCTCACCCATAGCGCTCGGCCCCTGATAATCGTGATGTAAATTTGATACCCAAAGGACCAGTACTCAAATCCTCTGTGGATTCGCACATGAATACTCTGTGACAGCGGCCCATTACAAGAAACTGTGAGTTGTTTGGTTTGGTTTGAGAAGCACATACACTTTCCATACACATGCGAAACATGCCAAACGCTGGACATCCCGGTGAAAAAACATTGTTTGTGGCCCGGGATAAAAGATTTCTACATTGTTCACTCCCAACTGGCGGTCCGAGGCCATGTTCCCCCTGACAGTCTTCTCATTCACCACCACATCCCACATCCGGTTCCTACCCGTCCAGGGAGACGAATGGAAAATTTGACAGAGGACGCCCCTACCCATTCCCAAGTAGGGGAGAAGGCAGCGGAGTGGAGGAAAGAGTAGAGTAACCTTGAGCCGGCACTGTTAACTGAAAATATTATTAGCTTCGGTGCTCAGCAATCCTTTTTCGCTTCTGCCAATAAGCATTCCACCGATAACCTTGGTTGCCATGTGACTTACATGGAGTGAAGAACGGGGAATTCCCGCATCAATTCAGAAAATATTATGATCCTAAGAAAAGTCAAACAGGCAGTATGCTATGATGGGTCAGAGCTTTAATGAACATATTTTGTAAAACCTCTCACCAAAAGACTGAATTTTCCTACGAGATTGCAAGGAAAAAGATGATACGTTAAGGTGATCTGAATTACGTCTGCGCCACGTCTTGAAAAAAGAGACACTTCAGTGTGCCTGAAAACGAGGGGGTGTAACCAGCCTTCAGCAGCGGATAGGGGACATCCATAAATTACATGAGGTGTTTATCCGGATTTTCGGACCCTCCCCCCTTCTGGTGAGTTCTGGCCGGACCCCCCACCCCCTTTCTGGTAAAACTTTTGGAGACTTTTTTTTTAGGAATCACTCTTCAAAATCCTGTCACAACCTCACTTTTAGACGAAATACTTTCCGTACACCCCCCCCCCCCCCCCCGGTGATATTTGGTAAGATTTCGCCGGACCCTCCCCCCCCCACCTATTTCACCACACGTAATTTATGGATGCCCCCATACAGCAATCCGAATAACCCTCAGGATGGGTGCCGAAAAGTTGGCAGTAGGAGCAACATTGATGCAGTATTCAAATCACTAAATAGGTGGAATTTTAAAAATTTGGACCAGATTTTATATTTATAGTTCTATTAAGTTAATTTACTGGGTAAATCTGCATTTCGTAAGTGAGCAAACAGTCCCTTGGCTTCTTCGGCGGCGTGTTTTCTCGTCAATGTGGCCACTCATTACAGCGTGAAATCCCGTTGACGAATATGCCGGGGCTCATTCTGCCGTGGGCGATCTTGAACACTCGCCTTTTCCCACTTCCCACTGCGTGAAATCGCGCCTGTCTGGCCGGTCTCATATACTTCAATGTAGTTCATATTTTCTACAGGATTTCACGCACAAATTCGGCGTGAAAATACGCCAGTGTGGCCGTAGCTTTAACATTAGCATGTCGGTGACGCGAACTCATGAGGATTTTTACCAATCCAAAAATCTCCCTACACGCCTAAAGAAGTTTTCACTTCAAAATCTAAAAACCTGACTTAGTCTTCAACCCGAAGGTTTTTCGAATCTTCGCGAAAGATATGTATCAAGCTATTGTATCAGAGGCAGGAAGGTAAATTCCATTCCTCAGCGGCCTACAGTTTAACGTGGAATGAGATCCACGGAACGTCACGGCGTAGCTCATATAATCAAATCCAACTCCTAAAAATTCCTGCTCACCACGGGATTTTAAGCCGCGACCAGAGAGAGAAACTTTCAGTAGTAAGCGCCTTAACCGCTGAGTTACCAGACAGCCTTAATTTGAAGTATTAGCAACATCGAATAAAAACTTTGGGTTTATTTGGACAACGTTGACAGAAACTATGTTAGGGGGGCGGGGAGGGGGGGGGGAAGGAGGAAATGGTTAGGTTTTCGTAAACCAAACGTAAACAGTATTATTCTATTTGTTTTAAAATGCAAAGTTCCATCAAAATGGTACAAAAACTGTCTGTTTGCATGAAGATAATTGGCAAAAAACATTCGTTTATATATATTAGATACAAGTTCATAGCCATCTTAGTGCAACACATCATGCTTGTACGACAGCGCACGAGAAAATGAAGTACGAGGGTGGTCTGGAAAATTCTAAGCCTAAATATATAAAACCAATTTGATATTTACCAAATCATTTTAATTTCTCAATATGGTCTCCCTGAACACTGATACACTCAGTCCAACGATGTTCCAAGTTCATTATACCATCCCTGAAGTGGCTTTCTGGAAGGCCTGCAAAATATCCATCTACAGCTGCAATCACCTCTTCATTTGAAGAAAAATGCTGACCAGCAAGAAAGTTTTTGAGTTTTGGGAATAGACAGAAGTCGGAGGGAGGCAAATCTGGGGAATAAGGTGGATGGTCCAACACGTCATAGTGCAGACCTCTTAATTTTCCCATTGCCAAAAGACTCTTGTTGGCAGGTTCATTGCCCTGATGAAAGATGATTTTCTTCTTCCTCAAACTGGGCCTTTACTCACGAATGTTTTCATTCAGGGTGTCAAAAAGTTTGGAATGGTATTGTCCAGTTATTGTTTTGAGCTTTTCAAGGTAATCAATGAACAAACCACCTTTAGCATCCCAAAAAACTGATGCCTCACCTTCCCTGCCAAAGGAACCAACTTGGCCTTCTTTGGATCTGAACAACCAGCTTCTGTCCACTGCTTTGACTGTAGTTTTGATTCTGCCGTGTAGTGGTGAACCCATGTCCATCCATAGTTATGAATCGATGCAAAAAATCAGTTTTATTTTGTTGAAGCGCTCTAAATACCGTTCAGAAAGTCTCATTCGGATGCGCTTTTGATCAACAGTGAGCAAATGTGGCACCCACCTTGCACAAAGCTCCTTTATATGCAATACTTCATGCAAAATGTATCCCACACGTTCTTTTGATATCCCTACGGTCTCAGCAATCTCACACACTTCTATTGGTTGATCATCCAAAACCATATCATGCACTTTCTGGATGATTTCTAGAGTTGTTACACTTTTCGGACGTCCTTTGCGTTTATCATCTTCGAGACCGCTACGACAACGTTTGAACTCAGCAGCCCATTCATTTCTTAACTGTCGAATATGAAGGAGAAGAGTCCTCATACACTTTTAAAAATCTTCCGTGGATCTCGGATGGCGTCAAACCATCTTTTACAAAGAATATTATGACTGCACGATACTCGATTTTTTTTCCATCTCTGATACAACTTCGCGCCGCGCCTTCATCAAACAACTGTACAGACCAAACTACAACGTAGAATGACTTGGAATATCTTGCAGGCGTTTCTGGCACATGCACCAACCTCCATGGAAAAAAAATCACATGGGTAGTGCTGCCATCTATGGTCGAGGCCGAGAACTTCTCAGACAGCCCTCGTAATTGGCACTATTCTTTAATGGTTCGAATATTTGACGCTGTTTGTACTGTAAAACCTCAAGGTTATTTCAGGATTGCTCAATAAACAGAGCGACCCGCATAGTTTCGGCTGTGTGAGCCCCGTGGGCAGTCGTAACAACAGCGTGGCAGTGTGTGTACGTTTCATTATGGAGGAGTTCCGGCGAACGCTTGTTGCGGGGCTGCAGTAATTACAGTAGCGGCCTTCATAATACAAAACGGCTATCAATTACAGCCTGATTTGCCCAGTGTAACGATGTAAATTAGTGAAGCCCCAATTAGCATCCAATATCTTTTTGAGATCAGTGTTGCTATTCATTTTAATTAGATTAATTGCACCATACGATACTTTCATTACGTTCCTTCAAAGGCAGTCTTAATTAAATGTGTAAGTGAAGCTAAATTATAAACAGAGAGATGGCTGCAAAGTTCACCTTCTTATTTTGTTATGATACATTAATTTCCCGAATTTCGTAGAAAAATTTATTTCTTTGTAAAGAGTGATGGTTACTAAACATAAGGGAGTTTTATAATTGTCATTATTAATTTCTAAACAGATTTTGCTCTGACGACAGTACCTTAAGATTTCCTCTTCTTCTGCAAATATTATCAGTAATACCTTTAAAGAAAAATAACCAAATATCACATTTATATTTATTAGTTTGTTAATGTCGAGTGGTCTGTTGCCTCAGAAGTTGCAGATCGGAAGTTCCCCGGTTCGAATCCTTGTCTCAGCGGGGATTTTCATGGCTCTTAAACTGACCTTACTCTATCACAGGTTCCATGGTTCTTACTCCACGTTAAAGTGTAGGCTCCCTTTCCCGGTAGTATTACCAGGTTAGGTAAGTTAGTGATGACAGAGGCGCATACGCAAATCGAAAGTCTGTCTATCGGCGACAGAAATCTTCGGGGATATAAAGTGTGTAAGATTTCACATTTGTTGTGACGTTCCGTCATTGTTTGCTTTGCTTTTGGTTGGTAGCACTAAAGAGGCATTACGTTAGTAAAATATAAAATTAGTTAAAATGCAGCTGCAAAAGTTGTCGTGCCAAAATTTGGACAGGTTATCTAGTTGCGTTGCTAAACATGGGATGAAGATAAATGCAAAGAAGAGTCAGCTTATTGGACACACAAATAAAAAAACAGAAGGTTTTTATGTTTATAAGGTTGGGAAATACTTGCTTGCTGAAGACTTGAAATGTAAATATCTTGGCATTACATTTGAGAACAAGCTTAACTGGGCAGGACACATTGGACAGGTGGTAGGAAAAGGTTTCAAAATTCTGCACTTGTTGGAGAGTGTGATGAGGGGATGTACGAGAGAAGTAAAGGAATTGAGTTACAAAACTTTGGTTAGACCATTTCTCGAATACGGTAGTGTAGTATGGGACCTACATTTTGACTATCAAATACAAGAGTTGGAGAGGGTGCTAAAAAGGGCTGCTAGATTTGTTTCTGGAAATTATCGCAGAATACAATCAGTAACTGATATGATAAAAGAGCTGGAATGGGATTCATTGGAGGGGGGTTGAAGAGGGTCCTGGGAGTGTAAAAGTCGTATACTGGCGATGAGGCATGGAAAAATATTGGTGTAGGTATGAAAAGTAGTGCATGGAAGGGAAAAGATGAACATGACCACAAGCTGGCACTCGATTTCAGGCACAAGGGTGTGGGAAGGTTCCCTTTTTTAGGTAAGGGTGTCACGGATTGGAATAATTTACCAAGGGAAATGATGAATAATTTACCAAAAACGTTGAAGAGGGCAAATGTAGGTGGGTGCAGGGAAGGGGGAAGATGGGTGTGTAGGGAAATTGCCACTAGAGCGTGCGCTATATTGCAATTAAAATAAATTAAATTTAATTTACCACCTTAACCATTAGATCGTTCATGTTGGGAGTGAGCCAAGACTCGAATATCATTACAGTTGCATATGAGTTTTATCGTTTGATATTGTCACAAATTCTAGCATCAAAAACATATAAAAAGTCATTTAATAATCTGCTTTGATGTATGGTTAATGCTAGGGATAGTTAATACTAGGATTCTGGATTGTTTGGGTTCACAAGCAGTGCAAACACCGAAGGCGTGTGGAACAGCTATAAATTATAATATACAGCTATCTTCTTCATATTATATAAAATCCTGTGTTTGAGTAAACAATATCATCATTGAAAATGTACCTGCAATGTTCAGTGAAATTTACAATATATATTATTGAGGTGGATTGTAGCATTTATTCCGATACGTTTCTGTATTCCACTGCGAGATGCAATCATGTATGTTTTGTTAACGAAGTTTCTCTAAGGACGGTTTTGCTCATACTTGCAGTAAATCTTTTTTAGTAGACAAGAAATTGTTTTTGTGTTCCTAGCATTCGGTAAGTAATGTATGTTTCGTTCTGATGCCAAGTTGGAAAGCTGAGAAATTAAAAATAAAAGTTTCCACAAATTAGTAATCATTATTTGTTGTACGCGATTAATGCATCGCATTAGTTTCTTTGCTCCACTGGTGCTGTGTTAATTGTGACATAGTCGGTTTAATATGGAAGTCCGTACGTGAACATCCTACGCGAGCGAAGTTTCAGGCGATAACCAAATTTCTTTGATAGTTTATCTGTGAATTATCATCACAAACTACAAATTCCGCGTGGACGAAGTCGCGAGTACAGCTAGTTTCTTATAAAGGCATATAGTGAGTAACTATTCTTAATGCTTGACTAAATCTGAAATCGCCATTTTTGGTACTGTACAGTACTTTCTCGTCGACATCTAATAAATGTTTTTCTAACACCAATCTGGGCAGGAAGTAATTTGCGTTGTCAGCTGACTATTAAAATTGCTGTATGTGTATCTGTTTAGCCAGCAGTTTATAAAGACGGTTCTGGAGGAATTCAAGCTACAAATACAGCAGGTGACCTGATTCAGGCTGTTGAGAAACATATGTGCACAGTACTGTTGGAAGCTACGATTTACTTTGCGTCTTCGTTTGGGTGATAACTGTTTTGAGTTTTTCAGGTTTAATCAGGATTATTAAATAAGAGAGATATAATAACAAACTTGAGCAATAATGAATTCCGCAATATTATGACTAACATAAATAAATACGCAAAACCGATTTAGGAATAGCCATTCGTCAAATTATGTTGTGACGTGAAAATTGAAATTATGTGTGAATACTATGTATTTCAACCAAACGTTATGGGTGGGCGGTAACGCTCTGTCCTCGCATTCGGGAGGACACGGGTTCGAATCCTCATACGGGTATCCAGATTTGGGTTTTCCATGGTTTCCCCAAATCACTCCTGACTGATGCCGGGATGCTTCCTTCAAAAGGCCATGGTCAAATTCCTTCCCGTTCCTTCTCCTAGTCCTTTCCAGTCTTTAATGACCTAGACGTCGACGAGGCGTAAAGCCATCAGTAAAAAAAAATAAACTATGTATTCCATTTATTTTTGTCTGAAATTGAAAATAAAATGAAATTGAAAGAATCACTTACCACGAACTGATTCCAAAGGAGTATATCCTGCAGCAAGCAGATCAGGCTTTCCAGGAAAATATAATCAAATACTAATTTTCCATAGCTATAGACACCAGAGAGTTTGTTTTTGTCGATTGGATCAGCCAGGTATGAAACAAAGGCTTGCCGGGGGTCAGATGGTAGCCATGGAGTGCGGTAGACTTGTTGTCATTGTCATCTTGCGCTGAGCACTCAGTTCTATATTCACGGCTGTAATACCTCTCGAACCATCGAGCGGAAACGAGCAGGAAAAAGGGACGAGTTTAAAATAATGCCTACCGGCCCTACAAATAAAATCGCTGATTCCCGATGAATAATGCGCTCCATTCGCGCGTTTATAAAGGCAGTTTGGAGGCGTGCGGACGGTGTTTTTGTTCCAGACTTATGGAGATGCTGATGGAGGGAGGGAGGATTAGATTAACCTGCAAACTCTACGGCTGTGAAAGCTTGGAACGTATCAGAAATTCAGTGGTTCCATTTTGACAATCTGACCGGAAACTGTTTTTTAGAAATTTTCCTCCTACGCTGTGCTTTCATTGCTATTCAAAAATCAAATAATTTCAATATTATTTATGCTAGTGGTTCTTTTCGTAGAACTTTCAGTGATATAGAACTTCTTCGAAAATATTACTGACAGCTGCACTTCAAGCACACACTTTACACAACATCCAATAGATTACAACTCATTGTCAGCTGTACAGCGAGGAATATCATTCTTTCTAGGTTCTTTATTTAATGACATTCCATGGAAAATAAAGTGTTATGTACAGAAATCCAAAAACTTTAAACTTGAAATTAATGTTGGTGATTTTTTCGGCCCAAGTCCTTAGTTGCTATGATAACTGTTTTGTGGGTTGTTTCTGCCTTGCAACTAAACAAAATGCTTTTGATGGCATACGCGTTTCGCCTTTATTCAAGGCATCATCAGTGCCCTAGATAAACATATATACACATATATATACAATGCTGTTGTTTGATTTTTGTACAGTTTTCTAAAAATATTAAGTAGGTACTTACAGTTTTATATATTCATTAACACGCACAAGTTCGTGTTTCCATACCAGCTACTCTTTTTGCACTATCACTACTGTCCCAAATTACCTAAAATGCAGCCTACACAAACTTGGGACAGTAGTGATAGTGCAAAAAGAGTAGCTGGTATGGAAACACGAACTTGTGCGTGTTAATGAATATATAAAACTGTAAGTACCTACTTAATATTTTTAGAAAACTGTACAAAAATCAAACAACAGCATTGTATATATATGTGTATATATGTTTATCTAGGGCACTGATGATGCCTTGAATAAAGGCGAAACGCGTATGCCATCAAAAGCATTTTGTTTAGTTGCAAGGCAGAAACAACCCACAAAACAGTTGAAATTAATGAGTTATAATTCATTGCCTCTTGAAAACAACACATATTTTCACGCCTGCCCTGGGCATTCGTCGCCTCGCGACCTAACGTTAAACAATAATAATTAAACATTTCAGCTGATGTTGTGCGAGATCCTGGTCTTTGATATTGTCTGATGTTCCCACGTCACGTGTTCAGGGTTACACACTGGCTTCTACTGATTAGTGGAAGACTTTATATTCGCAGGCAGCACGTTTAGGCTCCTGGACTGTTATGTTTCAGATTATCCCTGGAAAAGTTTGGAAGATTTTCTTCTTACTGCTCTCTCAAATAGTACCGTGAATTGGTCAGTAAAACACAAAATATTTATTATTCATCCAAAAATATTGTATCGCCTTTCGAAATAATACACCTGTGCCAACGAATAATCCAAACAACAAAACATTTTTTAAACGCTTTTCTGGAATCAACTTCAGCTCTCACCGCGAATTCTGTTTTATGTCTTCTATCGACTGAAAACGGATTCCTCAAAGTGGTAATTTGAGTTTTGGAAGGAGAAAAATCGGCAGAAGCCATATCAGGTGCATACCGTAGTTGTTCGGTGGTATTTGTTGAGTTTTTGGCAAAACATTGGTTCACAATGTCAGTCTTGTGAGATGGTGCGTTATCGTGGTGCAAAATCCATTAGTTTTCTTTCACTAATCTGGCATTGTTCGACGAATTTGCTCTCTCAAACGCCGCATAACACTCAAAAAATGTTCTTTATTTGCCGTCTGACCTTCTAGTAAGAATTCCAAGTGCGCTACGCCACGATAATCAAAGAAAACAGTCAACATCATCTCGACTTTTCATCGAATTTGACTTGATTTTTTCGGTTTTGGTTCTGTTGGAAGACGCCATTCCGAAGCTTGTTGGCAGATTTGAATATCAAACTAGTAACCCCACGTCTCATCACCGTTACAATGCGTTTGTGGCATCGGAATTGACTCGTTCTAGCATGTCTTCAGTGATCTTTACGAGATTGAGTTTTTGAAGAAAATTCAAGCCTTTCAGAACTAGTCAAGCTGCAGCGCGTTTTGTGGCTAAACAATCATTTAAAATCGTGCAAAATGATTCGTGAGGCAGAGAAAGTGCAGCGGCTTTTTTTTCAAACTTAAATGACGATTTTCAGTCACAATTACCTTCACTTTTGCGATTTTAACTTCAGTTGAAGGAGTTGATGGCCTACCAGAGCGGGGCAAATCTTACATCACATCTCGACCGCTTTTGAATTCACTGTACCACTCATATGCACGTGTTTTTGATAAAGTCGATTCACCGTAAGCCTTCCGTAACATTTTCAGCGATTCGGCACACGGAATTCCATTTGAAATGCGAAATTTGAAACAAATTCTTTGTTCGATATTTTTGTCTATTGCAAAAATCGTTAAGAATACTTGACATGAATTGACAACAATGAGCACTGTAAACAAACTAAAAGACAGATAGCGCTCAAAATCAGTGTCAGTATAGAGGACAGTTGTTCCATCTTCGCGACAAAAATAATTTTGGCAATCCCTTTAAGCGGGCTTTTTAAATGATTAATTCCCGGTAGTTTCTTGACATAATGTAATCGTTTGAGATAAAAACAGAAGCAAGCCGTAAGTACCACGACTAGTTTTTTTAACGTTTCACTCTTTTTCCATTCTTGAACCACTGCATTCCATCAATCCTTCTTTCCTCTTTATTTCCACCGTCTTGTTCATTTCATATTTCTCCTCTGGCTGTTTATTGTGTGCCGACAGTATGGACAGTATTATCGTCAACTCAGTCTTCACTGGAATGTATGAAGTGGTCATAAACGAATCACTTCCAGTGATTTCGAAAAGTGGACAATCCAAAAACTGTTTCTTAAGAATACCAAACCATTTTACACTGCACAACAGGCACACAATGAATTTCGTTGTCTGTTGGAAATATTTTAAAGGTGTTTCTCATAATTTGATACTGATCTGCTAAATCATGAAATAATAGTGTTAGTTTGTATCTGAAAAAGTGAATTTATATCTATTTCACTAGTGACAGCGAAACGTACTGGGAAAAGCGATAGCGGCAACACGCCGCCATCCGGTAAAGCATAAAGCTATCTGAAATTTTATTTTTCTAATATCCAAATTTCTCAATACATTCCAGCGCATTAGCTAAAATGATAGACACCGACTATGTAAAACTTCTCTGATAAAAAGTGATTTAAATATTTTGAACTTATTTTATAAAGATTATTTGGAATCAGATTAATAAATAATTGCTTACACGTTATAAATATTATTTTAATGATTTTCACATTTTTAGGACAAATATAAAATAACACCTCACTATACATTATCTAATACTTGACACCAGGAAAACGAAACAAACAAAAGACTTTACGGATATGTTATTACGTATTTATCGGGACAATGGATGTTGTTATCCTCTTGTGTTTCTAATTATTTGTGGGGACAATGGATGTTGTTATCCTCTTGTGTTTCTATTTACAGCTCAGCGCTTTTCATGGTCATATAAAATGCATTTCACTCTTTGTTCAGTCTGACCCTCCATCTCTGTTTATACTCAATGGGTGTTTAAATATGTCTACCGCTTTCCGGACTAAGAACGAGAACTATCCTTCTGGTTTGGCCAGAACTTTTTTCTCGTCCATGACACCTAGTGCTGTTCATTCTAAATGTATTTAGTGATGGCCAATTTTGTAGATTGGTGTAGTAGGTAGCTGGTGTTCCTTAAGTCTTGTTTCGGCCAGACATTTTGCTTTGTTGGAGCTGACAGCCCACTGGTTTAAGGCAATGAGTTAATCTACATGCAGCCTAGAAGATGCTCGCAAGCTTCAGACAAACATTGTCGCAACTTAACGCCGATTCGAAGTCCAAAGACTATTATTCTTTCTCCTTCGTATAATTACGTAGCACACAGTACTTCAGTAAGTTAATTGTTTCTTGGAGAAGTGAGTTGACATATGCGATGTGCCTGGAGACTGGCCTCACCTCAATGGTTCGACAATCTTCGGTGAGTCTCGATGACGCCGCAAGTGTTAATTACACTGACTGCCACCACAGCGCTGCCTGAAAATTTCAAATGATAACTGCGTTGACTTTATTAGCGATGATAATGTCAAAAGGAAGTGTAAATTTCAAATAAATAATCGAATTTTATTCTATTTGCTCTTACATTGATAAAAGAAGGCTTAATTGCGAGGACAGCTAAAATTTAATTGTGTATTGTGTCGTAGAGATAAAAATTCTGAAGTGGAGTAGACATAAAAAAAATATAATGTGATGATCAAAATTTATATCTTCTTTTCTGTTTTTTACGACGACTAGATGCAGAAATTCATAAAAGGAGTAGGGCATTTGATATTATTATATATATATATATATATATATATATATATATATTTAAATCGGAAACTTACCTGTGATTTGTCTGTTGCGTACATAAATACACAAAAGTATGAAGATATAAAAAAAATTACAATGTGACGTTCTTTTAAATTTACATGTTACTGTTTGTTTATTTACAACGATTAAATCTATGAATTCATGCAAGGAGAAATTTTAAATCGGAAGCTTACCTGTGATTTGTCTGTTGCGTACGTAAATACACAAACGTATGAAGATATATAAAAAAAATTACAGTGTGACGTTCTTTTAAATTTACATGTTACTGTTTGTTTATTTACAACGATTAAATCTATGAATTCATGCAAGGATCTATTCTCTGTACCAGTTACAACATAACCTAATACTTTTTTCATAGAAGATAAGAAACGGGGCATTGTGTTAAAAAGTCAGAGAAACTTCACATGGAACGTAGGTAATCATGAAATTTATCTGTAAACTAAATCATCGCTATTCGGTTTTGAAATATCAGTTGTTTAGAAAGTCTATGATAACAATGAAAATTTCCACCATTTTTATCGGTTTTCGTAGAAGAAATTACAAACAGAGAGCAGAGATAAAAAACATTATAACGCGAGGAAGATAAATATTGTTTATTTTATCGCTGCGAGTCTGAATGTATTTTGTTTATTTCCCATTACCTATTGTGGAAGATGTAACGAAAAAGAGAAGAGTAATTCGGGATTTTACTATGCATAAAGTTGCTCTTTTTATCACAAATAATGAGGTGGTTATGAGTATTCACTTTAAAAATCAGTCACTTGCAACGCATGCAGCCAGTGAAATGGACTGACATGTGATTAGTACAGCGATGTAATGTTGTATAAGCTTTGAGTCTTGCAGCAGAATTAAAATCAAAGCAGTGTGTTGGAGATTTCAGTGTTGCGGGCAATCTTCTCGGCACCTTACCATGTCCTCGTTTACTGACCATGTGTAGTCGGATAGTAAAGCGTTTTCATTTGTTTTATTGGTTTATTATTTTGTTTTTGTTGTTGTTTTTGCTGCTGTCATCAGTCTTTCGACCGGTCGACCGGACCTCTTCACTTTTAATTACTCGTTACAACCCAGGTCCTCAATTATCTGCTTCATATATTCCAATCTCTGTCTTCCTCTACAGTTCTTACATTCGAGTGTTCCTTCCATTAATAAATTAACCAATCCCGCATGTCTCAAAATATGACCTACCAACCTGTCTCATCTTTCTTCCAAAAACTTCTTTCCTCACCCATCATTTCCAAAACTCGTTCATTTCGTACTTTGTCTGTCCACTTAATTTTCTGCATTCTTCTGAAGCACCACATTTCAAATGCTTCAATTTTCTTTCCTTCTGGTATTCCTTAAGTTCAATCTCCGCTACCATAAAGTGCTGTGCTCCACACCTAGAGATTTAAAAAGTTCTTTCTAAGTCCTCGATCAATATTTGAAACTGAAAGATTTCTCTTTTTCATGAAGTCTCTTTTTGTTAATACTATTCTGCTTTAAACATCATTCCTGCTTCAGCCAATGGGTTGTAATTTTGCTTCCCAGGTAGCAGAATTAAGTTGCTTGTCCTATTGCATCCGATCCTATTTTTTATATTTTATCCACTGTGATTGGTGTCACTTCTACTACATTTCATAAATTTTTTCTTGCTTTGATTACATTCAGACTTAATACTATGGATTTAGCGAACATCGGCACCTTGGAATTTCTGATAATTACCAGTATGCTCTCAAAAAATAAAGTACATATTACAGTACAAATTAGGCAAAACTAGAAAAACACGTAAATTCTCCATGCATTCACCTGGACTTTGAAGCTTGTACACATTCATAACCTAACATTCAGAGGCTAAAGATGAAATCGTATAATTAATATGCGTTTTGTTCTCCTCAAGAAATTTTTTCACCAGCCGCCACTAAACGTCTGTTTTCTTTACTTAAGCAGAAATTACCACAGTTACTGAAATTGCTGATTATCACTACCTATTCACTTTAATGCGAGATTTACCAGTAATAATATAACTATAGATTTCATTTCGAAAAAAATCTAAACCGGTTAAAGTGAAACCACCGGGAAAGCTTGTATAGTCCATTATTTAATTTATGATTTTCCTGTATAGAAATGAGGGATCTACTGTGTTTCATATCTGCACAGCGTTGCTGCCCGTTGGCTACTACAGGTGTTTTCAGCTCCCACACAAAACAGAGAGATAGATAGCGCCTCTGTTGGACGGATGATATATTACCTACCCGTTTCGCTGCAGCCATTATTTCATGGTACAACATAACTCATTACGCAATGGGCAAGAATTTTGGAGATAAATTCAGGAGTTACAATACCTGTCGAATAGAAAAAACCAGTCAACCAAATCATAAGACATACGGTTATTTTGTTACACGGAAAGTTTACCATCACACAAATTTTTTTATCTAAATTCTTTAAAATTGTTCATCACATTTCTTGAAAAGTTATTGTAGTTCCTGATCACTTTGCTTACAAATAAAAAAAAAAAGTTTATTTACTCAGCACCTTACTTGCTCGCCCTCTCATAGCTTTTAAAACCTTTAACATAGACATTTGTAATTCTTTCACTGTTTTATTTCTTACTAATCTCAGTCCGATTATTCTTCAGTTACCAACGACCCAAAATTAATGGGCTAATAATGTTTTGACGTAAATAAGAACAGAAAATATCAGCGTTGTATAATTTCGTATTCCTTGTCTGTAGCATTTTAATTGTAATTTCTGTGAGGAAAAAAATGTAAATTTATAAACCTCAGACCTACGGTTCAGTGATTACATCATGACGTATTCACCGAAACCCCTGCGGTTGCAGCTCAGATTTCTACATAACATGTCGTATTTTTGTCTTTTCTTCTTGTTCTTAGTGGAGAAAACAGGGCTGACAGAAATTTGCATTGGTTACAATTACATAGGCAACCTCCCGGCATGGTATGCCATTTAAGACATAAGAATTCATATTCCCTCAGAGATCGGCAGGCTTCTCAAGAAACAACCGTCCTTGATTATCACAGAAATACACTGTGAAAACAACCCTCTTTGGATGTGAAAAGCAAATTCCGTTTTTATGTCGTTGATATTGAAGTAAATTTCGCATATGTAAAGGTCGATTTGCGTGAGGAAAGTGTTATTCTGAAACAGGAACACAGAACTAATGTGTAAAAACGCCAGAGAAGCGCACGAGAACCTCCATTTACATATAGAAATTTTATTTGTGGCACTCCGAATATATTTTTCCCATTATCCTTGCCATTTCAACCAGGAATCCTACTTAATGTTTTAATCGGTTTGTTTCCAAAACAGCATCTGAACTTTTGACAGCGAAAATATTGCTGATACAAAGAAAACTGACGTAAATATACAGGGTGTCCACAAATGAATATCGGGGTTTTAATGCTTTATAAGATTTATTACATTATCCTTACAGTTATAAATGATATGTCAAATGAAAGAGCAACTCAAACAGTTTTGTTCGTTGGCACTAGTGCGCATGTGCGTGAAATGTTTCCGCTGCGATCCGCTAGAATGCGGTAGTAGCAAAGATGGCGACTAGTGAAGAGAAAGCGTTTTGTGTTTTACAGTTTGCAAAGACTGAATCTGTAGTTACTGTGCAGCGTGCGTTCCGCATTAAGTTCGGGCGTGATCCTCCAAGTGACAATAACATCCGTAGATGGTATCATCAGTTTGAAGATACAGGCTGCCTTTGTAAAGGGAAGAGCGCGGGACGACCAAGAGTTAGCGAAGAGACTGTTGAGCGAGTGAGAGAGTCGTTCAATCGTAGCCCAAAGAAATCTGTTCGGAAGGCTAGTCGCGAATTAGAAATTTCTAAGTCGACTGTTTGGAAAGTTTTAAGGAAACGCTTGCAACTACGTCCTTACCGTTTACAGTTCTTACAGGCTCTAAAGCCTGCAGACCATGGTTTACGTGCCAAATTCGCTAACGAAATGTTGTTACATGACGATGAAGATTTTCTACATCATGTTGTCTTCAGTGATGAATCGACCTTTCACCTCAGTGGACATGTTAACACTCATAATGTGCGGATCTGGGGCTCAGAAAATCCTCAAGAGATCGTACAAGTGCAACGAGACTCCCCTAAAATCAATGTTTTTTGTGCCGTATCCCGGCGGAAAGTTTACGGACCTTTCTTTTTTGATGAACCGACTGTAACTGGTACTTCTTACCTTGATACACTAGAGTAATGGCTCTTCCCTCAGTTGGAACAATATGAACCAGAGAACTTCATTTTCCAGCAAGATGGTGCGCCACCTCACTGGCATAACGAAGTACGCGGTTGGTTGAACGTAACTGTACCCGACCGCTGGACAGGCCGCAAGGGGCCCAATGACAGAGCTTGCTATACGTGGCCTCCACGTTCACCTGACCTAACGCCATGCGATTTCTACCTTTGGGGTTTCATCAAGGATCGTGTGTATGTGCCTCCGTTACCAGCCGACCTCCTTGAATTACGACAGAGGATTGAAGCAGCTGTTGCAACAGTTACTGAAGACACACTGCTCAACGTTTGGGAAGAACTCGGCTACAGACTTGATGTGTGCCGTGTGACAAATGGTGCCCACATAGAACACTTGTAAGCTTGTATATAAAACTGTTTGAGTTGCTCTTTTATTTGACATATCATTTATAACTGTAAGGATAATGTAATAAATCTTATAAAGCATTAAAACCCCGATATTCATTTGTGGACACCCTGTACATATGATACTATTATATCAATACTCTGCTTTCTCAACACAAGAATTTTTCCCAGGGAAGTTTTTACTATGTGATTTGTATAGTTTCGCAATAATTACTGTCAACTCTTATGCATTAACGCCAACAGCAAAAATCGTCTCTTAACATCAATGAATTTGTGCCTTTTAACACAAGGGTGTTCACACAGTCCTTCTACAGTTGCAATAATATATATCTCATACACTATAAGAGATAGAGACATGTTGAATTTTTTGTAATATTTTTTACAGATACATACGACACCTCAGGAGGAAGACCAATGTGTGAGGCGGTATGCTGACTATAATAAATCACCAGTAACTGTTTAACGATAATTCTGGCAGAGACATTCTAGCTAAAGCCCATATAATTTCTACAGACTGGCACCGAGTTAACGGCCAGGTATGTCGCAAGATCCTGGGTGCAAGTTGAATTTCAAAGTAGCCCTCAAAATTCGGCGTAGTGATATCCATGGTCCACATCGTGCCACACGTCGTAAATGGATAATTACGGTTGTGCTAAATGTTGAAGTTACTATGCTGTAGCATATGGGATTGGAGCTGGAATATCATCGCAGCATCCTGAAGGCAACTAGAGGTTCACAGTACTCTGCTACTGTATATTAGTATTTAATTCGTGTTCCATTAACATGGTAAATTCTGAAAGAGGGATAACTTTATAAATTAATAAAACCATTGATGGTTCGATATCCACATTAAACTGTAGATCGCTTTTCCTATGTCACAATTACTTATTATGCCTCTTTCAGAAAAATCCAACCAACCTTCTGATTGTAGACAAAGTCAGTTAGTTTTAAAATCATTGAGGTGAAACTGTTTTATTTTGAAGTTAGAATTTTTCCAAATTACGATCTTTCTAAGCTTAGAGTACAATACATCCACAAATAATTTTGGGGGATGATGATGCTTAAACGGGGATAGCGGCTAAGATTCATTGATAGATTTTTAAAAAAATAATTTGATTCAGTAACAATTGTACGACTAGACATTAACTAAAACGCATCTTCGGTACCTATGAGATGGTTTTATATTATGACTAGATTTTTTTCTACCTTCTAGGATTTGTTTTATTTCACAACTGTACTAATATTTCACACTGCCAACAAAATGTATTTGCTGCTTGCCACTATCTTACAAACTAGCTATAATTTATCACGGAGACAAGTAGGCAACAAGCAAGCAACAACTTTTTGCGCTGCCGATAACGGTCTCAAATGCCGAATAGCAGCCAATATTTTGATGCCCACTCCAACTATGCCCCACGCTGTAAATATTTAGCTCGTTTAATTCGCAAGAACCGATAAAAACTCCGAGCACCTCGCTCAGCAATCGTGTGGGATGTACAGCAGCTGTTGGCAACGGCGATCAATACTTGTTGGCCAAAATCAAACAGCGTGAGCGATACGCGCGCTCGTCCCGCTAACAAACGCGCGCCACCTGGTTTAAACGTGTCGCGCGCCTGCTATCGGTATTTGGCTGCGCGTGTAATTTATACCGGTTGTTAATGTCAAACGTTATCTTTCCCGGTCAGCTAGAGCTTTGATAATTGTGTGAATCGAGGGTTTTAGCGTAAATAACGTGAGATCATGTTGTATATAATGGTATCTGGATGTCCAATTTGGCAGACGACAGAGCGTAATACGCTTTTTTACGTTCTTCTTAATTGGTAGTACAGACGTGTTAGCTTGCATCAATAAGCTGGATCGCATCATACCACAGAATCTTTCGTACTTATTTCTGCTTTTACGTAGATTACTGTCAATATCTAGAGGATTGCTGTTTAATAACGAATATTTTCGTAGATTGTGTGACGCTATAAAGATCTGTATAATTCTGTCTGCCCTGATTTTCTGAAAAGTAATCGTGAATACTAAGAACTTTATGTAGTATTGAACATTAGCAATATCTGCAGAGATAATTTTCTCAGCAGTTGATATTGAAATTAGTGGGGTCACAAAATATGGAGTCAGTGGTTCTGTTTCTATCCCCCCACATCTAGCTTAAATAATAAGACTAAGCAGTATTTTTGGTTTATCAAAACTTTAGTACAGTAAAACTCCGAAATGTATTATTTTTTCTATTTTTTTTAAATGGTAGTAAATCGTGTCTATCTTCTGGTTAAACTAGTTTTCATGTTTCGTTTATTCCGTTATTTTTTGACACAGTATGCGTTGTCATTTTATCAAGCCAGTAAAAAGACATAAATTTTTCAGTCCTCCATGTGTACCCAGTTAAGTAAGTGCTTAGAATTTTACAAACCATCGCAAGGTTTTTGATACACAGTATCTCATGACAGAATATATATTATTATTGGTCTGTGTTCATTAATAATAAGTTTATTTCGGAAATTTACATCGCTAAGTTGGTAAGATAATGTTTCAAAATACTTATTCTATTAGGCCGGGTAGTTGCAAGATAAGTTCCAGGCAGTAGGAGAATGGAGCTAGAATACATCGCTAATGACCCCGCTGTCGACGCGCCCTAAAGCAACAACAACTACATAGAATACATTGTTAAAGTCTTTGCTTGAATGTGATAGAACCATATGGGGCCCAGCTGTGGGTACGAAATACAACAGTGTAAGGGGGTGCAGAGAAAGGTAGCTAAATTTTAAAACTATTACGACAATATAAGTAACATGGGTTGGGACTCGTCGAAAGAGAAAAGTAAAATGTATAGATTGGTTAATATGTATAAGGCATATTTCAGCGCTGAGACTTCGACTGATATTTGGTAGATAAATAGGAGCAACTTGTGAAAGAGAATTGAGAATCAAACCAGGAAATAGCAGTTAATTTCAAACAAAAGCGAGCTGGCTGTTTTTCCTGCAGAATAGATTCTGAAAAGAATTTATAATCGACGAGACATTTTTGAACTAAAATTTGGTATTAACATGCAGGTAAGTCGGAGAATTACTTGTAGGACATAACCTAGGTCCAAGCTAACAACAATAATATTTGGAAACACCGTGTGTATTCACAAAGCAGCAGTAACATTTTAACATTTTCCTTTCGTCGATGTGAAATATAGAATGTGTAGGTATATTGAGTGTCATTACTTTCAGGAAATAGTTTGATGTATACAATACATAGAATCTTAGTCTCCTGTACAGTGTTTTAAATTTACATTGTGGATTCAACAAAATCATCAATCTTTGCTACATAGTACATCATTCACCGTTCGGGGAGAGGGGGGGGGGGAAGGAAACAAAAAAAAACTTTTGTTCGAGTCACAGCTACTCAGTTATTCATGAGGCTATCGTGCACGAGATATTGACAACAATGTTTTACAATAATGGCAGTATGACTATTTGAATGGTTACTGAGTTTTTCATGAAGCACCGAAATTGGTAACAATGTTTGCTCATGTTAACAAAATACGCGTGCGTTCACTTTTCGCTGACGCACATTTTGTCGAGGGACAACGTGTCGATATTTCCAAACAAACACGAAATTAATGATGGCTGTCAAGAACAGCCAGATGTGTCTGCCTGTACATGTATAATTTTCCAATTCAGCGATCTTGAAAAGTGGAATGAATTTTTAAATTTTCCTGTAAGCGGAGTAAAAGTCCAGTACCGCTGTACGATTTGAAAATAATTGAAAAAAACTTGAAAGTCATAAACTAAAAATATTTTGGCTTCTATTCGAATTGAAAATGCTAAAACAATAATGACTAACAAATAAAATTAAATGCACTACACACAAAACTTGGTATTTCGACGGACATATGCACCAAACGACAAAGTTTTCTCCGATATGTATCTTCCTTGAGGAAGTTAAAGTAGTATTTTGTAACGTTTTGCTAGAAATAACAAACAAATCAACCAGAGTTATTAATATCGCTTTAGCTTAGGTTACCTACCTGCTTCAATATACGTAAAAAGTCTTAAAAGGTTTTTATGCCTGTTAATTAATGATGTTACGATATTGATTATTTAAATTTATAAAACTAAAATTTAACGAAAACGTAATAAATATAGTAGCATAGTTAAATATTTAAATCACTTCAAAAAAAAGTCTAAAAATCCAACACCTTGCTCTCTTCACTAAAGGAAGTTAAATAGAACGAGTGTTAATCACATCGTAGTCTGATGTCGAACGTTGAACAGCTGCCATTGATGTCCTCACATGCCCAATAAAAAAAAAGTTATCTTTTAAATTTCGATTTTCGGCTAGTCAGGTCAAGTTGAAGGCATACTGAAATCACGACAAAACGTTTCAACGATAGACCGAAAATTCGAAATGGCAGTTTTGCACAGTTAGTACACATTTTCTGTACTACAGCATTTCCAGAGATTGAAACTCGCTACAAATTACTGTTACAATACAAATTAAAAACTTCATAAGCTTTTCTGAATCCTCCTGACACTTTTAGTAAAAACTTGCGAACCAAAATTTCTGCTGGTATTTTCGAAGTATTACTTTCCGCAACAGCTTATGGAGTTTGTAAATGCATATTTACATACGTTGGTTGTCTGATGTTGTTATAAGACGTTCATCTCTCTTCGTATACACCAAAACGTGTCATGCAAATAGGCATTTCGAAACTTTGGCATAACAACTAGGGCATGATTATGATATGTAAATTTTAGCTTCACCACTCAAGCAAATATCTACCGTCGCTTCTGTGACGACCTATATTTTCTATACTTTCGAAGGTACTAAGACCTTGATAAAAAATGAATTTTTGAAATTATTTCTTATAGAAAGTTTATGACAGATCTTACATGATTAAATACGTATTGTGTTTTAAAAAGACAGCTGAACGTAATTCTCGTAAATAAAAAAATTAGAGCATAAAAATGAATAAGGCAATTTTTTACTGAGATTACCGCAGCATAATATAAACTATTTCAAACCATCATGCAACATTTACTGAGCGCGGTTGTGTGAGTGGTAACGCTGTGGCCTCGCATTTGGAAGGTCGCGAGTTGGAATCCCCGTCCGGGTATCCACGGTTTTCCCAAATCACTTCATTCAAATGACAGGATGGTTATTTCAAAAGGCCATGACCGAATTCCTTCCACTTTCTTGCCCCCTGTCCTTTGCCGCCTTAATGACCCCGTCGTTGGCTTGGCGTAAAGCCATAAGTTAAAAAAATCAAAAGTTGTTCATGGTAATCACAACAAGACAACTTGTACAAGCTTGTATAGTTTCGGTGGTACATAAAAATTTAGATGTTTTGTTTTGGTTAAAAGTTTGTAATCCATTGATAAAAATAAAACATTTTAAGGGATAAGTGATACATTCATTCTTTTAGACTTGATGATGTTTTAAATGTGATTTCAAAAATCTCTTGGAAGTATTGTTTAGTAGGATAATCTAGTTTTACAAACCATTGCTTTTATAACAGTAATCATTGTTTTCATCCAGACTAAAGTTGTTTCAGGAATTTGGAGGGTATAAATAGATCATCGCTTACGTAAGATGATGACGACGCAAATGCAGATAATTACTGAGAGTTAAAGTTAAGCTTGATAGAAATTTTCGGGCTTAAATAGTAAAGCATGATGCTGTTATTTCGAAATGAAATTTTCTTTTTCTGACTTTTCTGTGTTTATATATATGCTCCAGTACATGTGGCATCTATGATAAGTTTTTGCATACAAAGCGAAAGTTTGCTACAAAGCGAAAACAACAAGTCAAATATTTTAGAACACTATGTTTTCTGATCTATTGATATGTGTAAACTCCTGTGAAGTCGCGATATGCCGCACATCAAATATTCCCTGGGGCTTATTAGTTCAACATACAGGAATATCTCCAACAGGGATCGAGAGAGAACAATTCTGAGTCCATTGCCAACACAGTCCGCCAGATATACCAACTGCCATTCGCCACTGGACAAGTGCAGTGGCAGATGCTATTACAATGCAGTATTGTCCACTTCTACCCCTATCACGCCACACCACACCTGCACCAGCTCGACCCAGAGGGGACGATTGTCTAGTTAGTATTTCAACACATCATCAAGTGACACAATACGCTGGCTTCCTGCCATAGTTTTGGAGCTCTTTTTTTCCATCTTTCGCGTCTGAAAAACCAAAAGTACCAATCTTTCATCTTTTTTTTATCCTCTTCCGTGAATAACTCTACTTAGTTTCTTTGTCCAAACTTCTCTAGATTTTCTCATCTTCAGTTTTTCCATCGGTTCCCATTATCATACTTCTGTGCAATTTCTCTGATGTGAAGTCGGCAGGTATATGTTTACTGAATGTTTGATTTATATTTTTTTTCCTTATTTGGTATGTGTTCTAATCTGGATGTAATTTCACCGTTTTATGTTTCGAGGACAGGCAACGTACCTGATTCAATAAGTTTATTTTTAAAAAGTATTTTTTGCCGATTAATCCAAACAGCCAACTTCATTGTTTTAATTCGTATGTTTGGCATGTGAACATTATTGATCTCAAAGCATTTTCTATGATGCGGCAGCTTTTTTCCTGATCTGTTGTGTGTAGTATTTATATATTTGTATTTTGGATGAAATATAATATTCTCAAGGTTTCGAAGAAGTTGTTTTGATCGAGCTCTGTCGTAAGCATTCCTCCTATCAGTGAATGAATGATAAGATAGTATTACTAAACACAGGGCAGGCGCTAGGAATTTCGGGCCCGGGGTAAAATGAGCGACCTGTTTTTTTTTTTTTTTAGCTCTACAAACTGGGTGGGGGACAATAGGCGGATCATTGGATTCATGACCTGAGGGCCCCTACAGTCGGTGATCGGGGCCCCCCATCAGCCGGCGGGCCCGGGTACTTTTGACCCGCTTACCCCCCAGAAATGGTAGACTTAGGTCTAAGAAGTAACTGTGAAAGGAGCTCAACCGAGAACGAATGGAATGCATTAAAGACCGAAATAATGAAAGCTGGCAAAGAAAAATTAGGCTTTAGGGAACAATTTGCCCGAAAACCTTGGATCACAGAAGAAATTTTGCAGCTGATGGATGAGAGGAGAAGGTACAAACATGCTCAGGATGAAGCAGGAAGAGAGCAGTACAGGCTATTTAGAAATCAAATAAATAGGAAATGCAAAATAGCAAAAGAAAAATGGCTACAAGAAAAGTGTGAAGAAGTAGAAAAGGAAATGGTCATAGGAAAAGTAGATGTTGCATATAGAAAGATCAAACAGAATTTTGGAGAAATGAAGAAAAGAGGTATGAACATTAAAGCTGCCGATGGGAAACCTCTTTTAAGCTCAGAAGATAGAGCTAACCGATGGAAGGAATACATTGAGAAACTGTATGATGGGGACGTCTTGAACAATAGTGTATTGGAAAAGGAAGGCGATGTCGACATTGATGACTTAGGAGATCCTGTTTTGAGTACAGAATTTAATAAAGCTCTGAATGACTTGAAAGCAAATAAGGCAGTTGGAATTGATGAGATCCCCGCAGAACTTCTTAAATCTCTAGGAGAGGAAGGAATCGAAAGATTATTCAAGCTGATATCAAAAAGTTATGAAACAGGAGAAATTCCAACTGATTTTAATAAAAATATCATCTTCACACTTCCAAAGAAAGCACAAGCCGACAAATGTGAGAATTATCGCACCATTAGTCTAACATCACATGCTTCAAAATTACTGATCAGAATAATATATAGAATGATAGAAAGGGTAGTAGAAGAGATAGTAGGTGAAGATCAGTTTGGGTTTAGGAAAAATTGGGGTACGAGGGAAGCAATTCTGTCTTTAAGATTAATACTTGGAGGGCGTATCAAGAAAAGCAAAGATACTTTTATGGCATTTGTTGATTTAGAAAAAGCTTTTGATAATGTTAGGTGGGACAAGATGTTCAAAATTTTAAAGAAGTCAGGTCTAAAGTATCGAGATAGAATAATACTCTATAAACTATATAAGAATCAAGTGGCTGTAATAAAAGTAGAGAATCACGAGAGACATGCATCAGTTAAAAAGGGTGTGAGACAAGTCTGTAGTCTATCCCCACTAATATTCAACTTGTATGAAGAAGAAGCAATGTAGAAAATCAAAGAAAAATTTCCATGTGGCATAAGTTTTCAGTGAGAAAAAATCAGTATGCTACGATTTTCTGATGACATTGTCTTGTTAGCAGAGAGGGTTGAGGATATTGAGATGTTATTGAATGGCATGAACAAAATACTGAAGGAAGATTTTGGACTGATATAAATCAAAGTAAGACAAAAGTGATGAAATTTAGCAGAAATGATACCAATACTAGCAGATTAAATATAAAAATAGGATCGGATGCAATAGGAGAAGTGAGTGAGTTCTGTTACTTGGGAAGCAAAATTACAACCGATGGCTGAAGCAGGAATGATGTTAAAAGCAGAATAGCATTAGCAAAAAGAGCCTTCATGAAAAAGAGAAATCTTTTAGTGTCAAATATTGATCTAGGAATTAGAAAGAACTTCTTAAAACTCTATGTGTGGAGCACAGCACTTTACGGTAGCGAAACATGGACTTTAGGAATACCGGAAAGAAAGAAACTTGAAGCATTTGAAATGTGGTGCTACAGAAGAATGCTGAAAATTAGGTGGACAGACAAAGTAAGAAATGAACGAGTTTTGGAAATGATGGGTGAGAACGGAAGTTTATGGAAGAAACTTACAGGAAGAAGAGACAGGCTGGTAGGTTATATTTTGAGACATGCTGGATTGGTTAATTTGTTAGTGGAGGGAACAGTGGAAGGTAAGAACTGTAGAGGAAGACAGAGATTAGAATATATGAAGCAGATAATTGAGGACGTGGGTTGTAAGGGATATGTAGAAATGAACAGGTTAGCACAGGATAAGAAGGGATGGAAGATTGCATCAAACCCCTAACGCCGGCCCTGACAAAACATATAATATTAGTAATAAAGGATTTGCTTGGAGTTTAATCAAAACTATTTTGTCGTTAGAGTCCACTTAATACACTTCTTCTTAATCCACAAACTTTTTTTCTACGCTCAGTGATAATCAATTCATGACGAAGCTTCTTAGTGGCTAGCCAAGCTAATTTACTTATGCACTTATTTAATACTTATGCTGAAGCTATTTCACCAAGTGTAATAATACCTTATTTACACCAATCATTTTATACTTAATTATTAGTATGGTTGTTATCTCACATATGCCCCCCATTTCTGATCAGTTAATTCATATTTTTAACCCAAAGATTATTTCAACGACAGAATGTCTGAATTTAAAAAAGAACAACTAAATCACGTATCATTCTATATATAATTCACTTTTTTAGAATATTTTAAAATATTTTCGTTGAATTAATCAGTCCAATGTATTCATTCAGTTCTACACTTGACATATTCACTTGTCAATAAAAATGTTCATTTCAGTCCTTGTTTACAATCTTAAAACACCTAACTGATTTTTAACACAACGAAAATACACATCACTCTTTGTACTATTTCAGGATCAGTTTCCGATAACATTGTTTGTACTCAATTAATTAAAATTTTAATGTTAAAACATTCCCATTTAATTGAGCTCAGCAAAAACACAATGTTATTAATAAAGCATAATTTAAAAAATCCAACATGTACAATGTCTAAATAACATTACCTATGTTCAAATTACGTGATCATCATCTCTACTATCCCATCAGTGTTCATTTTCCCCATATAGCTTTTAAAACATTCTGCATTCTTTACTTATACCAAAACTCTTCGTTTGTCTCATATAGCAGCAAATCAGTTATGTACTTCGAATTCAGTCAGCTAACACTCCAGTTACGCCTTTTTCTTATCTCTTTAGTTTTTCTTTTCGTTAAATACTTCATTTGGGTCAATTTAACCCCTAACCTTTTAACTTTATTTAACCTATTATCTCCTTTTATTCATTTTTCGTCGATTTTACCTATTGCCTTTTGTGCTACATATCATCGTCTTCACTTCTTACCTTTTCTTCAATATTCTTCATCACTGCTAACTAATTCCTTTTCTTCGTGCCCGCACCCGCCAAGTCGAGTCAACGGCGGCACTGACTACACATTTCTCAAAGCGATTCGGGTCATTTTGAACCTCAATTTCTTCGGTCGTATTCATGTTACATGTCTCAAATTTCTGTTATGCGTAGATATCAGCAATCTGAGGAAATTTAATAAATTTTATTTTGTTATTTTTCTTAGTTCAGATGTTATTTGGATGCAAACTTCAACGATTTTGTCACTCACCCACTCACTGACTGACTGACTGATGATCATCAATACTCTAAGGCACTTCCCGTAACCGTAGGAAGCTGAAATTTTGTACACAGGTACCATTTTACCCACATATTATAAAAATGTCTGAAACTCGTAAATTTCCATATACCTACCCGCTTACCTGCCCTTAACGTGAAATCGCTTTCTACCCTAATTACTTTATATAGCTCTGATTTTCACTGTGGAGTGAGCTTTCCAGTAATCCTAGAAACAAGTAATTTGGTACACATATATGGTTTCAGCCACAAATCATAAGAAAAATCTGATATTGGAGTTTTTCCCCGTTTTTATTTAATTACAATTCCAAACAAGATAAATTCTGACACATATTAGCGGGTTAATTACTTTGCTCCGGATGAAGCTATAAACCTGAGCTTTCTATACTATGGCAAGTAAGTTTAACAAAAGCCTTAAATTTTACTTTGTTCCTATGGTTAGTTTTGAAGTTACTTTTTGTTTTTTTGAGGTGGTAGTTAAACCAGTGGCAATGTTCATTGCTCGGCTACGAGGCACATTAATTGTTTTCAGAGAGTGGAACATTGTTGGTAACGTATATTGATGTCTTAAATTCTGAAATGTTCATATTCACCGATTTTCAAATGGAATAATTACATTTGAGAGACGATTCAGAATAAGCTATAAACTTACAAAAAGAAATGAGATCCCACAAAAACAATTCTTGGAAAAATAGGTCAAGTCTCGTGTTCATGTAGTGACAAAAAGTTATGAGACCTTCTTCTGAGCCAAGTCTACACTTTACAGTGTGTATTCACTTCGCTTTGTGAAACAGAATGGTTTTTCTCGGTGTCACAGACCATTTATTTACGATAAAAAATGTGATGACTTGGCCATTATACACGTTATAATTTTTACTGTAATTGAGTGCATAATATATACTTGTCAAATTCGAAAAAGAGCTAGGGAAATCTTGGCTTTTAAGTATTTATAAGTTTGATAAAGCAACACATTTAAGCTATTTATATAGGTTAACTAAAACATGGCCTGCATAATGATTAAATTGTTACACAGATTTCCGCTACCTAGCGAAATCAAATGAGTTGTTGTTTACACTTAGTAAGTATACTGTTGTAAGTATAGGCGTTGGGGAGGCGTATTGCATCTCATTTAATCTATGAATTTACAGTTTATTTCCTCCTGTATAATTGTTTTTATATCTTACGAAAGTGACTAAATTTAATAACTGTTTCACCTTTCCATTTTGCTGCCACATATTTTTGTTTTTTTGTTTTAAGTGAAAAAAATAATTAATAATAATAATCTCATTTTTTTTCCCCTTCATCATGGCATACAGCACTTGCCAGTCAATGGCCGAGTCGCTTAGTGGGCATTATACGTAGCCGCCGCATACCATACGCTCACTAAGACTTGAATGCAGCGAAATATTAGAGAGAAAGAAGTCTTTAACTACCGATTATTATTATGTTTCGTTATATAACACATACTTCAACAAAATAAATAATCTCTCTCTCTCTCTCTTTTTTCATACTCTACTACAAAATAAACTACTCTACTGTTAATTATGGATACTATAATAATCGTCGGACCAGTGTTTGAGGAGCGGCCTCCAACAGAAAACGGTGTACTCCGAAAAACACAGCGTCTAACCCATCAGAAAGATCTTCTGTAATAGCCGAGTGCGTCGGTCTCCAGAGGGCGCTATCGTTCTGGTGTCTGTTTGTGACCTATCCTTTAATATTCAATGCAGTGCTTTATTGTTGATTTCTCAGTTGCTGGTGCCTTCTCGTGCCTGCTATCTTTTACAGGTATTTCGTTTAATAGTGCATAGAAATCCTGTCTGCTATTTGACTCAGAATTTCGTAGTCAGCCCTGTTTTTAAGGATGCTTCGTACCTCTTCTCTAATTAGTTGCTCACATTCTATTTCCGTCGCTTCCGCAAGAAGAATGCATTCGAGAACCACATGTTCGGGTGTTGTTTCCGCTCCAGACTCGACTCTTTGAGGTCCCTACTGTGTAACAAACTGTTGTCCGGTTATGAAGTGTATTAAGCCGGTGGACGGATTTATATATTGCAGTTCCAACCGTTCTTTGACATCAGGAAGGATGCCGGATGTTCTCAGACCTGTACTGCTAATATTCCATTGATGTTGCCAATCTTGTAGAAGGACCGACGGGACTTCCTTTTTGGCTGTCACCGGTCGGCCTACTATTTCTTCAGCTGCTCTCTTATCAACGGACTTTAGCCAGCATATTGCACCGCGTTTTCTCACCATCATGTCTAGGCGCCAGATACCTAATACCGCCGTCAAAGCATCTGTTGCGGTGGTGCTATATGAACCACCTAGTCTTAAAAGGACACACCTCTGGGCTCTTCTAAGTATTGTTTTTGGGTTAACGTTCTTCACATGTATCGCCCAGACTCCGTAGCTCACTATTGATGCCAGAATAGCGTCATGATACAGCCTCATCACGTGGATGGGAAGATGAAATCTTCTTTGTCCAACGCTGATGAGTGTATTCATTACGACCTTCGCCCTGCAGGACACTTCTTGTATATGATCCATAAATGTCAGACGCTCATCGATGGTAATGCCGAGATATCTGCACTTGGTTGTCCTTTTTATGCTGTTTCCTCTAACCTTAATCTTTGGATTCCGCTACAAACTTCCGCACAGAATCATATAATGAGTCTTCTGCTGTGCGAGCTTAAACTTGTAACGGTATGACCAAATTTACATTTTTATATATAATATTTTGTATATTTTTACATATAGAAAGAGTAATCAAAGGAATTATCGGAGAGGCTTGTCAGTGTTTGTGGGACCTCCCAGTTAGCCGCGCCATTGAGTCCCGCCAGACAGGTGGTGAGCGAACAATGCAGCCACCCTTTCTAACGGAGTTGGCCAAGCATATTATGATCCCTTAGCTCCGGGAAAATACCCAGCGGGGTGAACGCACGCGGGCAGTTTGGAGGTCACAGTTGACGAATAAGTCCGAGTTCGCACGAATCTCCAAAAGACAAGGTTTATCTATAGCCACAGCCGGTAGGAGGAGCAAAAAACAGCAGAACCAATCAACGACAGACTATCCTCTGCATTTTGTAATGCCAGTGAATTTTTGCTCTATGTGAACCACGAGTGACGGGAGGAGGCTTTTCCTGTGGACGCTGGAGGGCACTTGATGCCGAGTCTTCAGACTGGAAGGAGCGGATCTTCCGAGGTTGGAGATCGCCCCGTCTTGGCAACGAACCTGAGGGTCGATACGAGCGTCCTGAACAGTGAGGTCTCTGGGCACTCATTCAGTACGCTGACTGAAGGACGTGGTGCACTGTCCGCTATAGCCAAGGGGCTATAGTAATTCCGCCGTCGAGGGAAACATACCGCGCGCCGTCACGGTAATCATTCTACAGTGTAGTGTGGTACTTTCATTCAGTCATTGGGTACAGCCCTGTAGCGACCTCTGAATGATTAGGAGTTCTCGCACCCCCAAGTATTGAGCTAGCTGGGACAGACTTTCTTAAAGCCACACTTGGTTGATAATTTAAATTATCCTGGCACCCGGCATTTGAAATCGGATACGGTTAATGTTAATATTGTATTCGATTTGTGGTTCCCGATCGTTATGAAGGGTACTTCCATTTAAAACCAAGTGTGAAGCTTTTTTGTTGGGAATTTCCTTCAAGATCAATTGAAAATGTGGTGGAGTTTTAATGCTTTGTTTGTTTATTAATATGTTTACTATTGTAAGAAGAGGCTTTGCTTAGTTCTTTTTTAATATTTCAATATGTTAATGTTAAAAATAAATAAGCCTCACCTGTACGCCAGTATGAGTACCCAATAAATTAGCAGCCTAGGATTTTCTTTGAATTATAAAAAAGAAGTAAAAAGGTTTTCACCCTTACCTCCCTCCCACCTTTATTTAAAATTGTCACCTCGCTTTGTTTCCATGAATTAGGGATCCTTCCATGCTGTAAACATTTTTTAAACAAATTACACAACGGTTGGGCTAACTGAACATATAGAGCCTGGAGCAATACTGCCGCAATTCCATCTGGTTTGGGGGCATTGTTCTTGGACATTGTATTTATCGCTTTTATCACTTCTTCTGCGGTTATTTCATCTGCTATCACCTCTGTTGCATAGATATCCTCTGCTTTGGAGCATATCTCCTTTTGTTCATTTGTTTCATCGTCTGACAGGAGTTCGTATGACAGTACTTCCGCTGTCGTGCCTCAGTCAGTGGTTCGTGTCCCGTCAGCCGTCTGCACTGTCGACAACATGGTTGGAGGCCGTATCTTACCAGCTGCTATCTTATAGGGGACACCCCAGGGGTCCGACCTAAGGTTTGTCTTAACGTAGGCTCCCAACTTTGCTACTTTGATTGTAGCAGTAGTTCCCGAAAAGCTCTTTTCCTCTCCTCGTACCGTTCGAGAAAGAAGGGCCTTTCGGTCGCTATCAAACAACGTTGGTATACTCTTCTTGCCTTGCGCATTTCCGCCCGTGCTTTTTGTAGCCGGTCGCTCCACGGTTTGTCTCCCAACTTTGTAGGTCTTTTTATTGGAATCGTCATGTTCATTGCTACTTGAATGGAATTTCTAATCCCTCTTGCTATGACATTGACATCGTCGCTTTCCAGGAGACCTGACAAACAAAACGCTCGCCTTAATATCCACCAGTCGGCGTTTTTTATGTTATAGCACCAACTGCCACTTTCTACACTTTCTTTTGCCTCGATTCAATCTTTCGCCAATTCAAACGTTATTACATTATGATCACTACTCGTTAAGTTGTTTTCTACCATTAAATTTCGCAGAATGTTCCCTACATCTAGCGTGAGCGTAACATCAATATTAGACTCTGCACCTGCCTCGTTTCTGGATTGGCGACCGGCCATTCACATTCATACAAATACATCTGTTGTGATCCCATTTCAGTGTAGAAGCTCAAGCTACACCTACAATCTATGGCCAACGGGTTTGTCTTGGCTAAAAGCTATTGCGGAATTGTAACCATAACGATCTGGTGCCGCAAGACGTGCCTCGCTAGCGTCCAGAGTGCAGAAGCCAGACGAAGACCAAAAATATCCATATTAACAATATGATCTCACAGAGAGTAATCGTACAAAGACAGAAAGGTTACTTGATAGTTACTTACAATAGAATTTAGCCCATTAGAGCTGGATGATATGCTTACACTGGTGACAGCACAGTGATTCGGAGGCTAGATGACTAATGCATTAGCCCTTATTAAGTACGGTTCCGCACTATCGTCCATGTTTGCTATTAATTCTAATGTCAGACATGTCTGGGCTATGGGACATACACTGAAGAGCCAAAGAATCCGGTACACTTGCCTAATATCGTGTAATGCCCCCTCGAGCACGCAGAAGTGCCGCAACACGACATGGCATGGACTCGACTAGAGTCTGAAGTAGTGTTGGAGGGAACTGACACCATGCATCCTGCAGGGCTGTCCATAAATCCGTAAGAGTACGAAGGAGTGGAGATCTCTTTTGAACAGCACGTTGCAAGATATCCCACATATGCTCAATAATGACCATATCTGGGTAGTTTGGTGGCCAGCGGAGGTTTTTAAACTCATAAGAGTAATCCTGGAGACACCCTGTAGCAATTCTGGACGTGTGGGTGTCACATTGTCCTTTGGAATTGTCCATGTCCGTTGGAATGCACAACGGACATGAATGGATGCAAGTGATCAGCCAGAATGCTTACATACGCATCACCTGTCAGAGTCGTATCTAGACGTATCACGGGTCCCATGTCACTCCAACTGCACACGCCTCACACCATTACAGAGCCTCCACCAGCTTGAACAGTCCCCTGCTGACATGCAGGGTTCATGAATTCATGAGGCTGTCTCCATACCCGTACACGTCCATCCACTCGATACAATTGGAAACGAGACTCATCAGACCAGGCAACATGTTTCCATCATCGACAGTCCAATGTCGGTGTTGACGGGCCCAGGCGAAGCGTAGAGCTTTGTGTTGTGTGCACTCAGCAAGGGTGTCACGAGTAGGCCTTCGGCTCCGAAAACCCATATCGATGATGTTTCGTTGAATAGTTCGCATGCTGACACTTGTTGATGCCCCAGCACTGAAATCCGCAACAATTTGCGGAAGGGTTGCACTGCTGTAATGTTGAACAATTCTCTTCAGTCGTCGTTGATCCCGTTCATGCAGGATCTTTTTCAGGCCGCAGCGATGTCGAAGATTTCATGTTTTACCGAATTCCCGATATTGGTTGTACGGGAAAATCCTCACCTCATCACTACCTCGGAGATGTTATGTACCATCTCCCGTGCTCCAACTATAACACTACATTCATACTCACTTAAATCGTGATAAACTGCCATTGTAGCAGCAGTAACCGATCTAACGCCTGCGCCAGACACCTGTTGCCTACCGCAACGCCGTACTCTGAGTGTTTACATATCTTTGTGTTTGCATACTCATGCCTATACCAATTTCATTGGCTCTTTAGTTTATTCCATAAACATTTCGTCTACAAACCATTCATTACAACCATTTCATTATATACTGTCAAAGTTTAAGCTAGAGTTTGAAATGTGTCACGGTATTGTCAGTATATTAGGTGAACCCCACTTATTTCGTGTCAGTGTCAGGTTCGTACCGACCAGGTCGGAAGCATCTGCGGTGGTTGCGGTCGCGACTGCCTGCTGCGGTCACAATCAACGCCACCTTGAACGCCACTGCGGCGGTGGAGGCTGGGAGTATGGCGACAGCAGTGACATAGTGCTGGCAGAGGCAATGCCTGACACCTAGGCCAGTGACGAGAGGTGCATCGCCACTAAGGGAAACTTGCCGCGGGTCTGTACGACGATCACACCCAACATTTTTCTGCAGTGTTTCCAATTTCTAAACTTCGATCCCACCTTACGATTACTCCAAATGAATTAAACTGCTGTTCCTCTTAGAATATTTTTTTTCAATTTTAAACTTCTGTTTTTGTTTAAATATTACTTTATTCAAGATTACTAACATATTTTAGCCCCTCCCATACTGCTATTTCTCCACTGATTGGCTATTTTACGTCAGTCACAAGGAGACACAATTTTCTACAAAATGACGTCAGACATGCTTTAATGGAAGTGCTACCTTTGTGATTAGATTGAACTTTATAAACAATCAAACAACTTAATAATCTATAACTGCTCTAAGTTTTTCACTTCCTCATGATCTTCCTCCGGGTTGTTTTTCTGTTTTGTAAAAGCAGGTAATCATACTCCAAGTACATCCAAACACACTGTTACGTATAAAAACGATGAGAGGATTTATAGGTCACATGGCCATATGATAATATAAGATACATTTGATACCACAAATTAAGCTTGGGAAAAATATATCGACATATCGAAATGTCGATATTTTTCATGAAACAAATGATATTTATCGTTGGCATTTTTATTCTATCATTTGGATTATCAATTTTAAGTATCAATTCAATATTTTTTGTGTGAACGCAATTAGGTATCCAATTTAACGCGTTACATATACTATATATTGGATTTAAAAAATATGTACTTATCGGATCTTCTGAAAGCGTCTTAAAAAAAGTGAATTCGTCGCAATTTGACAGATTTTCATCAACAGTTAAGAGGTTATAGAAAGCTGTTAACTTGTAACAGGTTTACGTTAACGTCATTTTTTTGTCAACATATTTGAATGTTAACGGTTAGATTATTTTAATAGTTGAATAATATTGACTAAGTATCCGTGTTGCGACGTTGAGAGAAGACGTAAATTAACAGCTTCTGTATTCAACTGGTTTTTTCATTAATGAATAACAGTTAATGCGTTGATGAAATACCTGACATGCCAAGAATCTTCAGCGTAGTCCGAAAGAGTGACCTCTGCAGTTAACTTGGCGGTATCGGACAACAGGAGTAGATTCATGGAGAAGCATAAAACAAAGAGTTCTTTTGAAGTCTACAACAGACGAATACGTGTTTGATAGGTTATAAAAATATATTCATTAATAAAACTTCCCGTGGTTTCTTCATACGGCTTTAATTTTCTTAAATATTTTCGTATATTTTGGCAATATTTTTAGATACTTGTCACTCCACTTCGGGTCCACGGTCGTGGTAAAGAGACCACCCACGCCATCTGTTAGGGATTGAATGAGTGTGGGAGGAGATTGAATGAGTGTGAGGGGGCGCTGCAGGACGGTACTTGAATGAAGCGCTCCTTCTTTTTGCATGTGCCGACGGGTGATTGGCTAGGAGATTTGGTCACCCAAAAGGATGCTGGGAGTGTGTGGCTGGAGGGACCTGCTCAAGAAGAAGGAAGGGGAAGCCATCTTTCGTCACCGGGACTTTGAAGAGAGCACGCGCGGCCACCATTCACCACGTGGGGAGATGTGATAGTCGGAATTGCGTTTGACAATATACACTAGGAAATCATCTAAAGCATGCTGGTGAAGTCATCGGACATCTGGTAATGTGTTACGTTTCAATACAGTGCATTTGTTTCTGGGATTAAATTAATAACCCGTTCACGATCCTGGACAGGGAAGCTTGTCAGATAAGAAGCTCTCATGTCTCTAGAAAGAAAACTTTAATCCCTAAATGAGCGGCCGGACAAAATAATAATAATAATAATACTGTTTTTGGTTGATTTCAATTTTTTGTATTTAAATGCTTGTTTATTAATTAAAATACTTTGTTTGGTAAAGGAGTAAATAAATGTTAAAGTATATAAATAATTCACTTTGTGCAGTGGAAAACAGATCCCATAGCAGCAGGCTGGTATGTTACAGGCTTTAAGCAAAAAATCGATATTTCGATAGTTTTTCTCGATATATATCGAATCTGTTTGTAAATATCGATACGATACTTATCGATATATTTTTTCATTTGCTCATCCCCACCATAAATTAGATGTATTTATATAAGCTCAGCACCAGTCAGTGTGGCTGTTCCCGTTAAGCCACTGTCACACTGTAAGTAGAACAGTCCCAGGTTCAAATCCCGGACCTCGCTTACTGTCCGTCCAGGTTGTGCCTTTCAGGCAGCTTCACGGCATCACAGACGAATGACAGAATCCAAAACTTTCACACCTTAACTAAGATGTAGAACATAAGTTACAGGACTCGCAAACAGGTGTCTGCACTTCTTTTAACCACACATCATTGAATATTTATGTTTCCCGGCAATGCTTATGAATTCTGTCTTATTACTAAGCTTAAATTTTTAGGTCGTCACAATCTGTTCTAAAGCAAATGGTAACTAACCACTGCCTATTATGAAACATAGCCGAAAGATGGATAGTTCTGAAATATCCTGAGATTTGTGTTATAAGATTTGCTGTAGTTAGTTATGAAACATCCGTCAACAATAAATAACGACTGAAGCACTGTGTGGGGTTCAGCAGATGCAAGGTAAGCCGTACCTGAGACAGCGCGGGCAGCTAATTTAGTGGTCCACTGACCTATCGAGCGGCGGAACACGGCTGGCCAGAACAATGGAATTAATCGGTGACGCTGGGCTATTATAGGCAGCCAATACGATTAGTCCAATAGCAATAGCAATTCTTTTTTATAAAAATAACTCTTTTTCCTTTGTCAAGAAAATAACTAACTTGAACCTTTAGGATAGAGAGAATAAATTGCTATTATACTGAGAACAACAAATTAAAATAACCGAGAACAGAATAGATAAGAAGTACAAATTAAAAATCAAGTTTAAGTAGGTAACATGTGAAGAACAATATTTAATCGTTCAAATAAGAGGAACCGCTACTCAATGAGAGCAATTCAGCTTCTTAACTGTTAGCGAAGTGATGATTACGTATTACACTCGTTATAGTTAGAGAAAGGGTTGCCTGATGAGATTTACTAACAAACCATTTTGTTAAATGTTTAGCTGAGCTGACGTCACGATGATATCTCCTCTCGCTCATAAAGTTGTGGAGTAACGAACTGTAGGCACCACGACTGAAGAGCTGTAAAAGTAACGAGAAATTCTGTACCAGTATGTATTCGTTACTAAACCAATCAATGCCCGTTACTTCCGAATCGTTACTCGTTACTTTCGGTACAATCGTACTTGTACAATCGCACAATAGCATGAAGCATTGTACCTAGTCGCGCCGCGTACGTCATAACTTCGTTACTATCGTATCGTTTCCTTACTCGTTACTTTCTGTACAATCGAACACTAGCATGAAGCATCGCATCGCATACGGGATGACTTCGTTCGTACTTGGTAAAGTTTAAGTAAATTGTTTATTTAGTAAAATAAGTTTAGGTAAGTTGTTTGTTTGGATAAAATTAAAGTAATTAGTACATGGGTCTTACGGAAAACCTCTAAATGTACACTAGATTTGCTGTAATGAATTTTATATTCGAAAGAATAATCTAATTTCAAAACAAACACATGTTTGCACACAAAAAAAGACTTAACATTTCACCTGACTGTGGCATATCTAGTGACAGTAAATAATGACGGTTATTTTTTAATGTAGCCTACTCAAATCCCAGCATACAAACCTGAAATAATAATGGAACATGTATTTAACAAATATTATAATCTCATCAAAGTATTTCGTTTTTAAATATGAGATTTCACCACTGTCTTCCTTTACTGTTTTCATTTATTTTTGTAAATTCTCCGTCTTTTTGTGATAGATTTGTTAAAATGAATGTTGACATACCATCAAGTCGGCTGACTCCCGCTTTGTTTCATTTTCAAAATATCAATATTCAAAACTTTCATATCAATAACAAAGATACAGGACAAATATGAGATTAGGCTCGTAATTTTTGTTGCGTCGCGGTTACAACAAACATTCAACATCAAAGCCAGTATCGCATTGATCACATGGATCCTGCGGTAATAATAAAATAACTAATACCAGTCAAAAGGAATAAAGTCATTGTACCTTGTTCTTTGTATATAGAATTCTGTAACTGCCAAAGAGGGCTGCTACATTAGTATCTGGAAATTATCGCAGAACGCAATCAGTAACAGATATGATAAAAGAGCTAGAATGGGATTCACTGGAACACAGGATGAGGCTGAACAGGGTCATGGGAGTGTACAAGGGGTATATTGATGATGAGGCATGGAAAGACATTGGTGTAAGAATTAAAAGTAATGCTTGGAAGTGAAAAGATTACCATGACCACAAGCTGGCACTCGATTTTAGGCACAAGGGTGTCGGAAGATTCTCTTTTTTAGGTAAGGAAGTCAGTTAGCAAGAGAAATTATGAATAATTTACCAAAAACTTTGAAAGAATTTAAAGTTAAAATTTGTAGAGGGCAAATGTAGGTGGATGCAGGAAAGAGAGGAAGATCAGTGTGTAGGGAAATTGCCACCGGAGCGTGCGCTCCATTGCAATTTAATTAAACATTATTAGAACAAAACAAGTGCAGAGATGTGTAGCACAAACTATTAGACAACTCTTTAATATTGTAAATTAGAGTATAAAATAAAATAGAAGGTATCAAATCATAAATAAACAAATTTCATATATGTTTGAAATCAATAAACCTTAGTAATGAACGATTAATGAAAAAACCGTAACTATTCCAAATTATCCATACAAATTTTTTATTCACCAATTATGCACTGTACATTTTAATGTTAAACAAAATAAAAAGTACAAAATTAATCTTTACGTTGTCAAAATTAGTTGCCTGCGGGAGCTGGAACGTGTTTGTACCTATACGACAAATGCGAGTAACGAAACATGCGAGTAACGAAATGAATTTGTAAGTAACGATTCGGTACTTCGAATCAGGCGACGAACCCGTTACTCAGTAACGAATACATCGTTACTTTTACAGCTCTAACGACTCTAGGATCATCGAATAAATTGTTCAACCCCTAGAGGCGAATTATTGTCGTGTGAGGTGTTTAGCAAGCAAACGCATGAGGTAGTCGTTACAAGAGTATGATGAATGATTATAACTGTCATCACGTGACTCAATCTTGGGGGCTGCCGTGGAGGGAGATATTATCGCAGGACCTAGTCAGTAAATGATATGATAAAGGAGCAAGACTGGGAGTTATTGGAGGAAAGGAGGATAGTGAAGAGAATGCTAAGAATGTACAGGGCATACATTGGTGATGGGGCATAGAGGGATATTGGTCGAAGAATTAGGAATAGTGCATGGAAGGGGAAAGATGACCATGACCACAAACTGGCACACAATTTCATCCGTAAGGGAGTGGGAAAATTTTCTTTTGTTGGTAAGAGTGTCAGGGATTGGAACAAATTACCAAGTGAAGTGATGAATAATTTGCCAAAAACTCTGAAGAATTAAAATTTGTAAAGCGCAAAAGCATATGGGGGAAAAATTGAACGCTTAAATTATATAAAATAATAAAAAAATTAAAATAAAAAAATTAGTTTACTGAAAATTGCCACCGGAGTGTGTGCTCCATCGCAATTAAATTAATAAAGATATTAATGATGATTCACCTGTAGAATCACCTCAACTGCAATGGTTTCCCCTGTGATGGAAGTGTATGACGTCTTGTTGATTTATGCGGGTTAATATGATGGATCTATGTCCATTGTGTTGTATTTTTTGCGTTATGAATAAATGAAACATAAAGAAAGGGATAGGGTGAAACCTGTTGCAGGCCCATTAAGTCGAATTCTCAAAAAATACATGTTGGGGGCCACCAAGCTTAACATTTCCATCTGACGGATGAATCCCTATCAAAAGTGTCGCGTACCCTTACTTCATGCGCAAAGCGGAGACGTTTACGATTTAACCCAAGACTTTGGTGCACAGTTTGGTTATTATGAATTGTGTACCACCACCAACTCTCAAACTCTACTGCTCAAGTTCTGATGATGAACCAGCTAACACATGTCAAGTTCCGGATACCATCACGGTGCCGCAACTAGCTGGGCCGGCACATATAGGCAGTTAGAAACAAAGAATTAATCGTCCAGTGAAACCGACATTGTTTTCGTTTAGAATTAAATATAGAGTCAATAGTTTCCTTGCGTTCACTCAAGCTTATTTCTCGAAAATGTTCACTTAGTGAGACAGGAAGGGAAAAAAATCCTTAGTCGCGCTAACGAGGAATAACTACGATAAAAGAGTGATGCGAAATTGAAACATTACAAAACAGTTGCCACACCAGAAGCTCTATGTGCATCAGACTATCAGACAGGAGGTCATTCGAAAATTTCAGAAATTGAAAAGCAAGAGCGCAAAATTCTTAGTAAAATATTCGGTCCAATACAGGAAAGGCGAACTGCAGATTTCTATAGTCACATAATGCGCAAGAGACTTTTAAATAATTTGGGACACATTTTTAGAATGGATAATAACAGTCCCAAAAAAAATTAAATTCTTAAAAGATCAATTCCAAAACTACGAGGATAGATTAGCTGCAGGAAACAAGGGGGTACGTTAGTCAGTTGAAAATCGGTTAAAACAATGAAAAAGAGTGAAGTTCTCACAATCCCGATAAATTAGTACACACTTGTGCTCTGAAATCTATAAGCAGGACTGGTACAAGGTGGTCAGAAGAAGCAACACAGGAATTTCATAAAGGTTTTTTTTTTTTTTTTTTAATGCTCTTCGACGGCTAAGGTCATTAAAGGCGGGATGGGACTGGGGACAAAGAACGGGAAAGAATTCGGCCATGGAATTTTTGAAGGAAGCAATCCAGCATTCGCCCGGAGTGATTTGGGGAAACCATGGAAAACCCAAATCTGGATGCCCGGACGTGGATGTAAACCCGCGTCCTTCCGAATGCGAGGCCAGAACGTTCACCTACCACGCTCGGTAATGAGTTCATGAAGAGATTTTGAAAGAATCGAAAGGCGAAAAGTAATCAAGGCAGCTAGCAGGTTCCAACACGCTATATGAAAGGACCTGAATGAAGGAGGAAGAAATAAACGAATCTTTCCCAGCATAGTTAGTAATATGTTTCATGTTTTATGTCCGGGAAAAACTTGGTATCATGCATAGAGCTACCCTCGAAGACAACTTTCTGTGTGGTTCCCCGACTGAAAGTGTTGATGAAATGGTGTGTACGTTTATTATGGTGTGTCGTGGACGAGGGATGAATGAAACCTGCTGTTGGACCATTCAGGCCAACTCCATCAAAGGAGTCGCCAGCTTTTACATCTTCATCAGACAGACAAGTCCCCGCCCGCAGTACCATGAGCCCTAACAGCAGCGCGAACATTAGCGGTAAAATACCGGATGTATATAAAAGAATATAAGCCTTTTGAGTGGTACATTAGTATGCGTTCATACATTATATGTGTTGAAAGATTAGTAATGGAAATTTTCAATTCTACACGCCAAAGTTATTTCCTCATTCAGCCGAGTGGCAGTGCCACGGTAAAATATAGTTGTAATGAGCGTAACGTTTTCTGAATTATGTAACTTCTGATGTTCAATTCAATCACTACAGTTCAGTGCGCATTCTCGAGACAGTTTGATAGTGATCTCCCTTCCAACAATGTTTGACAGTGGTATGGGTAATTCGTGACGACGCGGTGCCTGTACCAGCGAAAATGTCACATGAGACAATCAAAAAGTGCACGTTTTTAACTATTGAAAAACAGAATATAATTGAGTAGTAAGTCAGTACAACCTCTCATTTTCATAATTAGTTGCGAAAATGGCTTAATGAAGATGTTCTGCAGGAAGAATTTCTTATCTTCGGTGGACTTCAAGGACAGCAAGCCTCACCCCGTGTAATGTTTTTCTGGGCGTACGTGAAAGATCTGGTGTATTTGCCCCAGATTCCTACCACCTACCTGACGAGAAGAATGTTTTCTCGTCTTTATTACACCAGTCATGATAATCAGAGTGTTGGAAAAACTTGACTGCAGAATGATCTGCAGTTTGTTACAGCATCGAGACACAGCTTTCTACGAATTCCAGTCTTATGAATTAAGTACATTAGGGTTGAAGACAGTTAAATATTAATTAATTGTAAATTTGTTTATTGTTAGCATCAATCATAATTGTTTTGATGGTAGAAAATTGTGTAAATGAGGTGCAACTTGATTAAAAGCAGTGCAATGCTTGAAATGTTAATTGAAAGATTATAATTATTAATGCTGTGAAAGTCATGGTGTTTAATGAATGATTTTCAGCAATTTTGAATGTTTAAATTTGTCAATATTATTTCTAAATTCCTGTAAATATCTTCTATATTCATATAAAAAGATTTCTTCATTATTATGGGTTATTTTTGTACATGTTTTGATTGTTTTGAACTAATTCTATTGTTGAAGCTATTTTTAGCGATCTTTCAGTGTTTTCTCTATAACGCTGAAATGACTATTTAAGAGCCCGAGTACTCTAGCTGTCGAGAACAGTTTGCTAATTTATTATTTTGGCTGAATTCGCTGGATAGTGAGGAATTGAGAAAGGAAAGGGTTTAAGTATTTGGTTTAGCGAGAACATGAGGGACAATCAATCAGAAATGGGAGGGTGCAAATCGGAGAAAGATCTTAATCACACAATTAGAAATGAACAGACTTAAATATTTGTAATTCATCCTGAGAATATTATGAAGAAACTAAAAAAGCGGGTACAACATAAAGGGGCTGGTGTAGATAATATTACTACAGATATCTTAAAGATAGCCGGATGTGACATTGTGCCTTATTTTGAAATAATATTTAAATTGAGTCTGGATACTTGCTGCTTCCTAGAGGACTGGAAAAGTGCGATAGCAGTACCGGTACATAAAGGAAGGATGACTAATAGAGTCAAAAATTATAGACCAGTCAGCTTAACATCAGCGGCAGGTAAATTAAAGGAGAGATTGATATGCAACAACATCACAAATATATGTGTGGAGCGTAAGTGGTTTCGAAGGAGGCAACATGGCTTAAGGCAAGGATATTCGGGGGACTCTCAGTTAGCAGGATATATGCAAGATATTTCGGATGAAATTGACAAGGGAGACACAGTTGATTGTGTAGCACTAGATCTTTCAAATGCCTTTGAGAGAGTTAGCCATTAAATGGTGGTAAATAAGGTAAAAAGTATTGGGGTGGATGAGAAATTGGTTTGCTGGATAGAGGAATTGGCTAGTTGACTAAATTTGAAAAATAGGTTAAAACTTTACCTTAGTATCTATTTTACTCAAAAAACGTATTTTTTAAATACATTATGTATTATTCAAGACTGTTATGTCATGAATGACGTCACACCTTCCGAACCAAAACAAAGCAGTCGTGTATGAATATTTAATTAAAAATGAATTCCTCGTTTTGTATGTACTGTGTAGTACAACAGTGTAAAAGCAAAACAATAAAAACGCCAGACAAGTTATTTATACGCTATATGTTTCAAACAATGAGCAGATACGGGAAAAATGGTTGAAACTTGAAAGGAGGGAGGATGCTCATAGTTTATCTGCAGATCCAAGAATATAGTTTTGTGATGATCGTTTTGATGTTGTAGAGGTAGCTACTTGAAAAAATAGGGGGGTGCAAATAGTACTTTTAGGTATATCGAGATTATACTAATTTTGTTAATCTGATTTACCAGAATCTCGAATGCTGTGAAATTACAGGTGAATAAAATATTAAGTTTATTGGGTCTTATGGCATTTACATTGCTGGGTATATTTAAATTTAATATTAAACACAAGACAATGCAAAGCACGCAAGCAATACCCAGACCTTACAATTTGCCGAGTTAATGCAAACATTAACTGGATTTAAATAGCTCGAAAAATTACAAAATGAATATGAAACACTGTGGCATCGCAGGCCAACAAATAGATGTTAAACACATTATAAAAAATTTCCAAAGTCGCCATTTAAAATGAAAACAACACTATTTGAACCATATTACAATGAACAAGAAGCTTTTAAGGTTCAGTGTTTGGTGAAAATGAAATGCCAGCTAGCTCAGGGACATTCTTTTCCCTAGGTGTCACTTACGGGTATTTAAAGCCTCGTTAAAACCCATGGAACCTTGACCTGGCGTCGGAACACATTACCGTGTTGCTGCAGCTGCTTGAAGACTGTTTTAAAGTATACGTTTGCAAAGTTTCGTCCAAAGCAGATCAAAACTGTTTGTAAGAAGAACATTGGTATAAATGAAACAAACAAACATTCATTTTTATATATTAGATACAAGTATAATCTATACTTCCACTGCTGTCCAAGCGCAAAACGTCATACTAATAAGCTAAAGATATAGTGCGATGTTGTTGCAGGCCATGTTTCCACAGTTGTTTAATTAATTACTAGTTGAAAAAACACGCCAATGCAACTGTTTAGTTTATTTATTGCTGCGTCGTACGCGTTTCACCTCTCATCGAGGCATCATCAGCGACGAATCTGTGTTACAGTTTTTATATACAGTTTTATCCTATTATTACATAATTATGGGCATGAGATATTCTATAGTTAAAAGTTACTTACTATTTACATTTTTTACTCTGGTACACACGAGAGCATTAAAATACAGTAACCATTCCACATTTGCCGAACACCTCATAGAAAATAACAATTCACCAACAAACATAAACACAGATATGCACATTCTCACTATCAACAACCACAGACACAACACAATCACTATACAGGAAAACTTATATATACAAAAAGCAAAAAATGAAGGCAAACAGGTACTAAACGACCAAGTAAACCTCACAAATAAAACGTTACTCAATTTAGTATACACAAACTCGACAGACAAAACAAAATAAACACAAACTGTATAATAAAAACCCCACACATAAATATAAAACATTCTAACAAGACCATTACACATACTCACACTTTTCAAAACTCGCGCTATCGGCCCGAGACATGACATATACAAACAAAATGGCCACAGCAGACAACCGAAGGACGCGACAAGACATAAACAAACCAGCTGACGCTAACAGACGACTGAACGATGATAACAAACAATATTGTAAATATGATACAGGAAAAACATGCGTTGTATATGAAAACGGAGATGCGCAGCTGCATACCAGAGTAAAAAATGTAAATAGTAAGTAACTTTTAGCTATAGAATATCTCATGCCCATAATTATGTAATAATATGATAAAACTGTATATAAAAACTGTAACACAGATTCGTCGCTGATGATGCCTCGATGAGAGGTGAAACGCGTACGACGCAGCAATAAGTAAACTAAACAGTTGCATTGGCGTGTTCTTTCAACTAGTAATTAAAGATATAGTGTTAACATTAGCATGTTGGTGACGCAAACTCAAAAGATCTTATCCATCAAAAAAGCGTGTATCATACGCGCAACACGTCAAATCATGTCGCTGAAAGGAAGCAGCGAATCCATAGAGTTACCCCCGTCCAAAAATCATTAACGCGCCTTCAAAAAAGATTTAAAATTCTTTTATGAACAGCTGATATATATTTTCTCACTGTAATGAAGCGTCATCCACGGGTATATTTCAAGACGAAATCAGACAATAAGATTTTGTGCTCATTCCTACAAAAAAATTAAAAATTGTGTATTATATTTCGCTTCAATTTTACCAGTATAGTTTTTTTTATGCTTGCCAATCCGGTAAGTGCAAAAATGAAGACGGTGAGAAAATAGTTTTACAAATTTAGTTTACAGTTCCAGAAAAAAAAAGTGCAAAAAATTGGTGTAGGCTCGATTTAGTTGTAAGACTCGCCTTGTGGAGTAAACCCAGCACAGCGAGGAAAGAGGGAATACAGCTGTTCACCAACTGTTACTGTTTCAAAGTCTTTGTTCTACCCCTTTCTAAGTTTAAGCCGCTGGCATCAGAAGCCACGTGCGCAACTTGATTCCACAGTGGCGGAGGAGCGGCGGACGAGATTTTGCTCTTTGTGTAACCAAAGTCTCGGGAGAAATGTCCCTCAAGAGAGGAAGTTGACCTGAGGCACTGGAACCGAGGGCCCGGCTGCTGGCTGCAGAGTGGAGAGGAGTGCATGAAAAGTTTTAAATGTCTGCAGCGCCCCAGCGAGTGGAGCCGTGGGACGGGACTCTTTGGTGACTTCCATCTCTCTGAAGAGACTCGGCCGGACTCAAAGAAACGCGCTGCTTTCACCTGTGCAAGTGGGAGGCTTCCTCATTTGCATCTTCCTCACAATTAATGGACACGAGTATTCCGCTTACCTAGTTAACTTGCTAGCGAAAATTATAAACTAGTTCTGAAAGTAACTGGAAGCTAAAAAACCTACAGGGGTATATTTTAATGTAAAACAGAGGTCATACATTTGCAACATTTTAAAAAATTTATTCAGCTTTCAGAAATTCAGTATTATTCTAGATTTAAGTTTGTTTTTTGATTGCAATTAGAGGGCTGACCAGAATTCGAAGTCTTATTAAGATGATTTTTCTTCGAAGCTGATCGGTTCGGGGATGAGAGTTAAGAGCTCTATCTCCACGAAGCACTGCGTGTCGTCCAGTGTAACTTTTTGTTACGTTAATTTTTAGTGCCTAAGAAAACACTGCCCCTCAAGTTCGTACAGTACCTTAAAACAGACAGAGCGTGTGTGGGTGAGCGATAACAATCTGGTCTCGCATTCACGAAGACATAGGCTTGAATTTCCGTCAGGCTAACCAGATTTTCATTTTCCATGGTTTCCCCAAGATCACTCCAGGCGAATTTCTGAAGGGTTCCTTCAAAAGGTAATGGACTAATTTCTTTCTGTTCCTTGTACCCAAGCCCTTCCCGCCTCTAATGACCACGGCGACTACAAGGCGTAAGAAAGGGAGAAAAAGAAAGAAACCTACAACAGACGGCATATAATTTCACGGTGATTAATAATAAATCTTTTATTGGGTAGTGTTATACAGAATTACGAATCTTTCCTTCACTATTTATGAATCGCGGAAAATGAACATGTAAAATGGTTTTAAAAATCCTAAATATTTATGAAAGCAATTTACAACACGTGTTGCATAATACGGAGCAGCACGATAACTTCAAAGAAGCCATAGCCTAATCAGGTGCAGAATAAAGGAATACCATTCAGTTCTTATATCGTGTATTCGATCATAATACGTCGTATTTTACAGTATACCTACTGAAATAGTGAAATTATAACACAAACACGCTGTTTTCTAAATCGTTTGCTACGTATTTTAACACATGTTACTAATGTAACAAATCGTAGGGAGTACGTTTATTTGCAAGACATGAATTCTTATTACCGAGCGTGGTGGGTGAGCGGTTAACGCTCTGGTCTCACATTCGGGAGAACATGGGTTCGAATCCCCGTCTGACCATCCAGATTTTGGGTGTTTCAGTGTTTATCCAAATCTATTCGAAATTGTTTTGTTTTTTTTCGAAGGTTTGACAATTTTTACTTATAGCTTGACGCCTCGTCGACGTCGAGGTCATTAGAGGCGGGTGGGACTGGAGATAAGGAATGGGAAGGAATACGGCCATGGCCTTTTGAAGGAAGCATCCCGGCATTAGCCTGGAGTGATTTAGGGAAACCATGGAAAACCCAAATCGGGATGCACGGACGGGGATTCGACCAAGCGTCTTCCCGAATGCGAGACCAGAGCGTCAAGAAGGGTTGACATTTGAACAAGTGCAAAGGCCTAGGAATCGGTCACCCAGTAATTTATTTTCTGATTTTTCTAACGTACGCGAATGTGGCCGGAATGTAACTATTTGTTTCGCTAAAAATATTCTCTATAACAGTGATTAGTTCGTTATTTTCTCCTATTCAGCTGTAAACGCAAGAGGCTTGATATTTCGTCTTTAGAGCTGCTCCATTGTACTTACCTTCCTCATACATTTTTTGCTTATACAGCGATAAAAGCAATCATTATTTCTTAGTTATTACTACAATTTTGACCCATGCTGAGAACCCGTATCCAAAACAATTTGTAGCAGACGGAATAATCGTTTCACTATTGCAGTTTTTTTAAAGTAATAATTATTACATATCTTGAGCTTATTCTCTTCATCTAGAGACAAGCAATACAACCTATCACAACAATTAGTTTTGAAACATACTAACCAATACCACAATTCTTAAAACGAAAATGATTATTCTGTCTCTTCTTACTTAAGAAATTTCAACATGTTTTCTCCTTACTTATAACTCCCAAAACACCTTGTACTTTATCTCTTAACCTTAATTTCAACACCCTTTCCAATGGATCGATGTTGGCTCTTTCTGGTATTCCTAAACCCGCTAATTTGCTTCCGTAAAATGGTTTGTTCTATAGGAATACGTTTAGATAGTTGTTTCTGCATCCTAAGTCAAGTTTTAAACTAAAAACTTTTTTATTTTTTATTTTTTTAAGATAGTCCTTTTTCCCTGTACTTTGCTTGTTTCGTCATTTAGTTACATGTTTTCTTCCTAACTAAAAGAATTCTCTGGCTTCTTCTATTAATTGATTGTATTTGTGTGTTTAACTAACTCTTAACTGTTATTGTTACTACAATATTTCGTCACATTTACCTTTCTTCGGATTGTATTTATCCCAAATTCTTCTCCCATTATTTCGTTCACACCATTCAGTATTTCATTAATGCCCTTAATCTTTTCCATTAAAACCACAATGTTATTTTAAAATAACAGAATTCTTCTTGATTCTTCCTAGTAGTAGGCCTACATTCAATTTTTTTATTGCTATGAATAATTCATTTAAATATAAGTATTGGTGGGTAAAGAGTACAATCTTCTCTTACACTCTTTGTGATTGAAACTTATCTTTAATGATTCTATTTTTGTTTCGTAAATTGTTTTTTATGCTTATTACAAATTATTTAAGCCTGACTCCTTCAAAAAAAAAATTGAATTGCATCCCCACCGTTAAGAAAAGTATTGCAATGTATTGTATCCAATCTAGCCAGCAGCTTTCTCTACAATCTAACTAGCTCGACATAAGGTATAGTGTCCCACCGTGATTCAGCAGTACACTATTTCGTGTTCTTGCCATTTTGTGGTTGGTACCTAGTTCTTCGATTTGCTTCTCACAATTACTTAAATCCGCTTTTTTTTATATATAGGGGTCAGCCTCGGCGAAAATCTGCCTTCTTGATACCCTCATAATGGACACACGGATGAAAAAATCTGAGGTACACTCAAAGCTGTATTTTGCCTCTTAAAATTTAACACCCATCCTGAAGTAAGGTTCTCATCCAAGAACGACGTCTGCTAAATGATGTTTGTAGTTCGATCGAAGACGCATAACGAACTGGAGGGCTTTCTCTTTCAGCTGCCAAGCCGCTTCTTATTGCTGCTCACGCCCCAAGCCTCTTAGAACTTCATGAATATGCTGATAGCAAATATATTTCGGATCATGTCTGCACCCGAATTTCTATCAGAGATCATGATGAGGCTCCTTATCTGCAGCAGTATCATCAAACTTTTCTGAATTAAAACGTTATTTACTTCTGCGCTAGCTATGCTGAGGTCTTTCGTTTATTCGTCCACGAAAAGGTAAAACACACTAGGGGTGTTTCCACCGAGTAAACATTTTCCTGCTGCAGATAAAATCTTTTTTTATTTTTTTATTTTTATTATTATCAGATTGTGAGTTACTAAACTTGATGAGCAAAACTTAATTCATCCCGATATTATATCAATCATTTATTCTTCGTGTTGAATTCACACTCTTATTGCTTGTAACTCAGTTTTGAATACCGCTTAATACCAGATATCATAGATGGAAAGGCACTACCACAGTCTATTCCCAAAAGAATCTTTCAAAAACTTATTCAAATTATGGCGCGATCACTGGGAGAAGTTTAAGCAGTTCCAAGGAAGCCATCTGAATTATATGGAGAGGCACAGCTTAGTTTTTACCCAGTCACAAATATGTTGCCTTTCGCAATAAATTTGCATACAGATCTAATTGTGGGTAACAGCAAAGTAAAACTTGTGATTCGCAGTACCGAATAAATAAACTCCATAAAAACCAAACATAGCAAAGTATAATTATGTTCTAAGTTAGAGAAAAATGACTTTATCGATATTTTAGTGGCAGCTTATTACACGTTAATTTACCCGCGAGCAACCCATTTGGGAAGATGACTTGCTGATATAGGTTGCAGTTAAATTTATCCTTGTTAGTTTAAACAGCTTAGACTGAAAGACATTTCTGAGAAAGCGTGGAACTGCCGACCAAAGCTAAGCGCTTGAAGAAAGTCGTGTGAATATTTTACTACGTTTTGTTCGATTAGACAAAAAAAGAGAAATTGAAAGGAACAAAAAATATGAGCTTTAATCTCAAGATAAATTGATGTCCAAGCAAATAAAAATTTTTTAGGCCTTGAGATAATTAAATAGATTGTTGTGATTACATTTTAATATGCTGTTATGATATACTTGTGGAGAAGTTGTGAACGAGGACCAAGTATATGTCATCCTGATTATGGTTTTCCGCATTGCACGAATCAGACTACCCGTTTCCCGAAACCCTTGAAGCCAGCAATGTGAAATATGTAAATCACTGGGACTCTAGGATTCCTTCCTTTAACTAAGATGGCCATGAAACCCATTATATCGTCACATAATAATCACCTGTAGCCTTTGGTATTTAAAAACAAACAAACAAACAACAACAACAGCAACAACAAGGTTTTAGCAGGGCATTAAGAGATAGTCGAAATTGTTGCATACAAATTAAAAAATTAAACAATTACTTTGCCGTGGTATTTCTATATATTGGATGAACCGATAGGCCCGTAGTGAACAGCAGTGTTAGTACACCACAAACACTGGGGTCGAGATAAGGAAGCGGAGCGGAACGATGCTGAAAAGAAAAGCTGGTGTTGTCGTCCTCAAGTTATTGAAAACATTGACTCGGGCTTTGCGGAGAGGCTATTAACTTCCTGCATTTTTATTTTTTATTTCTTTACTGAAACTCCGTCCGAGAGGCCAATTAGCTGACTAGAAAACACTTCAATATAATCCTTGACTAACGGGAGAAATAACCTTCACAAGCACAAACATAATAACGTAGTATTAATTTTTCCAATTAAAGAAAAAAAACATCATCTATATTTTCTGTTACGACCAGCTTCTTACAAGTTCCTTTAAAATACAGTTTACCCTTGAGTACCCAGATACAAGTATACCGTAATAAGCAATCTTTTCTAAAAACATATAAGCTTTAGATACAAACCGCACATATTTACTCAATCGACAGAGTGGTCTGACAGCTCAGTGGCTAAGATGCAGGCTTCTAAGATTCGAATAACAAATCCTGATGTATTGAGGAGGTTTTTAGAACTTACTTGATGGTATGAGATGCTTCGGGATTTTAAACCACGACAGAGGGTAAAGAGTGAAAAAACGAAATTCTTTCACCCTATCGCAATACCACATTACATTCTTAGTTTTCCCCTCAGTTGCACAGTTTTTTTGTGACCCATTAATTTTACATTTATTTTTTCACAGTTTTGGGTAGCTGTAAACTGTAAAGAGTTGTAATTTTCTCATCGTGGCAAAGGCTAGGATGGATCAGAGTCCCAGCCACCAAGGTAATAATAGTAATCATTACAAGTGATCTTAGTGTCGAGTAATCTGCAGCTGTCTTATTCACCTTAGTTAACTATGAAATCATTTCTGATATAGGAGACATACAGTTTTTTCGTGAAACCCGAACCACGGAATATTAGTGTCCATCTCATAAGCAAATCACGCTTTGGCAGTGGTAAAAGGAAGTTCGAAGAGCTTTCGAAAATCACTTTCGACATCAAAACCTATGTCTTCAGTTATCTGCTCCATATTTTCTGATCTTTTTCTTCATCCACAGATTTGCCTATAATTGTTACTTCCAATAACAAACTGACCAATTCAAAATGTTCTAATAATTGACCCATCATCCTATCTCTTATTTTTGAGAGACACCATTCGGGATGATGTGGGTTCGAATCCCTGTCCGATATCCAGATAATTTCCCCAAATCACTCCAGGTGAATGCCGGGATGTTTGCTCCAAAAGGCCGAATTTTTTCCCTTTCCTTGACCCCAGTAATATTGTGACATAGTGGTAAATTAAAAGTTAAAATGATTTTTATATATAAAGAAAAAAAGAAAAGAATACAAAGGTTAATAAATATTGTTGCCCATAGATGCTTTAAAGGATATGATCTCTGAAAAAGAAGTGAAGTTAGGAGAATTGTTGAGTGGAGGAAACAACCAAGACAAGCTTGATTTAGAAGCAGCTTAAAAATTAAATTGAGAGATCTTGAGTAGGAACAAACCTGCAAATCTTGTGATGTATCAAACATGGTCGTTATTGATATTAGAGAACTTTTTAAACAGTCAAACGAAAGAAATAAACTGCAAAAGATTATAAACGAAATACAGTCTACAAATTGTATTTATTTAATTACATAGATCTCTTGCTTGCTCGCATATAATTTATATGCGACACTATCCCACCTCTAATGACCTCGACATCGATGAAGTGTAAACCCATAAGCAAAAAAAAAATTGAGTCTCTTCAATAAAACTTCTTTCCTTGACAATCATTTCCAAAACGCGTTCATATTCTATTTCATCTGTCCGCTTAATTTTCAGCATGCATCTATAGCAGTACATTTCAAATGCCCCACTATTTCTTCTTTCTGGTATTCCTTAAGTACCATAAGGTTCGATAAATAGTTTTAAAAAGTCCCTTCTAAGTTATAAATCAATATTTTCAAGAAGGCTCTTTTCGCTCTGCTTTTAACATCATTACTTCTTCTGCCGCCGTCAGTTGTAATTTTACTTAGTAACAAAATTCACTTACATTACCTATAATAGCTGATTTTATTTTTATTCTTATTCTACTATTATTGCTATCTTTTCTGCTACATTTTGTCGATTTAGTCTTGCTTTGGTTTATATTCACCCCAAAATCTTCTTTTAGCATTTTGTTCATGCTATTTAGTAATTACCGAATATCCTGTCTGTTCTACTAACAGCACAATGTCATCAGCAAATCGCAACATTCCGATTGTTTCTCCTTGAACGCTTACCCAACATGCAAGTTTTTCTTTTATCTCATTCGTTGTTTCTTCTACATACAGGTTGAACATTTTGGGGATAGACTACAATCTCATCACACACAATATATAACTGATAAAATTTCTTATGATTCTCTACTTTTATTCTAGCCAACTGATGCTTAAACAGATTATCATATATATTATTTATATAACGTGTTTTTTGTCATAAGACTTTATCTCCCTTTCTCACTAACCGAAATGTATGAATGATGTATCATTTTAAAGCTTAAGGTCTCCACATTGATCACATCATATTTTAAGAAAAGAGTTTTTTTAAGGGCAAAGATATCAATATTTCTAAAATTCTGCTTTTTGTAATACAAAATATTTACCTCCCTGCATTCCTAACCGACATCGATAAATGAAGTATCATTTTAAGGATTAAGATCTCCGCTTTCCTGACATCATATATTAGAAAAGGAATTTTTCGGAATTCGACCATTAAAGGGCAAAAGTATCAATTTTTCTACATTTTTGTGGCACGAGACATTTATCCCCTTTAATATCTAACCGATATAGAAAACTGAAGTATAATTTTAAATACTAAGGATTATATTCAAGAAAGGAAGGGTTTTAGAATTCGATCCATAAAGGGCAAAATTATCATTATTTACATACCTTTTTTTTGTCACAAGCTGTGTACCTCCCTTGATATCTAACCGAAATCGAGAAATGAGGTGTTATTTTATAGATTAAGATCTCCGGTTTGATCAAATCATTATTTAAGATCGAAATTTTTCAGTATTTGACCCTTAAATGGCATGAGTAATAACTGTGAAAGCCGCGCGTATGAGACAGTCAAGAATCTAGACGCTAGATAGCAGTAGCAGATATTACAGAGATATTAATAAACTGCTCCACTGGCCTTGACTTTTGATTCTTATCTATTACACTAAACGAATAAACAGTTGAAACATATAAGGCGGTCCTTCTTTCATCCTATTACAAACCCCCAACGTTACTACTCACTAAGTCATCTAGTTATTTATTAATTTGTTTGTGTTTGTGTACATGTTCTGTATATCGAAGGATAGTAGTGTTGCTGAATTTGGTATGTCTATGTCTTTGATCCTTTCAATGAGGTTTGAGGTGTTTCTTATGGTTTTGTCATTGTGTGGAGTGTAGTATTGTGATTGGAATTTCTGCATCTTTTTGGCAGCATAGTATGTTAGTGCTTTCCTGAAATTTATTACTGGGCATATGGGTATTCCAGGCTTATGGACTTTGGGTTGACTTCTTAATGTGGGAGCTCTGGGGTTTGTTTGTGACATGTGTTGTTTTTCTTTACCAGTGAACATTGTGGTGTGACAGCGTCACCCACAACGAATATAATTAAATTATTATTAATTATATTCATAATTCGCTTCTTTTTGTTATATTCAAGTTTATTAATTATTTAATCTTGCAACGTGTAAATAAATTGTAGATAATGAGGGTTGTCTGAATAGGTTAAATGTATGTTTAAACCAGGGCGGCCAAAGGTATAGTTCATTATAAATTAATTTTTCTGTAAACGCATGGCTCAGCACGGTTGAATATCGAAGGCTAGGAACTGCCATTTCGGCCGTTGAGAAAGGAACAATGGAGCAGGCGAGGCGACAAGGTGACGCCGGGCCAGCCCGGCTTGAGTCCCGTTTGAATTCGGTCAACGAACTACCCCACCCTACTACTACCCCCGAAGGCCAAGTAGGAAACGCGCGAAGGAGTCAGCGAATGTGACGCGTGATATTAAACACGTGACGACGGAAATGTGTAGCTAGCCAATCCTGAACATTTATTGGGGGCTACAATACTAATTCCATGGAGTTCTCTTGCATGTGGAGTGCCACTAGCCGAGGAAGAAGGAGAAGCCATTTTTAGAGATCACTTCTGTCCAAGACGAGCTGATGAACGGACGTGACTTGGGTCCAAGACGAGCTGGTGAATAGACGTGTCAGCCGGCACGCTCTCTGATGATCATTGTGGTTGATCATTTCTTGCTTTGGAAAAGCGAGATGTCGAGTGGCATGCTTGCCATTATTTGGAAGTTATGCTAATAACGCGGTCGTAGCCGCTTATTTAGCTTCCATTGCTGCAGTGGCATTGTGTTTGTCGCTCACCATCACGGCGATGATTCTATGGTAATGTACCAGAAACGACGGTCACTATCCAGTGGATTTTAACAGACTTATGTGCCCTTAAGCGACGCCTGGGTTAAGACTCTGCTCCCGCCACTTAAATTCTGAGCTAGCTGAATTTATATTTTGATTCAATTTTTTCTTAAGCATCTTGCTGTTTGTTATTTCAATTTTGATGCTTTTCATTCACTTTATACGGCGCCCCCTGGGATTTTCCTTTGTACAGTAAAATGTTAGCTTCAATTTGATGGCCTGTGTTGCCATGTTATTTCAATGTTAACTTTGCTGTTTTTATTACTTGTTTGAGATATTTCATTCAGTTTTGTTTGCTTACTCCGGCGAATTGTAAACGTCGGGTATTGCTTGTTTTGCTGATCTAATTGTGTTTAACGTAACGTTAATTACTACCCGACCTTGTAAGGCCATAAGACTCAATAAATGAGGTTTTATTTTGTGTCTGAAATTCATGGTTCTAGTTAGTAACCTATTAGATCCCCTTATAGCATCATTATTATATGTATTTTCATTTTCAGGAATTATTTCAGAGTTAATATTAATTCCCCCCTCCCTTTTTTTGGCAACTCACGTTTTTCTGAACGGTAGCCAACAAATGGTAATTATTACAACATGAAAGAGATTTTCTTCATGCATTTCTTGAAATCTGTTTGATATCTGTTTGTGGGGTCTGATTTCAGTTGAGTGATGTTGTTGTCTTTGATGAATTGTTCAGTTTTTGTTACATAACTTTGTTTCTCTAGTATTACAGTTATGTTTCCTTTGTCAGCTGTGGTAATTATCAAGTTGTTTGTGTCATGTTTTTTTCTTCAATTGTCTGAGGGTGTCTGTGTCCTTATTCTTGTGGTATATTTTGTTCTTAGTTATTATGTTCTTTAGCTTGTCAGCTACAAGTTCCCTTGTTAGTGTAGTGTTTATTTCACTGTGTGACATGTTCTGTTCCTGTGTGATTATGTGTTCTGCTTCCACTATGGTGTCTTTGATTAATTTCTCTTTTGACCTATTTCCTATGTTGTGTTTCAGACCTTTCTCTAGCAATTTTGATTCTTCAGGGTTAAGCTGTGTTGTTGTTAGGTTTACTATTCTTGGGTGGAATTGTTGTGCTATGATATTTGTATCAGTGTTATCATTTTGCAATTTTTGGTTTCTTACTTTGTGTTTCTGTTTCAATTGCTCCAGTTTTTTGTTGTGTGTGTGTTCAATTTTGAGAATTGATTGTTTTGTGAAATATTCGATTTTCTCAATTATGATTTTCAGTATATCTGGGGTTTTAATGGTGTTTGCTAGTGCAATGTGTGTTTTGTATAGATATCTACTTAGTTGATCTTTCTTACTGTAAAGTGATTTATTTTCATTTCGCAACCATTGATTTTCGGCATATTGTTTTGCTTTGATCGCTGATGCTGAGATGGAATTAATTTTAACATTGATATAATTTGTTTGTAGATTATTGCGTTTGCAGTTTTGGTTAAATTTTATATTCTGGATGGTCTTGTGTATCTTCAGATGTGTCCTCTTGAATTGGTTGTATCCACCGGGAATGCCTGGCACGGCTGGTTTAATATCTGGATGTTGTGGATCATTTTCCTCAATTGCTGATAATATTAATAAATAAATTACGCCAAAGCAATTGACTTTTTTGTGTTTATTTGTCTCCCGTACGCGTTTCACTTCTTTTGCAGAAGCATCTTCAGCGGGTTTTTTCTGTTAATTATGTACAAAAGTTGTAATCAGGTTATGTTTGTGGTTTGTACAGTGGAATGAATTATTATCTAACTTATAATATACTTACATTTTGTGGTCTATTGTATTTCTTTTAGCTCCATTCTCAGCATCAGTGCTTTTGCATTAACGGTGGGAAGTGTCTTCATGTTTGAGATTCACAACACTACACTTTTGCACTGCACTATGTGTTTGTTATTACTTGCAAATGGCCGTTCTGTTTTGTTTACTAAGCATGGAGTTTTTGTAGTTATGCGGTGCTGTTTTGTTTTTTCAGTCTTCTATTGTTTGGCGGTTTTTTCGAATATAAATGATTTCAGTAGTTGTTGTTTTGTATGTCCATATTTACTGGGTTTTTTTCTGTGTCGATGTTTCTATTTTATTTTAGCTTCAGTGTTTTGTATAGTGTTGGATGTGTGAGGTTTGTGTATTCATTTATTATTCGTTTTCCTTCTGTTAGTGCTTTTTGTATGTGGTAGTTTTCTTGGAATGTTAGTATTTGTGGTTTGTTGTTGTTTATGGTGAGTATTTGCATGTCTGAGTCAATATTTGTTGGGTGGTGGTTGTGTTCTTGTAAGTGATCTGCAAATGTTGAATGGTTGTTATATTTTAGAGCTCTTATATGTTCCTTGTACCTGGTTTCGAATTTTCTGCATGTTTGTCCAATGTACTGTGCTTCGCTTACCCATGGGATCACCAATATCAGGAATAATTGCAGACATATTTATGAACCATATAGAAAATCAAATATTTCAAAACACTGTAATGAACAAGGGGTATAACATTATCTATTGGTACCGTTTTGTTGATGACATTATTTGCCTTGTCAATGAACCAGAAGATAGGATACAAGAATTACATACTGACATCAACACTATACACAAAAACATCAAATTCACAATGGAGAAAGAAACAAATGCTAAACCAAACTTCCTTGACATAACTATAACAAGACACAAACAGCAACACTCATTTCAGATTTACAGAAAATACACCACCACAGACATGATCATAGCAACTGACTCAAACCATCCACAAACTCATAAAGAAGCTGCAATAAGACACATGCTCCATAAACTAAACAAAATCCCACTTAATAAAGAAAACTACACTCTAGAACTTAATACAATCACCTATATAGCCAACAAAAATGGACACAAGGAACACAGGGTACACCAACTAAACAACAAAATTATACGACAAATAAAGAAAACTTCACACAATACAACCCCATCATCACACCACAATAGATCAACTCCAGATAATACACCACATACACCACAAAATAGAAATAAATGGCATGTGATGACATACATCAACAAAGACACATACAAAATTGCAAATATATTCAAAAAAACAGGGACTAAAAGTAGCATTCAGAACAGATAACACAATACATAAAAATAACACATAATCCAATAAATATCACAATTCAGGAATATACAGGCTAACATGCAATGAATGCGAAGCACAGTACATAGGACAAACATGGAGAAAATTCGAAACCAGGTACAAGGAACATATAAGAGCTCTAAAATATAACAACCATTCAACATTTGCAGATTACTTACAAGAACACAACCACCACCCAACAAATATTGACTCAGACATGCAAATACTCACCATAAACAACAACAAACCACAAATACTAACATTCCAAGAAAACTACCACATACAAAAAGCACTAACAGAAGGAAAACGAATAATAAATGAATACACAAACCTCACACATCCAACACTATACAAAACACTGAAGCTAAAATAAAATAGAAACATCCACACAGAAAAACAACAGTAAATATGGACATACAAAACAACAACTACTGAAATCATTTATATTCGAAAAAAAAACCGCCAAACAATAGAAGACTGAAAAAACAAAACAGCACCGCATAACTACAAAAACTCCATGCTTAGTAAACAAAACAGAACGGCCATTTGCAAGTAATAACAAACACATAGTGCAGTGCAAAAGTGTAGTGTTGTGAATCTCAAACATGAAGACACTTCCCACCGTTAATGCAAAAGCACTGATGCTGAGAATGGAGCTAAAAGAAATACAATAGACCACAAAATGTAAGTATATTATAAGTTAGATAATAATTCATTCCACTGTACAAACCACAAACATAACCTGATTACAACTTTTGTACATAATTAACAGAAAAAACCCGCTGAAGATGCTTCTGCAAAAGAAGTGAAACGCGTACGGGAGACAAATAAACACAAAAAAAAAGTCAATTGCTTTGGCGTAATTTTTTTATTAATATTATCAGCAATTGAGGAAAATGATCCACAACATCCAGATAGGTATTTATTATTTTGGAACTGATTTTTTTAAGATATTCCTGAAAAAGAAAAACATAAAAGTATCCTTGTTTTACTCGATTCGACCTTCCAGCGTCAATCTTACAGTCAGAATTGCTTTTCCTGTACCCTGTGTTTTCCTAAATCCTAACTGATCTTTAATTACTATCTGTTCTACTATCCTTTGCATTCTTCAGTTATTATGCAGTCAGTAATTTTGAATTCTGTGCTATTAGACTGGTAGTGGCTATTTTTCTCATTTTTCAGCTCTCCTGTTTCGTAACATTTGATATAATTTTGAATAATCTTTGGATTTCTTCTTCTGCTATTGAAAGTTCGGCAGAAATCTAGTCAATTTATATAACCTTTGAGTCACAATCTTTGAAAGCCCTTTTCTTATATCAACGTAGTGTTCTATTTCCAGTATACTTTTGTTCAAATCATCCCCATCATACAGTTTCTCTGAGCATTCCTTCCATCGGTTAACTCAATCTGGGGACCTTAAAAGAAGTCTCCTTCAATGTACCATATATGAATGATTGCTTCATTTCTAAAATAAATTGTTTGATCCCCACCACCATTTCCTTATTTAGTTCTACTCACATTTCTTGCAGCCACTTTTATTTGTTTTATTATATAAATATTTTTAACTAACTACAGAATTAAGAATTGCAATTATAATCGTGTCGGTGTACATGATTTCCATTTAGTGAGTGTGATTATTGGTGATGACTTTTGAAAATAATTGACTATGTGTGTGCATTTTTGAGTGAATGTGTGATTGTTAAATATAGGTATTGTTTACAAAAGTGACAAGAAATCACCTGTGTGTCGAAGTTAAATAACTGATCGCGACTGCAGGCAGCGAATTAAGCTCGGCCACCCATCAGTTAGTGACCAGAGAGATCGCACGGATGGGTGACGAGGAAAGGCCGCTCTGCACTTCAGCGCCATGCATGTCGAGCGCCTCATTGAACTCGTCTTTGCCAGCGGACGTTGTGACAAGTGCAACGAATCAGCAAATGGATGAAGATGTTATGCCAGCCGCTGTGTTCAACATTCAGCGTATACATGGTGACGTGTATGCGGTGAGCAAAGATTTAAACCCAAGAAAGCGTTCCACTACTCCACCAGAGAGGACCAACAATAAACAGCCGCGCGCCGTCAACTACAGAAAGGAGGAGACGCGTAAATCTACTGGAGTCAGCCTGGCAGTGACGAAACTTGGTTCAGCCAAGAAACCAAAGAATTCCAAGGTACAAAAGAAGAAGACTATCGAAGCCGCTGACAATACTGCAGCCTCGGTCTCCGGGCGGAATGGAGTCAAAGGACGTCGTTCTCGCACCCAGAATTGGCAGCCAGACCAGGAAGGTTTCATAATGCCGAAGAAGACAGCAAAGCCCCCACCTTCATTGGACCCAGCGGCGATGGAAGTAGAAAATCGTTTCACTGCCTTGACTGTTGACGACACGCCGCGAAAGGAGACGAGATGCGACTCCATTCCACCTATAGTAGTGCAATTCGCAGAAAACTACAAGACCCTTCATGATCGGGTGGCAGATGTCATCAAGAGTCCATTCGCTGCGAAAACCGCAGGTGGCGACAAAATCAAATTCAGCATGACTACTACCGAAGACTTTGTGGCCGTCACTTCTCTCCTTCAACAGTGCAATATCCCGTACTACACTTTTCCGACCGGAGCGGTGAAACTGTTGAAGGTGGTGTTTCGTGGCATTCCCAGGACTCTGCCAACAGAGACATTGAAAGAAGAGCTGACAGAAATGGGCTACGAAGTGAGGTCTGTTGCTCAACTTCGTCGCCCCGGCAGTAACGATGTAATGCCGCTTTTCCTAGTAGTATTACCAGACCTGCCCTTAAATCGCACAATATTTGAGGTTGACAAGCTGTGCCACCTCAGAGTATCGACAGAGAAACTGCGATCGTCGGCTGGACCGCAGCAATGTTTCAATTGTCAGTTGTTTGGCCATGTGGCACGCCATTGCAAAATGCGCCCGGTGTGCGTCAAGTGTGCAGGGCAACACGACGCAAAAGACTGTCACACGCAGAAGGGCCGTGACCCACCAATCTGTGGAAACTGCCACGGCAACCACGTTGCCAGTTGGAAAGGCTGTCCAGCCTATAAGCGAGCCCGCGATCGTCAAAGAGGAGTGGGGACAGAGGCTCCTCAGAGGCATCTACAACAGCAGTCAAACCAACAACAAATGTCGGAGATCAGTGAAATATCAAAATCAACAAAACCGAATCCACAGAAATTGAAGAAAACGAAGAAGCAGAAGGGCAAGAAACTGGCATCATCCAAAGTGCAATCAGACTTATCCTTCGCTGAAGTAACCAAAGATGTGATTCATGTTTCTCCCCTCCAAACAGCCACAGCATCAAGACACTTCGACTCAGCCGGTGAAGCAAGGCCCAGTTGCAAAGTCCGAACAACCGATGGCGTTGCAGACTGTACCACCAAAGCGTCAGAAAAGACAAGGTCTACCACACCAGCATCCAGATGAAGCAGCAGAGACGTACGGGACAAACCTCGGGAGACTAGTCAATATGCTTGAGAATATACTTAGCATGATGGTCAGCCTCCTAACGCGGCTCGATAGAATGTCTTCGGACATCACAGCTGCAGTGACGTCGGCGCTTGCCAACACCTCCATAACCCAGCAACGCAACCATGAATAGGAGGCCTCACATTCATAGCCTCACTTTCTGTGTGTGGAATGCTAACGGCATTCATGGACAATTACTTGAGTTTAGACAATTTTTGCGGGAAGAAGATGTGGACATTTGCCTCGTCAGCGAGTCCCACTTGAAACCTTGCCTACGGGGGGCAGCACCAAACTACTGCTGCTACCGGAAAGACCGACTGACGGCCGGTGGGGGTGTTGCGCTGTACATTAAACGCGGTATTCCTCACTGTGAAGTCCCTCTTCCTCCTCTTCAGCAGGTAGAGGCTGTCGCGGTTCAGGTGAAAACATCCTCAGGCGCTATCACCGTCGTCGCAGCCTACCGACCACCACGCAGAGTGCTTGAAGAAGCAGACATCGCCGCCCTTATCACACTTCCTGGTAAAATCCTGATTGGTGGAGATATGAATGCAAAGCACCAGGATTGGCATAGCAGAACTGCCAATCCGGCTGGTAACCTCTTAAGACGCCTGGCCCACTGCCACAACCTATGTGTATGGGCACCTGAAGAACCAACGCATCATCCTGCAAATGGAAACCGGCCTGATGTTCTTGATATTGTTATAACAAAGGGAATCACAGGTTTTGTTTCGGCAACAACCCTTAACAGACTATCTTCGGACCACTCTCCTGTGCTACTTGAGGTCGACGTTGGGGAGTGGCAGCCAAACAATCACCCAATTCCTGATTACAAGCGGACCGACTGGGACCGGTTTAGGGAAGTCGTAGCGACTAAACTGGAAAGCGGTACAGTGGAAGGAAATGTTGAGGAGGCTCTGAGATTCTTCACCAACACCGTAAATGAAGCTACAAAAGTCGCCACACCACTGGTTCATACACGCATAGAACGTTCCTGCCAGCTTCCACCGCACCTCATTGCGCAGATCAGAAACAAAAATCGGATCGCCAAGGAGTGGAAACTAACGAGGAACCGTGCCACTCGCCGCCTCCTCAATCAACTGCAGCGAGAGCTGAAGGCAGCGTTGGTAGAACACAGAAATCGTGAGTGGTCCGCACGTGTTGCAATGCTACGACCAAACGATGGCAGCATGTGGAACGAAACTAGGCGACTCACCCGCCGGAGGAAGCCGATACCACCCCTCCACGGCGAAAGTGGTCTTGTATTTCTACCGGAAGACAAGGCTAACGCGCTCGCTGACAGTTTTGAGAAAAATTTCCAGCCCGTCGATGACGACGTTGACGACCGCCACATTGTAGCAGTACGTCGCCGACTGCGACGGTACATGTCAGCCAATGATGACCATGACATCATTGCGATTGAGCCGCAGGAGGTAGCTAGCTACATCGCCGGGTTGTATCCGCGAAAGGCACCTGGGCATGACCAAGTGGACAATCGAGCACTCAGAAATCTACCACCAGAAGCCATCAACTACTTGACGCGGCTCTTCAATACCATCCTGCGACATCAAACTTTCCCGAGAGCATGGAAGCATGCCATCGTGGTCGGTATTCATAAGGCTGGGAAAGATCCAATCTTTCCCCAGCATTACCGGCCAATCAGCCTGCTACCCGCGCTCAGCAAAGTGTTCGAGCGAATTCTGCTGAAGCGTATTGACACCTACATCCAGGCTGCAGGCGTCATACCCGATCATCAATTTGGGTTCCGTAGAGGGCACTCCACAACGCAGCAGTTGATGCGTGTTATAGAGGCAGCCACAAGGGCCTTCAACGAGAGAAGCTATTGTGGTTTGGTGTTGCTCGATGTCGCCCGTGCATTCGACTCAGTGTGGCATACGGGTCTGCTCTGCAAGTTGTACGAATGGGGCTTGCCTGGACCCTACGTAAAATTGATCCGCAGCTATCTGTCAAGGCGCACATTCTGCGTCAGGGTTGGTGATGCCATGTCAACACGACGGCGCATTCGTGCAGGTGTACCACAGGGCTCAGTGCTGGGACCAGTTCTTTATAACCTGTACACAGCCGACATTCCAGCACCTGTGAATGTGAAAACAGCCACGTACGCCGACGATACGGCATTCTTTACATCCAGCCGTAGCAGAGCCATCGCGACGAGACGATTGCAGGAAGCTCTTCAGCAGACGATAGCCTGGGCCAGAAGGTGGCGGATAAGTATAAACCCTGTCAAAACGCAAGCGATTATGCTGACGCGACGCCTAGGACGCCGTAATGAGCGACTACCTCACCCGCAACTTCAGCTCAGAGGTAAAACCATTCCCTGGGCACCAACTGCTCGTTACCTTGGTGTAACACTTGACTGTAAGCTGACATGGCGAGCTCACATCAAGGACATCAGGCAAAGGGTAAGTGCTCGGCTCCATTCTCTTTACCCTATACTTAACCGGGAAAGTTCGTTGGTACCTCACCTAGGAGTTGCCATTTATTGCTCCTTGATTAGGCCGGTAATTGAATATGCTTGCCCCGTCTGGGGGTACGCTGCTAATTGCCACCTGAGAAAGTTGCAGGTGCTGCAAAACAGAACACTGAAGCGGGCACTACATCTGCCCAACCGTTTCCCCACCGTCGCAGTCCATGAGGCGTCGGGAACAGAGAAGCTCATTGACAGGTTCCGGCAACATGCCTATAAATTCTACAGAGCAGCACATCACTCTGCCAATCCACTGGTCAGTTGTCTCGGCGAATATGAAACTGTCGCTGACAAACATAGCAGGCCATTGGTGCTGACGGAGCGCTAAGGACCAACTAATAATACGCCACCAAGACGACCAATCAGAAGTGAAGAGAAGACCACTCAAGAGAAGACTGAGGGAGGAAATGTCTCAGGACAACAACCCCCAACCGACCAGCTTTAATGCTGAGACTGGCGACGATGATGATACAGAATTAAATTTCTCAAGTATGAAATATATTGTTAGCGAATGTTATTCAGATTTCTCAGTCCCTATCAAGTAGTTAATAACAATCGTACCTTCCAATATATTTAAATATCTTTCTTGATAAACTTAAATTCGAGATTTATTATACATATTTCATAAGAAGATATAGTCTCTTCAAATATTAGTTTTATTTTAAGCCTTGTGAACTAATTCCGATCACATTGACTCTGTATTAAATCAGTTCAAAACAAAAAATAATTACACATGTTTACCTACACCAGAAATATAGAACAATAGCCTCAGAGAAAACAAGTCATACGCAAATAGATTTGCTACGATTTGTTAACAATAAAGCAAAACCAAATAATTTACAATAATGGGACCAGCTAAATGTTAATTAATTACATGAGGTAATTACAAGAATAAGTATAGGCATAAAATACTACATCTAGGAGTTTAAATGGATCTAGATCCATCATATGTCACTAGTGTGAGTAGAGTTTGATTGACCTTGCTACTTGTCGATAGTCGATGTACTGTACATCTAGTTGGCCGCAGCTAACTCGACGTCGTGTGAAAATAATTTAACGCTGCCTGGGTGATGTGCATCCACAGTCGAAGTAAATTTTACTAAATTTGACAGGTACGTTGTCACAGAGTGCTTTATTTTAAATATAACTTGTACATCGTGGTAATGTAACAGTGTACCCGTAAACCAAGCGGATAACTAGAAGCAACCCTGACGAAGGCCCCAGGTAGGAGCAGAAACGTAGGCATTAGAAGCAAAATAACGCAGTGCAAATTCCTGAAAGGCAAGTAGGTGCTCTTAGGTGACGGGGCAGCTCAGTTCCCTCCTAGGTAGATAACCATCAAGTGTCCTTTGGCTCGCGTTGTCGCAACCAGGAAGACCCTTGTCTCCACCGCTTGGCGTCTGCTTTCCAACCTCCCTATTAAGACGGAAGCTCTTGCCTGCAGGTTGGCTCCCAGTCATGAAACATACAGCTTACGGTTACTAACAACATTAACAATTGTCCATATTGGCTGTATTCCTGTGGCCCGCCTCACGCGTTATTCTTGGGAACAGGTTGTTTTACTTTAATGAAGACCGGACTCGGGCATTATTCCGGCTCGATTCTCCGCTATGTCGCCTGTGACCCATATGTTCATCGGTAGTTCATCGTTCTTAATGGGCGGCTGGCTGTCGTCACATCTGCCTACACGTGCAGGAACAGCAGAAGGACGGCAGCATAACGCTTGTCACAAAAAAGGGTGGCGCATAAACACACCCCAAGCTGTTCCTTAACCGTACACTACAAATTTTCCAAAAATAATATTCATTTATTGACCAGGACAGAGTGATGGCCACCGGTCTAACAACTAATGCTAACTTATTATCTGTTTTGTTATTTGCACTTACTCCCGCTATTGCAGGCTCGGTATTTTCCAGACTGTCACATGTTTGGAATTTCGGCGGCTTGTCACTGAGCCCGACATATTCCAGAGGAGGAGGGAGGGGGGGAAGTTGTGTTGCCATCTGACTCCGAAACGAATAACTATGTTCGCTTGTTTATGTAATGTGTAGTTAATGATCCCTCACTTAAGATCTGCATAGCCGAATTCGTAAATCAGTATACTCGCGATTACCTACTTGTTTTCTTATTATTTTGTTTAATAATCTGTCGCCTATTCTTGTCCGTAGTTTTCTAATACCACCTTATGTATTCCCAGCCTGTTACGGCATCTCTAACTTCTAAATGGATTTTGCCTGATAAGCATTTCACTAATAACTGCTGACCCCTGAGTTAATTTTGCGAAGATATCACAGTTATCTAACAAGTTCTATGGTTCATTCTTACCTCCATCAGATGAACGCGGAATAGATCTGAGTGCCTGTGACAGGCCCTAAAATCTCCTTTCTTCTATTCTTATCACCATTTGTCTATATTGTATTCAAGCATGCTGTTTGCAATTGCCGCCGGGCCGAACCAGCGAATTTAGCAACTTATTAGAATAAAAGCTACACTACTACCGATCCCTCTGCCACAGCTCAACTCTCGGTTGTTTCTTCTTTCGTGATCCAGAAGGAGCACTGTTAGTTTGAATACCATGTGGCATCCAAGGTTCCGTTAGTAAAAAAATATCAAATGGTTTGGAGTTAAACTTGTAGCGTTGTGCAGTAAAACATAACTCGCAAGGGGAAGTCACGAGGACCTGAACTCCCATTCAAATGATATTTATTTATTTACTTTTTTTTCTAATGATGTAAATATCACGATAGCGGCGGTGTAGCTCTACGATCACGCTCCAGCTTTTGATTCCGGAAAACAGATTTCGCTCCTCCACGCTTCCGAAATATTTTTTTTAAGATTTATTGTTTATTAATTTCGATATGAATTCATGAAAGTTTATATTCCTTAAAATTACTTTTGTGATTCATGTATTAAAAATAGACAATGCATTCCTAGCCCTGGTACAAGACACGAATTGAGGGAAAACAATTTTTACAATTAGGTGTTTTGTCTCAACAAAACCAAATCATGTATTTTATTCTTCGGTTGTCGAATCTGGCGTTCATATGCAATACGTTGCTTGATTGCACAGACATTTCCCCCGAAGGCACTGGGCATTTCTAAGCCTACTGGAGAGTAAGACTTGACTGCGTGTTAGCTGGCAGATCAACTCCCGAATCAACAATCAAATAATGAATCTACAGCTGCCAAAACCTTTAAAAAGATTAGATCTTATCATAATGTAGTTTCATTCTCCCAGAAAAAATCTGAAACATATTTTTTTTATTAATAAATCAGAAGTTTGTAATACCATTTTATATGTTCCATTTCAGCGATATTCGTCTAAAAACATTTGAAGCTGAATTAGGACCTGTAAAATACATTTTTTTTTTATATGAATGAAAATTCTCCATACTACTCTATCTAAAAAATAAATAAATAAATAACGAAAACTATCTTGAAACAGACGTCATTGGTGCTAAATAATTAAATTAATTTTTATACTGTCATTTTGTGATTCTATTTGCCACTGTTCTAAAATTAAAATTTTTCAGATAAAATAGTAAAAGTTTTTAATTTTATGGAGAAAATAAATGACACAATGCTGGTAGAGTACCGAACATTTTCGAGAAATGATTGTACGTGTTAATTGTTCATGGCTTGGATTATCAATAGTAAATAAAAGTTTATTTTATTAGATACAAAATTGTATCGTTGTCTATAAAATATGTCGTAGACTATAATTGATAAATAACTGAAAGCGTGGGAAATTTATCCTCAGCGGTCAAGTTAGAACGTTACCAGAAATCCTCGGCAATTACGTTTCAGTACAGTACATTATAGTAAAATTATATCTGAATTACTAACCGGTTTGAAATTTTTAATATTCTGGCAAATGGAGGCTGCTTGGGATTTAATGTAAGGGATCCCTGATATACTCATTAATCTTTCTTTATTTCAATCGGTGTTCGAATCCTGGCGAGCTCTTCTTGCAAGCAAGGAAAAGGAATAAACTACGGGAAGAAAAGGATAGCGCACAAAAGGAAGTCAGATACCGATTATTCACAAAGAACGGAACTGAGGATGGATTACATACAGAATTTATTAATTCGCAATTTAGTTGGAAATACACATTCCAATTGTAGAGAATGGTTTGTTATGAAATGTATAATAAAGGATTTAATATCTTTATATTAAAAATTCATTGCAATGAAATAAATTATCAGAGTTGATGAGTATTTCTCCAAAAACAATTACCGCTTCAAACAATTTTAACAATGAACATTATCATTTGCAAAATTGAGCTTGTTTTAGAGTCAAATTACATACATAAAAGAAAACTTCAACGTATCGATAACTGAATTTTTGCGTTTGGATGTAGTTCATGGAAATGAGGCAGTAAACTGCAGATTATTAAATATGATCAAATGAAAAATATAAATGTAAATTACTGTCGTGATCAGCGCGTAACAATCATCATGAACAGCTAAGAGGAAGTGTTGGCGTTTCATTAATAACTAACTAATGACCGAGTGTGTTGGTGTAACGGCTAGCGTTCTGGCCTCGCATTCGGGAGGACGGCGGTTCGAATCCCCATCCGGGCATCCAGATTTGGGTTTTCCATGGTTTCCCAGGCAAATGCTGGGATGCTTCCTTCAAAAGGCCATGGCCGAATTCCTTTCCATTCCTTGCCCCCCATCCTTTCCCGTCTCTAAAGACTTCGCTGTTAGAGAGACGTAAAGCAGATAAAGAAAAAAATAACTAATGTAAGACCGTGACCGTTTTTTGCGTAACGACACGGGTCTGGAATAGTTCCAGTTTTTAGGATGACAGATTGTGACAGGTTTACCTGATCTGAGCAAATATAAACTTGACCAGTGTTACAGGGTGAATCAAATCTCTTGAGCTTGAAGAACTCAGACTCATTAATACAGGAAGGTATTAAACACGAATAGGGACGAAAGCGCAATTGTATAATAGTTTCAAAGGTCATAGACTCGAACTTGGTTAAATAGGAACTTAACTTATATTTGACCCTTAAAGTTCACTCTGCAAAATTTTAAAAATTCTTGTTTGCTTCGAAAGCATAAGCTGTTTTTTTTTTATTGAGACTGGGCAAACACTCATAATGTAATCATTGGCCATTGTATCTGTAACGGCCACAGAACTTAATACACATTCAAAATTATTAAACAAATTAGCAACTCCGAAGAAATGAATTGCCAGAATACTCGATTGGTAACATATTTGGTCTGATGTCCGCTTAAAATTACCTAATAACTAACGTACAGCAAATATAAACGAAGACTATTAACGAAAATAGGCAGCAAATAAACCGTAATGTATTTGGTCAAGCAACAACATCAATGAAAGTTTTAACCAAATTGAAATTTATTCTAAGCCGGAATGACAATTGGAATTCGTGGTTCCAGCAGAGCAATCAGTAACTTAATTTTTTGTTTAATTATTTTTTAATTTTCTTTCATTAGCATCACGTTACTGAAAATGAGATCCACGTTTTTTCAGCCGCAAAATTTATCAATATTTTTTAGCTATGAAATGCTACGAAAAGCAAACTTAAGGAATATATTATGGCAATTAATTTTGTAGCAGTCGCTTGGCTATTAAATTGTGGACATAAACGTGAATTTCTTCTTATGCTATCTCTGGTTGCTGTTTTGCGAGCGAAGGCTGACACGTGACACCGTTCTCCAGCTAATAGCTATTGAGGTGAGTGAATGAATGAGTGAACTTACGAAATTATGTAGGAGATTATTTCATAGGGGCGTCACTACCATAGCATTTGCGATTATTTACCATCCAAGCTACAAAGTGAAATGACCCCGGAAGAGGTTGAGTCTAGAATGACTTTTCGGCACCAGCTGCGAGCACCTAGTCTATCCTTCCTCACCTTGTTAATTTGCTCAGTCAGATGCAAGGCGCTGGTGCCACCTTGACGGTCTAGTCTTGATTCTGTCGTGTAAAGATTTCAGGTGTTCCTCCTTGAGAATATCGCTCTCAGACTCGTATAAGTTCTCAGCGCTTAAGATCACTGCTCTTTGCGATTTATATGGCACTTTAATCTAGCGTTTTTAAGGTTCCGCCATCGTCGATATAAAACGGTGGCTTAAATCTCAGCCTTGTCGTATGGACTATTTTGATTACAAACTTTTTGTACTGTACCTAGTTTCCACCATAAAGTGACGTTACACAAGAGAATCTGTCCTAACGTTATACCTTTTTATTATTGTTGACAGCATAGGACAAACATAACAATTAATTAAAAATACTTGTGTCTGAGTCTGGACTCGAGCCGGTGATCTTTTACATACGATACCTAGACGGGTACCTTACACTTTTCACTGACAGATGACGGCGCTAACTATCGTTCCTAGCGCTAGATTGCCTGGTAGTCGACAGGGAAAAGGTTTTCCCGTTTCCTGCGCTCTAATTTGTCTAAGAGCCGGCCTCGGTAGCGCGGGGCTAGCGAGCTGGCTTCGCGCCGCAGAGGTCACCGGTTCGAGTCCGGCCAAGGGCATGGGTGGTTTTAATTAAGTGTTGTATGCGTCCTGTGTTGTCCTGTCACTGGTCATCATAAATAATAACACGAGAATAATCTATATACACTCTTGACGAATAAAAGAAAAATCAGTTGCTGGCTGAATGGCTACACGGCCGAATGCCATTCTAAAAGAAATAAAAAATTGTCTAAGACGAATTCTATATTGCGTGTCTGGGTAGTGTAGGGGTAAAAACAGTTGCGTCACGTGTGAAGGGTCTGTGATTCGAGTCCTGCCTGGGGTGTCGTGTATTCGTCCTTTGTTGCACTCACTGTGGAGATCAATAATACGAGTGAGGATATGATAAATACACTGAAAAAATATAAATAGTTAGTGTTAATATCATTTATGCCTCAAAAAGCTAAATGCCTTTTTCAAAATAAAAAGAGAAAGAATTTATATGACATTGTTTCTTCACGTAATGCTTGTGGCATAGTTTCATTGTCTGCAGTCCTCTACCTACAGTCATTAGATAATCCAAAAAACTCATCTATATTTATGATAAGCGTTTTGTGCCTTCTTGTCACTTTAGCTTGTTCAAATTTCCATCCGTCTTGCCTACTATTTGTAACGCTGACAATACCTGAAACATTGCGTTTCTGTTTCCATTTTTTTTCTGTGGCAAATTAGGAAACTATAAGCAATGATACTTCTGTCATTAGATTTTCAGTTTGTATAATACTTGGTGTTATAATCATCCGTTAATTTTTTTTACATCTTACATTTTAACGCCTAAAAACTTTCGTTTGTAACTCGTATTGAAATATTTTTATCCACTGGTTATTGCATTTTCATGCTTCGTTACCGCAAAAAATATAAAAATAAATAAATAAATAAAATAGAACGACATTAAACTTGCATTTTGAATATTTTTATTTCTTCGTAGAAACGATATATGTTTCTTTTATAATACCTTCTGAGTTCTTGTGATACGGAAGTATAAAAATGTCGAGAGTATTGTAAAGGGGGAAAAAATTCGCTGCTGAAGGCTGTAGAAACGTGTCGCGGCGTAATATGTGAAGGTGGTATTGTTTGAAGTGAAATTTGTAGAAGAAACGGGGGGACGGAATTTGTGATTATAGGGATAAAGTAATTTTTTGTAGTTTTCATCTCTCGTGGCTGAGCTTACAATTTAAGATAGAACACCAATCACTGAACACTGTCGTATATTTCATATGATCCAGCAAAACTCATAAATGCCAGATGCATCGGGAATTTGAAACCAGGCCCCTTCATTTTTAGCACTGAGTTACCAGAGCTTTCATTATCAAGATGATTATGTTCAGCTGGTACAGTTGAATTAGTAAATGGATTGATTGAGAAGTGGAGAAAATGATTTGCGGGATATAATAGTCCAAGTGGTGTATACGGAGAGACAAATTCCGGCAGAAATGAATTTGTGGTCGTATTTTCTTCACGATAGTACTAATACCTGAAAACAAAGTACAGGCTGACAGTGGTGGTTAAAGTAATTCTTTTAACCGCAGGCTGGCTTACTTTCTTGACAGTGTACAGCAATAAGTCTCGACATATCCACAGCGCCTCGCAGCTCTAATTTAGCGCCTTGCGCACTCAGCTGTAGTGACAAATGCCGACCGCGCCGCGCCTACAAATGGCCGCAGCCATTTCTCTCTCCATCTGTCGACGTTCCTGGAGACGTGACACTGTTATTGCCAACATGACCAGCATATTTTTTTTCGAAGTCGGATATATATACCTTCATCCAAAACTAATCCAGGATATACAATTAAAAATTAGACACACGAAGCGACAAAAAGATATTTGATTATTATTCATATTTTTTATTTATTTTTGCTGTTTATACAGTCCAACGCTACTAAATGGCCTTGAGACTGAGACCTGAAATTTGTAGCGGTAACATATGCGACACATTTGTCCCTGTAATGGGAGTGTAATGAATTTAAGGTTGTACTGCATACTTCACTACCGAGCGTGGTGGGTAAGTGGTTAACGCTCTGGCCTCGCATTCGGGAAGACGTGGGTTCAAATACAGATTTTGGTTTTCCATGGTTTTCCAAAGTCACTCCAGGTGAATGCCGGAATGATTCCTACGAATGGCTATGGCCGAATTCCTTCCCGTTCCTTGTCCCCCATCTTTTCCCGCCTCTAGTGACCTCTGCGTCGATGAGACGTTAAACCATAATAATAATATAAAAAAATGTATGCTTAACTACTACACGTATGTTGATGGTTTGTACAATCGTACTTGAACGTTTAATTTTGAACAATTATTTCGACTTGCACAAGGTCATGACGCGCGTTGAATTGTCGATCCGTGTACTTGTGCATATTACATTAGTGGAAGTATACTTGGGCGTCTGTGGGAGAGTTGTTTTGCGGCGTCAATGGTGGCCTATCGCCGGAAAAGAAAATATAAAACTGTTCTTAGTTTGTCTTTCAGTTCTCAAGAAGAGGTTTTCATTCCGGAGATAAAAATTGAATGACTCCTGAGGTGTCTCATTCTAATGTCTTTTGACCTGGACAGGCTTTTTTTGTGATAAATAGGAAGTATAACAATTGCACAATACTGGCGTTGTTTATTAGTAGAAACGTCAGTTAGTCAACAGCTGCTTACAAAACCCGCTAGTGCGGCGTCCTGCCTTAAGACACCACTGCACTAAATCGGAAAGGTAAAACGAGTCCAGGGTGAGCGTATTGAAACATTGACCAGACCGGTCACACAAAAGAGGCCGCTGCTGGGACTGTGTGCACGTCATCCCTCTACAACCTTAATCACTTATTCTGATTATATTGTTATACACATCCTCCCAGATTGGAGTGATTTAGGAATTTCCTTGTGGGTGTTGCAATGTTCAAAAACAGTAGCGTATAAACAGTTATAAATGAAATTATAATCCATTTAGGGGATTATTGATTTAGTTAAAACGTAATAAGCAATTCTTTACTGCCTAAAACACGCAGAAATATAGCAATTTGCACAACATATTACTGTCCTGCACTAGATATGTTAAATGTAAAAAATCAATTTAATACATTCATAATTATAATATGCTGAACAAAATACCACAAAATCACAAACCAGTCTCTTTGTCACTCTTACAATTTCCTTTAATCTTCTTTTTCTCCTCAACGGTTAGGTACGTGGATACTCTTTCTTAGGAATTTTTTAATCTGTAGTGGTATCTCCCTCGCTTTCCCCAGTGATGAAGGTCTACTTACGTGTTTATTGATTTGTGCGGATAACTTTATAGTGTAAGTTCTGCGTAGTGTGTCTTTAATTTTGTGAATGGATGAAAAATAGAAGGGAGTTCTACCTGGTGTCTACCCTTTCTTTCCTACTATTCCGGAGGTTAGCAAAGTTCTGCACGCCTTTGACAATTTTGTGACGAAAAAGGTAAAAAAAAAAAAATATATGAAGTCGAATATATTTATTTTTCATTGCTACTGAAATAACAAATTTCTTTAAAGTAAAAATAGAAATGCTAAAAGTTTATTTACTGAAAAGAAGTGATAAAGAAAAATAAATCAGTGGCAATGATTATCTTGCATTTCTTTTTAACAAGGTTCCTTATTTTTGGTTCGGCATAAGAAAGAGCACACATCATTGGAAAAATGGAGTTTGCTTTGAAGTTTTGTTTTTATTGCAACAAGAGCTGAAAACTCTCTTTGACAAGATTGAATGCTTGAAAATAGTGAAACTAATTGCAGCGTTTGATGTGATACGCCTTGTGATGCTTGACCCAAAACGTTGATTGATCCAGTTTATCAAATTCATATTTGGGAGCAGCATCATTTTTTTAATCTCCAAAGCTTTTTATTGAAGCATTTTATTAATTAATTTCGGGCCTCTGCCGATATTTTAAGTTTTGAGTTGCAATATCCCAGTACCATCAACGAAGTCTCGAAGGACACTGGTCAAGAAACCGATGTTAGAATAAACGTTTTCAGCTCTAACAAGCAATAAATGAAGCACAGTACGTGTGGAGAGCAAGGGTATCATCCACACCGGCGTTGCTACCCGCCCCTTGTTTTTGGAACCTACGGGTAGTTGTACGAGAGGTTCAGTTATATTGTTGCATTTCAGATTTACTGTCATTTGTGTATGTAGAGTGAGAGTTCCTTCAAGGCAGTGTTTGAAAGACCGTAATGTCAATAAGAGAAGTTTGTCTTGCTGCATGTGTAACAACAAACAGGCGTCACCAAACACCCTGCTACTACAGCGCTACAAGCGGCGGTACGCGTAATGTGACAGCCAGAGTGGTGAACCTGGGGGGTGAGGGTGTAGTGTCGACAACAGAGCACCAATTAGAATTCAAGCAAACATAAAAAAAACCAAAAGAGCTGCAAAATTGCTCTACTGATAGGTTTGGAGCGTATATGATCAACTCCTGGAATTTCATCTTTAAAAAAAAATCCTTATTGGTGGGTGGTCTTTTATTCGTTTCCAATATGCCTATTTGGTGGTATATGTGTGATGTAACAGAACTAATGCATTTGAAGTAATGTATATAAAATAATATGTTTATATACAAGATGGAAGGCTACAGCATAGGAGAATACGTAATTAAGTTGGCCAGTCTGTAAGCTAGATTTTAATATTATAGATATCGTTGACTTTGGCAAAGAGTTATTGTTTCGTTATTATACCGTAAAGACAGTTGAGTCCGAGGACTGAACAGTGTCTTAATGTAATACAGAATATGATTTTTAAATGATTAATGCAGTGTTTGAAATAAATGTTTAATAGTGGAAAAACTTTAGGTCAGTTATTTAATGTGAAGTAGATAGTTTAAAAGACATCGACTTATTTTTAACCAGCAGAGAGGTAGCTTTCGATAGCCATTTTTGGTTGTAACCAAAAATTCATAACGTGCTATACAATAAAAGCGAATAACCTCTCACAGTAGTCTGTATGAAGACCTCTGCTTAACCTTCCGTACTAGGCAGGATGTGACAAGGGACGCAAATTTGATGACAATCAATCTTTACCGATTCTTCAAAGAGACTGGCGAATTACTTCATGTACGGCTATTATAAATTAGGTGACCATTGCAATACAGTTTAGACAGTATATAATTTAACTATATATGCACTGTCAGAAACATTTATTGTATTCGACTTGGTGAGCTGTGATACTGTATCTAATGTAATCTGGCATTTCATCCTAGGAACGTTAAGGTTTGGAAAGAAATATTATGCTTAGGATTATTGAGTGTTTAGCGTTAATGTTGATTGGTTTACATATAATTTATTAATTATATAAGTCGTTTAAAACTATTTGATGGAGCGAGGGAGCGATGAAAGTGATTAGAAATAAAGTCAGTTTAAATCCAGCAAATTTTATGCTTTTATACAATAGTATCGCACCATGAGTTTGAGCTCCTGCCGTTATCGTCACCACCACCGGAACTAAGGTGGTACAGTTATCAGGTTTACAAAAAAATGAGTTTTTTCTTTCGATTGACAAAAATAGTTTTTACTTTTGATTTCATGTTGGTGAAAAAATTATTTTTATAACTTTGACAGTGTGGGAGATAAGCGAAGTCTTGAACGATTGACAGTCACTTAAATCTTACTGCACTTGAAGGTAAACAAAATCTTTAACCTTAAATATCTCAAAACATCAATTCTTCAATTGATTTTAAGGATAGCTTTTTTCCACATGCATCTTTTCAAATTTTCAGGACGTGTTCTGCATACTAATTACTACATTCCCTCCCATTACTGTTTATGCAGCTTTTCACAAATGGAAAATATGCCTATATGTTTAAACAAAAAAGCAAGAATTTAAATTTCTTGAATTTTTTTATTAACAACACATATAAGGTTAAATGTGTTATATTATTGGTATAACTAATTACCTAGATATTAGTTTACGAGATTAAAAAAAAGATTTCAGCTAAATTTCAAATATTATCCTTTCTATCATTAAAGACATTAATGATGACAAATTTTTAACTGTCAGTTTGGATGGTACATTAACATTGTTAAATAATTTTTATATTTTAAAAATCAATTTTTATATATAACTATAACAGTTCTATGGAGCTACGGAATTTGAACCCTCAAACTTAAAAAGATTTGGAGAAAATGAAATTTCAATTTCTACAAATATTTGTATGTGTTAGCTGTAGCTACCCCCTTAAGTGACTCAAATTTTTACACATATCGGAAAGAAAGTTCTCCACCAATGTCTGACTCGTTTACAAGGTGGGAAGTTAGAGAAAGAGCAGGATCATTCATGTTCATATCGCTGTGGTTGAGACGACATCTGAAGTCCGATTATACGTTAACCGAAACCCCTTACAAACCGAGGCATGTTGGAGTGCCATCTAATTCCATTCTACATCCCTGACCTTATTCGCTTCTTCGCTGTTCAACCCTGCCGGCTGCAATTACGTATGACTAATTCTCGGAAAGAGCTGATCCTCTGACTACACAATGATGTAGGAACCTACCAAATAGACCTTCTATTTCATTCTCTGTGATGCGGCGCAAAAACACGATACAGTTTCACATATTCAAAATATGTCTAATAATCAGTATGTTTCTATGAAATCTCACTCATAATTCTATGGTTATTACTTACCAATTTTTATTGAAATTAGCGGGTATTACGCAGTTGTTGACATTTCAGTTTAGTCCTCTCTATAAGCAAAGTTTTTCACGTATCATCATAAATAAGATACATGCATGGAAACTGTCCGTAAACATGTATCTAACAGAAATTATTGAATTTAACGACGTAGAAAGCAATCTGAAGTTTTTCTGTGTTATGAAACACAGCAGCAGTTAACAGTGAAATTATACGCTTTAATAGGAATTTTAAACATTCGCATGATACTTCGTATTTAGAAGTATTTAAATGTTTTTGGAGTTGATTGGTGTATGAGATCATAGAGATAACTGAAGTCCACACTTAACGGTGGCGTTTTTAGTGAACATAATTACAATAACTCTGTTCCAAATAAGAATATTGCCTCTGACTGTAGTACACTTAATAACATTTAATCGAAATTATCTAATTGGTTGCGGATATGTTTAGCACAAATACATAATTTTTTTCACACAAGAACATAGAAGACAATGCAGAACGAGATCTACCAGTGTTTGTTTATATCTTCTTCTGATAACTATTCCTTTTATAGAAACTTTTCAATTTTGCGGTTTTATTAGTTATGTTAATGACAGTGAAAAGAATTTCATGTTTTCAAATATAAGATGGCTTGTGCATTTGACGAATATTAACAAAATACTCAGAGTTTGAAGGTCTCACCTTAGATTTTAGGGTTTTGTAACCGATGGAAAACAAAGCCCACGCGTTGCCACTAAATTGTTTGTCCTTCTATAACAAACCTCAAGCTCCGATCTGGTATAATGGTTCACTCTTGAAATTTGCTTATGTTACCTGTTGCGTAGAAATAAAAACAAACATTGAGTTTAAAATTTTGTAAAATCATATTCTAGAATCCAACACAAATAAAGTATTAGAAAAACAATACTCCAGATTTTGGATTATAGTTATATTAGGAATATTTCAATTTTATCTGTAAAATTGAAGAAATAATAGTCAGCGAAAGTTGTAACTTTTAGAAATTGTTCATACCACACATTTAAAAAAAACATTCTTAGCTCAAAGCTTGAAATTTTCTCTCATTATTGACTACATTTCAATATATACACTTCACATAGTTTTGAAAAATCAAAGCAAATTTTTTTATTTGGGTATTTTTGTTATATAATAATTTTATATCATTTAAATGCTCTTTATTCAAAGTGTATGCATTGCGTCTTAATGATTGGGGAACTAGTACATACTGTGTGAAATAATGATTATAAACAAAAAAACTGTCCCAGCGTTACTAATGGCCAAGTGGTGCTAAGTTGGATTGGGGGGGGAGTGATGTGCGACAAGCTGTTCTATTCACCGAACACTGGTTGTTAATATGTGAAAACTTTGAGGCCATTTCAAACGATTTGTTGATGAACTCATAGCAATGATACATCCATATAACATTCAGATAGTACTATTTAATCATCTTCCATAAAGTGATATAATATTTATTATTGGAACTTGTTTAACCGATTTATTATTTCTACATACTTAGGACCACTGGAATACTTTTTTACGGCTTTGTTAATATATTGTGAAATGGATTGTAAACGTCAATCTCGTACTCATCACATAATGGGTAATAAGTAATAACAGTTGCATAGAGGAGGCATTCGTGAATGCATTTTATGAAATTTCGAATGGATTTAACTCATTTAAATTTTGTCTCTGGATTTCTATAGATTGATTCCCGAGGATATGGGAAAGTTGCTTTTAAAACTACTTTACTTTTATGCCAAAAACTTCCGTTTGAGTTATAAAATCCATATTTATTACTAGCGTAAGGAACTCTGACTGGATGAAACTCGCCTTGTACATGTCAATTGTTTTTAAGCATGACGCAAGTTGCTGTCCCTTCACTCCTATGAACCAACAGACTGCTAAATTTTTTGCATGAACAGTAGGGAACGACGACATCTGCAAAGGTCAGATCACCAAAAAGGGCATAAGTAAAATCACTTTAACTTTGTTCACTAACAAAAACCCATCATACGTTGATAAAGTACAGTTCGTCTTAATAGTTCCCAGGGTTCGACGTTTGTTTCAGTAATCTTCTAACATTATTAATTCAGTTTTTTTAAATTTTATCAGTGTTGACCGGAGTACCGATTGTTCTTTGCTGTTTCTTCTAAAGGTCTATACTCGTCACAGACGCTTAAATACAGTATGCACTCTAGCTGAAGAGGGCAATTAAGGATTATTTGTCACAAAAAATTGATATTCATTGTTAACTTCCAAAATATATTCTCGCAGCCAAATTGCTTAGATTATGGCATATAAAATTCGGGTTTACTCCATTAAATAATTGGTGAATTCATTTAGTACTTTTATTGGCTAGACTACCGATTATCAGTTCTGTCACGTACAATCACGGCGATGTATGAAACTAATGAGTAACATTTTATTCTCTTCTCTATGCTAGGTAATTCATGCGCAATTGTAGAATTAGCTCCGCATGATTATTTTAATGAATACAAGTAACGGCATCTGTAGTAAGAATAACTTAAATATTCACACACCAATAACGCTTCAAAGTTTTTGGCTGCTACTTATATAATTCTAAAGTAAGCTTACCGGACGTTCCCGTTTGCCGTTTTTTTTTTACTGCTTAACAGTGAGGTTTTTAGAGACGGGAAAGAATAGGGGGCAAGGAATAGGAAGATATTTGGCCGTGGCCTTTTTGAAGGAAGCATCCCGGCATTTGCCTGGAGTGATTTGGGAAACCATGGAAACCCATATCTGGATGCCCGGACGGGGATTCGAACCAGCGTCCTCCCGAATGCGAGGCGAGAACGCTAACCATTACCATGCTCGGTAAACTTAAAAACAGCTGAATTGATTTTGTCGGGATTTAAAACTGTGTGCTTCTATAAAGAGCATTGGAAATTAGAAGCGGCGGGACTAAAATGGGAAACGTATTGAGCTATTGAAAGCAAATGCCGACAGAATTTTTCTGTTTGTTTTAAATTATACGTGTGCCAAGTTCCATCAAAATAGGATATAAACTACAGCTTTGTATAAAGAACATGATAAAAATTAAATGGGTGGAGAGAAGGAGAGGTGTTGTGTTTCTGGAAACCATTTGTAGACAGTATTTTTCTGTTTGTTTTAAAGTACACGTGTGCGAACTTCCATCAGAATCGGATAGAAACTACCGAGCGTGGTGGGTGAGTGGTTAACGCTCTGGCCTCGCATTCGGGAGGACGCCGGTTTGAATCCTCGTCCGTGCATCCAGATTTGGATTGTCCATGGTTTCCCCACATCACTATAGGCGAATGACAGGATTCTTTCTTCAAAAGGCCATGGCGGAATTCCTTCACGTTACATATTCCCAGTCTTTACCGGCCTCTAATCACCACGACGTTGACGAGGTTTAAGGCAATACGCAAAAAAAAAATTAAAGAAACTTTACTTTGAATAAGTAACATTGACAATAATTAAGGGGATGGAAAGAGATAGAGAGGTTGGGTTTTTGAAGAGTATTATTTTCTTTGTTTTAAAGTATATGCGTGAAAGTTCCATCGCCATATAAAAATAATATAAAAATTGAGTGGTGTAATGGGGGGAAGGGTGTGGTATTTAGAAATTTTTCTTGTCCGAAAACTTCTCCATTAAACAATACAAATATGTGCCAACTTTGATGGTGATCAGTCAAACTGTGTATGCTGTAGCTTTTAATATAGAACCATGACAAAAATTAAGGGGTGGAAAGGAAGAGAAGGGATAGGCTTTTACAAACTCAGTATTTCTTTTTTAGGTATACATGTGCAAATTTTCATAGAAATCGGATAAAAATATGGGTTTGTATAAATAATATGCGTTCTATTAATCTCAGATATATACCAAGATCCATATTTATATATAACTAGCCTCGTACCCGCGACTTCGTACGCGTGGATTAAGATTTTTTTGCCAGAATTAAATATAGTAAGTTGTTGGTAACGAAGGATTAGTCCCAAACAATATCGAGTCGGCATAATATGACAGGAAAGCTATCACTATATCATTCTACCGCCGAACCTGCCTCTTGAAGAGAATTAATTTCCAACATATTTCTGTCACTATTCGATAAGATCTCAAAATTTCGTGACTACAACTGTTAATCATACTGGAAAAAATATCCTGTTCACAACAATATAGCCAATTAGTCATCAAAACGTAACAAAAAGACAGAGAATTACTTCCGTATTTATAATAATATTACTGTGGTTCACACTCACACACTGACTGTGAACAACACCTGAGGGATCATTATAACGTAAAAAATGTACACCTACAACATTGCAAGACTACCTACGATTTGCCTCGCATTGCGCCCCTAACTTTCTAATATCTACAGTTTAACATTCAATACGAATAACCTACGACCCAGGCCTGACTCTTACGATGAAAAACAATTTTTAAAAATCTGATCCCCGACGGAGATTTCAACCAGAGACCACGACATTCGTAAGCAAGCTCTTTAGCCACTGAGCTTCCAGCTCACTACACGGAAACACGGTCTGAAGACGTGCATATCCAACGTGTCTGTCGATCGCCGTATTTCCAAGTTATGAGAATCAATTGCCAACATATTTCTGTCACCATTCGATAAGGTCTCGAAATTTCGTGACTACAACTGTTAATCATACTGGAAAAAATATCCTGTGCCCTTCATACAGATTTCCTTATAAAATTCCATCACAACGATATAGCCATTTGGTCGTCATAACGTAACAAAAAGACAGAGACTTACATCTCTAATTATAATAATAATATTACTGTGGTTCACACTTACACACTGACTGCGAACAAAACCTGAGGGATCATTATAACGTAAAAAAGTATACACCTACAACATTGCAAAAATAGATACGATTTGCCTCGCATTGCACCCCTAACTTTCTAATATCTACGGTTTAACATTCAATCCGAAATAACCTACGGCCCAGGCCTGACTCTTACGATGAAAAACAATTTTTAAAAATCTTATCCCCGAAGGAGATTTGAACCGGAGACCACGACGTTCGTAAGCCAGCGCTTTCGCCACTCAGCTGCCAGGCCACTACGGGGAAACTCGGTACGGAGTCGTTCACGTCCAACGTGTCTGTCTACCGCCATATTTCGAAGTTATGAGACAAATGTGTTATTTATATAGATAATTTTTCAACCAGATATAGACAGTATTTTTCTCCTTGTTTCAAAGGATAAGTGTGCAAAGTTTCATCCAGAACGGATAAAAACTGTGGATTTGTATGAAGAACAAACAAAAGAAAAAACCAACAAACCAACAAAAAACATACCTCCATCTTTATATATAAAGATTACTGTGGTTCACACTTACACACTGACTGCGAACAAAACCTGAGGGATCATTATAACGTAAAAAAGTATACACCTACAACATTGCAAGAATACCTACGATTTGCCTCGCATTGCACCCCTAACTTTCTAATATCTACGGTTTAACATTCAATCCGAATAACCTACGGCCCAGGCCTGACTCTTACGATGAAAAACAATTTTTAAAAATCTTATCCCCGACGGAGATTTGATCCGAAAACCATGACGTTCGTAAGCCAGCGCTTTAGCCACTCAGCTGCAAAGCCACTACGGGGAAACTCGGTACGGAGTCGTCCACATCCAACGTCTCTGTCTACCGCCATATTTCGAAGTTATGAGACAAATGTGTTATTTATACAGATAATTTTTCAACCAAATGTAGACAGTATTTTTCTCCTTGTTTCAAAGGATATATGTGCAAAGTTTCATCGAGATCGGATGAAAACTGTGGATTTGTATGAAGAACAAACAAACAAACCAACAAACCAACAAACAAACAAACAAACATACATTCATCTTTATATATAAAGATCTTATAATGTCAGTATTGCGTTCGATGTTTACTCGTCTAACAAACTTAACGTCATTTGTTACTGGTTTTAATTTCAGGAATGGCGTTATGCATTACTACATAATCCGAATAGTCCCCTCACTTACACAAAAACATACCATTTGACTGTACACTCCTGGAAATTGAAATAAGAACACCGTGAATTCATTGTCCCAGGAATGGGAAACTTTATATACACATTCCTGGGGTCAGATACAACACATGATCACACAGACAGAAACATAGACACAGGCAACAGAGCATGCACAATGTCGGCACTAGTACCGTGTATATCCTCCTTTCGCAGCAATGCAGGCTGCAATTCTCCCATGGAGACGATCGTAGAGGTGCTGGATGTAGTCCTGTGGAACGGCATGCCAAGCCATTTCCACCTGGCGCCTCAGCTGGACCAGCGTTCGTGCTGGACATGCAGACCGCGTGAGACGACGTTTCATCCAGTCCCAAACATGCTCAATGGGGGACAGATGCGGGGATCTCGCTGGCCAGGGTAGTTGACTTACACCTTCTAGAGCACGTTGGGTGGCACGGGATACATGTGGACGTGCATTGTCCTGTTGGAACAGCATGTTCCCTTGCCGGTCTAGGAATGGTAGAACGATGGGTTCGATGACGGTTTGAATGTACCGTGCACTGTTCAGTGTCCACTAGACGATCACCAGAGGTGTACGGCCAGTGTAGGAGATCGCTCCCCACACCATGATGCCAGGTGTTGGCCCTGTGTGCCTCGGTCGTATGCAGTCCTGATTTTGGCGCTCACCTGCAAGGCGCCAAACACGCATACGACCATCATTGGCACCAAGGCAGAAGCGACTCTCATCACTGAGGACGACACGTCTCCATTCGTCCCTCCATACACGCCTGTCGCGACACCACTGGAGGCGGGCTGCACGATGTTGGGGCGTGAGCGGAAGACGACCTAACGGTGCGCGGGACCGTAGCCCAGCTTCATGGAGACGGTTGCGAATGGTCCTCTCTGATACCCCAGGAGCAACAGTGTCCCTAATTTGCCGGGAAGTGGCGGTGCGGTCCCCTACGGCACTGCGTACGATGCGACGGTCTTGGCGTGCGTCCGTGCGTCACTGCTGTCCGGACCCAGGTCGACGGGCACGTGCACCTTCCGCCGACCACTGGCGACAACATCGATGTACTGTGGAGACCTCGCGCCCCACATGTTGAGCAATTCGGCGGTACGTCCACCCGGCCTCCCGCATGCCCACTATACGCCCTCGCTCAAAGTCCGTCAGCTGCACATACGGTTCACGTACACGCTGTCGCGGCATGCTACCAGTGTTAAAGACTGAGATGGAGCTCTGTATGCCACGGCAAACTGGCTGACACTGACTGCGGTGGTGCCCAACCGCTGCGCAGCTAGCGCCCTTCGACGGCCAACACTGCTGTTCCTGGTGTGTCCGCTGTGCCGTGCGTTTGATCATTGCTTGTACAGCCCTCTCGTAGTGTCCGGAGCAAGTATGGTGGGTCTTACACACCGGCGTCAATGTGTTCTTATTTCAATTTCCAGGAGTGTATTTTCATCAATTTTATTTAATGTATTGTTCATTAATTATTGAAATGAATCATTTTTGACCGAACGTGCTGGGTGAGCGGTAACACTCTGGCCTGGCACTAGGGCGAGCGAGGGTTCGAATTCCCACCTGGGCATCCAGATTTGGGTTTTCCATAGTTTCCCCAAATCACTCCAGGCAAAAGGCCGTGGCCGAATTCCTTCCTGTTACTTGTCCCCAGTCCTTTCCCGCCTCTAATGACGTCGATGTCCACGAGGCGTAAGGCCATAAAGAATGAAAAACCATCTTTGGACACAGTAGGGACTACCGTCATGCGTTATACATTAAGAATGCACGTGCAGCAATGTTCTGCGCAGGTGTACCTAAAGTTCTGCGCATGCGCACGTGACGATACTGTGATGCAAGCAGCTGCGGTAATGTTCGATGTCACTTAAGCTCTTGTTAAACTGTGGACCAAATTAGATGTGAAACATATACTACCTGTTTCAGTAACCATGAAGTTTTTACTATAAAAGCATATGGTACAAATTCACCAAATACAATGGAAGTAGAATAATAATAATAAATAGCAATGTAAATTAATATTATTATTTCTAATAATCTTCACAACAATATAATATTTGAAAAAAACCTACATAAAATAGTTTTTATTAGTTCTAAATAAAAAATTTATTTACCTGGTGTCTCTCGCATCCTATTGATTGTGAGAACAACTATCAGATAATGTTGTCCAAGGTGATCTCCAACACACAGGCTCTAAACACAAAATACAGACTAAGGCTCGATCCAATACTCTATAACCTAAAGAAATTTGCTTTAACTTCTTTTTAATGGCTTTCGGCATCTTAGGCCTTACAGCCAGCTCGATGAACTATTTCCTGCTAATTAGAAACAACCACAGGACGGACATGACATTCACAAACGCAATACCTAAACACCAATTCCCGCGGCCGGACTCGAATCGGCAACCTTCGGCACGTGGAGCTAGTAATCGCTTTATTGACAATTTGTTACTTTTTTGCCGAGTGAAGTTTGTGTTTACTGCAATAAACACAGTACCATTTGTTCACTCGATGGCGAGAGAAGGATCAAAAGGTACAAACCAAAAAAAAAAAAATCACCTCAAAAGTATAGAGAAAAAGTTGGTTTGACCCACAGGAGTTTCCATTCTTGCGAGTGTACACACTGATACAAGCAAATTAATTTTTATTTTTCAATTCTGCATGGGATTACTGGAGACCGCTATTCCGCGTCATAGTACTGCGATAATCTAACGCAAGACTCCGCTGGAAATACATTTAGCAGTGTCATGTTAGTCCATGGTGCATTGCAAACTAATTTTTACTTGAAAATAATGTCCCACGGTGAGTTACAACCGAATCACTGCTGGAAAATAGTACGTCTTTCGATTGACTACCGCAGCATAATGACAACGTTGTTGTAGCGGAATCGCAATGTCCAGTAGACCCGACATTTCCTGTGTCCTCATGAAATAATCCCTGGACCTTGTTCAGAATGCAATGAATTTTCCTCCAGCGGTATACGAGGAAAGGACGGATATATCTCACAGTACAAAAGGCAATGACTGTCCTCTCCCTTTGCAGAGTGCAATTACCGGTGTCGTCGGGTCAGTGTGCCGGCTTGGCTAGCGCCGTAGCGGGAGTGCTGTTTACTGTTCCCTGTCTCTCCACAGACGTGACAATGGCCTCTTTGTTTCCTGCCACTTCACATCAGACGCTGCCAATGGAGGCTCCTCTGTGGCTCCCAACTCTCTCACTTAAACTACCCTTTCAAACGTGAACAAGTGTTTTTACAATCGCTGTTATTATGGATAGGGTGTACAAATGCATTGCCGTTCACTTAAATATACAGTAATATGAAAAGAGAAGAACAAACAAAAAAATCAGGGAAATTGAATTCTACAGAATTCCACACTAATATATAGAAAAAAAATTAAGTAAGGAGTACTGAAAACATGGAGCAAACGAAGGCAGTAAGAAATTTTAATTTTCAGACTAAAATGGAAAAACAGTTAAGGGAACGAGGCAAAATAGAACTGAATTTCTCTCATAATTTTATTCCGGGGGCTGCTGTTCAAAGACTATCTGGGGAGGGAAAGAGAGGGTACAAACATGGAACCTGACTTTCAGGCCGTCTTGGTTACGGGTTTTAGACGGTTTTTCGAAATAACTACGAAATGTAGGAACCCTCCACAATTCTGCCTCAATATTTGATCATTTCGCAGACAGAATAACATCAACAACACAGAACATACGGGTAACACCATTCACAGGCAGACATGCTCTCAAGGGCGTAGCCAGGATTTTGTTTAGGGGGGGGCAGGCAAGAGAAAACTGATAATATGTATGCTAAAAAAACTTATTAATGTAATACATATATATTGTATTAATTGAATAATTAATTAATATTATTATATTTTAATTAATTATAATTTAATTAATTAGTATATATAATTACACTAATAATAATTTTCGAGCTACTTCATCTGCAATTTTATCACAATTTTCTTCTAAAAGTTTTCTGTGTACACCAAGCAGGTCAGTTGGATCTCCAGAATATTTCCATCTTATTTAACTCTTTTATAAGGTCTAATTCTTTAACATTTTCCATTGTCATACCCTTGTCCTTCCATAGTTTATACCATAGTGCGACTTCATAATCAAACAATTTTAACTTGTAGCATTGGCTAAAAAATCGTGATTTTTTTTTATTTTTTTTAAATCAACCAATGACTTACTTAAACTTTAGCTGGGATGTAGCTAGGGACTACAATCCAGCAATGTGGGATCCGGCATCATTTGGCAGTCTGGCGAATCCAGCACCTAATTAAGCGGATCCGCAATCCGTAAAATGGGGTGAAAACATGTTTCAGTCTTCGTTACCGTTTCTCCCTGTCGTCACTTTCCGGTCCGTCTCGTTCTTTACCGGTTGTATCGCCCCGTTTAACTGTATCTTTCAAGTTGACATTTTACTCACGGCAACAAATGTGTGTTGTGTGTTTGTGTTGTGTGCAGTACTGTAATTTGAGTTATGTCATCCTATGACAAAACTAGCTCCCAGATCGTACACACAGAAAAGATACAACTAGAGATGTTTCTGAGGAGTAAGTAAAAACAATACAAAAAGAAGGTTACAGCTATTGACAGATATTTCTTAATCTAGTGCATAAATGATGTGTTAAAATGTTTTTCTCATAAACTGAACTTCATTGTATTTCAGTTATTTCTTTTCAAAAAGTGGATTTCTATTTCCTAATTCTGCTAATTCTACTGGGTGTTACAAAAAGGTACGTCCAAACTTTCAGGAAACATTCCTCACACACAAACAAAGAAAATATGTTATGTGGACATGTGTCCGGAAACGCTTACTTTCCATGTTAGAGCTCATTTTATTACTTCTCTTCAAATCACATTAAACATGGAATGGAAACACACAGCAACAGAACGTACCTGCGTGACTTCAAACACTTTGTTACAGGAAATGTTCAAAATGTCCTCCGTTAGCGAGGATACATGCATCCACCCTCCGGCGCATGGAATCTCTGATGCGCTGATGCAGCCCTGGAGAATGGCGTATTGTATCACAGCCGTCCACAATATGAGCTCTAACATGGAAAGTAAGCGTTTCCGGACACATGTCCACATAACATATTTTCTTTGTTTGTGTGTGAGGAATGTTTCCTGAAAGTTTGGCCGTACCTTTTTGTAACACCCTGTATAAGATCTATGATGACAAAGTTTTCAAATGACATAATTGTTCAGTTTGAATATTACAAGAAACAATTGCGAATATTTTAGTCGAATGTTTGATGAGTAGACGTCCAAAACAAAAACAAAAAACAAAACAAAAAAAATCACCTATATTTAAGGCGAGACCACACGCTTGCTAAACCTCGCCAAGCCGTCACAAATTGAAACGTGTGGCTAGGGCGTTTGACTTGACTTGTGTAGGCTGCCACTTGTGGCTGATCCAATCAAGTGTGTTTTTTGGCACAAATCTAAGAAAGTTTGCGGCAAGTGCTTGTAAAGCGCCTACTCGTTTCTGCGGACTTGATACACTTTGTGCACTGACGGTGGACAGACATGCGTTCCTGTTTATTGTGATAGAAGTGCCGCAGGAAAAATGAGTAATTGGTTTAACAACGATATTTCACATTCCTTGAATGCTAATATTCAAAATCAGCATATCTCTTCCGGCAGAAGTTATCAAGATGGCTCATAAAGAAGCGTGGACACCGAGGGTAGTGGGTGAGCAATTAACGCTCTGGCCTCGCATTCGGCAGGACGCCGGATCGAATCCTCATCCGGGCATTGAGATGTGCGGTTTCCATTGTTTCTCCAAATCACTCTAGACGAATGCCGGGATGCTTCCTTCAGAAAAATGCCAAATCCGAATTCTTTCCCATTCCTTGCCCCATGTCCTTTCCCGCCTCTAATGACCTCGTTGCTGACAAGGCGTAAAGCCATAAGCAAAATAAAAAGTCATTAAAGTTATTTTCCATACATTTTCTGCAGTCAAAAAATAATTGATACAGACATTATAATACTGTAAATACAATAATTATTATACACTTTCAATTATAAAACAATAATTTCATATAGGCCCCTAATTATATTAAATGAAATACATACATGAAACTACATACTAAACATAGGTAAATGAATGAAATTATACCTGGAACGGTTTCTATGGATTTTTAACATCCACCATCTTCTTCGCTGCCTTTCTCGTTGTATTTTCATTTTCGTTTAAATTTTTATGATAAATATAGGTTAAGCAAAAATTTATATCCAATACAACATCGAAGTCCCTCACGCTTACTTCTCCAAAACATAACAGCGCATTCGCAAGCGTGTGGCTGTCAATGTTCGGCTCCCCACAATTAACCAAGCGTTTGTAAAGGTTTGGAGTTTTCGGCAAGTGCCAAGCGTGTGGACCCGGGGTTATGTCCACCGCAAAGAAACACATTTTAATATCAGCTTGCTTAGAATACAGGGTTCGTGCACCACGGAGCCTTGCATCAGTTTGGTCAAGGAACGATTGACAGGCTTTGGTGTTGCTGTTGAAATTGCTGTTATCGGCAAAAGATCTAATGGAACAAGCGTCATGGAAAACGTTCTGCCTTCGTACCTGCAATTGTACTTTTCACACAGCACACAATTGGCAGTTGTCGATATTTTATACCCTTCCCCCAAAAAAAAAAACACTGAAAGAAATTGAGAGAATAGAAAAAACTTTCACTCGGACATAGACCACAAAGACCTGGACGCCACAATTGAAGCAAAAAGCGTGATCGTAGCACTGGATATTCCACATAGGTGTTCCCAGATATAATGATCTCAAAAAAGTGCAGAAAGTTGCTAAGTTTTTCAATTTTTTTAATTTATGACCATTTGAATCAAACCAACGAATGAGGAGGCGGAAAGGGCTTTCTCAGCTGCTGGCTATATATGAAATTCTTTGCAAATAAAGTTATAATTGGATATTTTTAAAGTGACAGAAAGTTCGAGTAACAAATTAATTAGACTATACTAGCAGAGGCAAGTAAGTCTGCAACCAACAATGATTAAATTTTAATTTCAAATTAGTGGCTTTAGCATCTACAGAAAATTTATTTTCAGGAAGGTACCCAGCAACTGGGCTGTAACACAGTATGTAGCAGTATAGGTACGACCACAGAACGAGAAACAACTTGACCGTTGTACCGACCCAACTCATATCCGAGCACCTAGGACAAATATACTGTAAAGTCAAGAGTAATAAATATTTTGTCACAAATTAGCTCTTACATATCGACTTTTTCACAATCGCTTGATAGTAATCTTCTTGTCTTCTTCTTTATATCTTTCTTATTATATATAAAAATCAATGTTTGTTTGTTCGTCTTCTATGCATTCCTATACCATTTATCAGATTGCAATGAAACTTTGGAGAGTTTTCGAGTGTGTATCTGCGAAGGTTCCTGTGAAAAAAAAATTCCAAAAAGTCACCCCCTATTCCCCATAATTTAGGCAATACCACATTTTTTATCCGATTTAGATAGGAATTTGTACACTTATACTTCAAAATAAATATAAAAATACTGCCTACATACGGTTTCCGAATATTCATCCCCTCTCCCCCTTTCCACCCCCATTACCCTATAATTTAGGCAATACCACATTTTTTATCCGATTTAGATAGGAATTTGTACACTTATACTTTAAAACAAACAGAAAAATACTGCCAATATATAGTTTCCGAATATTCATCCCCTCTCCCCCTTTCCACCCCCATTACGTTTTTTACCCCATAATTTAGGCAAACCACATTTTTTTATCCGATTTAGGTAAGAATTTGTACACTTATACTTTAAAACAAACAGAAAAATACTGCCTACGTATGGTTTCCGAATATTCATCCCCTCTCCCCCTTTCCAACCCCATTACGTTTTTACCCCATAATTTAGGCAAACCACATTTTTTATCGGTTTAGATAAGAATTTGTACACTTATACTTAAAAACAAACAGAAAAATACTGCCTACGTATGGTTTCCGAATATTCATCCCCTCTCCCCCTTTCCAGCCCCATTACATTTTTACCCCATAATTTAGGCAAACCACATATTTCATAAGATTTCAATGGGAATTTGCAAACTTATACTTTGAAACAAACAGAAAAATACTGCCTGCATATGTTTTCCAAAGCGCATCCCCTCTCACCCTTTCCAACTGAAAATGAATGAAACAGCAGTTTAAAATTTATATGTAAATATTTTTTCATTTAATCTATGTGCCTACTCAAGTCCAGCAATAGTGAAGCATTGCCGGGTCAGCTAGTAAAAATAAATAAAATACATACGAATGCAGATAATTATAGTTATTAAATAAAAGTCGTACTTTTTGTATGTACTGTATGTAATACTATATTAAAAGCCATCGTTAGCCTTACGGAAAATACAAATTAATTACTTTAAAGAACAGATTATTAGCGCGCTCTCTGGTTATATCACAGTATAAACGATCGGATGCGTTGTGTGCGGGTCGAGTCAGCCTGAAATCTATCGGTATTTAATCGCAGTTAAGACGGGATGTCTTTGTTCGAGTTGGCTCGCGCGGCACAGCGACTGTTTGTTGCCATGGATAACAAAAACGGCCGCCTTTTAATACAATTGTACGGTGACAAATTTTTTTATGTAATAGCAAATATGCAGCCTAATCAGACTCAGATGGTATCACCTCCATCACTACCACAACCGTCACTTGAAACTCCAATCAACAAATCTATAGAATCGCCAAATGACAGAATCAACATAATACCTTTTACCTAAGTAAGGAGTAAGTTCTCGTTAAGAATGGCAACAGAAAATTGAATAGCAATAAAAAAATTAGTACTAAACGGTTGCTATTACCTTATCTTTGACCATTCTTTCAGAGCTTCGCATAGTGCGCCAGAAACATCTGAAACTGTTCAAATAAATGATTGTTTTGACTCTCGAAAAAGGTAATGCAGGTTAGTACACGAGTCTCCAATTACTAGAAATCTTGAAGTCACAGCGTTTATCAGTAACTGAAATGTCTCCCGAAATTGAATGCACTGGCTCAATTAATTATTTTAGAAACTCTATGATTGTCAATCTCGTAAAATTTGTTAATTTATATCCTCGATGGTTTCATATCTAATGTCTTCCATGAGTTTCTCGCCACACTGTATTCAATTAAAATACAATTTCCATATCCACCAAATCTTTTTTCGTTTAGGTTTCTAGTATACAGTGTGTCGGATCACAGTGAAAGTTGCGGCTATTCGCGCACGTGAAATGTCCACTGTGGCTTCACAAAAAGACAGTGCCTGGATAATGGGTTTGGCGCGCTCGAACATGGCTCGCGCAGCAGCCGCTCATACTCAATACGCAGCTTAGGGACTGTCCATAAACCACGTAGCTCCATTTTGGCCTCCTGTGAACTCCCCTCCCCCCCACGTAGCCCAACGTGTCTTTTGTCTCTCCCCCTCCCCCCAAGTAGCTTTTTCTCATAATGATTCCTGAAGTCATTTTTGTACTGTTTTCTCTTGTCAGGCTATCATAAATTACAAGCGGGGATAATAAAATGACGGAAATAATTATTCACATGCTTCTGTATGTTCTCTATCTTGATATGAATGAAAAGCTACGTGGCCTGGCTCGGAAATCCCCCTCTTTTAAGTAGCCCAGCGTAGCTTTCCAGCCAACCCCTCCCCCTCTAGACCGAGCCACGTAGTTTATGCACAACCCCTTAAGGCCGGTTCACACTGTGCGGTTTTCACCGCAGTAGAAACTTAACCGTCGCCGCCTACAGAATTTGAGGTGTTTACATATTCGGCGGTAGAACTGTTGCTGCTATTACAGCGGTAAAATTTTCGCTGCTATGAAGCTGGCAAAAGATGACGTGGTCGGACGTCAGTACCTTTCTTTTGATGAACTGAGTTTCATTTTGTTAATTTAATTAATTTGGTGTTTATTATTTCGTAGTTAAGTTTTAAAATTGTTATTTTGAAGGTTCCATGGCCATAGAATAGGAAAAGAAAAAGCTAAAGGAAAACAGAATATTTGAGGAACGACGATACCAAGTTTTTCAATTATTTTGGGATGTTTATTTCAACAGTTGCTTGCGAAACTTAAGTACGGCATTCAAAGGAGGAATACCCAGTTGATGAATTGTATTTAACGTGTGGAAATGATGGAAATCTCCTTTAAGTAAGCAGTTTTCTCATGGGCCTACTATAAATAAACATTTAATTTCATATAATTCCAATCCGCTATATTTATTTTATGTTAATTACGGTGAAAACTTCTTGAGGTGAATATGTATAGATGTACAAAAAAAGTTTGAAAAATACACTATGCCTTATAATGGCTAAGACTTACATTTATTTGTAACTAATACATATACTTCACTGTGTAATCAACTATCAGTGTTGAGTTTATATTGCTTTTATACTTACAAGCACAATCGACTAGTTAAACTTTTGTGATTAGATTGTAATCTGTTAAGTGTTTTAATAACTATTACTTTACAAAGAAAAATCGAAAGTAAATGGCGAACATGATGCCGAAGTTACTGAACACCTTGTCTCACTGTATTCGTCACTGCTGTGTTAGAAGAAAAGAAGAAGAAGAAGAAAAGAGGAAAAAATGTCGATCCACAGAATTTCGAATGTTGAAAGTTTCCTTGGCAAATGTCTAACATATAAGGACACAGCTATATAGTATTAAACATCAAAATCTTTCTATAAAATGTGATTCAACATTTTTCAAACTCTAGTTGAAGCTCTAAAAATTTATTTAAATACGTGATCAAAAGTCCAAAAATCCAAATGCATTTTCCTCATTTTTCATTTCGTCAAAATCATTCCTAATTTCAAGGCACACTTCTTTCCAAGAGTTCCTGGTAGCGTTCCGATCTTTGAAAGAATCTATAATCTTAAAACTGCTAACGAAATGAGAAGATCAGTATCCATCATCACTTAACTTACATTACGATTTTTAAATTCAAAAAATATTAACTTTAACAGATTGAAAGCGCACAAGCGGTTAAAAAATCGCCGAGTGTGCAAGCGTCTATTTGACCAAATGGCCCACTGTCTGGATGGGGCGGTGAAATTACCGTCGAATGTAGTGGCAGCGCACGGCTGCATACCTGCCGTCGACGGCAGCTCTGCCGTGGGTGTAAGCCCAGTGTGTAAGCTCCCATTTGATCCCTCGCGCCATTACTGGAACGACGGCGACGGAAAACTTTCCGCCGCGGCCGAAACCGCCCAGTGTGTAACCGATCTAAGAGTCGTCAGCAGCGCCGTACGTGGCCCGTTGTTCTGCCTCGCTCTCGCTAACGTCTTTTTTCCCGCAAAAAGCAGTAGAAAGCAAGTTTAAATCGAACGAATTAATTTTTGAAAGTTACTTAACATTGTTTACTCTTCGGTTCGGCAGAACCCTGATCGAGCGCAAACCCGCGTCCAGCTAGGGGGGGGGCAGCTGCCCCCCCCTGCCCGTACCTGGCTACGCCCTTGCATGCTCTAACTCATCGGCAAACCATATACTCTCGAGGTCAACCAGCTGGAAAACAAAGTGGTATCTAAGATGGTCGATGAATTAATATGAGCGCGGCTTCGTAAACCACTTCATTGGTTTAATACAATAATAGAAAAACAGATACTAAACTATTTTTCTATATAGTTTCCCCTATTGTCTATAAATTATTTTTCTTCTACTGGCAGTTTTTACTCTTCATAAATGTTGTTGGACGTTTACTTTACTGTTTCGACTTGTACCTCGATGTAGATGCAAAATTTTTTCCACCTTACTCTCTTTAAGATGTCCAATGTAATGATAGTCACATCATGACAAAGTTGGATTATAGGAGGAATGATCCAATGCTCCCTATATGTCTGTGTTAGTTTTTGGCTAAGCAAAACGCTGCTGATCGGAATCTTCCGTGTATTCAAATCCGATGTTGTTAGTCCGACGCTCAAGCAGTAAATTGACTTTCAGAACACCTCTACTACAGTAGATGATGATCATGGTAGCAGCGACAACAGACTCATACATATTCGCCTTCGCCAAAAGTGCTTGGTCTTATTTCAATCAGTTCTGTATTCGACCACTTCATGGTCAGTTAATCAATAAAACTTTCAAGTTGTCCCTGTCTTTGAGCAAGCTGGACCCCACTGATGGATTTGGCAGGTTTAGAACCCTGCTTATACCCCGACACAAGGATAGATGCTGCGTAAATTCTGTTAGACAAATGCTTGGATCAACAACTTTAAAATATTAATTGAAGAACTAAAATGTCACCACACTGAGACCTTACAAGCGTGGACCTTTGCGTGATACCTGGCATACATAGTTCATTATTGACGAGTTACCGTGCCCTGTAGCGTGATGAAGAGTATGGGTCATCTCCTACAAATATAAATTAATTATTATGGATTTTAGTTTCACTAAACGTAAAAAACAAATGGAAATTCAATTATATCGATCTGGAGACAGGAAATAGTGGACGGATAAAGGTGGGTTCTCACGACAGTCTGTCTTGAGCTGGACGTGGCCAGTCATGTCAGTTAGGATGGGACAATAGCGGGGGCTTATCTCTAGCGAGGCGGTAGTAATCCCTGTGAAGACGCGTCCCCACGACGTCTTGTAACGAAGGCGGGACGGGACGAATACTCAGCAACACGCCATGGGAACGGGGCCGCCTCTGCAAGCGGGGACGAGACGCAGCTACCCACTCTGTGTCGGTAAACATCACAGGCGTCTGTAGCGGTGCGCTGTTGCCATCGGTTTGTAGCAGCGGTGCGCACCCCTTCTGTTGCTGTAAAGTGTTCTGTGCCAAACGACACTAGGTAACGTGGTGGGAAGGTGACGGCGAGGTAAAGCGAGGGCTAACGTGTGGCGCGCGCTCGTCCCTACACTTCGGCTAATGAGGTGCCCCCTCCGTTACAAGAGATCGTGGGAACGCAGCTTAAGAAGGATGACCACCGGAATTTGCCAGAAAAGAGCGTTGGATGGGTCGTTCACTCGATGTATATATATATATTTATATTTAATTGGGTTTTACAGGCTGTCAGATTGTCCACACTGTTAACCGTTCAGGCTGTTATACTATAAGCCTACCGGTCTGGTGGCTCAGTGGTTAAGGCGTCTGATTGGAGATCGAAAGGTCCTCGCTTCGAATCCCTGTCTCGGCGGAGATTTTCAAAGGAACTTAACCTGACCTTCAACTCTGGCACGGCTTGCTGTGTAATGTGAAGTACGACAGAACGCTTCCGTGTTTCGGATTCCGCGTTAAACTGTAGGTCCCCTGTGCTCGAATGGGTGGCCGGGTTAGGCTACGGTGGCCACGAAAGGGGTGGAATGCGCAGCCGCAAAAACCCTGTCACCAGGTCATTATGATCACACGAGCCTTAACTTTACTATAAGTGTAAAAATACTTGTCTTATGTTTTCTTTTTCACAATTACTAATGGTTATAACTGGTCGATCGTCGTAATCAATAGCAGATTTTTTGGAGTTGCTCAATTCCATATATTTATAGTGTACTGGAAGAAGGGTTGAGTAAGAGACACATCGTAAAATTTTCTTGTACGCGCATAGTGATCCGATCATTCCATGCTACATCATACTGTGTTAAAATATTTTAGTCTTTAGTTTTACTTTACGTTGCTTCCCGACGTCTTTACTCTTTGCGAGTTAATGTAGCTTGGATCAGAATTCTACTTGACATCTGCGGCATGTCATAAGATAGGAAGACTTCAGTATTTAATTATTAATTTACGTTCTTCCTTGATCGTTCATTTCCAACGTCGTTACTTTAAGTAATAGAATTGTAGTCGGTGCTATGGTTTCCTCTCAGTGAAAAGGAAAAGAATCGTCTATATTTTTACATGTTCCCTTCTTCAAATTTGTCCTTTACTATTCTAGAGATACAGTCGTCGTCCTGAGCCGGTGGTGTAGCTGGTTTGAAGGCGTCCCGAGGCTGCTGCTGTTGTTGCTCATCTCGGCAGGATATCTGACAGCGGCGGCAGGGTTCGCGTGACCCCCGAGAGTGCCATCGGCAGCAGAAAGAGCTCTATATATCTTTATTACTGGAGATTTGCAGATAGGGACGGACGGGAGAGCGGGGGACTCGATATTGGCCTCATGCATTATGAGGGACCCAGGGCGAGGCTTATCTCGGAGAGACGACCCCACGGCAATGACCGTAAAACAGGGGCTGGCCTGCCGGCTCGTTTACCTGCTAACAGTGTAGCCAACCTGATGAATAAGAAATCCACGGCCCAGAGGACACAGTTACGCAATATAAACAGTAAAATAAGCTCCTATCATCAAATTTAAGTTCATCTTACATTTAAAACATCGAACTGGAATTTCAACACCAAAATTACAGCGTAAAAACATATACGTTTTACCCATCAATTTTGGTGTAGGGACGCACAAAGTCACCGGGTTCAAATCACGGCGCGGCTCTGGTGTACAAACCGTCATTATCATTATTTTACTTTTTTTTTGGGGGGGGGGGATTTTTGTAATAATCTATGAGGGCCGGCGTTAGGATTCTCGGGCCCCGAGTAAGCTTTCTTAGCCCTTCCCCCACCCCTCTCAATCCATTTTTTTTAATTTATACTTTGGTTTTTGCTATAAAGTCAGAAAAATTTTAATCCAAAGTTAGGATGGGACAATAGCGGGGGCTTATCTCTAGCGAGGCGGTAGTAATTCCTGTGAAGCCGCGTCCCCCAACTAGGACTGTTGATAATATATCGATATATCGAAATATCGATATTATTTTTTGAAAATATCGATATTTATGAGTGATATTTTTTAGGACGATATATCGATATTTCGATACCAAAATCTGGATATCGGCTTCGATATTTTTAAAATAAGTTATCATTTTTCGTTTACTCTGAATGACACCATGTCTCTCAAATTTCTGTTACGCATAGAGATCAGCAAGCTTAAGTAAATCTTACTACGTTTCTATTATTAATTTAAAAGTTATATGTACCATGTCAGATGATGACAACAGTGAAGGCAAGGCATCGCTCGCCAGCACGAATCGAACGCGAGCCCATTGTTTGAAATTAACGTGTGGATTGTCCAGGGTAGTCCAACTAGTGTGTTACGGTCGCAGGAATAGTGGGAAGTGTAAATTACAAATAGTTGCTAATTAGAGAGCAAGAAAAATGAGACAACTCAGAATAAGCAATCAGCATACAAAACTAAAGGAAATACGACAAAAAATCATATGAAAAAAGTTATGTAACTTGGACATAATGCTGATGCTATGATAGCTAAACTTCTACCTAAATAAATGCCTCAATTGTATTACTTATCAATCTTAAAAATACACAAAATAATATTTGCCTCGAACGTCTTTCGAGATTTATAAATTTTATTAATCTCTATGAAACTTATAAAGCGCATAATAGTCATTTTTTTAAAAAAATCAACAATTATCATCACCAACAGAAACCATTCGAATCTGAAAACCTGATTAAGAACAAAATCAGCGGACAGCCTTATTTTTTCAAGGTTTGATATTATGAAATTGCATTTATCAAAGTATCGATATATCGATACTTTTTCCCGATATATCGAGAGCCGATATTAATACTTTTTAAACTATCGATATATCGAAAATCCGATGTTTTTAAAAATATCAACAGCCCTATCCCCAACACGGCCTTGAATCTATGCCACGGGTACAAATTTTCCACCTTAAGGACCATGTTGTGTACTTCATCGTGTTTGGTAGGCGGTCGTCTCTGCAGACAATTGTACAAAGTTTCTTTAAAACCTAAACTTTAATTTACATATAATGAAAAAAGTTCAAGAAGAATCGATAACAACTTTAAAACACCCAGTTGCTGCTAGTTTTTGTTTATATAAGAGAAATGACATATTTCCACTGCGAGAAGTTACTTACGTTTCATTGACCCAGATTCTGTCTGTCTGAATGAACGAGATTCACGGATAAACCGCCGCCTGGATTTGTAGGGGATTTAGAATAATGTGCAAGTAATCGTCCGCGGTATAAAGAGGTGTATGATTCATCTTGATGAGAAGTTCGAAAACTGAAAAAAATTCAAATAAAATTGTACACAAATTGATATCCTTTTCCAGCTCAAAGCGATTCGTTCAAAAACTACTGGTCAGATTTTGATGAGCTACAGAATTACGTACAGCCTTTATTCGCGGTGGTTATACAGGGTATGTAATCTTAGGCTTCCGCGGCCAGAGTCAGTTGATTCTTGGCTGTCCGGGTGGCGCCGCGTCATGTTTCTTGAAACCGACGTTTCGACCCTCATTCTGGGGTCTTCTTCCAGGGAAGAAACGTGACGCGGCGCCACCCTACAGCCAAGAATCAATTATACAGGGTATGTTACAATTTGTTGTGAAATCGGAAAGCTCAGAAATTTGAGATAAAATTTTAAATAATTTAGTTTATATTTTTCGTTGAACGCATTCACAAAAACGCTGCTTAGATACTCTGGCAGTATACGAGATGATTTCAACGTACGAGTGGCATCATATTAGTATCCTTCTTATTTCTCGCTGGAGATGTAATCGAACGAAGTTATAGGCAACAGTTAGTTTATAAATAATCAAACATGGAAACTAATTAAAGAATTACTAATCGACAGAAATTAATTTTGATACTCAATTTAATATTATGGATCAGAAATGTTTTGAATAGAACAAAACAGAATTATAAATAAGTCATTATGAGAGAGTATGGTCTTATATGGATCAGAAACCTGGACACTTAAAAACACATTAAGCTACATAAAATATTAGAAATGGATTTCTGGAAATATCGGCAAGAATTTCAAGGAAAGAAAAACTAAGGAATACCGAAATAATAAGGCTGATGGACGAAATGTACGAACGAAAAAGATTGGAATGGTATAACCATGTAAGAAGAATGGAACATACATAGAATAACAAAAATGTTTAGACGTGGGAACTTGAAGGAAGGAGAAGAAGAGGACGACTCAAGTTTACCTAGCTCCAAAGTGTAAAGACAACAATGAGAAGATTTGGTGCAGAAGAGGATGATACACAAGAGCGAAGTATCTGGAGAAATATTTTTAGAGGGTAAAGTCGAGTTCTGTGTTGGAGGAAAACCTCTGAAGTGAGGAAAATCTATTAAAATAACTGTTTCCAAAATCATGAGAAATCGACACGATCAATTATGCAGAAAAATGAATCAGCACTTTTAAATAAACAATTATGTAATTATACATTGAGTTTCACACTGCATCGCTGTAGTTGATAATTAATAGTAATGAATTTTAGGACATAATTCAAACATTCCTTCATATCCGCCTCGACAGACGAGCCGGATAAAATCTAATAAATGGCCGCAACTGACCCGTGAGCCGTAGTTTGGAAATCTCTGATTTATGCAGAAGCCGGAATGGTATTTAGTTTCATCTAACAAATTAGATTTCACAAACATAATACCCAATTATCAAAAAGAACTCATATGTTTCAAAAAAGACTTTTATCTGCAGGTTTCGTGCTTCGTCGACTTCAATCGGAACAGGGGAGTGATTACGCCTCAACGACATTGGGGTCATTAGAGACGGCCAAAGACTGTAAAAAAAGAATGGGACAGGACTGATTTAAAAGTAATCACGACGTAATGAAGGTATATCGCTAAAACAGAATATATCCTATGCATCCGCCCCTTTGCCGACTTCTTGTAGACGTGTCCTTTGATTCGTACCGTCCCTTTGCCAGTAATCTTCCGATATCGAACGGCATAACTCGACGACGATGGCTCTGAGTTGCGACAAATTTACTTATTTCCTTTTTTTTTATGTAACCTTACAGGATTAAGTTAAATGGAGTATTTGGGAGGGAGTGGGACCTTGGGACAAGTCCCGTTATGCTCGTATATGGCAGTTCACTTCTACTGAAGCCACTTCTGTTGGAGAGGAAATCAAATATTTTGTTGGAAAATTCAAAACGGCGACTACATAGCACCTGGAAAAGTCAACACCCACGCTGGCCGAGTAGTTTAAACCAAACACTGTAATCAAGAGATTCTCTGACGTTACAGCATTTAGATCCTTTCAACTTACTGGAGGTATTTCACAACCACACCGGAGTCTCTGATTCATTGTCACACTCTGTGTTTCTGTGAAAAGTCACGTGTCCTTCGCTTTTTGAGCAACATTCAAATCTTCCCTTTGTTTCCAATAATACAGCTTTAATCCAACAACCACGAGAAGATGCTATGGTATTCCGAGCGCAATATTGCACTCAAGTGCTGAGTGAGTCTGCATAATTGTCTGAAACCTCAAAGGCCGTACGGCACTACTGATCCGCTTTACCCGCAAGTTGGTGTTTCGTACACAATGATCTCACACTCTCTTTAGCTAACTATCTCGCTACGAACTGAATTCTTTTGTTATGTGTTGTAGCAGATAAACCTATTTTGTTTCCGAATTAGCGAAATTTTGTTCTTTATTACCTACATATGGAAGCTTTTTCAAATTGGTTTCGGTTAAATGTATTGGTTCCTCTGCATTGAACAAGGTAATATTTTACATTTCATCTTAAACTTTGCTTGATTTTCAAACAGTTCAATATATTTTTTCGTATTAAAAAACGAAGGTCAGAATTAGCATTTATTCTACTTTAGAGTATCGCAAAATTATTAAAATCGAAGGGCCATTCTCAAAACTTTTATCGTATGTAAAAATGCTCGCATAGCAGGACTATATTCCAGCATTGAGTGTGTAGATTCAGATTTTGTGACACTAACTTCTCAGGAACCGGCTTCGCTAGCGATGGTCGCTGGTTGGAATCCGGCCGAGGGCACGGGTGTTTAAGTGTTGTGTGTGTGTATGTGTGTGTTAATGTAGTGTCCACATTTAGAAGCTACTACAACCTACTGGAGAAACTGAAGAACTGCACGAATCTTGATCACATTCAGATGTCTGTATGGATTTTTTTTTAAAAAAAAAAAATATCCACAAGAAAACCTTTCGTGCTTTCGTGCTTTTCTTCGTTGCACTAACGGTTTGCACTCAACAGACCCCTCTCTCCCTCCGTCTATTTGGTTGGGTATTTAGTTAACAGTTATACAGACGTCAACGCTACTGGAAAGTTTTTCTAAGTGACTTAAAGTGAATGGGCTCTTGCAGTTGGCACAACTGCTCTTTACAAAAGCAAAAAATTGAATTGAGCAGCACAATTTTGTATATGCGTTCAAAGGTCTTTCATCTGTACAGAGGAAAGAACACAGAAAGAAATATTTATTTGAAAAATAATTTTTGGAATTAATTTGATCAGCACAACGGAAAAGAATACGTAATACATAACTGACATATGACGTTTTTGTCAGTTGTTTGTAGAAACATTTTTAATTGAATGGTAAAGCATTAAAAGATCCGGTGACAATTTCCCTATAAAACCACCATCCCAGTTGATGATCTTTTTTTTTTTTTTTTATCTTACATCATTTCAATGAAATTTAACTGCCAAGCTACGGTTGCCCTCTAATAATTTTAATTTTTAACTCCTTCATTGTTATTGGTAATTTTTTCAGAGTTCTGTTGATAACTCCCTTACCAGCAAAAGAATATTTTTACCCTCCCTTAAACCTGAAATCAAATGTTAACTCCTCCCTTCCACGTAGGCCTATTGTTTCTAATTCTTGCAACAATATTAATGCAAGCATTATTTCAAATAAATTATTATGTAAAAAAATGCAAATGTTATTTTACCATGCAACTGTTGCGGATTGTATCATTTGCTGCTGATCGCTGTTTATATCTTTGCGAGACATCATCAACAATCAAAATTTTACGGATAAAATATTTATCGTTTTCTCAAATGTTTACATGAATTAGTTTGGAGTACATTGAGCAAATTTACTTACTATATTATGTAAATAATATAAATAAAAATTTCAGTTGATGTCAAAAGACGAAAATGTTTCTAAAAATGACAAACTAAAGATAACAGCTGCATTATAATTGTTTTAGATAATAATTTATTAAGAAAACAAAACTTAGAGTTAAAAAAAAACTTTTTTTTTTTTCACAAATCTCATTCCTCCCAGGTAAAACCTGGGAGGCGGGCTGCTGGAGGATCCCAAGGATCCTTTTCAGCCAACTAACCTAATGGGAGGGAGGGGGGATGGAAGTCGGCCGTGGCCTTGTAGGGAACCATCCCAGCATTCGCCTTGAGTGGCTGGGGAAAACCTCAGGGTCGCTGATCCGGGTTTAATCCCGGTCCTCCCGAATGATAGGTAAAACGGCAAATTCGCCGTCCTCCTACATCGGTGTCTAAAGAAACTGATAATACGCCGCAACATAAAAGCATGTGATACCTATATCATGGGATGTTTGCAGTCATTTCCCTTGAAACTTTCCCTTCACTGTAGTAAATGTTCTGCCCATGTTTTCATTTGAGCCACCGAATTATTCTCTCTGAAAGCACTTCACAAACGAAGTAATTCTGTCCGCTCGTTTGCGGCCAGTTGTCTGTCAACGTAAGAGCCGCCCGTGTCTGAAATTCTCATGCGATCAGGGCTACAGTGAACCAACCACATGTCACGAACACCGCAACAGTAACGTGAAATGCTCATCTCCGAACCACGCAGCCCAGGCGCTAATTATCGTTAAAAAAAGTGTTCAGAGGACACTGTGTTGGTTCAAAGTTATAATTACAACCTACGTTCATTCGGAAACGATAACTGTATTTGCAAGTTGTACTGTTATTAGTATTAACCCAGTTTTCATGTAATTAGGTAAGAAAACTAGCGCGGGAGAGAGAGAATTGCAATTACAATTACAATTATGCACATGAAAATTATAAAATTTCGTTTTTTTCCTCCCTATCTCTTAATTTCTTCTTCGAAATACTGTTTATTATTATAAAAAATTAAAGGATTTTACTTTCTAACCTCTATCTGCATTGATGTCTTAATCTAAACGTGATACTTGTTAGAAATCAATTGAATCTTGTGATTCATGATCCTCAATTGCATGAGCCCAATTTGCATGTAAATAATGAATAATACGTCAACGCAATCGAATTATCTTCATTATCTTGGTTTCTTTTTCTACACTTATCTCCAAGCCATGTTTACCCATTCTTGTCGGCTATTTCCCTAATTCTGTTTCCAGATCCTGCAGTGTGTCCTCCCATATTATTATGTTATCAGCATTTGTTTATCACCTTCAGCTATGTTGAATCTCTGTATCCCTGGAATTCTGCGATTACTACATCTACTACTACACTAAACAGGACAGGTGACATAACACTTCCTTGTCTGACTTCTCTTTCCACGTGAAACCATTCTGAATGTTTATTGTGAATTCGCATGTAATTCTCACACTTCACATAGATGTTCCTTATTAGTTCCACAATTCCTTCATCTATGCCTCCCTTTTTTAAACTTAAGCATATGCATTCCATCAGTATTTTATCATAGGCCTTTTTTATGTCAATGAAAGCTAATATAGTGTCTTTGCCATATTCCTACCTATTCTCTATGATTTACCTGAGAATAAGCATTGCATCCACCGTAGGTCTTCCTTGCCTGAAACCAAACCTGCTCCTCTCTAGCTGTATTCTCTACCCTTGATTGATTTTATTTAAAATAGTTTTTTTTTTCATATAGTTTCAGACCATGGCTCACCAATGTAATATCCCTGTAGTTCTCACATTTCGTTTTACTTCCTTTTTTATGAATAGGCACTATGACCCCCTTCCTCCAGTCCTCTGGTATTTTCCTTTCTTTTCAGACTCTCCATATAACTCTATACAACCATTGCATTCCCATTGCTCCTGCTGCTTTTACCAATTCTGTTGTCAGTTCGTCTAATCCTGGCAGTTTCCCATTTGGTATTTTTTTTTTCACTGCCAGTTCTAATTCCAGTACGCTAAATTCTTCCACCGAGCGTGGCGGTGTAATGGCTAGCGTTCTGGCCTCGCATTTGGTAGGATGGCGGTTCGATTCCCTGTCCGGGCATCCAGATTTTGGTTTTCCATGGTTTCCCAAATCACTCCAAGCAAATGCCGGGATGCTTCCTTCAAAAGGCCATGGCCGAATTCCTTCCCATTCCTTGCCCCCCATCCTTTCCCGTCTCTAAAGACCTCGCTGTTAGAGAGACGTTAAGCAGATAAAAAAATAGAAATAATACAAAAAAATTCTTCCGTTTCCGTTTCTAAAGAAGTTGTTCCACTATCCTTTTCTTTGGTTCCTCCCTGATTTCCCTCTGTTCCTTCTAACAGGTTTTAGAAGAACTCTTTCCGTGTACTAACCTTGTTAAATTATTCTGTGTTCACATTACAGAACGAGAAGTGACGTCACAAGCAGAACTGCATAATGGAAATTTAGGTTTCGTTGCTTGAAATGGAGTTCAACTGTGTCGAGAACCATTATGAATGAACATGTTTGAGACGTCAGACGCCAGGATAACTTCTGACAACACGTCAAAACAGCGCGGTCTCATGTTGACATAACAACGTTCGTCTCCACAATACTACCATCTGAAATTATGGTATTCATCGCTGCTTGCCCCTCGATCCTACTCCATCGCACGGTAAATGAACCCGGAACTATCACCATAGTTAACCCAAGTGTGTTCACCCTGTAACTACCCCTTACTTCGTGGCTGCTGTAACTGAACTGAATTGCTCGTGGATAATTTGCAGTTTCATAATTTTTTATCGATGTATTCGGTTTAATCAGTCCTATTTCAATGAAAGTGAAGTTGAAATCATTTATTCATGGTAAGCAGAAAAATAAATTTTATATTGTATCATATAGTATAGGTGTTTGGACGAAGGCTTTCCAGCAGAGTCGCAGAAATATAATCATCACGGGTTTTCCACCGGATACTACTGAAGAAAGACGAGGTATCGGCGGCGTGTTCTGCCACCATCTTCAGGTCTGACCTTCTTCAACACCATCCGGCGACGAACCTGTGATAATTATTTTTCTTACAGTATAGTTGTAGAATTTATTTAATTTGCATATGACATCTAATATCTCATCTTGTCTTTAGATATGATGATTTGATTATTATTGGTTTCTCAAATACAAATTTAACTGTGTGGAGATGAACACAATAGCGCCCAAAGTAATAATTGTAAAATTGCGAAAACAATCAAAGCAACTACCAAGTACAGGAATAATTTATCGCGTGCTTTTAGTATAACACTTCAGTACCAACTCCCGCGAATACTTAGAAGTGTACCAAAACTCTCAAATGTATTATGTACTTTTTGGTATAACGAAATGACAGTATGTTTAACGCATTTATATTTTCATTGCGGTATCTTTGTGTTGAAATAGCTTGGCTGGTCTAAATGTGTAACGTCAATTTCAGGGTTACACAGTTTTTATTTTTTGCTGTATTTAAATTGAATCGTTTCCACTTGCACCCCCGTGCTATGAAAGAAAATACACAGAAAAAGATTAAGAAAAAATATTATTATTAAATTCACTGTTTGAATAATAAGTTATGGCGCCTAGGTTGTTATCTAATTTTGTTCAACACGTTGTCAATAAATTCAGTATCCTTCGTTAATAAGTAATAAGTGTTATATATAATGTATAAAAAAAGATACAGATGCACCTCCCTTAAAGTAATTCTGCCGGCGCCCATGTATCTGGTGTTCTTGTATGTGACTAACACGTGATATACCTCAATAAGTATATTGAGTGCTTTGTAGTCAGAGCCGGTGACGGCTTTCGACAGCAAAACACGTGGGTGTGTCTGCGTGTGTCTGCGTGTCGCCCGCCTGTGACTGGGTCTCTCCAACGAGGGCCCTTCTCCTCTCTCTGCGGTTGACGACGTGTCAGGCGCCGAACAAAGGCTTTCCCCACGGCGCCGACAACAATTTCACGACCGCCGGGCGACAAAGAGAGGGCTATCGAAAGCAAGGGCTGCCTGCCATAACGTCTCACCTGCTGTCCCTCAAAACACAATACTAACAGAACTACTGTACCACATTTAATATAACAGCCAAAGTTCCTGTGTTTGATAGACGATATTTTTTCACTCATAAGGGAGCGTCCATAAACCACGTAACTCAATTTTGGCTTCCTGTGAATCCCCCTCCCCCCATGTAGCCAGACGTGTCTTTTCTCTAACCCCCCCCCCCCCCCTCCCACGTAGCACATAGCTTTTTTCCATAATGATTCCAGAAGACATTTTGCACTGTTTTCTCTTGTCAGACTATCGTAAATTACACACGGGGATAGTTAAATGATGGAAATAAATATTTACATGCTTCTGTGTGTTCTGTATCTCATTTTAACTGTGACAAATAATATGAAAGAAAAGGTACGTGGCCTGGCTCGGAATTCCCCCCCTCCTCCCCCCCCCCCACGTCACCCAGTGTAGCTTTCCAGCCAACCCCTCACCCCCCCCCCCCCCCCAGACCAAGCCAAGTAGTTTATGCACAATCCCTAAGGAAAAGCTTTCTGACCAGTTCTCTACATGTTTGTAATCCCCGTATAGTGTGTAACCTGAAGTGTATGACATACAAAAGATACCATCTGTTAAGTTTCATGGTTTACACCATACGTTTTCCAACCGTTTTCGGTCTGCCAAACATTTTCTGAAAAAAAAATAATTAAAAAACCCTCACAGCCCCCCTTTCTGAACAAATAATTATTCAACCCTCTCTTTCCAGTAAAAATAACACATTGACTCCCCTTCTTGTAATAGTGCTCCAACGTTTTGAATATTGACCCACTTTTTGAAACAGTGAGTCGATGGCGCCCCTATTGAGTTTAGAAAAAAAAAAAAAACATATTTCTAAAATTATTTTGTTAAAAGATCTAAATACTATTGGTGTATTAATCACAGTTTGTTTAACAAACACACATTAGGAAAACATATTATTGATTAGATGGCTGAGCTTGGTGTAATGACACTAATTTTTCGATATTTAGCGTCACATTTGTCATCAGCAATCTTCAATCGGCACGCTCTGTTATCAAACATATTTTTCTTTTCCTAGCTAATAAATTTATGGTTACATACAATCATGAGAATGTAATTAAAACCTACTTTGATGCAGCACTTAAAGTAGTAGATAATACTGATAAACAGAGGAGCGGGTGGTGGTTGGCGTCCCCCAAATTTCCTTCGAACCACAAACGCCCCCTTTGAACTGTATTAGTCTTAGGCAGTTCGCGAACGAACTAATACGGAAGAGCGCTCCCACAGGCGACTACGCGAACTAGTTCCCAGATCTCTCGCTACTTAGTTCGTTAGTTCGTTCGATCCTTTCGCAAAGACCGACATTTGTTTTAGTTTATTATCTAAAAGAAAAAATAGTTCGCCGCTGTCGACACATTTCACTGAAGACACAGATATAAAAAGAAATATATCTGTTCAACAATAATAATTATTGCAGAAGTCACAAACGGAAATTGAACATGGAATGTGAAAACAAAACACACTTTGATTCCATTAACAACTAAAAGACAACGATCCGTTGTGATACCAAATGACTCATGCTGGCTGACACGTGTACGTTGTTCCACTCTGAATGCTGTATGCCCCTTGTAACCTACTATCCTGATCTCAACACGGCATACAAATCATCAAAGCTTTTCCGAAAGGAATGGACCTTCTATGCAACTATCAAGCGTTTGATTTCGATGACCGTGTCTTAAACTAATTATTATTAAGAAATGAAGGCTTCACAGGTGTACCGCCGGATAGAGTTTTGGAAACAGAAAAATTATTATTAGTTTACTGTTATCTCAGTATGTTTTTTCTGTAATTTTCAGCAAGGACGAGAACATCTTACGTCTTCTTTTAGACTATAATACTAGTTCTCTGGTTACAATTTACGAAAAATCCTCGTTTTTTGCTCTTATAATACCTGAACGAAAATGTTTATACTACCTTGTCTTTATTCGCAAATACTCCTCCTTTTAATCAAGACGTTCACAGGTTAAATCAAACACAACTTTTATTTTACAATTTTTCATCTTTAATCACAACTGAATTCCACTTCTGCGTGAAAATAAAAACTTCCAGCCCACGCACATTAACACATTCACTGCATCGCGATATAAACGTGATTCCATATTTCTTTTCTTACTATTGCATCTATATAATGAAACCACCTACGTTGTATGAATATAAATAAACAATATCGCACGCGGTTTAATATAATCAATATATCGCAATAAAGACATGACCATACCTCCTTTCTTACAGCCATCAGAGAATACAATGAAACCATCTACAACGAACGAATACATATAAACAAAAGCATCTAATAAAAAAAACAGCGAATGCAAATACTGGTGCATGTCTCACTCTATTATAATGATGACTCCTCCGAATGTAAATATAATGCCTGAAGTCTCCACGTGAAAAAAATTTGAATTGTACCAGAAACCAGATGAATCATGATTCACAGTGACTGAAACCTTTTTCCATTTAACTGAAGGGTGTAGCACAATGCAAGACATCTAGTAAAAGTCCAAATACTACAACAAAATCAAATGAATATGGGTGTTCGGACTGAAACATGCTACGAGTTAAACTAACAACCTAAAACTGATCCTAACCCTGTGGTGGGTAAATATCAACCGTGTTGCAAAGAGGAATGGAAGATGTAATCACTTTCTCAATTTACTTTGAATGACATCATCTGCACAGCGCGATTGTTGTGAGGTAACTTAAATGTCGTATGCTAAATAAATAAACATAAAATTTATGTGTTTGTGGGCACAAGATAACAGTGAGCATTGCTATCCATACACACGTGTACCAACGTTATGTTTCTTTTTTATTTTTTCCGTAAAGTATAGCATAGCGAAAAATATTAAATTGAAATTTTGATGGAACGGCAAGTTTTGAAATTCTAGCAACCGTTTTAACTACGAGTATTTCCTCCAATGTAAATGACAGTAAAGGAGTCAGACATTGGAACAAATAACCAAATCAATGAATTTTAAATTTAATATGTTGGAATATGAAAGAAGGTATGTAGGGCAATTGCCGTTAAATTAACTTGTCTTATTGATATATATATATATATATATATATACACGATTTGCGCAGCACAAACCATCCTGTTAGCTCAAGTTTCCTATTTTGCAGTTTAGACGTTGTTAAATGTGCTTTCTGTGTTTGCGTTCTATGATAAATTATTTAGCCTATTTCGTCAGGACTTATATGAAATAACTACGCTAGAAAGTATTTTAATGTCGGGCATGCAGTTCGCTTATTTTTTGGTTTTATTTCTCGTTGAGGTCGTGGTCATTTGAGGCGGGAACCAATGAGAGAAGGAAAGGGGAAAGAATTTGGCCATGGCCTTTTGTTGGAACCACCCCAATTTTCATTAGATGCCTTACGGACAAGTAAATCATTTGTCGAACTCATGTACATCACTTATTACGATTGTTTTGTAAAACTATTAAACATGACCTTTGCTTATTACCCACTTATCGGAGTAAGTCACCTAAAACTCTACATATGACTCTCCATTATAACCGGCAGTCGGCAAATCATAGATCGCCTTCTTCTAATCAGTATTGCGTTCATTTTACCGGGCAATTAAGCTCGACGGTAAACTACGTCGACAAATGAGCAGCTAATTACGGAGCCGATGCAAATACTATGCGCTGTGCTGCATTTGCTCTTGTGTATTTGACCGGTAAATATTGTGCTTTGTAGGGGAAAACAGCTCCCATACAACTCGAGTTGGAGTTGATGTCCAGCTTAATGAAGCCATTGTAATTATTACTCTCGCTGAGGAATACACCCCTCTGTAGCAACTGTTGTTTATATACATGTAAGAATGAAACATACAAAGGTACAAATGCTGAGAAGTATTGTTTCAGACGCATAATTCGACACAGCACTCTACAAAATTGTCCACTCGTCCGAAAACAGCATATAATTCTTTAGTCATGTAGAAAATGTAGTACAAGTTTAAATGGTTTCAGAATGAGCCTTTATTTTGTTAAAGATGTTGATAACGGGCAAGGTTTATGTTTAATCCGCTACTGTTATTATAGTAAGTAAGAGGTGTCGTCAAAGCACATTCATTAGTCGTATATATTGGAGGAGGATGCTCCTGTTTGCACAGTATAAAGGCATCGGAGAGTCAGCACTGAAGATAACGCCCACGCAGGAAGATGATGACTGGTAAAAGTTCAACATTTCGGCAGAATCAGATGGTATTCACCATTCCGAGAACAGGGTTAAATCGCATTATGAGAGAGTGTTAAAGATGAGAAAAGATTTCCACCACTGAGTGCCGATAGTTTTAACGAATCGAAATTAGATGAGGAGGCCATTGTCTGCGGAAAATCTGGCACTCATTGAAGCTGGTCCATTAGATTTTGTTAAGCAAGTTGCAACTATGGATAAGATCTGACCCATCACTTTTCTCAGTTCATTCCTTAGAGAGAAAACAATAGCTGTACCTTTGCAGCGAAAGTGATGATGTCTAGTATTTTAATAGCGACTGTTATTAAATAAGATGTAAGAAGGAAAGAAGCTCAGGTAGAAATGCTAAGGTATATCGTTCCTCACGCAAACTCCTATACAGAACGCTGTAAAATTGTTCACTCATCTGAAAAATAGCGTATGATTCTTTAGTACTCTGTAGAATGTTGTACAAATTTAAATCATTACGGAATTATCCTTTGTTTTGTTATAGATGCTGAAAATGGATGAGGTTTACTTTTAACCCGAAACTGTGATGGTATTACTGTAAGAAAAAGATACCATCAAATAACTTTCATAAGTATAAGGTAACAATATTGTAATAGATTTTCTGAAAAAGAGTAAACCCACCACGGGTACATACTGTGCTAACCTAGTGGAACAACATTGAACTTTTTTTTTTCGGTCTATACTCCTCGCCGACGTCTTGGTGATTAGAGGCGGGTGATGTTAGTGGTGGCATAGAACTGGAAGGATTTCTGTCATGGCCTTTCAAGGAACCAGTCCGGCATTCGCTTGGAGTGATTCCCGTAAATCAAGGAAAACCGAAATCTGGATGGCCAGACGGGGATTTGATCCCGCATACTACCGATTTTCAGGCCAGAGCGCTGTCAAACTCGAGGAGTGGTCAAGAAAAATACAAGAGCCAATTTGTTAAAAAGAGATACTGTTTCATGAGAAGATTGTTAATAGTTAGAAGCCTCTCACTGCCATGGTTGCTATTCTCGGATGTGAGGTCCATTTGGAGAAACAACCCATCCCCATATCAACCCGATCTGGCCTCATCCGACATTCATCTATTTCACAATGTTAAAAAATTTGTGTCTGGCTTCCATTAAAAGCCATTTTTATCTTTCGACATCATTGAGAATCCCTTCTAAGGAATACTCACTTGGCCGTTGGGTCAACCTGTAATTCTAAAACTTTAATAAAACGCCAAAGCATTAAAATTCTAAATAATTTTGTTGGCTTCAACTTTAGTAGAAGTAATAAATATATCACAAAATAATAGTCCAATATCTAATTGGTGATTTATACTTTAAGAATTAGACATAGTTAAAAGAAATAACGTTTTAATACGGTACTACTGCGTTATATAGTAGTAGATTAATATCAGTAACGTTGATACATTAACGGTTCGGTTTGTTGAAGCTTTTAGATAACAGTTGTGAGATCAGTGATACTTGTAACTACTGTTGTCATGTATTTTAACGTGAATATCATTTTCAGTTCTGTGTATTCAGTGCTTGTCTTACTTGAACAGATAACCCTTTCATCAATGCCGTAAATAATAGGTAATTCTTGCCATGTAGTTTCTGTTAGTAACCATAATTCAACAATTTGGCACCAAACGTGGTAACCTCCCTTGCGTCTTTAAGATTCCATCCCACTACTTAGGTCATTTTCTGTGGGCTGTATTACTGATTTGGGGATAAATGAAATGGTGACTATAAATGTAGGATCAGAAATACTGAGTTGCTGCCTACGAATGGCTAACATATGAGTAATTAATGAAAAACACCCCTTGGTTTGTAATCCAATTTAAATAGTGTGGTGTGTCCCTGTATCATACAGAAATGCTGCAACAGACTACACTTATAATGGATGACATCGAAGCTACACTGTTATTAATTAAATCGTTTGAATTCTGGTAAGCCTTCTGGTAGATACGTGCTAATCATTTTTCGTGTGTACCTGGCTAACACGTTCCCTAGAGGGCTGACAAATAGAAATATACTGCCGTGTCCAGGTTCTGACCCTCAGCAGTGGCGGATCTAGGATTTTTCCGAACCGGGGCAAAAACTTCACGCTGACGCCCCCCCTCCCCCCCCCCCCCAATGAAAACACCACACTCAGTTGGGTACTATTAAACTAAGAGACAAAAAACATTTTATTGCTTGCATTATATATAATTCACATAATCATAATATGTAACGCACGATCCAGACTGTACTCACAACTGCAGTCCTTAGGCCCTAGCAAAATTTGCAATAAATGTTCCTACAACTTCACTCGTCGAGCTTTCATTTCCGCGAAAGAGTCTGTAACTTCATCAAAATTCGTCTCATAAGCTGTTCTATTTTCGATTGATAAGACCGTGAGGTTGAAAAGACGTTCCTGGCCCATTGTTGATCTCAGGTAGGTTTTTATGATTTTTAGTTTACTAAAACTCCGCTCGCAGCATGCGGACGTCGTTGGTAACGTGCAGTATATTCTCAGAGCTATACAAATATTAAGAAAGGCTTCCTGCAAGTCATTTTTACACATGTGTTGCAACAATTGGAATGGACTAGTTGTTTCATCGATTCCAATTAAAAATGTAGCTTGTTGTTTAAACATGGCAAGTTCTTGCAGAAATCAATTGCGTTTAAGTCCTTGGAGTATCTGCTTGCTAGAACGGCTCCATTTTTTTGGAGATCTTCTGTGGACATATTTACTAACGTGTGGCCACCAAGGAAGGCAAAGTTTTCATTTAGTTTTATTGCACTTTCTACCCTTATTCCTATTTCTGTTAAAATTCTGTCAAATACAACTCTTATATCTTTGGAAAACAGCTGTGTGGGGACTAATGCTCTTGATTCGTCCTCTCAGATTTCGTCGTGTTGCCTCTTTCGTTTGGAAATTCCTTTACTTTTGAGTATCGGAACGATTCCCAATTTTGGTGCTACAGGTGTAGCTTCTTTGATCCAATATTCTATCGGCTTTAGTCACATTTCTTACAATATCTTAATAAGCCCTATCATTAGTGATACAGAACGCGAAAGGATTATGTCCTCCTTTTGTATTTCCACGTTTACTCTATTAATTTCTCGAAGAAGGTTAGCCCAAATTGTTAATTTGAGGATAAATTTAAAATCCAATACATCATGTAAAAGATGAGCGGATTAATACTTAGATTCTGCAGCCAGAGAAGATTCTTCAATTTCCTCCATTGCTTTGACAACTTCAGGTAAATTATTGAATAGGGCAAGGTGTTTGGTCGACCATCTTGTCTGGCTACTATCTTTTAAGTTGGTTTTTGTATATTTTTTCATTATTTTCCACCTTGTAGTGGATCCAACGAAGAAGCAATAAAGTTTTTGTACAAGTCCAAATAGACTAACAAAAAAAATTTCGATTTCGTCTCGTCCAGCAGAAGATTGTAAGCGAGAATAAGCTAGTAATCCAAACTTTCTAAAAACAATTAATATTTCAACTACCATAAAAAAACTAGTATTTTCAGGATATGGCTGCTTAACAGCCTATTCCCTAAACACGTTTTCGGAGAGCGACGTTTTATGAGTGCTTTATTTTAGGTTTATGTCTTAAGAAACAGCGGTATATGCTAATAACAATTGATAGGTTTGGTTCATAAATATACAGGGGTAAGAAGTAAGGCCCAAATAAGTTAATGATCCGAATTTTTTTTACATTTTACTGGTATTCGGATTGACAAAAGATGAGAAACGCTGAAATATTTGATAACGATTCTTCCTTACCTGTTAATGGTTCGTTTCCAGTAATAAATATTTAAACTCGTTCAGCACAAAAGTATATATTAAAACAAAACTGGGCTAATCACTCGAACGCAGCTGCAAGAATACGAACATCAGATGGCAAAATTTATAAATCCAAGAATATCAGGAGTTCCCGCTAACAGTGACGGAATGAATTCCATTCCGTGAATAGAGCTTTGTTTCAAGGCCGCTCTGTCACAGAACAATGAATTTTCCGTCCTTTCAAGTTGCCGCCGCGGTCAGTATACCACAGCGCTTTACCTAAAAAAAAAAAAAAGGGTTGGCAGCACATGAATATTTCGCCCTGGCGCTTATAAAAAGATGCCACCAACACATGATTTTGGCGCCTCCCTGAAGTTGTCACCCGGGGCAAGAGCCCCGGTTTGACCCCCCCTAGATCCGGCACTGACCCTCAGAATTTCCACTTGTTGTGCTGCTTAAATATTTTGGTATACTCAGGTTCTGTGGATAATGTGACCACTTACTGAAAGCCAAGCAACTTTGAGAGTATTACCAGTCGAATGGAATAGACAGACGTATCTTCGAAAGTATTAAGTGACCTTTGTTCAACATATTTCTTGTAATCTAGAAACATAATAACTAAATTCTTGTCCTTGCAGCTCGGCGGTCCTGTGTCTTTTAACAGGAAAGAAAGTTTTTCGTTAGTTTGGCAACCATTCGAAACATATGTCTCGGAAATATTTGATGAAAACAGGATATTAACGTTAATGGCATTAAAACCAAGTTCAGGGATTACTACTTCCTGGTGAAACTAGCTCTATAAGCAATTTCAACTTAACAGATGCGACATCTCATTGTATAACATCGAGATTGTGGACAAAAATCAAGAAACATATTACTGGATTACTGGGATCAGCAAAGTAGCTACAATTCTTTTTATATTAGGTAAGGTTATCTCTCTATGTCTTAAATGCACCATTAATATCCTCCTATTTCTGATAACAAGGTAAGCAGAAGGTCGCTGTTTTCATTTTGTTGTAACTGGTAGTATTGAAAATAATGCAGGGTTTCCTTTCAGAACCACGACGCAACCTAGACTACATTGTTGTTTTCCCTGAGAATTCCAACGCCAGCTCAAACGCACGCAGAGGACAATTAAAGCCCACGCACTGACTATCTGACAACCACGTGTATGTCCTGCCAACAGGCCTCAGCGAATCCAATTTAACAAGATATTAACATCGGTGGGTAAAGTGAACTTTGGCACAGTAGTTCAACAGTTATGAAGCAATCATCGTATTGATCCAATTCTATCTCTTCTCCACCCTCCGATGGGTAAGAAAAGCGGTTACTACTATTTTATATCACTGATTTATCATCCGTTCACTCTGAGAATATATGTGAGAAGTGTATCAATTATAATGTATCGATGCATTTCATTTTTACATTCACATGTTAGCACGCTAAAGGAATGCAGTGTATGCTGGGAAGGCAATTGGTTGACCAAAGCATTCCAGGATTCCGTTCCGTCGGGTGTAGCCTTGAGGGAAGGACTGAAATTACACAAAAACGTCCCGTCTACGAGAGAGTTGTCACCAGCAACTAGAGGTGTCAGCGTCACGTGTTCGAGACAGCCAGTGCAGAGTGGGTGCTGACCAATAAACGCGCAGCATATTTGTGATGTGTTAATGTGGTTTTTGCTTTTGCTTTCCATGTGTATCCATGGAGTGACGCAGAGTGAAGGAGCTTATGTTCTGATGGCATTGTGTGGACTAGACCGAAGTGCAGATCGTTTGACGGTTATAGTGTTGCGATTATCTGTCACCATCAAGTGCATGTGTAATGCCTTTCAACGAAGATTTCTATCGCCGACAACATGCTACTTGTCCCGAATTACAGTCATCTGCCCACTGCAATAGTAATGGTACGCTAAACGAATAAAATGGTCACAAGTGTAACATTCAGAGCTCGATATCGATCACAGAAGTTTTGCTCCGGAAACAGATTTATTAATTTAAATTTTTGGTATTAAAGATAATAAACGTTGCTGATTTCTCTTTGTCAATGAATCTGAGTTTGAATGTAAATGTAAATGCAGAGGTGTTGTAATTACACAAAGAAATGTCCTGCTTCCTCCCTTCATCAATTATTAAATAATTATAACATATTAATAATAAATTATGGAAAGTAAAATTAATCTAAGGAAATTTAAGCAAAAAGGAGGGTACACATGATAAACCTGTACTGAATGCCTTTCCCAAGGTTTCTACAATAAATTCAATTTAACTACATCTCTTAGCACTCATTTCACGGAGTTATCCACGTAATCACAATTAAGTCATTGTTTAGTCTCTATTTTCTCTAGCCAGATGCTTACAGATGCAACCGAAAGTAAGCTGAGCTAGGCGAGCCCACCTAAGGAGTAAGTTGCGTCTTCTTGCTCGGTCAACCCCCCGACATTGTTTTGGTGAGTTGCGCTCGTGGTTCTGGGAAATGTTTGCCTGAAAATTACACTTAATGTTGAGACTTCGCCGTAATGAGCCTGTTTGTAGCAAATAAGAGCATATAAAGCGGTCCACGTGGTGCTATCGGTGCCAGAGTTATTTCGCAGAAACACTTTGGCCCAGTCATTGACTTTCGTAGAAGTGCGGTAGCGTTGCCTTCTAAGAACACTCAAATTCTGGCTTAGGAGAAGTGAGGTGTTTCTTTTTTTTAATAAAAATCATGCCCACTCCCCCTTGATAAGATTTTGTGGAACCCCCTCCTCCTAACGTTGAGTGACCTTGTAATTTTCAAGACCTTTTTTGTTTTTTGTTTCTTTCTTTTTTTTTTGTCGTTTCTTTTCGACCCTCTTTGACCCTTTAAATGATATTTGGTGAGATTTTGCCGGACCCCTTCCCCTATTTTAATTTTACGTGATTAATGGACGTCCCCTACCAGACTAAGGGATAGTGAAAACATTACCCCAAAACATTCTCCGTTAGGTACATCAAGGCTGTCTAAAGAGCTAACAACGATAAGATGCAGTCGGCAGGGTAATACTTAAGAACATTACAATCATCATGTTCGTCACGTCATTGACTAATATGCCACATCAAAAATTACTACCCAATACACCTTGAACCCTTACAGATTTTGCTAGCATAATCGACACATGTCTCCTTTTAAATGCATTATGTGTCTCCATATTTTAATTGAGGTTACTATTATTTACTAATAATTTATGTTAGTCTTCAAGCAGTGTTCGGCTGGATTAGTTAATACTTATTTTTATTTTATTTTACGGTGAAATAATGTCGTAGCGATATGACATTTCAAGGATACTGAAGTAAATTACTCCAGTCACTACACATTCCGCGGTAATGCAATTGAAATCATGTACGTTCTCTAAATAATTTTCATCTGTGTTATTGTTGACACTAATAATAATTTCTGGATATAACTTAATTTTTAAAAAAATAAAATAAACCCGGCTGTAGAGCTTTGCTTGTAAAAACCCTCCAAACAATATTTGTAGCTGCGATATAATTACACTGACCATTTGTAAGATTTCAGTGTGCTGGCTGTGCAGCTGACAAAGGATTGTCAATTTCAGCGGACATGCTGAGTAAAATATTCACACACTGCTTTGATAACAAGTAGGACTTCGCGGCATCCGAAAAGCGGAATTTTGTTCGTACACATTTGTATGGTTTTTCGTTTAGTGACGAGCAAGGAGTAGCTTATAAATTGTGTACGACTTTGTGACTGAATTCTTATAACATCAGTCGTTGTTCGCGAAGCCGCATGTATCCGTCTTTGTATTGCGAGCTTGGTTTCCACTGAAGAAACTGCAATTACCGAATAAACTCGTGTTTTTCATAATATTCTTTTGCTCGGTGGCCAAACACGTAGTTATTTTCACACCTCTACGAGATAATATTACTATCAGCACAAAAATCTTGAACAGCTAACGAAATATTCGTAAGGAATTCTCATTTTTACTAATGACTAATAACTTTATTGTAAAAGTTCACTATGATAGGGCGAAATTTAACTATAACCTTTACGCAATCATTACCAGGCTGGATACGGAGCAAGCGACATACTGAATCTCCACACATTGATTCATTTAACACAGAAACATATGAACTTTACTAATCATTGCAATGAAGCCACTAAAGATAGTACGAAAGGAAACCGTTCTGGAACACACTAGCCATCCAAAATACTTGGGAGTTAAGCTCGATAGGTTTCTCACATGTAAAAAAACATTGCAAAGAGCTAAAGGGAAATATAAGTGCCAGAAATAACATGCTACGCAAACTTACTGGTTCCAACTGGGTAGCACGCCCCGAAGTTTTATGATCCACAGCTATGGCTCTCTGCTCTTTGGCCGCAGAATATTGCGCACTAGTGTGGGAAGCCTCCACTCATTCTAAAGAGGTAGATGTGGTGCTCAATGATACTATCGGGTTGGTAACCGGATACATGGCATCAACTCCAACACAAAAAAAATATGCACTGGCAGACACATCACCACCGGATATAAGACGGAAAGTGGCCACAGAGAAGGAGAAGCTCAGACAAGAGATAGACCCAAAGAATACGATGTAAAACCAGACCATGTCACCACCACGCCTCCACTCACGAAGAAATTTGTTAAAGAGAAGAAAGAATACCAGAAGAAAAAAGAATACCGTTATGGAAGGAGGTGCCTCCCACACCTTTTATCTTCAGGACCCAAGAAAAACTGGGTGGAATGTTCCGTACGAAAAATCGAAGGCTTTTAATAGGCTCAGAACAGGAATATCAAGGCGCAGGAGTACTATGAAAAAGTGGGGACACACAGAAGATAAGTGTGATTGCGGCTCCATTCAGACACCTGTGCATCTGCTCGAGTGCAGAGACATGGGCTTCGTGCGCCAAGCAGAAGACCTGTTCTTAGCAAACGACAAAGGAATCCAATCAGCTAGTTTATGGGAAAACACAATTTGAAACAGCCTGGACACGGAAAGAATGTAAAGTAAGTACTAATCATTGCTTACCTTTAACTAATAAGAAGTTGCGACGCCTGCTGAGCAGTAGAAAACATTATTTTTACAGATTTTTCCAGGCAAACTAATACCTTATACTTCTAACGCTGAAAACAAGATTACAGTGCAAATTACAGAGAAATGCAGGGTTTATTATTATTTTTTTTTAACCTTACATTTGGTCCGACAACCTTCTAGATTATGTTAAATTGAGAAAGCCCCACGGAACCTTGATATGACTAAAGATTTATACAAAACATTTTAACAAAATACTAGTTATCATTCACTAACAGTTAAGCAAAAATCGAACGTCCTAATACATATTTTTTTCTGACATGAGGCAAACCTACCTGAATACTTTTCCACACAGCAAAACGTCAAAGCAGAATGTATCAACGAGGAAACTGTGGATTGAGACAGCAAAATTCTTACCTCGTGGCTTAGGGGCACGACATGAAGTTCATTCATTCCTTACCTGAAAGGCTGAACTATTCTTGTTGAAGCAAAGTAGTGGGTAGGTATTGTAGCAAGACGTTATTACGTCTATTACAATTTTAATAATTAATATTTTTTATATTTTACATTTTCTTAACTAATTTTTGTGTATAGATAATCAGATCTATAAATTGATTTAATTCTTTAATCTCGGGGCCAGCCAAAGACTATATGTGGTGTAACGAATGCCAAGTTATTCAGGGAGTGTACGTAAAATAAGCGAGGGTTGATTTCTGGCAAGAAGCGGACAGCTAAGACTCCGTATCATGGGGCGGAAACAGTACCGTTACCCAGCCCGCCACGCCATCGCCTACAGGCCAGCGGACGTTACCCCTGACGCTGGGGGTGGCAATGGCGAAGGTCGGCGAGTTTTCTCCCGCCACGCCAAGAGACGCGTGAGCGCAAATCCTCGTATCTGAAAGCGCGAGGTGGAACACGTGATTTCAAGAAGCCCATTTCCTCCAATGAGAAGTGATATTCGGGTTTTTTGATATGTTTCTTTCTGTCCACATGTGACTACGGAGAGGAGGAGGGGAATCTTTCTCCGACAGTGGAGAAGAACGGTCGACTTTTTCTCCGGAAGTGGAGAGGACGAGGACGGTTCGACAGAGCTGATGTCGTACTGGTAGTCGTCTTATAATATCGCAGACTGGCGATCCTGGAGTGACGATATACTGCCATATCACGCAGATAGGCTGTGGCACAACTTACAGAGTCGCTGTCAGCAAATTGGTAAAGTACTCCGCCAGGCATGACGAGTTCACGAGACTGTTGAATTCCGTATGCGTCCTGAGATTACGAGACTTGCTCTTTTACAAAACCCTGAGTTAGCTGGCAAAATTTGTGAAACGTGATAGCACGAATTCTCTTGTGACTATTAAACTATTAAAGGCACCCGAGATTCAATGTTGTAAATATTTCATCTTACAATTGTTAACATTGTTCATATTTAATATCATTTGTTAATTTTGATATTTAAATTTGCAGTAGATGATTCATGACTTACCATAAAAAATAAATTCTAATATTGTTTGCTTGGAATAACGGCGAATTGTAACGTCTAGGCTTGTTGTTTGCTTGTTTGAGTGATGTTAACGGTAAATGTAAAGTGGCCAAGCGATGTAGAAGCCATAGTAATTAAATAAAACAATCAATGTCAGTTCTTTTAAGACCTGACCGATGTTGGAAGATTCTTGCCAATCAAAGATTTTTAATTATGATTTAAATAATTTTTAATAAAAAATTAATAAAATCCCCCCCCTCTCTAAAGAAACCTGTTACAGTATTTTAACTATACGGCGGCGATGTTCAGCAGAGGCTCCAGTGGCCGCTATTATTACTAGCGAATAGCGGACAAGCAAGATACCGGGACGTAATTATGCTAGTTCATAGTCATTGGCTCGCTTACGTTGGTGGGAGTATTTGCAGACTGTGATGGAATATTCCGGAGTTATGCTAGTACATGCAAGCCGTGTTAAGCCAAGCGCTGGCAGTAATCCTAACTGAAAATGACACACTTACTGCTCTGGTATCATGGCTTAGTTCTGCTTCTAGTTATACCAAACCAAATGCTAAAAAATAGTCTGAATATCTAGAATATACTACTTCATGTAGCCTTCAAAACTTCTGCACCACACGTTTATAAACGACATTGTGATATAAAAGTTCCAAGTTGTTGGTATCTAATCACAATTAATAAACAAATAAATATTATAAATGTGATCATGTAAAAATGTAAGTAAGCTTATAACTTAATTTTCATATGGAAAGCTTATGTCTGTATATATCATTATTTTCATATGTAAAATTGTAACACAGAACAAATTTAATTAACAGTCATAACCGCTGAAGATGTTTCAGAGAATGAAGTGAAACGCGTACGAAAAATAAAAACAACAAACAGTTGCATTGGCGTGAAACTTTTAATAAAAAAAATTGATCCTACTGCAATTGAGCAAATGGCCCACAATATCCAGATGTTAAATAAATATGGGTTTAAAATTTATTTTACTTTATTAAAACTCGAAAATGGTAAATCTGAAACTTGAAATGTATCTTACTGGATGTTTACGATTATCTAAATGTCTTTGATTTTAATACATTTAGAACAACTGAGATTTCTCAGGGCACCTTATAGGATTCAACTGAATGCAACATTGTTCCATTCCAAAAGAATTTTTACCACTGTCTCCCAGCCATAAGAATGCTAAGTCAAATTACTCTCGCAATGAAGAATAGCTCTGCATGTGACCTTCCGGCGTCGGTTCGGCTGCCGGCAAACTCGACTGCCAAGAAAGGATGAACATATGGCCGTGTCCACGTACATCACCCGGGTTACAAGCTACTGAGACAGAGGGATGAAGCGTAGTTTTGTTGAAGGTGCCATAGCCTCTCTTGAAGTTCTTCTCGTTCCGTTACCATCTCCAGAGGGTGTGTCAAAATCCTTCAGCCTACACTATCATGGTCTGCGAACTTGTAGTCTGGTGATAGGCTCCACATAAAAGAATAAAAGCTAATAATATTGCCAGCAAGAACTTCTAATTGATCGAACTCACTCTAGGTTTGTCGCACTTACTAAAACACGAGGAAAAGCTCGAACCGGCGATTTTCGGCAGGTGGAGCTAGCACTCTAGCCCCTTACGCTACCGCGGCCGGCAACTCAAATTATTAGCGACAAGGCTTAAGCCTTTGTTTTGGCTTGAATTTTCTGTGGATGTGTACACATCAGTGTTACAACTAAGGCTGTTAGACCTGGGGGGGGGGGGGGGACCTACAGTTTAAAGTGGAATGCGAAGTACGACAGAACGCCTCCGTGGTTCACTTTGTTTTTATTTTTACTTTACAAAGGTTTATGAGATGAAGTAAAATCTATGCAACTCGTACTCTCACACAAACAATTTGGCTCCTAAATTCCAGTCCTGGCGTAGTTACGAATTTCGCAAATACAGTGAGACATCTAATGGAGTAACGAATTGATTTACCGACTGATGATTATGAACATCAGTTTCAATTTTGAATAATTTCAATTCCGAACATTACGATGACGTTGGTGCGTATCCCGTAACATTTATAGTGAAAAACTATAACTGGATATTAATTTATGTCCCGAGCGGTTTGACGCCACACAACTCTGGGTTCGTCTCTGATCAATCACTCGCTGGTTCGTTTTACCTGAGATATGTTATCAAAGATATTACACTCCTACTATTACTTATAGCCAGTAATGGCTCTTTAATTAAAATACATAACAGCATGACTAATCAAAAATTTCCATAACGCGGCCGTTTATTCAGGAATTTACAGTTCACATACAAAGCGACCATAATCATCTCGTCTACCAAATAAATATGTACCACGTACAAACAAATTTATTAATCGTTGATTTCATTATAAACAAAAGTTATTTGGAAGTTAATGCTCCGGCTAAATTCATTATTGTTCGGCAGATTGAAACTCTCATCTGCCAGTTTCTCGCCTGGGTTCATACACGGGCAAAAGAGCTCCTTCGAATTTTAGTGAATTATAGAATGCGTGTTTACCGTGAGTCAGCACAGGGGAAATCACGCCAGCACCATCTATCTTCACTCAAACCACCTCAAGTCACATTTGTGCCAGTGTGGACATACGCAAGTATGACTCTGTACTGTTCGCCTCTCGCCGGCTGCCAGCTCGCCTCAATGACCTCTCGCCTAGAGAGCCATTGGTCGAATCTCCCTTGCGATCCTCGCACCTTGCCCTCACCTATCAGGAGACCATCTCCCACCAACGAAAGTCAGTTCTGCCAATCCCTCTTTATCTCCGCCCCTGCCATCTCCGGATACGTCCAGACATGAAAAAATGTTGTAAACATAATAGTAACTAATATTAAAAAATTTTGTTATCGGAGGGTTACAATCATGCATCCCGCACACATGACCTCTCTTCATTCAGACTCATTCATTGATTGGCTACGAGTTTAAATTTCCAGTAATCGCGTTTATTGGCGCTTCCCTGTTCTTCGGAGTAGTGAACCCTGTTCGTGAGAAGTCGATAACATAACACGCCACGTCTGCACTTGAGCACTGTAGTGGGGGTGTCCCTGTGGACGAATACGTTACAGTTATCATTCATAAATTTATTGTTTTCATTAATTAATGTGATTTTAATTTCGATTTTACGAAGGAGTGAAAATGTGGATTTTGCAAGAAACTCGATGTTATTTGGAATACAGGAAAACTGTCACAATATGACATTTATTTAGTATCACTGGCGATTACAAGTCTGAGCAAATTTACCGTTAACATTACCACAAGTAGACAAAATCTCAAAGCAACGCTCAGAGATCCGTCATGAGCAAGCAAACAATTCTAATTTACTTTTAAATCCATCTCAGAATTAATATGCAAGAAAGATTGATAGTTGGAAACAATGTACAATACAAGTTATGATGATCTCAGGCATAGCTATCATAATACTGTAACTTTACATTTCATTAAATTAGGGAACAACGAATGAACAATATGCCATTCGAAAATAACTAGTTCTGGCAAATTATGCCGCTAGCTCAGGGAGTTTTCAGCTACAAAGTTAGAACATGGATCTATCCTCTCAAGGACGTTTAAGAGTCCAGTTTCACAGAATGCACAATCAGGTGGCTCTGTCGTAATATTTTACCATTGTAGTTCTGCGTCTGATGTCTGCGGTGATCGAAGACGACTCACGGTATATGAGACTTATCTCACACGGCCGCTGCCATGAGTCGGACCTCAGTACAAAATCAGCCACAGCAGTGAGACACCGCGGCCCACACCCGAATCTATGTCAGGAACGGCGTCTCGCAACACAATGAAGCTCGTCGCTCTTTCGTCTCAGAGGAAAACTTAGGCTCCGCCCTTGTAGTCTCGAAGATCACATTCAACAGAAAATTCAGAGGATTTTAAGTTATGTGCTCACTGGGATTGGATCTTGAGGTTGGCCACCTGATATCACGTGATATTTTGGCATGGTGCGCTGAGTGGCAACTCACACTAAATTGTAAAAAGTGTAAGACAGTGAGCATAACTAACAAAAAGAATCCGATTGTTCAGAAATACGAGGTAAACAGTTCAGTTATTGATATGGTCGATTCTATGAAATATTTGGGAGTAACAGTACAAAGGAACATGAAATGGGACTTACATATTAATACGTTGGTAGGTAGAGTCAATTCGAGGCTGCGACATGTACAATAAAATATCATTCTGACGAACCGTTCCATCCTTCGTCGTCGGAATCTTCACCTTATGGCTCGTTCTCTTCTTGAGTACTCGGGTCCCATTACAGTAATATTTTAATAGTTTCTGGATTGAATGATTTATATATTTTGGGGGTTTTGTGCCTGATGTAGCTCAAATACGGATCCTAAGTTAATGAGAGCCTATTAATGACATCTGTGTTGCACTAAACCCAACTAAGTTTTCTGGAGAGTCTCTCCCTAAATCGTCGAAACTATTTGTTTCTAGCTTCTGGTGCTGCTTCTGACACAGTGCCTATAGGCAAAAGTGCATACTCTGTTATAAGTGGGCCCTCAATCAATACTTCTTGTATAGGTGATATTGGATGCCACGAGTACAGTTCAATGTACAGTACATCTTAAATTTTTCGTGGCATTGGAGAATATTTATATATATATATATATTTATATATATCTTGTATCCACTATATATCATTCACATAATAGTATAAAACCTGTCAATCATTGTTTTGTTAATACCTATTATCTCTGCTGACATCATTTGCTAAAATCGGTCAAATCCTCGAAAGATTTTCTACGCCGACCCACATTGGTCGGATTGGATTTTATGGGTATTTAGATACATCTTTTGAACCAATCGTGGTATTTCTTTAAAAATGCACTCTCAGTTCTCTTAGCAGCCTGCCATGTTCTTTTAATTTCCAATTTAAGCCATGAAAACTTTTGTTATAACTGTTGCGTTTGTTCGACCGTGAATGTCGGTTGATTTAAAATATTTTCCTAGACTAATTACAACTTTTGCACGAAATCATTTCCTTTCTCGTGTTTACTCATATTATAAATAACTTTTCGGGTCATGAGCTTGATACCAGAAGAGCCCACAACAAAGAAAATTTTATATGAATTAATACGACGGAAAAAAGTAAATTTGTTTCATTGCAAATAATCTAGAATTTTTTCGAATAAATAGACGTTTGGCACTTTTTGGAACCTAATTTTCAATGAAATACCAAGATAGTACACTAAACTAATACCATACAAAAAATCAGACTCGAGAAATCTCCGGAAATATAACAAAATCACTGTTTAATACTTTTCGTAATAAAAAAATTAGTACAAAATGAGACAGCTTATAAAAATATACAGAAATAAAGTTGTGCGATACCTTTGGATGTATGTTACTATTATTTCAATTCTAGATACCTGGCTGAACAATATCCATGATTAAAATCACCACGAATCACTTAACATCACTCACAAATTAAATTGGTACAACTTATAATTTACTTGTATTTGCTTGGTAACAGTATGTACGTCTTGCAATGTGCTCAGAAGATGACTGTTCACGGGGTAGGAAATGAAGCTTATCTAAAAAACATTGCTGATTGTTATTCTATAGACATTTGCCTCGAGTCGGGTAGATACGGGTTCTTGGAATTTGCTTAAAATTTTTTTGGACTTTTGATCGGCTTTTTGTGTCAAATACCCCTGTGTGCTGCGGTTCCTAGGTCGAATTTTGAAAAATTGTAATGAACAAACAAAGGAGATAGCGTACAAATCTCTTGTCCGTCCACATTTGGACTATTGTTGTGCCATCTCGGATCCGTTTCGTAAGGGGCTGATTGAGAGTACAGAGAAAGTACACAGAAGAGCAGCTCGATTCGTGACCGCTTGCTACAGTCCTTATGAAAGCGTTACAGTAGACTAGGCTGGGAGTCTCTGGTAGATAGACGACCCACGTTTCGTATAAACTTATTGGTAAACATGCGTACTCCCACTTTCACTTACGAGTGTAGTGAAATACTTCGTCCACCAACCTATTTGGGTCGGAATGACAGAAAAGATAAAGAAATAAGGTGCTGCACTGAATCTTATATGAATTCTTTTTTTCCTCGTACCATTAGTGATTGGAATGCACAACAAAGAGATTAGGTTTGGTGCTGAGCACCCTCTGCCACCCACAGTTTTGTGAATTGCAGAGTATATATGTAGATGTAGATACCTTATTCGCCCCGCGTGTATATCACAGAGGTCGGAATTATTCAGCCACCCTCGCGGGGTGAGAGCGTATTTGGGTGGCGGGTTTTTCACACCAGGTCAGCGGCCTCTTATTGACTGTCCACCCCAAGGTAACAAGAAGTGTTCACCCACTATCCCTGACATCCTGTCGCAGCGGCTAATGCCTGTATCGGTGAATGCCTCTCGGGAGTGCCACGATTCTGTCCAAGCCTACACAGCTCGATAATTGTTTAATATTTGTTGGAACAAGATACATTGGCATTACAGTCCCCACATGGAATCTTGCGTACTTTGGGACATTACTAAAAACTATTTAAGCGGTCGCCCAAGATTTATTATGAAAATTAATCTAACATTATGATTTGCACAATAAAATGCGCCTTAGAATGTGGCGAAACGCGTCGCATTGTAGCACATAATATCATTCGACTCGGAGAATTCTTGACAGGTCTCCAGGCGCCTTAAATCTTTGCAACTCTGAGCTCTGCAAGTAACAATGCGTCATAGTCCATTCACCGATGTATATCCGGCCCAGGATGTGGTTGACAAAAGAACTGTCAGAGCGTCCTTGCGAGAACTACCTGACATATGATCGCTGATGGAAAGTCGTTGTTCTTGGCACGCTGGCGGTCCCTTAAATAACACTGTCTTTCACGCAGACCAACGCGTAATGAATTAAACTGCACTGCACATACCTTAATAATGCTATTGTGATGTTATCATGACATTACAACCTGTTACTTAAAGTCTCAGTCATGGGGGAGAAATCACTCGCTGAAGGTCCGTCTGAAAAGTGTACTCTCTGGCTGCAGGCTTGGAGTTGGGGAAAGAATTTCATTGGCTGTTAATCACGTGTCTAACAATTGGCTAGCCCATAATTGGCTCCTTAGATCTTAGTAAGTACTTCAGGGCTGGTAGAGTGGGAGAATGGTTTCTCACGAGAAATTACCTTTGGGGCCAGCCACATAGTTGTTTCAAATACTATGACTTAACATTATACCCATTCAATACAAATTTCCGTAAACTTTTATTGTAATTTCTCGGCTTTTCGACATCTCTTCAAAATGATACATAACCTAATTTACACCTGGAATAATAGACTCTACAGCGTCCGAAACCACCCCAAAATTAAACCAGAAACGTTCAAACAAACGGAGACGAACAGATCCGTTTATCTTTTCTTCTCAGCTTTCCGATGCCTAATTAACAGAAAGTATAATTCATTTTATTCCTGGCACCCTGCGATGCAGAATGTTTAAAACCCTATCAAAATCTATAGCTGGTTTTTTGTTTGTTTTTTTTTTTGTTTTTTTCGCTCAAAGGAACGAAATTTTCTTCTCGCAGTTGAAATTTGTAAACCACTTCTACAAAAAGTCTAAAGTATAGGGTTACGATTGTGTATTGCCTTATAAGTAAAGCAAACTTCTTCTATATAATTCGTAAATTTTGACATACCAATTTACTTGTTACCTCGAAGCTCGTTTGTGTGGCAGTGAGTTGCGGTCACACAAGACGACTCATGCAGAGGAGCTCATCAACGGCAACAACAATTGTCGACGACCTGCACCGACCGGCCAAGATCTACTCGCGACGGCGAAGCATTCCGCTACACACCACTATCGACAACGGGCGAACTACAAGAACTCCAAAAACATAAGCTTAGGCTTGATAATGCAGATGCTCCAACAACAAACAATGTTACTGACGGAAGTCATAACAAGTTACGAAAATAACCTGACACCACCGTGATGACGAACCTACAGAAAAGTCGTGAACCATCTAATTACTGCTGGAGGCAATGTCTTCGGACAATATCCTCCACCTCCACCTGCCTACAAAGATAAGGCAGTGACGGTGCTGTGCTGAAAAAGTGAATCCGTCTTCCTTTACGCCAAATTGAGCTGTGAGCAGACAAAAACATAGGGGTGTCCACTTAGAAAGTACATCGATGTTTTTATTCGATGTAAAACATCGGAATTCTGCATCGATGTTTTTCGATGCATCGTTTGCAAACATCGGTGTTTTTTCAACATCCAATACATTTATGTTTTTCTTAGATCAACAAACACAAACCAACAATATTCGTTCGTAAATGTCGTTTCATTTATCTCTTACCTATTCCTTTAAAATCGCCAAGAGAAAATGTGACAATAGTTTGATATTCACCATTTCCAGTTGAACGCAGATAGTTCATTGTCTTTCGTTTGGTTCGAGTGAACACAGAGTAACACTATACCAACAATGTAGTGCGGTAGCCGTTATGGTGTGTTTAATTTTATGCTATTTTGTGTTTATGACTTTACGCCTCGTCGACTTCCAGGTCATTAGAGGCAAGAAAGGACTGGGGGCAAGGAACAGGAAGAAATTTGGCCATGGAATTTTGAAGCATTCACCAGGAGTGGTTTGGGGAAACCATCGAAAACCCAAATCTGGATGCCTGGACGGGGATTCGAACCCGCGTTCACCAGAATGCGAGGCCAGAGCGTAACCTTTCACCCAACATTAAAAAATTAATTTTATGATCTTGTATGTTCACTAAGTAGAGTTGTATGAGTGAGGTATAGCTTTGTGAGTGAAATAGAGACTACAAATCAATAGAAATATTTTATTACGATACCAGACCATTGCAATAAAAACCAGACATTAAATACTAAAGTCTAAATTTACCTAAAAATTATATTAATTTTAAGTATTTAACCACTAAACACTAATGGTGTTTAGACAAACTTTGCAGAAGGCGTTTTCCTTTCATTCTGTTCCTTTGCTGACTGACTATTCGAGCAGCCTTCGAAAATAAACGTTCGGATGTAACAGAAGTCTCGACAATAGTCAATCAGATGTTGCCCCAACCCGGTTTATATCTAAATATTGAGTAGTATCAGGTAACACTTAGTTGTTTTAGAGCAATAATATCTTATTTTGATTCACAGCAAACAGTAGGAGTGAACCTAAGAAATTGATTTTATTCATTCATTCATACGGATCTGATAGCCAACCGCAAGTGAAATTATTCTTCACCGTTGTTATTTCCCGCTAATTGCTCACAAGTGTCACCATCTGTTAATTACAGTAACTTTAAACTGAAATAATTTATTTTAATCTTGAATAAAGTTAGTAATGTTAACATTTGTTTCTATTATTTTTGTCATTATTAGCAAGAATTAGTTTTTTTTTATTGTATCGATGTTTTTATTTTAAAAAATCGATGCATCGAATAGAAAAATTCATTGTGAAAACATCAATCAATCCTATGTATCGTATGGTAATCATCAAATGGATACGATGCATCGATGTTTGGTGAATATCCCTTTCCAGCTGATATGCCGCTCGGTGTGGTGTAATAACAGTCACACGAAGGTTCATTAAAACAGCGGCAGTATGAAAAATTTTTTTTCCCATAGAAACAGAAATTGCCGATCCCATCTGAAACAAAATATTCGTCGTTGATAAGTATTATTATAATAGTACCCTTCCCTCCATTTTATTCTAAAATAGAAAAAATAATCTGATTTTCTTTCAGTGTCAATCTGAAGGCGTTAACAAACTAACCAAGATTGAGGTACATTTTAGCAGTGATTCAGAGGTTAAATATTTGAACAGAATGTATTTTTTTTTTTTTAAATAAACGTAAATTCGTCACAGTTTTTAAATCTTTCCACATTTCAGCTTTACAGTCTCTGGAAAATGTTAAGCGTAAACTCTTCGGCACTCCCAGAGCTTATATTTCTTTTTTTTTTTTAGGTATATACGGTTTGTTAATCTCAGCTCGAGCCCGTTACAGCCAGGAGAGCTTTTGAGCAAGGATTTGGAATGGATTCAGCCATAGCCTTTTGAAGGAACCATTCAGGTATTCGCCTGGAGCGATTTCGGTAAGCCATTCCTCCCGATTAGCAAGACCGGATCTTTGCCGCTCACCCACCAGTCTCCGTCAGAATTCCATTTTTATTTTTATATTTATGGCTTTACGTTTCGTCGAAGTCGAGATCATTAAAGGCGGGGTAGGACTGGGGAGAAGGAACTAGAAGGAATTCCGCCATGGCCTTTCGAAGGAAGCATCCCGGCATTCGCCTGCAGTGATTAGGAGAAACCATAAAAAAAACCAAATCTGGATGCCCGGCTGGGGATTCGAACCGGCGTCCTCCCGAATGCGAGACCAGAGCGTTAACCATTCACCCACCACGCTCGGTGTCAGAATTCCGATGATTATTGTATGTTGCACTGTTGTATCCCTTAACTACCGATTCAAGAGATCTAACATGACAACATGACGTGCCTTAGTACCTAATGCATAGTAAGTAATGATTAATGCAGCGGAACGGTCCGTGCACGAAGCCAGAGTATTTAAATATCATGCTGCAGAATCGTGCAAGGTTCATTTGAATCCAGCCATCAACTAGGTTTTCTACAACCATATTATAGTAGGTATAGAATTTACCACTGAAAATTTTTGAACTTGAAAATGGGACTGTAGAGAGCAGGTACTTTGAAATCGATACAAAAAAAAAAAAAAATCAAACATATTATGGCAAATCAACAAAAACGATGAAAAGCATTTTATAATAGTGTTAAGACGAGAAATATTGTATTAAAAATGAAATAATATTTAAGTTATAATCACAAAGATATCATAAACATAAGCGATGGGCATGAGGATCGGAAAAAAATCGTGCACGAACCCGATTCTGTAGTGTGATGGTCGGGACCTTGTCCGCTTGATTACAACGCGTTCCCAGAATTACGACGTACCTACTTGGTATGTAAGCGGCTGTGGAAACTTTGGGATGCGGAACTCACTGAAACTAAGACGGGTCGCATAAATTCCTTTGAACTTGTGGCTAAGGAGATACTACGCTACAACACTTATTACAATTAGCTATATCGCTGATTATAATTCTGGTAGTCATCTTGTCACTTAAATAGCTGTCATTCGTTCAGTCTGCCAGCGAACTTGCTTCAAGTAAAATCGCAAATATGCTCCTCTCTACCAAGTTCAAGTTCTAAGACAGAATTTAAAAGTCTGCAAAAAGTAACGCCGACAATGGAATTTTCTATGATTCAAATCCAAGGAGGTTAAAGACCGTCTACTTGAGTCGGAGCGAACATTTCAAAGCAATTGTTGCGGGAAGGAAAATTGAGTAAACTGTGTTTACATTAAAAATATGTTTCTGTCTACTGCTATCGGAACTATCAATTGTCAGTGCAAAACTTTTAATTTTTAAGATTTCCTGCTTCGAAATCACCGAAACATTTCCTGCTTCTATTTATGGTATTCAAAAAAGCGAAGAACCTAATATGGGTTTGAATTTGATAACTACGTGCATTTTCATAATTCAACCCGAACATTATTATCTCAGTCAATTAACAAGCCCTCACTTTTTTTTAAGATGAATCGGCCGTGGCGATTGAGTTTTGAAGAACGTAAAAAGTCAGTCTCTACAATTAACTGAATTGAGATTCAAAGTACCATTACTCCTGTCTGCTATGAACCACTATGCATTATCGATTCTCAATAGTTATATTTAATTTTTAGCGTCCATTTCTTCTGGAGTTCTTTGTTTAAATCATAATTATTATTTAATAAAACGCCAATGTAACAGTTTCTTATAGTTACTGCTGCGCTTCTTCCTAAAACCTTTAGCTCGGACTGAGCGTGGTGATTGAGCGGCTAACTCTCTGGTCCTCGTATTCGGGAGGACGGCGGTTCGAATCCCCGTCCGAGCATCCAGATTTGGGTTTCCATGGTTTCCCCAAATCACTCCAGCCAATCAAGGCGTAAAACCATTAGCAAAAAAAAAAAAAAAGACGACACACTTTACTTCGACGATTATCTTTGTACGATATATCTGCTACGCACCTTTACAACAATCTTTAATATAACTATTTTCGTTTTATTACCATCAAAGTGTTTTGCTTCTTTCGTTAATCGATAAATAACACATACCCACCGAAATGGAACTAGTATTTTCGTGATTATTCTTACAACCTGTTCCATTTTAGACACTTTCCTTAGTCAGTATTCATTTTAAACAGGGCATGGTTTTAAATGAGAATTTACCTTCTTAGAGACCAATTTTGGGTTCCAGTTACACTGAAACGGCCTAATATTGCTCTTAATCTACATCAGTTGCTCCTCATGATCAACTGTAAATAAATCACCTTCTCTTTCCATTAAAAATACAACACTCCATTTGAACTTCGTCGTTTCGCTAACATAGAACTGGGATTTCCGTTTACTTTCAAAATTTGCTTCCTTTTCACCATTCTCAATTATGCATCAATATTCACAAACATAAAATAATGTTTCCAAACCTTTTGATACCACTCGCACTTCTTTAAACATAACAAAACATACACACACTGTCTCTATTCTTTTATTTATTGTTACCATCTTTTATTATTCACTCACCATAGATTTTATATACCTCGGGCTTGTCTGAACACTTCCTTTAATTCAACGCAACCTAGCTACTGTAATACAAATACGTGCACACAGTGCTCTTCTGTTAAGTCCAAACTTTCGCTCACAGCTTCGGTCTAAATTAAAACAAATGTGATGGTACTATGCATACAGACACTTCTTTTTCAAAATTTACAAGAGCACTAATTGGAAAAAATTTCGTTTAGCGCTTGAAGCACACTAGAAAGTCCCTGCAGGATGAAATTTCTGGAAAATAGAAATGGTGGTATGCGGTGTAACTACGACGGCTAACAATGAGCTGATGTCAAACATGCTTTACAATAAACTAAACGTTATTATTTTTACTGAAATTGAATGTTTTCAAACGTCAAAACTTACTACTCAATCTACTGAACGTTACTTCGAAAATAAAGGGTAAAAATATGGTAGCCACCTCCCTGATTCGCCAAATTATACCATGAGATCACCCTAACAACTATATTACACCAAAATTAAATCATTTGATCGAACAATCTTTCATAAATCTGAAATAAACGATATTATGCACTTTATATAAGTTAATTCAATTAATTTGAAAGATGAGGTAATGATGGAGTTTGCTGAATGGTTGCAAGTATCAAATGATAATTTAGAAATGAAACTAGTGGGAGAAATGAGTATTTTTATAATAAAAACATAATGATATTACTTGTGTCCGAAATGAACTGTCTCAGTGTCTCCAACCGTTTGAATGTATAGAAGTAAAGCATCAATGTGGACATCCTACTAAAGCAGCCCTTATAGATTAGCTACGGACCCCTTAATAGTAATAATAATAATAATTGGAAATTCGTTATTCGCATCTCACACATTATGGCCAAAGTTCACGTGTTCTCATGCCTACTTCTATGTTTTAAAATGATTATTTTTATTTTCTTCACGTATCTCTTCGTACAGGGGGCAGCTGCGTAGCTCAGGCGATAGAGCGCCTGACTGCGGTCTAGATGACAGGGGTTTCGATCTTCTGACGAAGCCGAGGATCTTTCCTCGAAGCTGAACGTCCGGAACAGGCTCTCCAGGACCACTCAGCCTGCTATCCAATGAGTACCGTGGAGGAAACTTCGCGGGAAGGTGAAGAATGGCCGGAGCGTAGTACAGACCCCGTCACAGCCATTCTAGTGCCGCAGGTTGTATGGTTAGTGCGGAGCTCTCCCTCCGTGAATCCTACGAGAAGCGGCAGGAGCCGTCTGAACCCCGTCACCTCTTCGGATAGGTCCAAGCACCACAGATTCGGAAACCCTGTACTAAAGAAATGAAACACTAACCAAAACAATTCATGTAAAAATTGGGTCAAGTATAGTGGTTATTTAACGATAAAAAGTTATGAGATCTTGTTTTGATCCAAGTCCATTTTATATACAATACTCAATTCAGTTTTTAAAAAAGAATACTTTCTGTCGGAGTTATTGATCGCTAATATTTAAAAAATAATAATAACAATCAGGTGACGTGATCATTGGAATGTTCCAATTTTTTATTAAGACAAATCTACAATTTGTATTATTTTCTATAAGACCTATCAATCTCGAAAGACGTTCAAGGTAATTATTTTCATTTGTGTATTTGTAAGAGTAATAAACCAATATGATTAAGATATTTGTACATGAAGAATTGCTACAATCTTGTTTATTAAAAACCGATTTTAGAAAAAAAAAAGAAACCATTATACTTCAGGAAATGACGTGGATTTGTCTTTCTTTCCTGGCTCTAACTTTTGCACGTGAAGCAACTATTTCCTAAATTGCCCCATTCTCAGTACTTGTCTTAATTTCTCTGATTGATACTAACATTTAAACGTCTTATTGTAGTCTGAGAGTCGTGCCGTATCATGGCTTACCACATAAATTCTCACTGATTCTCTAGAGCGCCACACACTCAACTTATATTTTTCGTCTTCCCAAACTCTTTGTTGAGTTAATAGTCTTTAAATATATCCACATCACGCATCTATTCGTGTTTTGTAGTATGCTTTGTAATATAATAACTAAGAATATATATTTTTCATCTAATTATTGGCTTTCAGTATTTCTGTTCCATGCAAGTAATACTACAGTACGAGGCCGAATTACGTGACCATTATCTGCATAAGATTATGGGTCTATAATAGTTCCCATTTTCAAGGATCATAAGGTGTAACAACGCGACCATTTTTATGCAGATCATGTTTACTTTAAATACCAAAAAAATTTTGGGAAAAAATATAATAACTCATTAATAGGAGTCTAAGGATATTGCCAATGGCGAATATTTCTCATCATAATAACAATAAACTGTCTCCGTAAAACTAACATGGCTAAAGAAGACGTAAAGTAGTCCTTGCTGAAATTTTAAAATTAAAAAAGAAATTTCCAGTATCTCAATAAAATTCTCCAAGTTATAAGTTCTGAGAATACCGTTCAGCTGCTCTCTTTAGGGATGTATAATATAAAATAAAAAGAAATTAGACCCATTCACACGTGTGCGCCAACTGCCGGTTTGGAACTGCCGCGTCGGAATGGTCAACACTCCAGTCGCGCTCGCCAGGACTTCGGACTGGAGTGTGCGCCCCGTGTAAACGAAATTTCCAAGAATATTCACGTGGCGCGTGTTCTTTCCTTCGAGTCTGACAGTTTTGTAGACTGCTCCAAGCGGGCGTCACATCGTTGCTGTTTCGAGAGACGTAGTTGTGTTTATAAGTGCAAGAACATGTTCCTAAATGAAATCAGAAAATAAAACAGAGCATTTTTTATTTTATTTTATTATTATTATTATTTGGTGCAAAAGGAAATGTAAAAACAAAATGTAAAAATATTGCTTCAAAGTAGGGAACAGTAAGTACAAATGATCCTTTGTAGAGAGATTCGGAAAAATTACGAAATTTCAAAAATGATTTGCGACTGAACGTTTAGTCGATACTCTTGGTTTTTTTTCCGGCAACTACACAATTCCCAACAGATCTGAAATTTTCAACTAGTGTTCCTACGCCGTCTATGTAAAACTATGCGTGAAATATGGCTGGCGATTTATACTGCTCCCGTTACGAAATTGCAAGCTTCCCCAAAAACTTCAGATTCAAACATATTCATTTCATTCTGCATTTGATGAATAACAATTTCTACTGGTTTTTCCTGATATCATGTAAGTGTTAAAACATCAAAATACCACAGATTAGGCTAAATTTATCGTCTTCTGCAGAATCAGTCCCATTGCTTGTATATATTTGTTTTCTGAAGGCTTCCCGTATTCCTTCTGTATTACGGAGCGATCAACTACAAGATCGCTCCGTAATACAGAAACCTCTTTGGAACAGAAAATATTCTTTGGCGGATATTCAAAATCATCTTTGCCTGTGATAATAAACAGTGAATTAAGTGTCAAGTCTATCAAAAAAAACCACTAGTCGGCGAAATAGACAGAAGCCCTGACGAAGGCTCCAGGTTGGGGCCGAAACGTTGGCGTTATCAGCAAATAAATCGTAGCGCAAAACCCGAAAGTAAACAAGTAAGTACAATTTTCAATCTATCTCATAATCTGTTTTACTTACACTTTAAATTTGTGCATACTATCCTGTATTTGAACTCTCGTATATTATTACATGTTACATAGTTTCAAAGACTGGAGCAAAACAAGCGTTTTAAGAGTACCTTGCCACTATTTATACTATTTTATTGAAAAAAAATGCACTTAATTGAGAGTTCATTGCATATTGATATACATATAATTAATTCAACTTGTAAGATTGTTCTAGCTGTTCCAGTGGCTACGTAGAGCGGCATTGAACCGTCGGTCTGAGTCCATCCCCCAATCTGAGAACGTGTTAGGCATTGGTTTTTGTACCAAGCGACTATCTTCTGACTTACCACTTGCGAGGAATCTGTCAATGTTATTAGAAATGTGCGAAGCTAGAATCACGCTTTCCCCGGTTATTTATACTGTTGGACTGACTTTATACGGCTCCAAGAATGTTTGGTGTAATCTTTTATGAATACAGTAAAATCGCTGAGAAAATAATCCCCTTATATAAAACGCTAAGTCTGGAGTCCGCGACGTCATCTATAGCTACTATAGCTATTGGCTAGAGAACGGTCACGTGCCAACCTTCACTCGCCAATCAACAGCCATCATATTACATTCGTTCCATCATCTTGCTTATTTACAAATAGACGCAGAAATTCATGTAAGGAAGGACATTCAATATTTACGCTATTTTATCTGTATCAGTTATAAGGACTAGGTTAAACCATAACCTAAGAATTTTTTGGCAGACGGTAAGAAGCAATGAAGTTTATTAAAAACTCGGAGAAACGTAATGCGAAATGTATTAGTTAAATAAATAACAGTTATCCGTTTTCGAAATTATAGTCTCCGTCATCTAAAGTAAAATGCATTTATTTATTTAAAATCCTAACCAAATACCAGAGTAACGTATTCATATAAAGAAAGATATCATTAAAAATGACTCATTCGTTTCTCCTTATAAGCTTTTCCAGATAAATTCCTACTACCATTACTACCATTACCTTAGTTTTTGATACGTGTGTTAGCTATTAAATGGGATTAAGGATAACTTTTTTATTAGATATAAATCATCAAGGATATGACTATTTACTGTATAAGTCATGTTACACTCGCAATTCAACAACGATATCATTGCTGCAAAATAGCAGTGAGCAGAGATATTAGAAATACAGAGAGCAGGGGAAAAAAAAAAACTAATGCGAGGCAATTATTTTTCACAAAGTTACAATTAGTACGTTCGTTTAAATTTACATATTGCATTTTATTTATCTTTGACAACCAGATGCAAAAATTCATGTAATGACATTCTATGTTTACGTTATATTACCTGTACAAGTTATAAGTACTAGGTTAAAAAATAACCTAAGAATTTGTTTGGCAGAAGATAAGAAATAATGAAGATTATTAAAAACTCAAAGAAAGTTTACACAAAATGTATGAAACATGAAATATATCATTCAAATAAATGACAGTTATCCATTTTTGGTATTATACTTTCCGTCATTTAAAGTAAAATAAAGTAAATAAAACGGGATTACTGGAGATCGCTATTCCGCCAGGAAATGCCGTGGTAAACGCAAGAACCCTCTAGAAATATTTTCCAAAGTACATTTACTGTATTATGCCAGTCCAGGATATATTACAACCTAATTCCTGCTTGAAAATAATGGTAGTCTAGAGGCTTTATTACAATGGAATTACTGCTAGAAAATAATATGTCTTGCGATTGACTACAGCAGTATAAATACGTAATTACTGAATGTTATTTTGGCGGAATCGCGATCTCCAGTAGCCCCGATTGTTATTCATTTTTTTACAAGCTTTTTCTGAATAAATTCCTACTACCACAACAGGTGATGCCCGTCGTTATTCATATGAGGATAATAGAAGCTATGATTTTCGAAAGCAATATTAGTGGAGGTTGTGGTTAAGTTGATCACAATCCCCACTGACACATTTTGTTACAGCATAATTCACTCGCAAGTGAGTTTTACAAACCAATTAAACTGCTTTCATAAGCGCCATGTTACTGAAGGTATTAAAGTAGTTCCATACATATTGTGCCTGGACCAGGAATAAAACTGATATTACTTGGATAGCAAAAGTTTTCGGGATTCCTAATTTGTTTCTAATTTTATTGGTTTTATACTTCCGTCGTCATTAATTCAATAGAAGTTACTATTGTATTGCACTGTGAACAGCAAATTAAATATGTAGAACATTAGCAAATCAAAGCCACTAGCATTATGTAATAACAATTCCGTAAAATTAACCAACTGAAAAAAAAATGAACCGCCAGAATATGGTGTTCAAACCGTCTTTTTTGACGGGCTCGAAGCTAGTAATATTATTAATTGATAAAATTGCGATTGAGCGCCAGCTCCGGTGACAATCTCCATACACACCCCTCATTCTCCTTTCCTCTTCGAACTTTACCCTTCCAAGCACCTCTCTTAATTTTCCACCAACATCATTCCATGTTTCATCACCAGTATAGGCCTTGTATACTCCCACGACTCTTCACCCTCCTTCTATCCTCCATTGAATCCCACTCCAGCTCCTTTATTATATTAGTTACCGATTGTGTTTCGCGGTAATTTTCAAAGACAAATTTGGCCGACCTTCTCTGCAGCCCCTCCAGCTCCTGTATTTGATACCCAAAATGTGGGTCCGAAACTACACCACCATATTCCAGCAGTGGTCTGACAAAAGTTTTGTACCCAATTTCCTTACTTCTTTAGTGCATTCCCTCATCACTCTTTCCAACAGGTGAAGGATTTTGAACCCTTTCCCTATTAGCGGTCCAATGTGTCCCGCCCAGTTAAGTCTGCTATCAACTGTTATGCCAAGGTATTCAATAAGTAGCTCCTTCCCCACTTTATAATTATAATCAACATTTAGCTTTTTTCTGTGTTCGTAATGAGCTGGCGCTTCTTTGCATTTATCTTCATCCCATGCTGACTCACCAAGCTAGTTATCCTATCTAGATCACCCTGCAGATGTTTACAGTGTTCTATTGTTTTTATCCTTTTATATAACATTATGACATATGCAAACAATCTACCTCCTGATAGTAAACCATTAACACATTCATTAGAATAATGAATAACAATGGTTCCAATACACTACCCTGTGTGACTCCCATGTTCACTCCTACTTCTTTTGATACTACATTTCCTACCGTAACGTTTTGCTTTTTCATTTTTAGGAATACTTCTTTTTATCAACACCAATAGTTTTTACCCTAATATTTAGCATCATTTTATGGCTCACTCAGTCAAAGGCATTTGAAAGATCTAGTGCTACAGTATTAACCTGACCTCCCCTGTCCAATTCATCAGAAATATCTTGCATATAACCCACTAACTGAGATTCACATGAATATCCTTGCCTAAAGCCAAATTATCGGTTATCCCATCTAACAATGCGTCATTGTAACGAAATCTACAAGTAAATAGTGGAATTATTCTCCTGTCGGCAACTATATAACAGATCTTTCAGAACTTCCCCCATTTCTTATATTCTAAGCACTTTGATTCTTTTAGTTACGGATTCTGCCTTCTTTGCTATCAATTCTTTTTCTTCGTCTATTATGTTTTCTATTTTTTCTGTCATCACCGAGCCTGGTGGGTGAGCGGTAACGGTCGCGTTTGGCATTTTGAGGAAAGCGAGCTCTAATCCCCGTCCGGCCATCAAAATTTCGATTTTATATTTTTTCCCGAAATAACTCAAGGCGAATTCCGGGATGGTCATTTAAAAAAAAAAATACAAAAAGGCCCAATTCCTTCTCGTTCCTTACCCCCACCCTCTCATCCAGTCTGTAATGGTCTCGACATCGACAGCCGTGTATTTTGATTTTTTTCTGTTCATTTTACTATTCTGCAGCTAATTTTACGTTGTATGCGAGCATGATGATTTTCTCCTTTTTATCATCAGCACCATCTTCTTCCTCTCAGAAAATTCACAGCATTCCTTCATTCTTCATGCACGTTACAAGGTGCATTTTTATTGTATATGTCATAATGTTAGAGTAATTTACATAAATCTTGGGCGACCACCTAAATAGATTTTTGTTGTAATTTTATAAAGTACGCAAGATTCCAAGCGAGGACTGTAATGAAATGGTGAACTTATACAGTGTATCTTGGTAAAGCGAATATTAAAGAATTATTGAGCTATGTAGGCTTGAAGCTAATCTGGTGTTCCCGAACCTTGGCGACAAGAAGTCGCGGATTTGGGGTTTGCCGGACCACACACTCTGCTCCCTAGGGATAGGCGGTCAACAAGGTTACTCACCGGGCGGGAAATACCTGCCGCCAGAACACAGAGTCGTCCCCGAACGTAGCCGAATATGTCCGACCTCTGTCATATGAGCGGGGCAAATCACACATCGGGGATATCACGTGACATTAGGTGCCGACCTGAAGATCCAATCCAAATGAGCGTATAACTTAAAATCCTGGGAATTTTCGTTATATGTGAGCTTCGAGACTACAAATGGGCGGAGCGAGAAGTTTCCTCGTGGACCGAAGAGCGAGGAGCGAGATTCTACATTCTAACTTCGATCTTCGAGTCCAAGCAATGCGAGTCTAGTCTGAGGTTGACTTGGAAAGTTGGCTTCTCTCGCAAACTGCCGTTGTACGATATCTGGCTGCCAGCTTGCCTTGCTGGAGCAAGCTTATCACAGCAACACAGCCGGTAATGCGATGATGCGCATTGTCAGACCAGAGATGCCTATAGCCGACTTGTGAGATAATCTCACAAGTCCGCTACAATCACCGCAGACATCAGACGCAGGACTACAATGGTAACTTATTACGACCAAGCCATCTGATTGTGCATTCCGTGAAACAGAACCCGTAAGCGACTTTGAGAGGATAGGTCCATGTTCTCACTTTGTAATTGTAAAAACCCCTGAGCTAGCGGCATAATTTGCCAGAACTAGTTATTTTCGAATGATATATTGTTCATTCTGGCGCCCATGATTTTCTTTTTAACTGTAAAGTCACAGTATTATGATACCTTGGTCTGAGGTCGTCATAACTTGTATTTTTCATTGTTTCCAATTGTCATTATTTCTTGCATTTTGATTCTGAGATATATTTAAAAGTAAATATACAATTGTTTGCTTGCTCATGACGGCTAATTGTAACTCTGAGCGTTGCTTTTATGATTTTGCCAATTTGTGTTAATGTTAACGGTAAATTCGCTCAGACTTGTAATCGCCAGTGATAAGAAAATAAATGTCATATTGTGACAATTTTTCTTACATTCCAACTAACGCACACAGGGGTATTTGACACAAAAAGCCGATCAAAAGTCAAAAAAATTTTAAGCAAGTTCCAAGAACTTTTATCTACCTGACACGAGGCAAATGTCTATAGAATAACAATCAGCTATGTTTTTTAAATAAGCTTCATACCCCACCCCGTGAACAGTCATCATCTGAGCACATTCCAAGACCCACGTACTGTTACCAAGCAAATACAAGAAAATTATAAGTTGTACCAATTTAATTTGTGAGTGATCTTAAGTGAGTAGGGGTGACTTTAATCATGGATATTGTTCAGCCAGGTACCTAGAATTGAATTAATAGTAACATACATCCAAAGGTATCGCACAACTTTATTTCTGAACATTTTTGTAAACTGACTCATTATGTACTGATTTTTTTATTACGAAAAGTATTAAAGAGTGATTTTGTTATGTTTCCGGACCTTTCCCGAGTCTGATTTCTTTTATGGTATTAGTTTAGTGTACTATCTTGGTGTTTCATTGAAAATTAGGTGCCAAAAAGTGCCAAACGTTTATTTATTCGAAAAAATTCTAGATTATTTACAATGAAACAAACTTACTTTTTTCCGTCACATTAATTCATCTAAGATTTTCTTTGTTATGGGCTCTTCTGGTATCATGCTCATGACCCGAAAAGTTATTTATGATATGAGTAAACACGAGGAAGGAAATTTTTTCGTGCAAAAGTTGGAATTAGTCGAAGAAAATATTTTAAATCAACCGACATTCACGGTCGAACAAAAGCAACAGTTCGAACAAAAGTTTTCAAGGCTTAAATTGGAAATTAAAAGAAAATGGCAGGCTGCTAAGAGTACTGAGAGTGTATTTTTAAAGAAATACCATGATTGGTTCAAAAAATGTATCGAAATCCCCATAAAATCCAATCCGACCAATGTGGGTCAGCCTAGAAAATCTTTCGATGATTTGACCGATTTTGGCCAATGATGTCCACAGAGATAATAGGTATTAACAAAACATTAATTGACAGATTTTATACTATTATGTGAATGATATATAGTGGGCACAAGATAGACATAAAAAAAAATTATTCCCCCCCGCCACGAAAAATTTAAGATGTACTGTACATTGAACTGTACTAGTGGCATCCAATGTCACTTATACAAGAATTATTTATTGAGAGCCCACTTATAATAGAGTATGCACTTTTGCCTATAGGCAATCTGTCAGAAGCAGCAGAAGCTAGAAACAAATATTTTCGACGATTTAGGGAGACACACTCCAGAAAACTTACTTGGGTTTAGTGCAACACAGATGTCATTAATAGGCTTTCATTAACTTAGGATCCGTATTTGAGCTTTATCAGGCACAAAACTCCAAAAACATCTAAATCATTCAATCCAGAAACTATTAAAATATTGATTTAATGGGACCCGAGTACTCAAGAAGAGAACGAGCCATAAGGAGAAGGTTCTGACGACGAAGGATGGAATGGTTCGTCAGAATGATATTTTAGTGTACATATATGATTATTGTTTAGGTATTTTGTAAATATTCGCTTAATATGTTATAAAGTGTATGAACACAGTACGTGTTCTTTATAATTATTCCTACGTCACAGTTATAAGTTCTAATACACAAAAGAAGCGAAACAAAAATCAAAGTTACGTAGAAATAATTTTGATCGACTTTTTGTGTCAAATACCCCTGTGTGTAACGTCGAGATTCTTGCAAAATTAATAAATTTTCACTCCTTCATAAAAATTAAAATTAAAAATCCACAATTATTAACCATAAAGGTATGAAAGATAATAGTAACGTAGTTTGCCCCCAAGGCACCCACTACAACTTTCAATATTTATCAAAAACTTTCCAAGTTCTTTTCTTCCTTCTTTTTGACTGTCCACATTTCCTCACATCTACACACCACGTTCCAAACGAAAAATGTGGTGAACGTCATTCTTAATTCAGACTAGATGTTTCTAGCTGTTAGCAATCCTTTTACTTTGCAGAAGTTTTATTTCCCATAGAAATGTTGTTCCATACTTCTTCAGTACAGTTCCATTTTAACTAACCAATCTTCCTAAATACGTCAATGATTTTATCTGAGACGTGGATGGACAATGTATTAAGTAGCGTTGCACAAAAACATCGATAATGAATGCAGTGATAGTGGACTGCGGCAGAGAGAGTCTGCGGGGGTAATGTCTCTGTTGTCAGAGAACCTTTAATGGCGCCCGCTCCGACGAGTCGGGTGGCTCATCAATAAAACATGGCGGACCACCAGGGGCAGCAGACACGGTCGCTCATTACAGGACCCGTCTGGCTGACGACTGTCAAGGGACGGAAATATCTTCATTACATAGCTCGTCAAAGCCAGTGGCTTGCCTACTTCACACATACAAAACTAATTAAAGCCTACTGAACCAAACTAGCTAAAATAAGGTAATTCTTTATTGTAACTATATGTGGTGAACTATGTTACTTTAATTCAGGTTTCAAACATTTCGTAGTTAAGGACACATTAAATGCGCCCTCATTGACGCCTATATATCTTAAAAGAGTCACTCTTCATTGCCAGTATACAGGGTGACCAGTATTTTTATCATTTGGTTTAGCACATTTCTCAACACCCCTTCGTGGATAGTTATCTACATTACCGATTAACTTAAAGAATATCCCATTTTTAAAGTACCTTGTAATGTCACTGTTGTGTTTGTTATTAATTGTATTTATAATTAGCCAATGAATCTATGCTGATCAAGGATTAATCAATTTAATTGAAGTTACTTTTAAATTCTATTGCTGCTTGGCAGAATGGCATCAAGGCTACTTCCTATAAACTGAAAAACAATTTTTAAAAAATGTTAAAAAAAACTAATTGCTCATAGAAAATTGTTTGAGTTTTAAAAGTAATATCTAACATTTACATAAATTACTATTAACTAGATGATCTGGACCGAGTGTGGTGGGTGAACGGTTAACGTTCTGGCCTCGCATTCGACAGGACGCGGGTTCGAATTCCCGTACGGGCATCCAGATTTGGGTTTTCCATGGTTTCCCCAAAATCACTCCAGACGACTGAAGGAAATCCTTCCTTCAAAAATGCCATTGCCGAATTCCTTCCCGTTCTTTGTCCCCAGTCCCATCCCGCCTCTAATGACCTTAGCCGTCGACGAGGCGTAAAGCAATAAAAAATATATATATATGATCCTTGCGAAAATTTCGCGGATACAATGAATAGTGAATTTCATTTGTAGCAATTGTTTATTTGTTTAGTGAAATAGGTACAGTACACAACAAAAGTCGACGCCAGTGAATCAGTTTATTAATATCTCTGTGGCATCTCTGCTGCTATCTACCGACTTGGCGCTGAACTGTCTCATACACGCGACTTTCACAGTTATTACTTTTGTCCTTCAAGGGTTAAATTCCAAAAAATTTCGTTCTTAATTTATAATGTTGTCTGAATGGAGACCTTAATCCTTCAAATGATACCTCATTTTCGGTTTCGGTTTGGCATCAAGGGAAATAAATGACTCATAAAAAAACACGTTATGAAAATAATGATAATTTTGCCATTTATGGGCCGAATTCCGAAAAAATCCTTTCTTAAAATTTGATGTGACCAAAGCGGACACCATAATCTCTAAAAAAAATACCTCATTTATCTATATCAGTTATATATCAAGGGAGACAATTGGTTCGTGACACAAAAACAAAATATTGATTCTTTTGCCTTTTAAGGGTCGAATTCCAAACAATTCGTTTCTTAATATATCATGCCATCAATGTGGAGATCTTTATTTATCAATTTCGGATAGGTATCTAGGGAGATAAATGACTTATGACACAAAAAACGCATTTTAAAAATAATTAAATTTTGGCCCTTTTAAGGATCGAATTTGGAAAAATTACTTTCTTAAAATATGATGTAAACAACGTGGATTCCTTAATGTTTAAAGTGATACCTAATTTATCGATCCGGTTAGTTATGAAGGGAAATAATGGTTTGTGACAAAAAAAACAGAAATATTATATATGATTCATCCATTAAAAGGATATTAAAAACAAATAGTCGACATTAATTAAATTTTTAATTAAAAATTTTAAACACTACATTTCTGAATAGTGATGGCATAGGTAGATCAAGAAAGAATTATCTCTCGAGGCAGGATAAAAATTTGGAAGAACACATTGTTCATGGCTCCAGTTTGCATGTGTTTATTATTACCGCACTATACTCACCGGGGAGAAGTTCCTTGCTGTATTGGCCGATGTCGGCTCCTGTGACGTGACGGAAGTGAGAAAACAGACTACTCCGTTCGCGGTATCGAAAGATATACACTGGATATCGTCTTTGGAACTGGACGTGCCTCTGTCCGACACTTGCTGTATCAGTCCGATACTGTTTATCCGTTGTAAACTGAATAATGCTGGAGCGGTCGAATCTGAATTAAGAATGACCTTCAACTCTCACTGCCAAACCACCCTAATAGGAAGTCAAATTTTGTCCCTATCAATAGCTAATTTTTGCAAAAATCGTGCGTGAATACCAATATTTGCCATTTTCCACTGTTGATCATCAAGTTTGCTTGGTTAGTAACTCCTACGTGAAGGTCTAGGTAGGTTTCACTGTCCCTCGCTAATCATCTTTGTTGCCTGGACTCAGCTAGCCCTCAAACAAGGAGATGCTTGGAGACTGGGTAACCTGTTCCGCTCTATTTCAACCCGTAGTTCAACTGCGCGGAACGACAACTAGTAAATAGACGACCACCATAATGATGGCTTCCCATGGCCCGTTGTTTTGCAGGGCGCATCATGCATAGTGCCGTTTCAGCTACCCGGGCGTTTGATGTTTACCGGCTGAGTCACGGATAGAAGTGCACCATCCCTGCCAGTAGAGGCGGCTCTCTTCCCACGGCTCGCTGTTGATAGTCAGACCAGTGCGTCCGAAAAATGCACTGGCCTTGGAAAGCCATCTTTAACTACTCTTTAACAGGATATTTACAATTGCCGTAGTCAAGCCAGGAAATTTTTCAGTCCGTATTAAACTAATTTGAAATAGGTTTTTAAAAATTTACGTAAATTTTCTGTAAGGCAACGAGAACTGGATACTCCGCAAAGGTAACGTATGGAGACTAATTAATGACGACATGCGATACATGAAAAGAACAGCTAGCTACACCCTAAGGGAATAGAAAGAGATTAGATAACATCCTTAAGGAATTCAAAGTTAGACCAGTTCTCCAAACTGTATAAACTGTGTGGAGAACATCTTGGACTGACCGTGTACTAAGGATGAAGACAGATCTCCAGCCGGGCATAGCTTTTCTAAACGCTTCTAGTAATGGTTCCCTAATGTTGAGCAATTCGTATCAAGAAGATTGATTGAGACCGGAATAGACCACCAGGGTCCTGCCACTGGGTAGGAAGAAGAAGAACAAGAAAGTTTTAAGTAAGTTGCTTACTGTGAAGATGAAGCGTTAAGTTACTAGTCAGTAATCAGTATTTAAAAAGTACCAGAAGCAAGACTTGCAACTTGCATCATGTATGAAAGTGAATTTTAATACGAATTGCTGAATTAATTACTCAGCATTAAGGAACCATTACTAGAAGCGTTTAGAAAAGCTATGCCCGACTAGAGATTGCATTAGTTGACAGCAGTGTCCATGAATTAGCCGAGATGTGACCAATAGCTTCCGCAAAAAAAGTATTTTGTATGACGGTGTATGTAAACAAATCTGTTTCTGTGATCTTTATATGTTGCTAGTGGTGCTGGAGACGAAGCATTGGGAATGAAGAAGAGAGAAGTTGAATTCATAGCATCCTGAAACTGTTACCTGGTCGTAAGTTCCTGCGAATTTACTTATTGACTGTGCTTACGATAGTGAAAGAATATCATTGCATCGGTATAATTTAATACATTAGTCACACAGAAATAAAAACATCATAAGATGCTATTGTGGTGCAACTAGCGTTTCTGAGTTATAAAGGTCAAATAATTGCGTACAACAGTATTTCATAATAATTAAGAGACGTAATCAAGCCCAGGATAGATTGTCCGCTGTAAGTTGTAGACTGTCTTGGTCGATAGAGGCCAATGGGCAGGGCGCTGAAGTGGCAGCAACACGCAAATTGCATCAGTTCAGAGGGCCAGTGATCGAATTGCGCCCGCCTGTCAGAGGCAGACCACCTAACCAACCAGCCGCTCAAACTCCATTACAGACCCAACCAGCTCCACACCTTGCAGGATATTATTGGAATGTACCGACTCAATACTTCAACTGCAGCAATCTATGAAAACGCAAGACATGCACAAAAATAAAGACCTATTGTCAGTCATTTGGCACTGACAAAAGAAGTGAAAACTTAAAACTATGATGACCATACGCACAACACATCATACTTACAGCTAGAGATATACTAAATAATAAGAATTCCGTGTGGGCGTAATGACCTGGTGACAGCGTTTCTATTGGCTGTGCATTCCGCCGCCCCTATCTTAGCCGCCTGAACCTAACCCGGTAGTGCTACCAGGCACAAGAGACCTATAGTTTAACGCGGAATTTTAACTACAGAAACTTTTTGGCGTACTTCACATTACACAGCAAGCTGTACCAGAGGTGACAGTTGGGTTCAGAGCCTATGATACCCCCGCCGAGACAAAGATTGGAACCGGGAACCTTTCGTTCCCCAGTCACACATCTCAACCATTGAGCTACCAGACCGCTACAGCTACACTGTTAACATTAGCATGTCGGTGATGCAAACTCATCAGATTTTACCCATCCAAAAATCACCCAACATGCCTAAAGAAGATTTCACTTCAAAAACTAATTTAGTTCACAACCCGAAGGTTGCTCGAATCTTCCCGAAGGAGATATAAAAAGCTATTGTGTCAGAGGCAGGTTGGCCAATTCCTTTGCTCAGGGGCCTACAGTTTAACGTGGAATCAGAACCACGGAACCTCCCGGAGTAGCTCATATAATCAAATACAACGCCGTCATAGCATGCCGGTGAAGTATTAGATTTACCCCCATCCAAATATCGCCCAACGCGTCTAAAGCAGTTTTCACTTCAAAAATTATGAGTGAAGATTTTCCAGGGGTAATACTGGAGTGTAATATTTAGAGATGCCCAGTCGGACGGTGTTTCCACGATACGAGCTTACTCGACATCCGTGAAGACTACATTCTTTAAAAAATATACATTTTTCCCTGATACTGACCGAATCAACCGACCAATTGGCACAAGTCGTTGCGGCACCGTGGCAATTTCAAATGCCTGGCAAGTGGTTAGTTGGTCGAGTCCTGATGGTGGAGTAAATTTTAATCATCGCGACTTGGCCTGCAGATGGTAGAGAATGATTTGTAATCAACGTATTCTATACCGAAGTCCTGTGCTTAATCCCAAACATCTACGTAGTGAGTGAGGGCATGCGATAACGGTTACGGTGATTAATCCGTCGTACTAGTCAAAAGTTGACGGCTATTCGGTATGTTTCGGAAGAGTAGGCCCTGAATGGCTGGCTACATGTTCCAACTACTCCCTTGTTTCATGATTTCATTCTTAACATAAATAACACACTACATTGAACAAACACAACGAGCGTGGTGTGTGAGCGGTTAACACTCTGGCCTCGCATTCCGGGGGATGGGGGTTTGAATCCCCGTCCAGACATCCAGATTTGGGTTTTCCATTTTTTCCCCAAAATTACTGCAGGCGAATGCCGGAACACTTACTTCAGAAGACTATGTATATAAAGAAATCTGAACAAACACATATCACAGTTAGCCATACAAAACAGTAACGTTTTAAAACACTTTCTTTACTGAGGAAGATAAGGGGAATCATTTAATTTTAAATTCCTAACACAGTTGCCATGGCCTCCTTTCTACTTTTTTATTTTATTGGCATTCGGTTTGAGACCATACAGCCATTCTACATTTTTATAAAGCTTCTTACATCCATTTGCGTAACTTATCTATTTACACATTTCCTTATCTATATTAGATTAACTTATTACAATCTTGCTGAATGAATATGCTATTTACAATATTCAAATTTCATGTGCCTTCTTAAGTACCGTAATCTAAAAAGCATTGCTAGACAATACATCAACTAGACTTAGTAATCGTCGGTTCTGTATATCCATTATTTTCTATTGATTAGTCTAAATCGCCGTATTTCTTTGACAAATCATCTGTAGAGGGTTGATCTATCTGGTATTGGCCTCAATCGGTAGATTGGTGAGGATACTGTTAATTTTGCCAAGCTAGTTGCTGTGCTTGTGCGGAAGTGGGGTTGTGCTGTGGTTTGGGCTTTAGGTTTGAAGTATAGTCATTTCCTGTTTTAACTTCCAAGATTGGTTAGAATTCAATCCCTCCATCTTTTAAGTATCTGGCGAAGATGCTAAGTACTACTTTGTTGTTGCTGGAAAGTAGGAGGGTTACGTTTGTCGGAAGGGGGAAGCCGTTCTTGGCAAGATCTTTCATCATTTGTTCCTGGAATTGATGGCATTTATTGCAAGAAAAAAATATGTGATTGATGTCTCCTATTGCCTGGTCTGAGCAGTCGCAGTATGGGGAATCTCTCAACCCTATTCGGTGTAGGTGGCTGGGGAAGTTACCGTGGTTAAATCGGGCTCTCGATATCGTAGTGATTAATCGTCTGCTAATGTTCCAATTGTAAAACCAAGGTTTTGGAGATATGATCGGTTGAATGGTTGCATAATATGAGGCTTTGATTTTTGAGGAGATCGTCCATTCCTCTTGCCATTTTTCCTTGGCTCTTACTTTGATATTATGTGTTATATCCGAGATCAGGAGTTGCATGTTGATTACCTCTCCCTCATGGATAGCTTGTTTTGCCAGGGCGTCCACCCGTTCGTTATGCTCGATGCCGATGTGAGATGGGATCTACATCAGAGTAGTCGTAATGCCAAGTTCCCGGTTCCGTTTCAGTTGTTGTAGAATTTCCAATACAATAGTTTGAGTATGGCTATTCCACGTAGTATTTTGTAAGCTCTTTAGTACACTGAGGGAGTCCGTCAGGATGACGACTTTGTACATGTTGGTACTTTGGCTATATCTGATGGCTTCCAGCAGGGCTTTTGCTTCAGCTGTATAGATGGATGCCTCTTCGGGTAGCGAAAATTGAGTCGATTTACCTGTGTTGGGACAGAAATATGCCGCTCCTACTCTATTATTTCCAGTGGTTTTCGATCCATCTGTGAATATTTTAAGAGTGCTGTTGTCTGGTTTTGATAGGAATCTGGATATCTTGTGGATCAAATTTCCGGATTTGACTTCCTCCCAGAGGATTGTGTGGGTTCTTTCTAGACGAAGCTCGAAAGGTTCTTGAAAGATTGGGAGCATATTATATACTTATCGTGTTTGAATGGTATATCTTTTTTAACACCAGATTAATTTCTCTTCATGTTGTATTCCATGTATTATCACCATTATTTAAATGATGACAGAATTCACTAAGCATTCATAAAAGTGTATTTTTCTTAGGGCTCTATTGTTCACCGAATTCAAGTTCATTATAGTCTAACTGGGATTCGGCACAACGAACGTGACGGAGTTCACCATGGCCTGTTAAAGCTGTTGGCTGCAGTGATTTCGGAAAACATTGTAAACCGAAATCTGGATGGCAGGACTGGGGATCGGATCCGCATCCAAAATCTAGGTGCGGGCAAATAAATCTTTTGTCTGAGTTGGAAAGCCTCAGTAACAAACAGCATCTTCAAATTTTGTTTTGTGCTCCCTGGTATATAGTAAGTTCCCAGAAACTGTATTTCAATCACAATCATCTTTCGGACGTGTCCACTTTAGCAGGTCGCTTGTCACATCCTCTTGCAGAGGCTGTGCTTATTTTTAAAGCAAGGTTACATCTACTAGCGGGTTGCTAAGACTGTCGTTGTTTTGTGGGGGGAAGCGGATGTGGTGTCATCTGTCTGTCAAACGTGTAAAATGTGTTCTATGTGATAAGTGTATTTTAGTTTTTGAAATGAGCACCTTATGAGACGGAGATTGGAGTCCGTTCTAAAATTGTTCTAGATAAAAAAACCGCCTAAATACCGCAGTCAAGAATGGCAGCACGGGCGATTTGAACCTGATCCCGCTAAACGTCCCCGATCTGATATGGCGGCGCTTTAAAGCACGCAACCACACTAGCGGGTTATGACAAAGATCCATATACTATAAAATGTATGAATGGATGTTTGCCATCCGAACAACTGTTGTAAGAGAAACGGTGAAGTTATAATAAAATGCTTATTCTTTCTCAAAGATCTTCATTTGCTCTGTACTTGTGACAACTTTGTTTCTCAGCTGGGTTGCGGCGAGAGCCTGCATGTGGCGTTCCTGTATGTTATGTGTTACCTGCGGTATTTTGTTAGTGAATTGTGAAGGTATTGATGAGTATATTAGCGTCCATCCGAAGAGTCACCTAGATGAGTACGGGAAAAAATCTAAAAACTATAATAAGGATGCACGGCACACCAGTGGCGAGGTTTGAATGTGGGTCCGTTGTACCTCCCCGTTGAGAGTGGCAAAGGTGCAAAGCGTGCTTGAAAACTGGATATTCTAAGTCAGGGGTGGCCAACCCATACGATCTTGCGGGCCAGTTTGGAAATGCATTATAACTCCGCGGGCTGCATTGAAAATTATTTGTCCCCTTATTAGATTTAGACCCACTATAGAAATTTTTTGGAGTAAAAGATTGAAACTTAATGAGTTACTATTATTGTGTTTACTATTATTCTTATATGCAAACATAGATAATATAATAATAATGATACTAAACGCACATTGTAAAGAAATATATAACACTAAAAATGAAATATAAAAAATATTTTGTAAAAGTGTGATGAATCTCGCGGGCTGGAAAAATGCATGCGACCCGCGGGTCGTAGGTTGGTCACTCCTGTTCTTAGTTATGATAAACTAACGCATATTGAAAGAAGCTTTTGTAATACCTATACTACGTTCACTCTCACCTAGCGGTTAAAGCTTTTGTCCCCCCTGCACCTCTCCTCGCCGCTCTTCACCTCTCACTCCAAGTAGTCTGCCCCTCCCAGCAGACCGCTGTGTCCATGCAGGCGTGTTAAAAATTTGTAAGCGAACACTCTTTCCCCTTCGCATGTAGGGGTAAGGGCAGCGGAGTGGGGATAGAGCAGAGTGACCTTGAGCTGCCTCTGTTAACTGATCATACTTTAGTCACTTCCTTTGACTTGTTTTTACAGTAGTTTCTGTTTTAAACGTTTCAGATGTTGACCTGATTTAATTCACTACAAATAATGGATGGGAAACCCACAAAAACCTCTTCCATTCTTATTCACCTCTGTCGTGGTGACACAGATTTGTAGCAACGTCGATAAAAATAAATTGCCATCCCATAAATTAGATACATCTGTGTTCAGCATTAGTTGGGTGAACTCTAAACTTTTACAGTGAACTTGAGATATCTGCCATACACTGATGCACTCGTGCAGACAAAACTTTGATTTGCAACAAATTTGAGAAATGCTAACTTTCTAATGCCAAAATAATATTATGTTTTGCATTTTTCACCAGGCAGACTTTCGTATGTAACCGTTAACAATTTTCATTAATTTGTTCAAAAATTCTCTTCACAACACTGTGTGTTTTTACAGAACATAACACTATTTTTGATTTTGTGCAGATTACAAAAACTAAAAGAGTTCCATCCTTATCATATCAGGCATCGCACTATCACTTCACACTGCATGATTGCAAGTAAGAGGTAGGTCATTAATTAAAATCAAGGTGACAATATCGGATTAACTGTCTGTGGACTATCAAGCTGAAGAGAAAATCCCTGTCGTTTCTTTTAAGCTGCGTACTTTCTTAGGAGAGACAAGGAGATAAGAGTACTAATTTCATCAGTAACTTCAAGGGAAATTGAATCCACATAGCAATCAACAGCGCTATACTCATTTGGCACAAACCTGGATAAAAACTGTAGCAGATAAGTTTCGTTAATTATAGGTTATAGACTAATTTCATAAGACATTTATGCTGGGAAAGGAATGCAAAACATCGGGCGACGAAACTCCCATTGAGCTAACTTACTAAAAATAGTGACTGGTACGGGTGCACCTACTAAACCACGTTAAGACAATGAATGTTGTTTGAGCTCATTAAACTGTAGTTGACAATGGCAAATACATCCCAAGTTGGTGCGACCAAGCTGAGAAAACCACATTACCAAGGTTATTTCCCTCCTTCAAATTGGGTGCTAGTGTCCTCAAGACTTAAAATCTGAATATGTTTTCAATTTCTCTCGTTGTCCTGCCTTACCCCCACCTACGACTTTCTTTTGATACGTAGGAAGTGTCGTCACTCATTCATTAGATGGGAATCATGAAACGCTTTTTTAACTAAATTCTCTATAGCGCTGCTAATTATCAGCGAATTACCATATGACTTCCATCAAGTGATTACGAACAGATTTACCGAGAGTGGTGGTGTAACGGTTAGCGTTCTGGCCACGCATTCGGGAGGACGGTGGTTCGAATCCCCGTCCGGGCATCTAGTTTTGGGTTTTCCATGGTTTCCCCAAATCACTCCAGGCAAATGTTGGGATGCTTCCTTCAAGATGCCATGGTCGAATTCCTTCCCATTCCTTGCCCTCCCTCCCATCCTTTCCCGTCTCTAAAGACCTCGCTGTTAAAAGACGTTAAGCATTAAAAAAAAAAAAAAAACGAACATATTTACTAGAGAAATTATGTTGTGCTGAGCGATGCGTACGGAATTAATTTTTTTTTTTGGCACCTAGTCATCGGTGTGAAATTAACTTTCCTTTATTATATTTTTGTTTCATCCGTTTTCAGTTACGACCATACGACAGAATACTCTATTTGAATCTACGAAGGGTTTCATGTAACTACCTTTATTTATATACAATCAATGTGATCGAATTTCTCCCTCTGCATATTATTTCCCAAACGTGTCAAGGTAATTATTTAGGGAATAACCCCACCGAAAGTGTTCATAGTCCGTTTAGAAATCTTGACATACCTACAATCTTACCCCAATACACGTACTCTCTACGTTTTGTGTAGTACCATATTCTAAGTATAAATCAGTATCTGATATGATAAAGGAGCTCGATTGGGAGTCATTGGAGGACAGGAGGAGGGTGAAGAGAGTGCTGGGAATTTACAAGTCAGTTGTTGGTGATGGGGCTTGGAGAAATATTGGTCGAAGAATTAGGAATAGTTCATTGACGGGGAATGAGTACCATGACCATACGCTGGTACTCGATTTAATGCTTAAGGGAGAGGGAAAATTTTCTTTTGTAGGCAAGGATGTCAGGGATTGGAACAAATTACGAAATGAAGTGGTGAATAATTTACCAGTAACACCGAAGGAATTTGAAATTTATAAGTCGCAAAAGTAGATGAAGGAGCAATTTAACACTAAAATTAAGTAAGATAATTTAAAAAAAAAAAAAAAAGTCGTAGTTAGATGACTAAGCGAATTGCCACCGGAGCGTGTGCTCCATCGCAATTAAATTAATTAACGTTTTAGTCTTAGAGTTGATTTGTATTGATATCAGTTCTAGGGTGAGGGACATCGTTCTCCTTAGCTTCTTTATACAATGAGCTGCCACTTGAAATGAAACTTTACCCAGTCGAGAAAAATAACAAAAAAACAAAAAACTAAAAGCATAAATGAGACTGAAAGAATTTAGACCATGTTTCTCTAAAAATTTAGTAACTGGAAAGAACTAAGAAAATAATTTATGCTTTGGGGTATTGAAGAGGAATGTGAAAAATTTGTCCAAAATCATTAATGTGGTGTGAAACGTTTTTGGAAATTATGCAAAAAATATAACGCGTTCACGTAACAGAGGCGGCTATCCCCACTCCACTGCCTTGCGAAGAGTAAAGCGTGCAATCTGAAAAATTTTCCACGTGCGTGCCAAGACACAGCTGCTCGGATTGGCTGGCAACGGGAGGAAATGATGAGGTGAGAAGCGGGGCAAGGGGAACATGACTTTGAGCTGCCAGTTGAGAGTGAACAGGGTATAACAGTAATTTTGTAAATAAATCCGTCGAAAACAACTGGTTTGGTGAATTTTGTTTTTTATTTAATTCCCCAGACGCGTTTCGCCCTTGTGGTGTAGGGCATCTTCAGTGGCTGTAAAGTGTTTTTACATGTGTTGTTACAATAATTACATACAATATAACTCTTAATAAAAATGTATATACATATGTACACACAGGGCCGGCGTTTCGTGTTAGGCTCGGGTGGGTAGTCAGGCAAGAAAAGGGGGGGGGGATAGTTCCCTAAAAAATCTTACTTAAAATAATAATAGTGATAACTATGGAATCTAATTCTTAAGGGAAATTTGTAGGAGAAAAACTAGAAAATGAATTTAAAATTCATCATATAATTTATTAACTAGTATATTTACTAATTATATTTTAGCTATGTACGAAACATTACTATTTTTTTAAATTTACTATTAATCAGTATCAATTATGCAATGCAAAAACTGTAATGCACTTCTCGCGTTCGGGAGGACGGCGGTTCGAATCCCCGTCCGGGCATCCAGATTTGGGTTTTTCCATGGTTTCCCAAATCACTCCAGGCGAATGCCGGAATGCTTCCTTCAAAAAAAAAAAGCCATGGCCGAATTCCTTCTCGTTCCTTGTGCCCAGTCCCATCCCGCCTCTAATGACCTTAGCCGTCGACGAGGCGTAAAGCCATAAGTAAAACCAAAATGTAATGCGCTTTGCTTCTTTGCAAATGAAACGATTCAATAATTTTTCCAAATAAAGTTCTTCAGTAAGGTTGCTACATACAGGTAAAATAGCAATGTTATTTAATAGATCTTGCAACATTGTCGAACTTATGTAACTCTTGAGTCGGCGTAAGGCCGAAAAACTTCGTTCATTTGAACAGGACGACCCAAGAATTGTGATGAGTAGTCGAACGAAGCGTACAAACTCTGGTATGACTCCTCTAGTCCATTTGCACTTCTGTAAAAAATCTTTAACCTCTCTTAAATTTTTTGCCTCCTCATCTTGCCTTTTCAAAAGTTACAAAAAACGTGTCTCTATCACTGAGCAATCTTTCTTGGTCAAAATCATGATTGTAGAAATTTATAATTTTTGCTACATTTGTGGGCTGTGCCAGAGCGAATCGTTCTAACGATTTGAAGAAGTGGGTGGAAAAGTTGTAGAATCGACTCTTTAAAATAAGACTTGCGGAGAAAATCTTGAGGTGTTTCGAATCGGAGATTTTCACTCTTACCTTGATCGAAATTTTGCGTTGATGTGGGATTTGAGGTTCGCTGGTTTCAAAGTTAGTACCTGACTGCACACTTTTCCGCCAAATTTCTTCGAATTTTGACTCTCGAGTACAGTACAAAACATCAATGATTGCTTCTATCTTCGCATATGATTCAAAAACAGATAGATTAGATTTCTGTAGATCGGCATTCAAAATTTCGACGCGATCAAAAATTTATATCATCATTGTTAAATATAAAACACACGCAAATGATTCCATGTCTGAGTAAAATCCAGAAGCCTTAGCCTTGTTAACAAAGAGTTACAATGAAATTCCTGGAACTTTTTGACTACCCCTCATACATTAGTATTTAAAAAAGGATAGCTTAGCGAGAAATGAAATATATTTGTTTGAATTAAATATAGTGTTAGGTCAAGTGACAAATATATTAGCGGAAAAAGGATACCACGAAAAAAAAAAAATCGTAAATCAGGAAAAACGAAAGTAACACTGCCTACGTTTGTTTATTAGTCCATGCGCATTATTACAATTTCAAGAATTAATTCAGGCAAAGATATTTTTACTTAATAATTGGTAAAAAAAAAAACTTGTAAATTCATTTTAAAAACAAACCCAACAATTTTTATCCAACTTCTGTATTTAAATGTGGAAACTGTACAGAAAAAAAAAACCGAATATAAATAGTTTTTGAATCATGGCAATTAATGCAATCACTTATTTATATAGTCCTGTAATCTTATGTATTTCAATATAATGAAGCTGTACTATGTCGTTCTGGAACAAAGCCATGGGGTCGGTGCAGCTACAAGCTACAGCTAATAACATGGGGTGGTATATCTATACACAGAACATAACAGCACTACACTATAAAAACTCGTATTTATAGATATACTACCCTGTGTTACTACCTGTAAGTGTGGCTGAAAATTTTGCGTGTTATGGGTCTATTGGTCCTTACGCATAACTACACAAACAAGTGTAAGTAGTGTAATATAATATATACACGGACGCGCGTGTGTGTGTGTGTGTTTGTGCGCGCGCGAGCGTACGCCACGTACTTTCTTACTGGGAATGTAACGGAGTTCTGCAGTTTTGGGACTTCAGCTTCTGTTTTGGCTTCTGCATATTTTGTAGCGAAACCAAAAAGTAAAACAGATTAAATAGAACTAATATCACTGGGTACTGCCGTGCTGTTTGAGCTAACTTCATATGAGTGAGCGCTGACAATAGGTCGGAGTGGTAACGTTTCGGTAAGGTTTCCTTTTTTTGTAATTGTTACATTCATTGTGTAGTGTACTTTTAAAGGAGTCCTCTGACGATGAACTTGGTTGCCAACTTTGGTGCCGTGTTGAAGTCAATGTTGAACGTCTATAAGTAGTTGATGGTTGACATGTTGAGATCCGGTTAGAACTCAGATCAAAAACTTTCGTATTTGGTGTGCGACCTTATTGTAGCGTCTGTGGGGAAGTTTACAACACAGTTTTCAGCTTCAGTCCTTTAACTTCGAACTGTTCTGTCAATGTTATTGTTTTCGATTACTGTACGTTTTCGTTTATTTGCGATACTAGACAACTGTTTGAGGTCAACTATTGTTTTTCGAATATGGCAAGAATACCAAACATTCTAATCTGGGTGAATTTTTTGATACGCTAAGAGAACTGCCCAAGTTTTGGAACGTCAAATTTCCAAGGATCGCAACAGAAAGAAGAATGCGTGAAAAAAATCATTGTTCTTTTCCAAAAAATTGGGCTAAATACGAACAATCGTCCATTCCTTCCTATCCTGTGCTAACCTCTTCATCTCTACATATCCCCTACAACCCACGTCCTCAATTATCTGCTTCATATATTCTAATCTCCGTCTTCCTCTACAGTTCTTCCTTTCGACTGTTCCCTCCATTAACAAATTAACCAATCCAGCATGTCTCAAAATATGACCTACCAGCCTGTCTCTTCTTTCTGTAAGCTTCTTCCATAAACTTCTTTCCTCGCCCATCATTTCCAAAACTCGTTCATTTCGTACTTTGTCTGTCCACTGAATTTTCAGCATTCTTCTGTAGCGCCACATTTCAAATGCTTCAATTTTCTTTCTTTTCTGGTATTCCTAAAGTCCATGTTTCACTACCGTAAAGTGCTGTGCTCCACACAAAGAGTTTTAAAGAGTTTTTTCTAATTCCTAGATCAATATTTGAAACTAAAAGGTTTCTCATTTTCATGAAGGCTCTTTTTACTAGTGCTATTCTGCTTTTAACATCATTCCTGCTTCTGCCATCAGTTGTAATTTAGCTTCCCAGGTAACAGAATTCACTTACTTCTCATGTTGCATCCTATCCTATTTTTATGTTTAATCTTCTAGTATTGCTATCATTTCTGCTACACTTCATCACTTTTGTCTTGTCTTGCTTTGGTTTGTATTTAGTCCAAAATCTTCCTTCATTATTTTGTTCACGCCAATCAGTAACTTCTCAATATCCTCAGCCTGTTCTGCTAACAAGACAATGTCATCAGCAAATCGTAGGATACTTATTTTTTTCTCCCTGAACACTTATGCCACATTCAAACGTTTCTTTTACTTTATTCTTTGCTTCTTCTACATACAAGTTGAATATTAACGGGGATAGACTACAACCTTGTCTCACGCCCTTTTTAACTGATGCATGTCTCTCGTGATTCTCTACTTTTATTACAGCCGCTTGGTTCTTATATAGTTTATTAAGTATTCTTCTATCTCGATACTTTAGACCTGACTTCTTTAAAATTTTGAACATCTTGTCCCACCTAACATTATCAAAAGCTTTTTCTAAATCAACAAACGCCAACAAAGTATCTTTGTTTTTCTTGATCCGCCCTTCAAGTATTAATCTTAAAGACAGAATTGCTTCCCTTGTACCGCGATTTTTCCTAAACCCAAACTGATCTTCAGCTACTATCTCTTCTACCATGGGCGCCAGGAGGGACACCCCCCTGACATCCCGGATCGCCGTCTGGGCAGTAGTAGAGCTAAAAGCCCGGAAATTTGAAATTTTTGGGCCGATAGGGGGGGGGGGGGGGCTAGAAGCAATCCTGCCGGCGCCCATGTCTTCTACTATCCTTTCCATTTTCCTGTATATTATTCTGGTCAGTAATTTGGAAGCATGTGATGTTAGACTAATGGTGCGATAATTCTCACATTTGTCGGCTTGTGCTTTCTTTGGAAGTGTGAAGATGATATTTTTTATTAAAACCAATTGGAATTTCTCCTGTTTCATAACTTTTTGATCCTCATGTTGGTGTCCTTTTAAATAAATTTTCACAATTTGTCCTACAATTCATAATAGGTTTTATTGCCCAGTCTTAAAAAGTTTTGAAAATAGTCAGGTTTAGTGACATGTATTTCCCTCACTAAAAATTAAAGCAGTTTTGATGCCATTCCTTTGAGACCTGCAGGATCACCTCATCTTCACACAACTCTCTTAAAACCAAAAACTGCAATGCTCAGTCACTCATTTTTCACAATCTACGCTCGACTATAACCAAAATGTTTACAAGCGCCATACAAAATAATAGAGAGTGGCAAGAGAATACATCCAGCAAATAAACCTGATACTCGGACCGTGGATGTGATGTTTATATGCACAATTAGGTTGCCAATTAAGTTCACTTCAAAGTTGGCAATCAAGTTTGTCGTCTGTGGGCGCCTTAGGTATATGTTTTATTATATGATAGTAGCGTGTCTCAAAATGAAACCAAAACTATTTAGATATTTGTGTACAAAAAAGTGAATCTGTGGCAAAATGTACATTAGGTTAAAAAGAATGTTCTCTGAAAGAACGTACCACCATTGCTTTAAAAAGCAATTTGAAATCCATCCATCCAGAAAAATTAAATAAAATTAAGTTACATGAAAAAAAATTACCAATATCACTCTAGTCAAGTAGTAAAAGCAAAAAGGACTCTCATTAAAAGTAGATCCTCTGAAGTGATGGCAAATGAACGTTCACAAATATTCTATGTTGTTTCCATTAGTCCGCAGGTTTTTGTCAGCCCCGCCTAGCGAAAAATTGTTCAGCGAAAGAAGGTTTAGTTTGTGTGTGTGGGGGGGGGGGGGGGGGAAGGGGGGAAGAAATTAAAAATTAGAAAAGGCTGCTAAGCGTTTGTTTTTAAAGAATAACTTGCCACTTTAATCGTTCGAATATTAATTATAGTAGTTAGAAAACTACTACTTCAAAGTCAGTTACCGTTACTGCTTGATTTGATTATAAAAATAAACATTATTCCGCTTGTCATTTTTATTAAATAGAAGTAACTAGACACTAAATCATATTTTCATATAACTTAGGCTTCTGTTTCCGCTTCCATAATGTCGTTTCCGTTACAATTCTAGTACATACACGTGAATATTCATTAAATGCGCACGCATTTATGTATAGAATGAAGAACAAGAATAAGAATTTTACTTTTACTTACTTTCACGATTTTGACTTGCAGCTGACTGAACAAGGCCATCTTTTAAGGTTCTAGTGGATCATTCATCTATGGGCGATGCAAATTTAACCTCCACTTTCTGCTGTTTTCTAGCATTATCTATACTGAATTAGTGTCTCCTGTTCAGCTTCACTACGAATTTATCTATTTGATTTTTTTTTAGAATTAGCGGAAACGCCTTCGAAATACACTAATGCAGCTTTCACACACGACTGCTTTGGACGTACACTATTTTCTTGCGTTCACTCACAGGATTGTTTGCTCAGGAGGCGACATCTGGGGTGGCGGTCTCTATTGAAACATCAAAGGGTTTTAGCGCGTCGCTAATGGTGTTGTGGGTACACAGGCTGTTATATACGCGTTTTGAAGAATGAAACTAACATACTTAGCTGCTCTGCTCTCTCTTTCTTTCTTTCTCTCAATTCTTTCGTCTATGAACTCTCAAATTCCGGGTGGGTGAAATACCCACCCGGAATTTCCCGGGTGGGTACTGCTACCCACCATACCCACATTATCCGCCGGCCCTGTGTACACACTGTACTCACAGATATAATGGTATTCCTTTACATGTCGGTCTGGAACAGCACTTCACACGCTTTCACATAACTGTTCATTACAGTTTTCTTTAAAACTATTGTTACACTAGTTGTTTTTTCTGTTGCACTTGTTCTTATGTTAATCTTTTTCTGTTTATTTACACATGTGTGTTACACACGGTTTGTTTTGATTTTACCAGATGTTTACAGTAGTGCCAACTTAGTTTCTGTTGTTATTGTTTGTGTGTTGTACCTTCTATTAAATTATCTCTCTGTTTTTGTGCTGAGGTACTGTTTGTGATTATTGTGTTAGTAAATGTATTCGTTTTCTTGTTTTGAGACTGCTTTTTGTGTTGTTAGTGTGTTGTATAGTGTTTTGTTGGTTAAATTTGTGAATTCGTTTATTATTGTTTTTCTTATTGCTATCGATTTGTGTATATGGTAGCTTTCCTGAAATGTAAGTAGATGATTTTTGTGGTTGTTGATTTGTAATATTTTCATTTCTGTATTTATATTGTTAGGAGGGTGATTATTGTCTAATAAATGTTCAGCAAATGTGGAGTGATTTGTGCAGCTTATTGCTCTGATGTGTTCTTTATATCTTATGTTAAAATTTCTGGATGTCTGTCCTATGTATACAGCCTGACACTGTTGGCATGTTAACTGGTATATTCCTGCTTGTTGGTATAAGTTGGTATAACAGGATTATTTAAAACTGCACTAAAAGTTAGTACCCAGCATGCGATGATATATGTATGTAGTCAGCAATTGAAATTGTGCATACTTTCTGAACTCTTCATAACTAAAGTAGTTGTTAATATCATCAATCTTTTTGAGAATGATATGAGCTATTCCACATCCCCGAGGCTATTTTCACATGTGATCAAAGCAAAAATTTCCAATCTAATAAAGGATAATCTATAGTAAAGTGTCTCTTTTCCGTGCCTGGTCTCACCAGACGCCTAGTTGGCTGGCTGCTGGCCATTGTGCTAAAGGTAGGTCTATCTTGCCCAGGCTCTTCTTACCTCACCGCCATTATGTAAATTACGTGAGCGCTGCCCTGGCTATCAACGTCAATGGCTTCTCTCAAGGCAAGGCGCCGGTATTATGTAAGCTTACAGCAGGCCTGTCCACTGCCGAAACAATGGCACAATGGCGCTGAATATGGAGCGCGGCTCTCAGTTATACAATCACTCAAACAACTCGCAACATTCTAAATGTAGCCATTACATCACTTTCTCAGTATCTGTTGTAGTAAAATTTCCTATCATTCGTTTATGTCTATTTGTGATTCGGTTTGTGCAACATTCATACCCGAATGCCCAACGTCTAAATGAACACCAAAATGATTACCAAATGGCAGCCGAAACAATCAAACAGACACTTCAAAATTTTATAATTGTCTGTTTTTTTTTTTGGCAGCACAACATTGACTGTAAGATTACAATATTCGTAAGCAATTGGAGAATCTCATTTCCTCCTATTATTATTATTATTATTAATCATTATTGCCCTTGAGGACAGTGTTTAAACTCAAATTATTCATGATTACTCAGTTTTTGTTTGTATTTGTCTTCTTCCTCTTCTCTTCCGAAAACCTCTTCATACGCTCACTGTGTTCCTGTTTCCTTTGTTCAGTCCATTTTGTTCCTGTTTTCTTCTGTATTTTAAATTTTGAGTTCATAATTTTGTTTCTGAATTGTCCCCTTTCCCGTGTCATTTCCTTGCTGATCCCTGCGTGATTCAAGTCCTCTTCTATTTCCTGGAACCAATTGGTTTTCCTGAGTGAACCATTTACCACATCAAAGATCCTCTTTGTGAGTCTAGTGCTGTTCATTCGCTGTAAATGTCCATAGAATTGTAATCTTGCCTCCTATTAATATATTCACCTCCAAAACCAACTGAAATTCGGCTTGGCGTAAATATGACACCAGGAAAAAAGAAAAATTTTGTACTAATAGCCGGGAGTACTAAACTTGATACTTGTATTGCTCTGTGTTATTCATGTTATCAACTGCTCTACTGATAGTTCCGTATGTTTTATTGGTTCCGTTTTATTATGACAACAGGTTATTATGTACTTATTCTATATTGATCTTAAGTGTTGATTGTTTCCTATGGCCTGACTGGAGACTGCTAGAGATTTAGAATCTTTACCGTGCCATTTGTTATAACTAGAAACCACTATATGGCATCACCTCTGGCAAAGCTAGGACGCTACGTGGTTTGGATTCGATGTTGTACTTTAGGTCCTCCAAACTGGATTAGGTAAGAGTAGAAACGACAGAAGTGGATTGAGCGGCAAATTAGAACTCTCCCACTCAAATTCCGAACTATACTCTGTTCACTCCGTTCTGGCGGTTCAAGGCCATGTTCCCCTGAGATCGCTTCTTACCTCACCGCCCTCTTATATCTCTCTGATCTAATCCCTGTGTCCATCTAGGCGAGGATCAAATTTTCCCTTCGCATGTAGGGTTAAGGTAAGTCGAGTGGGGATACAGCAGAGTGACACTGAGCCGCCTCTGTTAACTGAATGGGCTACAGTCAATAATATTGTACTGATTCACGTTTTTTACTATTGCCGATTTACCTTCGTTAGTCCTTGGGGCCATTATGACTAAAACATCGGTACAGTAGATCGTTATTAGACACATGTTACAGATATTAAAAAGAATGAATTGGTGTGGCGGCAGATAAATTTGAGTATGGGAATTATTCTAGACCCCACTGGATATGCGTCATGTTAAATTAATACAGGTTTCAGCCATTTGAAAGTAGGATGCGGATAAAAAGAGTGATGGATTTGTGTGGCCATCCATTTGCAGTAAGTCCTTTTTGGATATTGGTCTAAAAAATTTGGAGTAGTGCCTGAAAGAAACGAAGATCATAAATTAACACTAATTTCAGACATTACTGATGGGGAATGTTTTTCTGGAAATGGTATAAGTTGCCAAAAGAAGATACTGAATAATATGCCTTATAAAGTGAATAACTTTGCACTTCAAGTATAAGAAAGAGTGTTGAAAAATTTTCGCGAGTTCATAAGCTCAGTCGCAATGAATGATTATAAATGTTTTAACGGATGGTCTCAGCTTTATCATTGACAAGTGTATATTTGCCGAGTGTGAAAAACCTAGTGAAATAGGTCAAACCCGGACAGCCATGAGTGAAATTATCGCGTTTGCACGCCACTTCTGAAATACAGTGGAGAATGGAAATAATACTTTTACTTTTTCCGTATTGCCTGAATGACGTATTGCATCAAATTTTTGTATTTAGTTCGCCGACGAGGAACGTATTTCTTAAATGGCGATAATCTGCGTTGTACACTGTATTTACCTTGTTTGTCCTTAATTAGTTCTTCAACTAACACTTTTTTTCTGCTGTCTACTGTGTTTTAACAGTACATTTCAGTTATGTGGTAAACCCTTCTGCAGAATGGAACCTATTCATGGCTAGCCGTAATCGTGTTGTTCCAACAACGCTCAAACCGTGTAACGGCTGTCAGTCCAAACACAGTAAAATGTCAACATTGGCCTCGAAATTAAACGGACAAGAACAGATCGGAAATTCCTGCGCTGATATAAATCGTAGTTGCGCTGCTGTGCAACACTGCAAAACGGTAATTGATGTTGGTTCTCGCTGGAAACGCGATATCGACACGGGATGCAAGCAGGGAAACAAACAACAGTGAATCATAAAATGATTTATTTTTTGTTTGTACGTTTTTCATTGGTGTCATTTTACACCAAATCTATTTCCAGAATAACTGATAAATCATCCTTAAATTGTGAATTGCAGAACCGAACACCGTGTTAGATAGACACTGTAGACATTGTTTCTCTTGGACGTGACGTTGTTATGACAGTAGGCTAAAGCCGGTTTCACGGGCAGCGTGCAAGGCAACTGAAAAACGTTTAAAGTGCATTTCAATAACCACCTCATAAGCTGTGATATAAAAATAAAATATTTCTGCATAATAATATCGCACTCTTCCCTTCTTTATTTCGCTGCTTCCTCCACAACAGGCAGTGGGAGTAAACAGAATACACAATGATTAAAGGAGACATAATAATGTTTTTCTTTTTTATCTCTGCCCTGTTTTTGTACTACTTGCAATTTCTTCCACTAAGCCCGTCAAAATTGATAGAAATTTTATATTGTTATGCAAAAGTTTGTGAGGAAAGCATAATTTCTAAAATGAAGAACGATTACATATTTGATTTCTTACTTCAATGCAACCTTCTCTGAGTTTTTAATAACCTTTAATATTTTTAGTTTATACAGTGTCGTAATTCTAGAAGCAGCTACGGAGAATAGATGGTAAAAATCAGCTGTTCTTCTGCTTGCATGACTTTATGCATTTAATCGTTCTAAATAAACAAATAGTATCTCTGCCTCACGTATATCTCTGGTTCGCATTATATTTTTTATCTCTGCCGATCGTATTTTAGTGCAGATACTTCCTTAATAGACAACTGTCTTTTAGCTGGCATCACAGTCACTCTCCCTTGAAGTTATTTATTTGAAATTTCCTGGTTACACAAGCAGCGCTGCGGTGGTAGCCATTGTAACTAACACTCCGGACGTCATCACTCGCCTGAAGTTGCGAAACCATTAGTTTCACGTCTAGTCTCCACGCACAACGCACTTTATTAAATCCAGTTCTTAAGACAAGTAATGTCCCTCTGAGTATGGAACACTCTTTCCGGGCTCCATGTCTCCTAACTGTTAAGATTTGAGGCATTTCTTGTGCTGTCAACAATAGTATGACGAAGATAATAGCTTACAATATCAAAAAGAAGCAGCACAATCTCACAGCTAATAATTACGTTATTGGCACTTTGCTATTATTTATTACACAGACGGAAAAAAAAATCCCAACACCAAGAAAAAATTATTGTAGAGTAATGAAATTTGGACAATGCATTTGTCAAGTTAACATGTTTAATTGATTAAATTTTCAAGATCACAGGTTAATTTAAGCTCAAGAAAATGCATTTCAAATGTGAAATACTGTTAAATTAATAGCCGGTGTAACCTCCAGAATTTTGAATGCAAGCCTGCAAACGTGAATGCATTGTGTCATACAGGTTTCGAATGTCACTTTGTGGTATGGAGTTCCATGCTTGTTGTACTTGTGCTGTCAATACTGGGACGGTCAGTGCTGGCTGTGGATGATGCTGGAGTTGTCGTCCAATGATATCCCATACGTGTTCAATTGGAGACAGATCTGGTGATCTCGCAGGCCAAGGTAACATGTCGACACTCTGTACAGCACGTTGCGAGACAACAGCGGTATGAGGGCGAGCGTTATCCTGTTGAAAAACTCCCCCTTGAATGCTGTTCATGAATGGCAGCACTACAGGTTGAATTACCAGACTGACGTACAAATTGCAGTCAGTGTGTTTGGTATAACCACAAGAGTGCTCCTGCTGTCATAGGAAATTGCTCCCCAGACCATGACTCCAGGTGTAGGTCCAGTGTGTCTAGGCCGCAGACAGTTTGGTTGCAGGCGTTCCCCTGGCCTCCTTCTGACCAACACTGGAGATCTGTTGTGTTTTCTGATGAAAGCAGGTTCTGCCTTGGTGCCAGTGATGGCCGAGTGTTGGTCAGAAGGAGGCCAGGGGAACGCCTGCAACCAAACTGTCTGCGGCCTAGACACACTGGACCTACACCTGGAGTCATGGTCTGGGGAGCAATTTCCTATGACAGCAGGAGCACTCTTGTGGTTATACCAAACACACTGACTGCAAATTTGTACGTCAGTCTGGTAATTCAACCTGTAGTGCTGCCATTCATGAACAGCATTCAAGGGGGAGTTTTTCAACAGGATAACGCTCGCCCTCATACCGCTGTTGTCTCGCAACGTGCTCTACAGAGTGTCGACATGTTACCTTGGCCTGCGAGATCACCAGATCTGTCTCCAATTGAACACGTATGGGATATCATTGGACGACAACTCCAGCATCATCCACAGCCAGCACTGACCGTCCCAGTATTGACAGCACAAGTACAACAAGCATGGAACTCCATACCACAAAGTGACATTCGAAACCTGTATGACACAATGCATTCACGTTTGCAGGCTTGCATTCAAAATTCTGGAGGTTACACCGGCTATTAATTTAACAGTATTTCACATTTGAAATGCATTTTCTTGAGCTTAAATTAACCTGTGATCTTGAAAATTTAATCAATTAAACATGTTAACTTGACAAATGCATTGTCCAAATTTCATTACTCTACAATAATTTTTTCTTGGTGTTGGGATTTTTTTTTCCGTCTGTGTATTTCATTTAATAACTAATTATCTTGTTACTTATTAAATTTGTGATCATTTCAAAGTAGACATTAGATACAAAATGCTTTTTAACACATTATTATCTTCATCGTGATTCAAAATATAACTGTAGACTATATTATGATTATTAATTCTAGTTAAGAGAGTATTTATTTAGCAGGCAATCCATTTAAAGATGAAACAAAACACGAAAAAAGTGCCTTTACAATACACACACAACTTGAGTGACCGCAGGGCGATAACGGGTTTGCTTTTTGGGCAGTGTGTGTGTTAATCGTTTTGTACTTCCGTTGCCTTAGCGTAGAGATTAGCTGTTTGTACGCCATGTCAGCAGAAACTTGTCTTAGTAAGGCTGCTATTGGCGTCTTTCTGATGTCCGTTGGCAGTCTCTTCTCGGAAAATCAGAGTGAAATCCTCCCGTTGTTCAACCATGTTGCTTAGGATTCAGTACAGGCCATACCAAACTCCGAAGTAGACCCTCACTGTAATCTGTTGGACTCTTGCTTTTCTCCTCATTTAGATCTGGATTGGAATGAATCTTCTTGCCGGCCCCTGCAACACTCAAGAATCATTCTTCCTGGAGTAATTGTTCTTGCGCCAGTTACTACTTCTAAAAACTAAGAACAATTTTCATTAGCCCTTGTTGTCGTGGGGGACTTGGTTCCAAATGTTATTATATTATAACGAAACTGCCTCCGAGTTTTTTTTTTTTTGCTGTTTTCAGTTATGCACATAGTCATGAACAATAGCCGTCTATAACGAAACGTTCTTGTCAGACTTAAATATATAACCGTAGATAAGGTCCATATTGCCACTTGGGTCACAGGTGTATGTTGAAGCCATGCGGTGCCGAGATGAAAGGTAGTAGCAGACGGCAGTGCCTTATTTAAATAACGTACGGATGTAAACAGCAGTTTACTTACACACAAACGTTTGGTTTTTCAGTACTAGACAGCTATTCTTTAAGAAACCACACATAAGAAATATTTGGTCATCACTCAACTGTCGGCTTCCACTAGAGATCATTGCTATTCTTTATTCTTATGAATGACTGTATTGCTTGTTTACTATCACAAGTTAGGTTCTTTGCAGATCACATAACATTATATATCTTAATAGGGTCAAGTCGGTAGAGGACTGTGAACACTCGCAAGATGATCTGTACAGCATATATAGCTGGGTAGATCAACAAAGGATGAAGATAAATGCAAAAAAAAAAAAAAAAATCCTATTAGACACACTGATACAAAACTAATGATTGACTATGATTATAAGGTGTGGAAGGAATTGTTTGATAGAGACTTGAAATGTAAATACCTTGGCGTAATATTTGCTAACAAACTCATCTGGGTAGGACACATTGGACGGATAGTAGGAAAAGGTTTCAAAATCCTTCACTTATTGGAGAAAGAGATTAGGGATGTACCAGAGAAGTAAGGAGCTGGGTTATACAACTTCGGTCAGATTATTGCTTGAATATGGTGATGTACTATGGGGCCGTCATTTTGGGTATAGTTTACAGGTGTTAGAGGGGCGCAAAGAAGGCTGCTATATTTGTCTCTGGAAATTACGGCAGAACATAATCAGTAACTGATGTGATAAAGGAGAAGGGTTGGGATTCACTGGAAAACAGGAGGAGGGTAAAGAGATTCATGGGAGTGTACAAGGCGGATATTGATGATGAGGCGTGCAAAGATATTGGTGGAAGAATGAGAGAAGTGTACGAAAGATGACTATGACCACAACAAGCTGGCACTCGATTTCAGACATAAGGTTGTGGAAAAATTCTCTTTTTAGGTAAGGGTGTCAGGGATTGGAACAAATTATCAACTGCATTGATGAATAATTTAGCGAGAACGTTGAATGAATTTAAAGTTGAAATTCGTAGAAGACAAAAGTAGGCGGGTACAGGAAAAAAGGAAAAATGCGTGTGCAGGGAAATTACCGCCTGAGTGTCCACTCCATCGCAATTTAATTAACTTAAATTCAGTTGACATTGTATTCTCCACGCCATTTGGTTAGACACTTGCAAGCTACCCAAATGTCTCAGCGGGATTTACCGTAAGTCTTCGAGGGATTGGAATAATTCCATATAAACAATCAAATGACTCAGTAGGAACTGGATTTACCTAGATCTCGAGAAAGCGGAGTGATTTTTTCGTCGTAACTATTTACAGCGTAATACCACGTTTCCTGTTCTGGAGTTAGTCGGTGATGCTGACCAAACCATGTTGTGATTTTATGGAAGAAAGGTTTTACCTTTCCCAGTCACACCCTTTAGATCTCAACCTACTGAAAATATATATCTTACCACATTTTTTAAAGAGAGGATGAATACATAAGGGAAACTCTGACCATAGAAAATATAGTATATTATTGGATAATCCTGTGCATGTTAGTTTTATTGAAAACGTATAACAAATGTGAAACGACCTATTGGTCAGTGGGTATGTGACACGTTTTTTTAATTTTACTGCGGGAATGCGATGAAGTTCCGTTAGTAACAGTCGTCTAAATTCGCACATCACGAAACACAATTCAGGAAAATTCCTGAATCGTGTAAATATCCAAACGAAGTTAGCCAATCGACACGGTGTTTACAAAAATCCTGGATAAAACTGAAAATCAATTCTAAATATGTGTGGAATTTAGGGCATTAGACATTATTGATGATGATTCGTCCTTCAAATGGGGACAATAAAAAGGTGGCAGCTGAGTTATTGTTTCGTGATTTCACCCTGCCTCACGCTTCGTTTTCATGCACCCCACCAATGGCACATTACACTTAAAACAGACTCGCAGCATCCGTCTACACCTTATAAGTTTTTTCTCCGGGAGTTGTCATGGTAGCAGTCTCCATAGTCAAACCCGACTTCCAGACAGCAGGCATGGCCTCATATTTCCCCTACAACCATGTTCGTTGCCACTGATAATTTTTTTTTCGGCCATTTAGGCTCAGTGGCTTATCGATTGCGGTGTTATTATGGCTAGAAGGAGTATATTCGGTTTGAAATATAAACGAAATTGGCCTCGTCTTTTATATCAGTCAGGCAACAGGCCGACATTTGCCTTGGGTGATTCCGGTAAAACATACAAAAATTGTATCTGGACAGCCGACAGAATTCAAATGCTGAACTTTCAGAATAATTGATAGTTACTGTTCAATCATTGGCACTGTGAAAATATAATGACACCCCCATTTTGATTGCTGCCATTCTGGGCAAGAGGAAGCATAGCCGTTTCAGATCCGAATCTCGGCCATTCCCACTGTGGTTGGCACGATGTTTTCTATAGCACCGTGGAATCTTATTTCTGCATCAAAAACCATATATTACATAAAGCATCACAAAACACAGCAAGCTTATATAGTTCACAGACAGATGGAATAGTTACTCCCATATCCTGAGCGACGGGAGTCTAACCAGAGATATCAAGCAAATTATGTGAGAAAAGATCTTGATCATACAATCTCGTCAATGAAATCGACTGAGAAAAGACTTCATATATCGATTAAAGTGCTGCACAAAGAAAATCTGGCTTTCAGGAATCGTAAGTTTTGTTTAATTACTACATTTCCTCTGTCTAACTTCAAGGGGAGGTCGCCAGTTGTAAAACTCAGATTCAAATCATACTGTGTATAATAAAAGATCGTGCCCAGAGGTGTAATATGGCAAAGCCGTTATCGAGAAAATGAACATTGCAGTATTCCGTTGCGTTCAAATACTTTCTACGTTAGGTAGAATTCAAGGGTTGCGTGGTGCAGCGAGCAAGGTATCTGCTTCATAAGCTCGTTGCAGCCGGATCGAATCTCGCTGCAGGTAAATTTTTTTTATTTACTTATTCAAATTTGTAAACAGATAATTCCCTGCAATGAGTTTCACAACTATGCATGTAATAAGTTTTCAAATGCCTTTTGTTGTCGAAAAACCTACGGTGACTCGTTTCAACCCTCCCGTCCCTTGGTGTGTGAATGAACTGTAACGGCCGAGTGATGGTATTCGTATTTCATACCTGCCGAAGCAAATATTTCTGTTTTTTAAATATAACTTTGTTTGCGAACAACATAGTGAAGTTCGAAATCGTCGGTCTTCCACAATAAACGACATTTAAGAAACTTATTATATGCATCATTATTGAAACGGAAGTCCGGGAATTATCTGTACACACATTCAAATAAATAAAAAGGTTATCCACAGAGTGATTTGACCAGGCGAATGAAGCAGAGTGCTTGATCGCTGCTCCACGCGTCCCTTTAAACCTCTGTAATGCAGAAAGTAAGGGTCCGGCAATAAAACCTCCCTCGTTTTAATGTGTTGTCACATAAAAACCAAATATGATAGAGAATAATTACTTTTATTTATGAAAAATACATACTTTGCCTTTTTTAATTATTTGGTTTTAAAAATTATATCTGCTTTCCATTGTTGACACATTGACAAATTCTATCCAGAAAGTTCTCCATACATTTTCGTGTCATTTCTCTTGGAATGGCTGCCAATTCCTGGGTAATGGCCTCTTTAAGTGCTTGCAGTGTTGTGGGACGATGTTTGTACACTATAGGCTTTAAGTGTCCCCAAAGATTGGTGATGTTACATAGACACACTCACACGCGCCAAATTTTCCGGCGTTGTTGCAGTCCGAAGACGACCTGTAGGGGTTTTTTTTAGTGCTGAACCTGTCTTTATAAAGTTTGACACCCACAGTTGAATAGTTTTTCTATCCGGGACACGATCATGTAGGCCAAGTTCGAATCGTCTCCGAAAATCTGAGAACAACTGTTACGAATAAATTCGTCCACAACAAACGCACGATGCTCACCAAGCCATGACATGGCGCACACTGAAAATGGCAGGTACACCTCTTTAAAACATCAGTATCCTCACTACAACCACGCCGGCTACGTGAAATGTGGGAGGTTTTATTGCCGGACCCTGTATTTTGACGTAACGAAATATTTCAAAGCCGATTTTCTGGACAAGAAGACATGTTACTTCTTTGCGAAATTATACCCATGGTCACGAGCATTTAGAACACGTAGTATGAATCGAAACTGAATTTTATTATTGACGGCGCCCACTTGTTAGTACAAACGTATATACGCATGCTCTTTGAGTATGTTCAGTTTGATATGTGTTTCTGCCAGGCGTTTAGTTAATTGTTTGCTGCTGGGACACATTCGATTGTGCCTGGTGCCACGGTCCTGCCCAAGTCTGCTGTATGTATGTTACAGGCCATTCGTAATGGAGACAACGGGACGCCACATCGACGATTCTCTTTATAAACAATTCCCTTTGTAGCAGCGCAGACTTCTTTCAAAATGGAAGCTTGCTACGCGTCATCAGTGCTATTCAGTTCACTTGACAATCGAAAGCACAAATAAGCAAGACGCCGGCGATGCATGTACAGTACTTCAGACAGTAAATACTGTACTTTCTTGCTTGCGGCTCGCCGACTTCAAAGAGTATTTGCACAGCAAAGGAGTCGACAGTGTCCTCTATTAAACAAACACATTTGGAAAACATTTTGTCAAAGTCTGTGTTGAAAATTCAACCAGCTTACTATCAAATACGAATCCTACAATGCGATCTTTACTTACTAGATTCATCCTTAATTGCTTTAAGTTGTGACGGCAGCTGATATAAACTAAATATTTGATGGGAATCTGATAATTTGCAAACAGCTGAAATTACAAAACTTTTTTTTTTTTTTTAAATGATATCGTGATACGATGGCATAGTAACGTGTGTCGCGATTACTGATTAACTGTTTGTAGTTGTTATTTAATTCCTTCAGTATAACGTCTGTACTTTGTTTTAGAAGTGGTTGCAAATTAATACAATGTACGTAACATAGATTTCACAAAGAGGGCATTTGATCCAATATTCCACAAGCAGTAAGAAGCAGTTACTACGGAAAACGGACGATAAAAATTAAATTTAATCTATTTGAGATGGAAGGCATGTACCGGTGACAATTTCCCAGTCACTATTCCCCCTTTCTTGTTATTATTTTTTATTATCTTTAATGCTTTTAGTGTAATTTCTGTCACCCATATACGTTATCCCTTTAGAAATTTTAATTTTAAATTCTTTCAGCGTTTTTGATAAATTATTCATTACCTCCTTTGGTAATTTGTTCCAATTTGCGACGCACTACCAACAAAAGAAAATTTCTCCATTTCCTTATGCCTCGAATCGAGTGTCATCTTTTCGCTTCCATGTACTACTCCTAACTCTTCCAGCAGCATCTTTCCAAGCATCACCACCAACGAACGCCTTGAACACTTTATTCACCTTCCTCCTGTCCTGTTTTCTAATGACTCCCAATTCGGCTTCTTTATCGTATAGGTTACTGATTGTGTTCTGCGGTAATTTCCAGACAAACATAACGAACGTCGAAACACTTCCCTCTAAATCTCAGCAGCGAAATCCGTCCACGGCCCGAATAGCATCGAACCGAAAGTAGTATTGCTCGTATAGGACGTACGCAACAAGAAACACTTAGAGGTTGTTGAAAAATCGGTGGCATGCCATAGGCTGTTTCAGATTCACATCTCCACCATTCGATCGGCACTGTCTTGTCAGTAGAATCCTCTAGTGACGCAGGAACCTTCCATTCGTTGGCAACACTTGTTCTTTCGGCCACACGCTAATTTGTTTTTTCTTTTCCCGAAGTTGCTTTTTTTTTTTGGTTCTGGCTCTTCAAAGTAGAAGCGGAAAGGTCTTGGGGGGATAGGAACGAGAAGTAATTCAGTCATGGCCTTTTTTTGAATGAATCTTCCCACCATTCGCCTGGAGTAATTTGGGAAAACCCAAACCTGGGTGTTTTGATGAGAATTCGAACCCGCGTCCTCCCGAAAGTGAGGCTAAACTTTACCGCTCACCCACCACACTCGGTTCCAAAATCCCATCCTCTCCTTTTTGTGTCGTAGGGCGCGATCACTTATTGGCTGAGGGAGTCGGACAAACTACCTATTCTGGCTTAAAAGAGTTCGCTTTGTCTTCAGCCTCCTGGCAAAATAACCACGCTACGTATATGTACCCGTAAAAGCTTATACTTATCACAATTTCACTGACACATCAAATTTCGTCACTGTAAGTCAATTCACATGGGATCAGTACCACATACCATCATACTCTGTTTTCCTTTCTTCTAATTATTCGTACATTCTCTCGTTTTCTTTTTATTAATTTATTAATTTTTCTATCCAAATGATGTTAACCTGTTTCTTGGAAACCCTCGAATTTCCTTTTTCATTATGTTATCGGATTGCAGATTTTTTTTTTAACGTAAGATACTTTTTAGCTATATCGTTTTAAACTACATACATGACTTGTGTTTGTCAGTTTTTGTGAAAATTATGTTTTTGTTAGTCTGTATGGTTTCATTTGGGCAAAGCTCTCTAGGAACACTATCCGGATTCATTAATTTTTTTATTCCATTCATCTCAAACTTTTCTCTCCTTTTTTCCTTGTACTTCGGTTTGTGCTTTTTAGAGTTTTGTACCTTCCGAATAATAGCCTTCATGGAGTCGTTCATTTGTTCATCTGTCTGTCCATAAGAGCCTCATAACTTCTGAACACTTTATATTGAGATTTGTAATTTCTAACTGTTTTGGTTGTTGCTATGCGTATACACAAGACTATAAAATAAACTATTGAAAACTCATGGGGTAAAATAATTATCTGTTTAATGTGCTTGAAGAAAATATTTGCCTTAGTAATCTTCAAAGGTATCAAATGCAAATTGGCAACCGCTGAAAAGTTTGGATTTTACTTTTAATTTAATGATTTTTTAAAGTTTTTGCATAAAAGCTATTAAAACCAATCCCCACTTTATTTCGGAACAACTGATTCGAAAATTTTGTCAGAATTTTTCAGTGATGTGTATCCAACTACAGTGTACAGAAATCACTATAACGATCTTTTTGGAGTTTATGGTATTCGCAAAGTAATGAGTGATTTTCACATGTTTGATTTTTTTTTGACAAAATATCATTTGTATCACTGACGGGCAATTTCATAAATCGTATAATAAATATTCAGTGTAAAAAATGATTTACAATCTTTTTCCAAAACCCACAGTAACTTTTTTCAACAGAATTTTTGTTATATGCTTGTTTTTCATATAACATTTGAAAGACAGTATTCCGAAACGTAAATAACCTTTACTTATTAATAATTTGTTATTAATTTTATAAGATTTTACTTTTTATGAAATTAAATTAGTTGAAAGTTCATTCCGTTCATTTTGTGTTTTAATGATAGGGTCTACTAATTTTTCATTGCGATGACCTTTCGTTAAGTGACAGACTTGGTATTTTCTGCACCTTTATTTGTATTATTTATCGGTTATTAGAAATTTAGAAGAACTCTTGATAGTTCTCAGAATATCTCTTGTGCAACAGCTATTAATTAAAAAAATTTTACAAAAAAAATTGTTTCACAAAATTGTCATTGAGAATCATATCCAGAATAATTTTATTTTAAAGAGAATTTCAGCACAACCAGAGGATGCTGTAAAACAAGTAGGAATTCGAGACAAACGTTTACAGTTTGCAGACGACACAAATCTGAAAAAATATTCGGAATAATTCTTCAGAGTGGTACCCTAAATTTATACAGATTTAACAGACATTTAAAACAGTTACATGTGTATCCATAATACCGAAAAAAAAATGTAGAAAGCACAGGAAATTCATCTACTGTCACATGTACTGAGATTTATAAAGCTTCCTGCACTTTCCATATTTAAGTTGCTGTCACAAAACTTTAAACAAATGTTTCGAAATTGTGAATTTTCAAAATTTTAACATGATTACTTCTTAGCTATCAAAAAAAAATTAGACCCCGCATGCGAATACCAACTAACACTGAAAATAAATTATGTCTTTCAATCGAAACGAAGCATATTTACCACAAACGATATAGTTAGCTACGTGGTATTTAGTTCCACGTAAATTATATGGTTAATTTATTTATCTATAATATTACTTGATTCAAAGGTATTGAGTACTTGTACTCACACAATGCTTCACACATCCAAAATACCCTCACATAGGATCGATATTAAAGTCGATATTATATGTTCTCATTGTTGAGATATGTCACATTCAATTGAATAGACAATTTTGCTAGTCAGCTGTTTTAATCCCTAAAAACAAAGTCATTTAACGTTTAACTCGCCTGGAATATTCTTACAAGAGATAATAGAGAATGCTTGTTCCAAACTACTTTTTCTCGCTGTTGGTAAGGTTAATTTTGTTAGTCTCCTGTTATAACCCTGAGTGATAAGCCGAGAGAATGCACCGAACGTCCACTGCGATATTTTTTCCGGTAATCCGCCGAATCTATATCAAGTTACTAAGTCCACTGCTGTATCTAATTACCGATAACAAGCAAAAAATTCCTGACTTTATTTTCACTGTAACTCCAGAGCATAAACACCAAGCGGATATAGGAGATTCCAATTCTTGGGTTATCCGTAATCAAAGTGCAGTCGTAGAGTTCATTTCATGATATCGTAATTGCTTTTTTGGACCTGATTTATACACCGATACTCGATGTTCAATAATTTCTTTCTTTAACTGATTTGTGTTATTACATTAAGTTACTAATTCCATTAAATGATGTTTAATATGGGTAGAATAGTTTATTACGTTACAGAGTAAATTTTTACTTCGCTTCTTTTAAGCAAAGAAGTTTTTAAGGCTAAACTGAAATTAAAAATACTAGTTATTGATAGTTTTAGCCATTTCCGTACATTCTATTGTGGAGAGTCTAAGCCGAGTTATTTACTTCTACAGCTTCTTTATGATATATCAAACTAAATCTTACGGTATTAGAGAAGTGATAACAATAACATTTTAAGAATTCGGTATTTGCCACAAGCAGTATAACATTCCTATTACCTTTCTTACCACTATGTTGATAGTTCTTTGCACTTAAGAAGTATCTGCGATGTAATCATATATGTAATGAAAAATCCATGGCATCACCATTAAACCAAATATAATTAATAGACTTAAAGGACAACCATCTACAATTCGTTTAGCTAACAAATTTTTGTTCGATGAAGAAGCTACATGAATCTAACAGTATCTAAGGAAGGATTTAGCAAATCTAGGTTCAACTTTGGATTTCAATATATCTCTTCAACGTGTAGTTCATCTTCTTATCGTTTCGACAGCTGGAATCTTGTCATCAGCAATCGCTAATATCTATTTTAATTGGTCATATTCGAAAGCACGGCTAAAAAATGTTTGACTATTTATTCCGACCCAAAATTCCAGATCGTATTTTTGCCAGTTAATTCGCTCACACCATAGATTTTTGTTATAAAGAAAGATATCGAAAGACCTTTTTCCTCATTTATGCACGCCCATTATAGATGTTTGCTCAACATTTAATCTGTATGTTAACAGAAAAAATTTATGAAGTTAACAAGTCAATAATAAATCTATTACCAAACTCTTGGATTATAAAAACAATATCTTCTGGCAAAAAAAAAAAAAAAAAAAAAAAAAAAAAAAAAAAAAAAAAAAAAAAAAAAAATCCACAATTTTTTCTACTCCCTTCTAGTATTTAAAATCTCAGTCAGATTAATGCTAACTAAAACCACGTAAACATGTTCCATTACCCTAGAAGTTGTTTCTAATTATTTCCTAATTATTGTGTTTAGGGACTTTTAAATTATTTTGGTTTCATTAAATTCAATAGTTAAGTTTTCAGTTAGTGGCGTGATCTTTCAAGAATTGACGCCAAACAGCAGAACGACAGTAATTCTAAATTTTCTGATTTCTGGCGTTCGTGAAGCGCCGAAGAGAGCGTGGAGCTTGCAAGCTGTCTCAAGGATCTGAGTAGTTACAGAGTCATTCTGTGTGGTATAAGGGTAGTTGCCCGATGGCTGCCACGGGTATACAACGGTATAAAACGACGTTGCACACCGCAGATGACTAAGAAGCTATCAGTCCATCGTTGACATGGGCAAAATATATCAATGTATCGAAATATCGATATTTTTTCATAAAAAGTCTATATTTACCGTCGATATTTTTATTCTAGATATATCAAAAATCGATATTTAATTTGAAGTATCAAATGTAGGTAACAATTAGATATTTTTTGCACGAATTTAATTCTGTATACAATTTAACACGTCACGTATATGTTGGATATAGATATATATCCGATCATCTGAAAGCGTCTTAAGAAAGTGAAATCGTCGTAATTTAACAGCTTTTCATCAACGATGTTAAAAAGGCTGTTAAATTTTAACAGGTTTACGATGACATTTTTTTGTCAACATATTTGAGTGTTAATGGTTAGGTTATTTTTATAGTTGAAGAATACTGATTAAGCATCCGTGTTGCAACGTTGAGGGTTGGCGTAAATTAACAGCTTCTATTTTCAATGGTTTTTTTATTGATGAATAACAGTTAATAGGTTGACAAAATATCTGATATGCCAAGCCTCTTCCGTGTCATCAGAAAGAGTGGTTTTAGCAGTTAACTTGGCGGCATCTGACAACTGGAGTAGATTGACGGGGAAAAAAATAAAACAGAGAGTTCTTTTGAATACAGATTTGATAGATTCTAAAAATAAATTTGTGCTTGTGACTTTAATTTTCTAAAACAGTTTGATAAATTTTTGGGAATACTTTTATCTACTCCTGGATATTTATCGCAATATTTAAAAATATATCCATCCCTACTAGAAGAAGACGACCATGACAATGAAAGAATCAAGTACTGCAAATAGATTTAGCAGCGAATTTCTCACAGAAAAATATAATACAAACTTAATCAAACAACTGCGAGAACCTCCATTCATTATTGTCTCGTTGCCACGTCTGCCTTCGATAGTGTTGCTTACAACACCCTATTCAACCAATCTTGTCGTCTCAGACTTACCTATATTTCTAGCCTTAAGCAGTTTGTGTCTGACACCCACTTCAAGTCAGACTGTCATAAGTACTGTCACCTCACTTGAGAAATGTATGCATGCGGATGGTGTGATAGAACTGGAACGTCGCAGAAGAGAGGAAAGAATAAACCATAATATTTCTTTCAGCCGATGTGCCTCTGTGTCTGACCACCAACGCAACGCAGAATTCAGACGCTGATAACATTTATATATGTAAGGAAATATTCTTCCGTTAACTGAAAAAGTCAATATGTTAAAAAATTAAAAATCACCCCTAGAATAATAATTTTATCTCTGTATTAATGCTAGCTGTTACCCGCAACTTCAAATGCGTGTGATCACAATTTTATGGTTAGAATTGTATATAGAAAGATGTAAGTTACGTTAAAGTGTCCCAAGAAGCACGTAGTCTGGATGACATGACGGGAAAGCCATTGCCATACCATTCAACCACCGAACCTGCGTCACGAACAAAACCAATTATCAACATGTTTAAAACAGCAACAAACTAAGGGGGGAGGGGAGTTTAGTGTGGGAGACTACTTACCACAGTTCCTTGAGCAAATTTGATTTAAAATTATCTTACTCTAAGGGGACATATAAGTCAGTCAATATCCTTTTGTATACAACGGTTTTGGTTTTGCTAAAATGTAGATCTTTTGGGGGCTGGAAACCGGTGGGCTAGCTACATATAAACACAAAATAACAGTCAGGTATAGTGCAAATCTACATCTGTTCTACATAGTGTTGTAAAAAAACGGTTTTTTTCTGACTTGAAAAAAAACATGAAAAAAAAACGTGTGAAAAAAAAACTTTTTTCTGGACACGTTTTTTTATAACTACTAAATCTCAAATTTGTAAGGCATTTATCGTTTAATATGACTGTTTTAGAGTTTATATTAAGTACTTATCTTAATTTTAAATCTACTATATTTTTCTGGTTCAGTAGAAAAGAAAATTACGAAAATATTGGCAACATTGACTGAAGTTTTCTTTTATGAACAGGGACTTCCCAAAGAGGCTATGTTGCACGAGAAGGAATCCCCGTTCCCCGTTGTTTGGATTCATACTTGCTATTTGAACTAGTGCTGCCAACCCTGAGAATTTATCTGTAGATCTACGGATCTTTTCAAAAAATTAGGAATTTTAAATTTATCTACGGCTTTTTTGCCTCTTTTTATTACTTATTGTGCTTTACTTATATTCATATACTTGTTAAACTCTCAGCGTATAATGATAGTGAGTCATTAAATTGTCAGTAATTATGAATCGTTTCCTTGCAACCGTTGGCGTAAACCAACGGTTGAAAAACAAATAAAGCTCTTATTTTGTATGATAATAGACTTAAATTCAAACTTAAAAGACCTTAATACAGAATTATCGGCGCAGTCTTTATGCACAGTGTGTATTTTGCTAACAATTTAAAATTTCAATCTCAAAAGCTTTTGCGTATAATACAAGGATAACCAGTAAAAGAAAATGTAATTACTTCTGAAGTAATATATCTAGAGTAGACAGAAGAAGAGACAGAAAATTCCGACACAGACCGAACTAGTGTTGGTAGTGCTGATACTAGTGAATGTGGTACTGACATAGAGGATGAATAAAATTATGCTACCCATGTAAATACATTTATGAATCATTATGTAAGACATTATATGATTCAGTAAGATTTAAAACACACATGTAAAATGTAAGTTCCATAAATAAAACTATAATTTATCAAATATACTGATTTCTGGAAAAAAAAAAACAAATTTAGAAAAAAAACAAGGGTGCTAGGTTTTTTTTCACAAAGCTGAAAAAAATAAATCAGTTTGCAACACTAGTTCTACATTATAAGTTTTTATCAAGATTTCATTCCTCCCAGTTAAAGTCTGGGAGGCTGAAAACTGTAAGGTCTCACAGACCCTTTTCAGCCTACCTAACTTAAGGGTATAGGGATCGGGAAAAAGGTAGCCATAGCCTTTAATAGAACCATCCCAGACATTCTCCTGGAGGGACTACGGAAAACCATGAAAAACCACAGTGAGGATGGCCAGACCGGGATTTGAACCCCCATCCTCCATAATGCCAGGCAGAAGAGCGATATCGTTCCCTACTTGGTTGAAAATGAGGGCGGAAATTGTATTTTTTTTTCAACTTTTATTCCTCTCAGATTAAGGCCGGGAAACGGGCTGCTGGAGAGTAACGTAGGTTCTTTTCAGCCTTACTAACCTTCGGGGAGCGAAGGGGGATGGAAGTCGGCCGTGGCCTTGTAGTAGGGATGGGCAAATTATATCGATGTATCGATATTTTTTCTAAAAATAATCGATATTTATCGACAATATTTTTATTTTCGATATATCGATATTGTATTTGGTGTATCGATTTTAAGCACCAATTCGATATTTTTTCTACGAACGCAATTCAGTATCCAATTTAATCGTTACATATCCATATCCAATCTCAAAAAGTGTATTCGTCGAAATATAATATCTTCATCAGCGGTTGAGAGGTTAAAAAAAAGCTCTTAAATTTTAAAAACATTACGTTAACGTCATTTTTATGTTAGCATGTAAGCGGTTATTTCATTTTTGTAGTTGAAATATTCTCTTTTCAACTGTTTTTTTTTTCATTTACGAATAACAATTAATGGGTTGATGAACCACAAGTTATTATGAATGACCGTTAATTCATTTAAATGTCTACAATCTAGTCTGCAGTCAAAACTCCTTCATCGCAAGGAATACGTTCCATAAATATGCCGCAAATACGAAAATCTTGAATACAGAATGGTAGTTTATATAGGATTACAGAGAATTCGTTCCAAGTATACAGAAAATTCTTTGATGTAATGCAGTGATTGTCGCACTTTGAACTTAATAAACCGATTCTGGATTGTTTTAAATCCTCTATCCTAATGTTCATTGTAATGCCCTTTAAAATATGCATAAAGATATATAGCTTTCTCGTGAATTACAGCCCCACTGTAGAATACTTTCTTGTGATTGCTGTCTTCGATTGATGTAGTGAGAGCGGTTTTTAGTTTTTTAATCACTGTGATACCAACACAAGATATCGCAGATAAAACATCAATTTGGTCGACACATGAAAAGCTATTATCCCTTAGCACTACTGTTATGCAAGAGGTTCCAAGCTATGGCTCAGTTACTAATGAGCTTAAGCAGTATCTGGACCAACCATTAATAGACAGAAAATCAGACCCAGTAAAGTTTTGGGTGAATTGCCTGCGCTCCAAGCCAGTGCTTTCGGAAATATTATATGTCAATCTTCTTCTGTATCGTCCGAAAGAGTGGCTTCTGCAGTCAATTTAGCTATACCGAACAACAGGAGTAGATTGACGGGGGAGCAAATAAAACAGAGAGTCCTTAACAGACGAATAGTGGTTTGATTGATTGAAAAAATAATATATTAATAAATGTTTGTTTAATTTCTACCTGTGTCTTTAATTTTCAGAATTTTCTTAAATATTTTGATGTTTTTTATGATTTTTTTTAGATAATTACTCCGTTTAGCCAAAAATATCGATATTTTTTCCGATGTATATCGATAGTGTTTGTAAATATCGTTTCGATATATTTTTTTAAAATGCCCATCCCTATCTTGTAGGGAACCATACGCCTGGAGTGACTGAGGGAAACCACGGAAAACCCCAATCCTCGCGAATGGTATGAAGGAGGGCAATATCACCTTCCTCTCATCTCGGTCTTCTGAATTAAGTCTGTTCAAAAATTTATAAACAGATCTTACTCAAACTGACTGCGAGAGAAACAAAGCCTTAGCGGCAGAAAAGAGACTTACCACACTATCCGTCTGTTCGTTACCGCTCGGTTAGCAAATTTGATCAAGATTGGATTAGTAGTTTAGTTGTGAAAACGTATCAGATAAAGGGACAGAATGTCTTTTGAACTTATCACACTAGTGTAGATTTAATACTGTGTTTCCTTGGATATTGCAAAGAGAAATTAGCATGATACTAACTTTGTATACAGTTTTCCGGTGAGTGCTGTAAACAATGGCTGAGTATATTACGTTGTATGCGGTGTGGCGTGAACACGACGGACAGGTGCCAACCAACCGCGTGACGTGACGTGAATGGAGAACTACTTTTTTTCGGCGCGAATTTTATGTCCATACGAGGCAAATAATTGAAATGCGGTTGAGTTCCATTTAAAGCGACATCTGTCGCGCTCTAAAATTAACGGAGTATCGCATGCATGGCTGCCGTTTGTCATTAAAGTTAATTTGGCTTCCAATTGTTGCTGGTAGCTTACACAGTAGTTAAATTATTAATGGCTGGCGGTGTGTGCGCCCAGCGGAGCGATTGAAATCCCGCGTTCCGGCTAACGACTGTCGCAGAACTGCGAAATGTAGACACACGGGGTCCTCCCTGTGTACAATCAACAACGACCGATATCTGCTCCAGTTATCGAAGAGATAGATCATTACCATCGTCTACGATTCAGATACTGACGTTCAGTAACTTTTTTTTTTTAATACCTCAGTTTTCAATTATTTAAAAGCAGCAAATGTCTATAAGCACTGTTCTAAACGTAATACTGACTGTTTATTTCTTTTTTATATAAAATTTAATGTCTCGTTAGACAGGAAGTTATTTCCTATCCACTGGCATAAGTAAACATTTACTTAAACTAAAGCTTTGTACCTTTCTTCCTTTAATTATACAAAATGCAAATCTAACTTTTGATCTGCTAAGGACAATTACAAATAATTCTGCAACATTATCTTTACCTTAAAGTGATCGTTAATACCTTCTGCCAGTGAGGAAATATGTTTTTTAACATCTTTTTTTACCAAGATGTATTTTCACATTAGCCTTTCCAGTAATAAAATAAATCTTATACAATTACCTGAAATTATATCTCGATTTTTCCTTTTAAAGTAATCAATAACACTACAAAATCTTTTTAGAATTCTTCTTGTTTTATAATACACTTTACATGACTTTACCCAGTATTAATATTTAACGTTTCACAACTTCCAAATGTATCAATACTTTCTCTGTCCGCCAGCCGTACGAACTAATGTCGGATCCGCCAGATCCGTTCAATTATTTTCCTTCCATTCATACATTTTCATGCCCTACATTCTTCTTCTATCACGTTCTCCATAATATTCTTCATCACTCATACTCATAATCTCCAAAGCTAGTCCACACATGTCTCCTTGCTGCCAACGAACCTTAACATAAACTTCTTCTTAACATCTTTTAACATTCAATTTATGTTCTATACATATAGTACAGGTATTAAACTCGGGACAGCGACGATCTCGCTAAAAACTTAAAGACGGCAGAGTAAATCCAGCTACAGTGAACATGCGTTCAACGTAAAAAGCAAAGAAAACGCAATTAAAAAGTTACCCACGTTTTTCTTACCTATAAATGGCCGACTAGCGCTTAAAAATGTAACGGCAGGAAGGACTTCATTGATCGTGAAATACAATTTTATCTACATATTTTCATCCGTAAAGTTGTACCATATGGTTTTAATTAAATTTACGTATTTTATGTAAAATGAACTGCCATGAAAAACAAACTTGGCATTTTGGCAATTCAATTCTTTGCAGTTTATAGCAAAAAAAAATAAATAAATAATAGAATGTCGGCTATTTTGAAAGGAGAGTTAGTTGTCATGGTTACACAGAGTAACGCGACAGGGAGTCACTGATGACGCTAGTGTGTATGGGTTGCTATTATTGGAACAGTACCTGTAAAAATTGGGCCTTGTATACTTCGGAACCCTTAATTTTCGAATGTAGTTCGGTGAAGGAATAAGAAAAAGGAGAATATTAAAGTTTTAAGTTCATCAAAATATAAAAGACAACATTCTGTCATTAATGCGAGGACAAGCGAATGAGAAACAAATTTAACCAGACTTGTTCCCTGGCGGCTGTATCTATTCAATCCGCAGAAATTTACAAGAAATACGACAAGTTTCTTAAGTATTAAGTTGCGCTAATAACCTCGAATTTCTAGTAACATCTCTTGCCGTTATTAATTTGCCAACGAGACCAAGCGTATGACATCAGCGTTAGTTCTAGCCAATAGCTATTGAATCATTGTGGGGTGAGTCTACGAAATTATATAGTAGATTATTACGAGTTGCGGTAAATGACGATAGTGAATTAATATTTAACAATAATAACCTTAATGGACTGTAATTATCCCGCCTGAAGGCACAGTTGGAAGACACTCTATCTGCATTTTCGTTACAGGGCATGAGTTATAGTTCATTGTGGTGTGGATCACTTACGCGTGGTTCAGTCAGTCCGACTAATGCAGATTTTACTTGTCACAGCGTCGTGTTTGCTGGCATGTGGACGCCAGTCACGTCAACGACGCAACTATGGTGGACATCCTATAGCGTCCCGTCGAGGTCAGGAATGTACTGGGTATAAGGGCCAGATACCACAATGCTTTTATCAATCACAACCAGTGGAGTTTCAAGTAAAATAATGGAAGATCACAACTCGACGCTCATAGCAGATAGTCTCGGTCGATGGACCCGTATCAACGAGTTGATACCGCTTCACTAAGGCCAGCACTCGAGAACCAAAGTCAGAGTTCAACTCGAGAATTACAAGAATCATAATCATCAAAACGAATGAGCTCGATGTTCCGCTTTATATGTTTCTGGCTTTTTGGCACTAATTTTTCCATGTCTCACCACTAAACTTTTCTGGTTCAAAGCTGATCCGTGACTGGTGCATTAAGGTACGCCCACTGTGTACTAGAATCAAGTTTTATTTTGCATCAATTTCAGAGTTAGCGAAATAATTTCAGAGGATTGAAGAACTTTCTCCACCTAATTCTAATCTCTGGAAATTTGGATTAATGCCTTCACTATAATGTACTCGTCACGTTTCCCATTCATATTTCAAATTAAAAATGCCTAGATATGTTAATGTCGCACAGCTATCAGATGGCACCAGCGCTGCAAAATTATTAAAAAATCTGTTGAAATGTTGGTTAATTCCATTGTTGTAATGTTTTACTCGCTGTTGCAGCTTCTATTCGCAGTAGAGTCACACGAAATTTATAAATATAAAATGTATGCCCCAGCTATATGTCAGCGAGGTCCGTCATGTTGTATAGACAGACGCAATCAGAGACAATCGATTGCATCTGTTGTAAACAGAATTTGTGAAATGAACGTCGCGGAACGAATTATACAAAAAAAAACCACTCAGGAAACCAAAAAACCAAAATAAAAAATTCTCGGTCCAGACCGAATTTAAATCTAACCATAACCTCTGTCAGGTCGATATTACGCCTGTATTGAAAATTTTTGTGTTATATTTGCAGTGCTGGTGGAATTTCGCAGTCGCGTAAACTTCACATATTTTGACATTTTTAACTTAATTCATGGCGGCTTTTCTGTAAAATATGAGTGGATAACTTGAGGAATATATATATGGAAGTAGTTTAGTTTATCCATATTTCAAGAGGGTAGTACCATTTTTTGGTAGGTGGGGACAGTCGTGCAACTACCTAACTTCAACTTCCTCAGACACTCTCACCATATGATCCTCAGTTAATTCTCGCTCTCAGAGAGTCTGTGTCTGGAGAGTAATGGCTGATTTGTATGTCCCCTGTAAGTTCGGGCTCCTCTGTGGTGAGCACTGATGGCGAAGATAAGGTTAATCAATCCCTTCCTGCTGTCTTTGAGGCAGGTCTATTGTTCACCCCACTTTGCTTCACAGTGTCAACCATCTCCTTCTAAATTTCTGCAAGTGTCCAGCTGCATCACGGGCAAGTAATTACCCGCGTCAGTGAATTAATGTAGCGCCAGTTTCCGCAACACTACAGCACAATACCTTTTTTTTTTTCCTCATTCCAGAACTTCTTCATGTGTACGCAAAGAAGTTTGTGTGTACGCATATGGCCTGCCTCAGTTCATTTGACACCACTCCTTTGGGTTGTTGTTTTGATTGGGCGATCGGAAATTTCGCAGCGTTAGTCTATATTGTAAAGTACCGATTATGTTACATTGTTTTAATTAATATGGGAACAGGCAGATCTGTGCGTGTGTTTGAACTATTATTGCTTGTGCGTACTTGATGTTCCACAGGAGTGAAGCTCCCCTTGGGTCAAACACCCGGGATTTGGAGGGTCTCCGTTCGGCTTATAGTCCTGCAAAGGAGGTAAGTGGGGTTAATGGAGACATTAGAGAAGGTCAAAAGAAGAGCCGCCTGATTCGTGACAGGTGTATATAGTTGGAGGGTGTAACCTCCTTGTTACTGTTAAATTAATACATCAGGTTAATATACCTTGTAGCTATTCTTTTTAATTATATTTAATGTTCAATTCAATAATAATTATTACAAATTCACACATTATGTTTTAGTTAACAATCTTTTTTTCTTTTCTCCTTTCTCTTTTTTTTTTAACAACCAAACAATCAAAGATACTAATACTAATAAAAAACTAAGACATTTATATTATTCTAACGACATACAATTTATATATACCGTCTGTGGAAATACTCGTTACTATAATTTTTAAAAAAATATACAAAAATTATTAATTATTTCTTAATATAATTATTCCAAGTATAAGTTTTTAATTTATAAAAAAATGGTGCATCAGGGAATGACCATATGTCACAAGGGAAAGCGTAAGTGCGATGTTGAAGGAGTTAGGTTGGGAAGACCTGGAGCACCGAAGGCGTTGCTCTCGACAGAAGCTAACTGAAAAATTCTCGATTGACGTATTTCGGAATGACAGCAAACAAATATCGCTACCATTCATATCTCGGAATGACAACGAAAATAAGATAAGAGAAATCAGGGCAAGAACTGATTCATTTCTGTACTCATTGTTCCCACGAGCGATTAGGGAATTGAATAGAAAGGATTTACCGGGCGAGTAAACTTAAAATCCGACAGGAGTAGCTTTCGATAAAGGCCTCCGGCCATCCTGATCTGGGTTTTCCATGGTTTTCCAGGATCACTCCAGGCGAATGCTGGGACGGTTCCTCACATTGGCCCTTTCGGATAGGTGCAACGCATCCTCCGCCACACACTTTTAGTGACTCGCGGAGTAATAATAATAACAATAAAAAAAGACAGCTCAAGAGTATGGCTGACCCTTGCACCGGTCAGCCAGAGAAGCCTCAATAGAAACGTTTCTCTAAAGAGGCATATTTATGTTTGTAATTCTACGGAAACACAAGAGACAAGGACAGATTATCTGTTAGATAGAGAAGCTCGACATGCGAAATTTCCTGAAATATAGAGGGGAAACCTCCCCTGTCAGTCGAAATAAGTCTGAGTGAAGAGAGGTGGTGTATAAGGGACGGGCGACTGCGAATATCCAACAAGAGAATTGTTTATTTAGAGTGTTTATAATAATGTTTCATGTCTGGAAGTATCGGCAGAGCACAGCGTCTCGCGAGAAGCTTCGCAATGGAGACTGCTCGAGAGACTCCGAGCGTGATCAGCTGGCAACTATCATCTGTGACCAGTCACAGTTTATAAGTGTTTGTTCTCACTAACTCAGATGGAGCTTGGGTTTTTTGATAGAAGATTTTGCGTGTGTGTTGGTCCACACTCAGTGAGGTATCATACGATAAAAGGCATCATATCCTTTGAGTTGTGCCCTGAAATTAAAATGAGCTCTCCTGCCTTTATGACGGCCCTGGCAAGGAGACTTGCTGATTAGAATTCTCGATCTATCGAACAGTTATGAGGATTAGCTGGAGCATATGTTTTAATAACATTATAAACCTACGCCAACCCTTTGATTTTTTTTTAATAGTAAGCTTTGTTCGTAAATTGTTAATTTCACATAATAACTTCTATATGCTGATGTTCATTTGTCGCATAGCCAAGGATGTAGTGTTTGACTGCCGTTGTCATTAAAGTAGCTTATATCACCCTTGCGCAACGTCAATTTAAGTAAAAAAATTAAATGGCCAGGTTATGGCAATTTTAGATTTATTTATGCTGTTATGCGTTTTAATGAAAGAACCATTTTCATTTCAATAAAATTCAAAATAATTTAATTTTATTACCTGAGATTACAAAATTTTGAAAACCATAAATAAATTAAAGGCGCTCACAAACTCTCTTATATTACAATTTTTATTGCTTAAACTATTGCTTTCCATTCATTATAAGTGTCAACGAAATTTTAGTTCTTTTTTTATTGTGTGCCTTATTTTATCTGTGTACTTGTATAAATTATCATTTTTTCTCTTCCTGAAAAAGTAATCTTCGTTTTCTAGTCGTCCTTTCATGAAACATAATACTTTATGTAAGCTAAATTTGAAATTAAAAAGTTATTCTTAATTTATTTTCTTGCCCAAACTATTTCTTTCCATTCATTATAAGTGTTAACGAAATTTTTTAGTTCTTTTTTTTATTGTGGGCATAATTTTATCTGTGTACTTGTATAACTTATCATTTTTTCTCTTCCTGAAAAAGTAATCTTCATTTTCTAGTGGTTCTTTAATGAAACATAGTACTTTATGTAAGCTAAATTTGAAATTAAAAAATTATACTTAATTTTGTATGCAAGTACCTTAACCTATGACCTTTCAGATCGCCCTAGTAAAAAATTGCAAGACCAATGCTACAACTAAATATTAATTCATCGATTACAATTAAAGGAGAATATTTAAGGTAATATTTTATGCATCCATTGCATCAATTCATTTAAATTCCTAATATCGTCTCATAGGCCTATATGAACATATAATTCAGTTAAATTTCCGAAAACCGTTAAACTTAAAACCTAACAGAAAAAAGAATTTTCAGACACAGAATTAACTCTTTTTATGCCCTCTATTTCTTCTTTCAATTCTTCATGTGGGAAAGAGGGATTCTCTCTTAGAAACGAGTCATGTAGGTTATAACGTCTACTCAGAGTAAATCACTTTCAAGCAGAATTATTAAGTAACTGCAGTGCAGTTGGGTGGCATAATATGTAGTAACTTTGTCACATTTTATTACACTCTTGAAAGATAAGAAAACCAAATAAAACCAAACGAGAAAAACTGAAGCTATTACAAAATATTACAATACGTTCATTCTTAGTTCTCTGCAGTCTAATGTACAAACCAATATCATGTCATAAAATGTAGTCTCAATTAAATCGCTGAAATTGTATATTAAAAGAAAATATTACAATGTTTTAAATTAAAAATCGTACAACTGAAGTCATAAAAATTCTCTAGTTTTATTTCAATGTTCAATTCATTTAATTGTATGATTCCAAGCGTAAATCATATTATCTTGATGTGTGTTCTACACATAACTTTCCTTGTGTTCCACACGTCCAGAGGTTTAATTTCCTGAAAGCGCGAATGTGACAAAAAATTATTTTTGTATTAACTTAACAAGTCCCTTTTCACAACGGAACACAAAAGAGGCATAATTTCGATTAAATAATTAACTTCTGAGTATAGTGGGAAGGTACAAATTAAATGCTCTGTGAATCTGGTTTATTAGCACGTGGAAGGAAAAAGAATAGGAAGAGATGGAAGACAATCAGTGAAACCATGGAACACAGCGAAAGTGTAGCCGAGACTTAATCCTGTTAAAAATATACCCAATCATTTACATTGCAGTGCCAAAAGTCATGGGATAGGTAGATTCAAATATCCAGGAGGTAGCACCACGGAAGATTCGTATAAATATGTTATGTAGTGTCGGGGCTTTTGTTTGTATTTTCGTGATTCTTGTGGAAGTTTTTCTGACCTGATTATGGCGGTATGACATCTATTAACGTACTTTGAAGGCGGAATGGGTTATTCCAGTTCGTAAATTAAATTGTTCGGGAATTCAACATTCCTCTATCCACACTGTTAAAAGTGTGCCGGGAATATGTAATTTCAGACATTACTTTCCCCTGTGGACGACGCAGTGGTCGATGACGTCTTCTTAATGACCGAGCCCAGCAACGTCTGCGCCGAAATGTCAGTGTGCAGCCAGGTAACATTCTGTCAAACAACAGCAACGCTCAATGTGGGACGTACGACAGACGTGTCTGTGCGGATGCTGTGGCGAAGTTTGGCATTGATGGGATATGGCAGCAAAAAACCCATGCATGTGCCTCGGCTAACAAAACTCCATCCACCGTAGTGCCACTCCTGGAATCGTCAACATAATGGTTGAACTCTAGATGACTGGAAAAAGGTTGCGTGGTCGGATGAATCACGATTGTGGTTGGTAAGAGGTGACGATAGGGGTTGAATGTGGAACAGATCCAACGAGGCCATGGACCTATGTTGTCAGGAAGGCACTGTGCAAGCTGGTGTGGGCTGTGTTTACATGACATAGACTGACACCTCTGTTCAAACCGAACCGGCCATTAGCAGGAAATGGTTATGTTCAGACGGTTTGCAGCCACTCGTGGCCTTCATGTTCTCAAACAACGATGCACTTTTCTAGGACGAAAATACTCCATGTCACCAGGGCAAATTGGTTAGTGATTGTTTTGAAGGAAGACTCTGGACAATTTAGCCACCTAGATGGTCAGACATGAATCAAATAGAACATATCTGGGACATGGTCTATATCAGTTCAGTCACAACGTCCTGTATGTTTACACAGAACACAAGATACCTGTTTCGTAGACAGGTGGCAACACAAACATTCAATCCACTTCTCACAAATCCGTTAAAAAAAAAAAAAAAAAAAAAAAAAAAAAAAAAACGGGTAGGGCGCAAGCCTTCGCTGCACCCCCCGCCCCCTTTTTCTCAAGATATCACATTTCGTGGCAAGTACCAACAATACAGACCAGAACTACAGTTTTATTGTATGCTAATTAAATTATATTGTGTGAACTTCATTGCTGAAAAGTCACTTTTTTGTTCTTAAGTTTTGCTGGGTAACGGTATCAGTAATAAGTTATTTTAACTTACAATACATAGCAGCAATTGTATATTAATTTGTACCATGCAGGTAGCATATAGGATTTATGTTCTTAAAACGAGTGAACGAACTATCTGAATCTATAAATATATATATATTTGAAATATGATTTTAATGTTATCTGTTGTACTGAAACAGTTTGTTTTCACACGACATAAAAATACAGAAATGATATCTAAGATGGAAAACTCTGGTCTGAATATAATGGTATGAAATAGAGTGATACTTGGCTCGAAGGCAGAGATTAATTTTCAAAATAAGCGGTACATATTTTCAGAGAGCACTGCAAATTTTGGTCATGTGGCAACATCTTCTTAAAGTGTGGATTTTATCCGTAATACCTGAAAAAATTAGTTAATTTCATGAACATGCCACTGCTTTCTCCAGACATTATAATGTAATGACAACTACCCAAAGAATGAAACTAACAAAAATTGAAAAATAATTGAACTAGTGCCTAAGTAACATATAGTTAATACGACAGAGATTATGTAACAAAATAAAAATTCTGTAAATATTCACTAAATTTAATCAAAAATAATTCAATTTTCAGATGTTGTAGATATCTTGGAGAGAAAAATTTAAAACTAAGATGTTCAAAAACTTGAATACAATACGAAAAGAACCTCAGTACTCGGCTATAAAGACAAGAAAAAGAGCCTAATATTAACATTTTTTTTAGAAAAGAAAAAAAGCCAGAATTATTGGAGATTTTTAGTTTTCTGTCATTCAAGGTGACCAACGTGCGATGTCAAGATGAAGAATAAATATTTAGGAAAGGATAACTGCAGCACTCCTGTCATCAGAAGAGAGACTGGGTGCTTATTATTACCTCATCTGGGGCAGAGCACCTTTTGGCACTATTGAGGTGTTGAGTGATAGCAATCAGAGTCTATGAATGCGGTATTGGCCTTGGATAGTGAGAGGCCGATCATTTGACGATACTCATCAAGTGGCGGGGGAGGGAGGTTCCGCCCCCACCCCTGCCTTTCCATTGCCGCGGAGCCATTTGAGAGCGGCGGCGGGTGAAGTTGGCTGCTATCAGCTTAATGAGGTCGATTCTGCGGAATTCCACCTGAACGCTAGAAGAGAACGACCGACACTGAATCTTTGGATTCGTTTTCTTTAGCAGTAATACTCTGGCACTTATCAGCATTGCGCGCATTTTAATGCGAACATTTTCTTCTTTGTAAAACGTTTCGCAGTTACAATCCCGTAACACCTTATCTCACTCAATTATTATTTGCGGAATCGAGTCGAAAATTGTTTGATAATGTTAATAATTGCTTCTGTGAACCATAAATTCTACGTGACATATTTTTACCCTTATCGATTTCTAAATTTTATGTTTTTCTTGGCAATTTATGAATTCAACTGGTTGCATACTTATAGAGTTTTCGGTGTTAGATAACCTGTTTGGTGATTATCTCACATTCCCTGTATGAGTAGAGCGTTACGGTAGGAAAAAGCTTGTATTAGATCTTCTTCCTCTTCCCCATTCTAACAGCAGAAAGAGACTATCACAAATCCAGAAACGATTTCAGTACGTTCTGTAATTCGATCTTGGAGATTGGAAATACAGAAAGGAAAATATGGAACCATTTGAAATGCAGCGTTAAAAACTAAGTAGACGGATTACGAAATGAACAAATTCCGTAAACGATAAGTGAAATAAGGAGAAGTTAATACGAACAGATTAAATATAAGAATTGGTATGTTACGTTATGTTTGAGACATTTAGTCGGTGGTAGATCTACGAATTTTTCACCTCCACACAGGAATTTCGTTTGCCACATGAATTTGGCATTTATCCCTACTCTCCCCCTACCCCCCCCCCCCTTCCACTGAAATTACCATCCAGGGCAAGTGACCCGATTGCCCCCCTTCTCCCCTATATCCGGCTCTTAGTACTGGTTAATTTGTTAACATATTGTGTGCTGAAAGGGAAAAGTAGCACGTAAATGTTAGAGAATTTGAAGCAGATAATTGTGTGTACGTATTTTAATTGTTATATTGAAGTAAAGAGATTAGCGACTATTACAAGCTGGTCGGGGAATATATCAAAATTATCCAAAGACTAATGCCACTAAAAAGAACTAGATTTCTTGTGAACATGTGACTTTAGAAAAGTTCTTTATAGCTCTCGGTTCCCATCATGTTTGTTTACAATACCCTCAGTTTACTGAAATACCATCACTAGCAGTCATAATTTGAACGAATTTGATAAATAAAACCAATTTGGAAATAATCAAATAAAATGATTCTTTTGAATTAAAATCACTCTGGAACAATCCGTAAATTCAAGTGGAGTAATAAATGAATACCCAGTGTAATATCTGAAAACAAGGGAAATAATTTGTATGCAGACACCATCCAGTTTACAAACACACAAAACTTCAACATCACATTACTAAACGCATTACATTTAATATTTTTTTTTTACGGCTTTACACATTTTTCACGTCGATGTCATTCAGGTAAGAAAGGACTGGAAGCAAGAAATGAGATGGAATTCTGCCCTGACCTTTTGAAGGAACCATGCCGACATTTGCCTGGAATAGAAAGTGGAAATCTGCAGAGTCGGACGGGGATTAGAACCCGCGTCCTCCCGAATACGAGAATTATCAAAAAGTATGTATGGGGGGAAATCGTTACTGTGGTATTTGCTCTGCCGCGATGAAACTAATTATTATTATAGAAGCTGTAACCTACTAATTACCCAGGAAATGGTGAGCCAACTGTTAGGTATCCTGACATTGATCGTTAAGTGTGATCTAGCCACTCAGATAGTGGATGACGGAGTGTTATTTAGACAAAAACGGCCCAATCCTCCTCTCTCAACACATGCAATCCGTTAGCTCGAATAGTTTTAATTATGACTTTCTGTCCTATAACCGCCAAACAAATTGAGAGGTGTTATGACAACGACTGGAAATGAAAAAATCACTGTTATGGTCGAAATACTACTAATTTGTTGAATACCATTCCTTGAAGCAACTTCTAAAACACTTATGTTACATTCAAACGAGTATTAAGTACATTTCATAAGCTATTTTAGCTACAATGCAGGCGCCCTATCAGCAATCGCTGCCCACCCAGCTGCGCTGGCCAGCGTCAAAGATTGTTACTTAAACATAACAACGCTATGCTATGTTACCCCGGTTACTAAACAAACTGGAAAACCAATAATAATGCAAATCAATTTGCAAATATTAATATAATTATTCATGGTACTTACAGTTAATAAATTCAACATAATTCAATAATCATAATAGAAAATTAATAATGACAAATGATTGGAGGTTAGTGACAATGTCACACTGTCTTGGTGGGTGTCAGTACACTATATATTTCTCTTAACAAAACGATTGCTGCCGTTATATCAGTTACCAAATAGCTGTGAAATGCAGTTTTTTCTTCTTGTTTTGGGTACCTCTTCAGACTTATTTAATACGGAACCGACCGCAACTAGTTGAAATGGTGCCGCTAATTCAATGGCCATCCTTCGTCAGGGTTGTACTCCGTTTTCAGAATTAGTTACCGAAAAGATGCTAATTCTCTAGATTCACCGCTCAAGCTCTCTATAACATGAATTTCTCTGTCAAGAACGTATAGCAGAGTGCAATCAGTTTGCTGGGTATTCCCGTTCACGGAGATTAAATAATAAAGTCGATAAAAGTATGCTGAAATGTGATGGCAGTAATACCTACAAAATAAATGCTTACATAACTTACATTTTATGAATGTCATTGTATTAGTATGACGGAGTAGAGTGGTAGGTGTAGCATTTGGTGTTTCCAATAAGCATCCGTGTAGCGTGAGAGGTTACCTATCAGTCGTTGTATAATTTAGCCGTATAACGAGGAACTTTACTATATTGTAAGAAATTAAATAGCCATCTATGGGTTAAACACTATCACATACGATCGACCGAGCGTGGTAGGTGAGTCGTTAACGCTCTGGCCTCGCATTCAGGAGGACGCGGTTCGAATTCCCGTCCTGGTATCCACATTTGGGTTTTCCATGGTTTCCCCAAATCACTCCAGGCGAATGCCGGGATGTTTCCTTCAAAAAAGGTCATGGCCGAATTCCCTTTCCTTGTACCCAGTCCCATCCCACCTCTAATGATCTCGACGTCGACAAGGCGTAAAACCCAATAAGTAAAAAAAAAATCAATAAAAAATCATATACGCACGTGTTAGTGTTTACGGTTAACGAATGTAGCTGGTTTTCTGACTTCGTATTTGTTCTCTTTGCAACACTTCTAAACGCTAATTCATTTTTGTTGATGATGTCGAGGAACAAACAAGTTCCGTGGCTGATGGCGTACAGCTTGTGGCGACACGAATGAGCCTCCGTTTCCAAGTAACGTAAGAGCACAATCAGAAATTGTTGTCATTAACCCAGCGCCAATGAAGTAAAAATAATTAAGCGGACGATGACACTGGGTCATCATGACCCGGATTTTATCAATAAATTTTCACTAAATTAAGAAAGTTGCCTTAATTTCAATATTTGCTTATCAAATAAGAGTTCTTTGCATATGTAATAAGATAAAAATAATACCAATTTATTCTATAAATTTATTATATCAAACTTTTGTTTGCTTCCTGAATAACACAGGCAACATCAACTTTGAAATTATAACAGTAATATTTTTTTATTGTTAGTAAAGTAAGTATTAATAGGAATAAATAATCTTATGTACTAAAAGAGAGCTCACTTGAACTTCTTATCGTAAAATAATAAGGAATCAGTCTTCAACATCTTCATTCAGAGACAAGGAACTACTGCAATTATTGCATTAGGGAACCAAATATTATGGGCAACGTAATGTGACATGCATGAGAACAATGAGATGTTTTCTTACAGTTTTTAGATGGTCATATTTGACACCTCTTCCGAGACCCTGGAACCTTTTCGGGAGGTTCCCTGGTAGGATCACCCACGAAATCTGCAATCATTTGCGCAATTGACGAAGTAAATTCACACTTTTCCTTGGGACTAATAAATACTCGTGTAACACAGCGAGTCCCAGGTTTCTTGAAAAAATTCGCCTTTCGTACGTCTATAGTTAGTTTGGGCCAATATATTATGTTTGTATTTATGCCCAATATATTCTGCATTACATAGAAAATCGTCAATGGCCATCGTTTGGAGTTTCTGCTCACGTTGAAAGTAGCACAAAATTCTCCACCTCTTGGGCGACCACGTCACAGTTTTTCTCAGGTCAAAAGGGCTTACGTGCCAAATCAGTGTAAACTCAGATACCTATGTACATTTTCGCGGTGGCAATACTGTGAAAAAACCTCTCGGGATTCTAGCCGCTTCAAAGTAAACTCTACCAGTGACGTTTCGAGATCCGGCACTGCTACCATTCATTGTCAAGTCCCGATTAACTAATCCCTAGAGGTTTTTCTACAGTGTAAACTGGTTCTAACGTTTAAAATGTCAGCCGTTGAAACTTTTTATTGTATCCTAGGCAAGAGAGGCTAACCACTGCATAAAAGCGTAGTATCGGGAATAATTACTGTATAAAATTAAAAATATACACAAATTGACTGATGATCTGTACTGATTTATGACGTAATAACGAATGCTTATACAGTTTCTTATTTTTTCAATGAATGTTCTTCATGTCTGTTAACAAAATTTGTTCAGTATCATTCAAGTATTGTCACTACACTATACAATTGGCAATTACAATGCAGTGCTGTGAGCTTGTATGAAATATTGAGCAGGATTTCAAGATAATCATGATGTAAAAGTTATGGTGCGTAGGTGTGTGCATTTACTGATATTTTTTGTTATTACTTGCAGGTGTGGTGCCCAACGTGGGTTGTACTGCCCATCAGTGGACGACGAAGACATCCTACGGGGGATCGTGGTCCAAGGCAAATTTAGGGACCGTTGTTCTACAGTATTTTATCCGGCGCTAAGGGCTGCACCAAAGAAGTTTTTAGTTGCATTCCTACTATCACAAGAGGATTTAGCGTAGTCAACAATTTATACGCCAATAGTGCAATGAGGCGATTTAAGATTGAAGATGACAAATAAGGCATCAAATATCGAAAAATCTATATCATTACACCGAGCTGAGCTCTCCAACATTTTTTTCATAATATGTATTCGGAAAGCAAACTGTGAACAATACATCAATATTGTTATTATTTTTTAATAAATTTAATTTAGAAAAATATGATGTTTTATACTTTACCTAAGAGAATTGCCATGGAAACAATGTTTCGAAAAGTAGGTTACGATTAAAAAAAAGTTCGGTTATATTATGTATTACAAGAAGGGATGAGGGATTTTTTTGTTTCTGGTTTTTTTGTTTTCTGTTTTTTTTCTGTTTCTGTTTTGTTTTTTATTTATTTATTTTTTTAAAAGGGTGGGGAGTTCGTATTTTATAAAGAGGGGTGGCAGACTAAATAACTGGAAACTTATGATTTACAGTATTACTTCGTTTTTTGCCATTACTTCGGTAACCAGTATTTGCGTCCAGCAGTAGTTGTGTTTGTATTGTCTCAGCTCGCCGTGTCTCTTGGTGCGGGTGATGGACGAGCGACCTTTGAGCAGCCAGTCTCGTCTGGTTAATCAATCCTTGTCTGGAGGACTACTTCTTCTCCAGCAGCCAGCCCTGCGGACTGTCGCCCCGGGGGATGAACTGCGCGGACGTCACAACTTGCTAACGAAAATGTATAGCCTCTGATTGGCCCGGGACTGCTGCAGCGAGTTTTCTCTGTGAAATTGCTTCCGGATAAACAGAGTTAATATGGTGGAGGGGACTCCAGATTGCCTCTTGTGTTGCTCCGGGCGTTGTCCCCGTCCCCTAACATTCGTTCTCTTCATAAAGAGGATATATTCTCCCGTTTCAAACTAAATTCGCAACAGATTAAATACTACAGTTTTTCACAAGCGTTACTATATTTACACGCAGGTTCATTTCAATTGTTTGTGGTTGATTTGTGAATTTATTACAGGCGTATTATTTAACATACGACTATGATTGTTTCGCGGATGGTTAGAGTATTTTCTATATCGCCCAACATCCAGTAGTTAGATCCCCCTCCCCTTTTCCACGCAAGCTATGTCAGTTTGCAATATGGTGGCTAACGGTTAGAAGAAACCACTTTTCACTCCTCAATTTCGTAAAATTCATTCTGTTACCGTTGTGCAGCGTCTCTTTCAAAGAACATTTAGGAAGCATCCACTCTCCTATAATTTTATTCGCAGATGGTATACACAGTTTGTAAGACACGGTTTTTGTGTGAAGTAATAAGTATTAGGTGTTTTCTACATTGGAACCATACATGGAATGGATCAGAGAAGCTTTCAGATGCAGCCTGTAAGCTGCCATTATCCTGGCAGAGATAGCCAAATGTAAGCTTTCCACTCAATTAGTATGGTTAACTCGCTGCCATAATTTACCATTTTTTTTAACTGTTTTACGTCTCTTTTTAACATCGAGGTCTTTAGAGACGGGAAAGGATGGGGGGCAAGGATGGGGGCAAGGAATGGGAAGGAATTCGGCCATGGCATTTCGAAGGAAGCATCCCGGCATTTGCCTGGAGTGATTTGGGGAAACCATGGAAAACCCAAATCTGGATGCCCGAATGCGAGGCGAGAACGCTAACCGTTACACCGCCCCGCTCGGTATAATTTACCATGACCGCCCTCGAAAAAAAACCCAAAAAAAACCATGTCGACTGTTAATATTGCCACATTAATTGGTGGTGACAGCGTGCTTTTGGATGATTCTGGTCCATTATCATCTCTCAACACCTGCTAGTCATCAGCTCTGATAATTTTAATTAATATAGTTAATTATATATAAGCCTAAAATCAAAACACACTGTTCTGTTAAAAATACTAATGAATTTAAGTAACCCCGTTTGTTGAACCACTTTTTTTGAACACTTATGTTGAATTTTTTTTATAAGGTACGAAAATCATTTCACGATGTTTTATAGTTTCCATAGAATGACGCTATTTATTTTGCGTTTGATGCTATATGGCAGTTATGAAATGGAACTCAAAAAAATTATACTTTAATTATGGGACTGAGATATATATAAGCGGACTACGCCTTCAGTTGGCTACGTCAGGATCGCCAGACATGACATCTGTAACTTGATGCCGAGATGCTCCATCCAGGCCACCGCCTACGGCGATGCCGAATTTAAATTTTCGAGACTTCTAGGAAAGGCACGGAGTGGGCTATTCTCCACAATGTACAACACAGTTTGTGCAACCTCACCGCAGTCGCAGAACGGTGAATCTGCCCAGCCCCAAGTGTGAAGACTTGAAGCAGTTCTTCACGTGCCGCACCTAATACGATTTAATTTACACCAAACAGACTGTGGTAGGTTGAAACCTGGAAGAAGCGTGCTAATTCACAATGGCCTGTGGTATTGTCGATGCCAATTCTGCTGTCCACCTATTTGTAATGCTGAAGGAGCTGGATGTTGGACTCACAGCAGTTTTTCAGGCAGGGCGACGTGACTTTAGCCAAGGTTTTTGTTGCGTAATATCCCCGAGGATGGGAATCGTCTCAATGATCAGTATTCTCGACCATGGATGGGTAAGGATCTACCTTCTGATGTGAGATGGTGGAATGTTGCTGAGCACTGGTAGGGGTGGACAGGAATGACACTATAAACTCACAATATACGACCTAACAGAACGCGACAAAAAATGACTGTGGGGTTCTGATAATGTTATAAGCCCTGTCTTGTAAATGAATGTAGAGTGACAAAGAACGCACATATCGAGAATTTTGTAATACATTATACCACTGATACGTCACACCCGTATGTTGATAATTATTAATATAAAATATAGTATTCATTTATTGGGAATCATAAAAGTACAATACTAATCCTATTTTATAAGTATCTGAGAGGACAAGGAATAAGTGGTTGATTTAGAGTTAATGAAATCGAATAATTACTAGAATTCAATAATGGAGAAGGCAAGATAAAACCTAGGATGAGGTAAGTATACGACGACAGTCTAGATGAAGCTGTGGAAACGATAAAACAATTAGTTCGATTGTAATTTGAAAAACCAGTTAAATTATATTACAGCAGTGGACAAATAAGTCACGCAATACTGAATGTTGTAATTAATTTGTTGTTAAGTATGAAAAGTTGTGAAATAACAGGCTAAGTTATTGCTGGATGCTTAATTGGCGGGTATTTTAGAGTAAAAGAGTAGAAAGCAAGACAAGGTAGTATAAATTTTTTCGGTTAATATAAGAGGAAAAAACGCGGAGTACCAGGTAACATCATAGGTCAACTAAGTTTAGAACAAGACGCAAGATGTTCTCGTCTTGGCTCTAAACGACCAAAAAATACATACAAAAGTAAAAATAAATTAATAATAACTAGTGTCATACACGGCCATCGAAAGTAAACGCTTCATAGATGCACATAGAAGTAAAGATAGATGAGTCGTTTCTTTTTTTGTGAAAACTTTTGCTGAATTGTATCCACGTATTAGGTCAGGACAGGAGGTTACAGCATGGATAAAAACTTTTTGATTTTTTGTGCACAATAAATCAATACTCTTATTTCTATCTTACATTTGCTACGTGTACTGATTTTTTTAAAAATCCCAACAATTATTTGTGATAAATCCTATTATACGACTGGTATATTGACATACACATATAAATAGTACGCATATTCCAGTAGTTGACTCGAGATAAGGAGGGATTAATGAATGTATCAAACTAGTTTAGATGCTGAGGGCAGAAAAAAAAAACTCATAACGCACCTGCCTAGAAGATATTGTACAACGCTACCTTTACATGGAATCCAGCTAGTATTTATTGTTAGGGCAATCATCATTAAAACCGAAGGTCCCAGAATCGCCCTACAGTTTCTTACTGTTAGCTCAGCTGTTAATGCGTCTACTTGGTTTCAAAATTTAGTGTCCCTTATTCTGATATCTGTAGGAATTGAGGCAAGGAACGGGAAGGAATACGGCCATGGTCTTTTGAGGGAAGCATCCCGGCTTCACCTGGAATGATTTGGGGAAACCATAGGCAACCCAAATTTGGATGCCCAGACGGTGATTCGAACCGGCGTCCTCCAGAATGCTAGGCCAGACCGTTACCGCTCACACACCACGCTCGATAGGAATTTTTAAGCGCTTTGCTTTGATCACGTGAGGTGTGTCAGGAGGCTCCATAGTTCCGACTCCACGTAAAGGTTTAGTCCTACCTTTGTACGAATTATTTTGGAAGATCCAGCCAACCTGCACCTGGTGAATTAGTATTAATTTAACCTCACTTTCACCACTGATAAAATTTTCTCACTGAAAGTAATGTAAGCTATGAACAGCCAGTTGTTTAGAATTCATGGTCCACAGAAATCGCGTCAACGGGAATAGTATATTCTGAAACTTGAAATTCTGTCATCGAATCTGTGAACATACGAGTTTACGTTGGTAGACTATGGGGAAAATGAATAAAAGGTGTTTTTCTGACACTCTTTAGAGCTGAAATGAAGTCAACAACTATTCGCACATGTCAATACGTAAAATCATAAAACAACACATTTTATTAGGTATTTAGGTTTTCAGCCTTATCCGTCTAACTAATATTTTTGCTGTATAAATTTCAGCCTGAATTCCAGTTAATGAAAATAAAGAATGAATGTTAACCATTATTCATAGACATTCTGTCGGCTCTATGTTTCGACAAAATAATGTTAATTGGAGAATTTATTAAAATAAAATGTGAATGAGTGTTTAATCTCTTTGTGATAACGCCCAAATTTTATAATTTGTAATGGTAGGAAAACTGTTTAATGTTGGTGGCACTCAGACGTGACATTTTAGAAGGGACTGCTGGCCGCTGTCATTTGAGCGTTTGAATGGAACTGGTCGATTGTGGCTTAAACCCTCTGTGAAGCTGTGGATTTCTTCTCGAACGTCAAGTGTATCTCTGCCTTCCAAATCAAAGCTTATGGAAATCTAAGCACGGAACAGTTACATTTCTTATCGTCTACTCGGTATTCCTCCGGAAGACTGGAAGGCACATCCATCTATAAGAACTGAGTTATTTTTTCTCTTTTTATATCTTCCAGTGTTTCATACATCATCCCAGAAGTTGCTCTTCCACCCTTTGACACAACAATTTCAAAATAAATAATCCTCTCTTACCCAAATTCGAGTTTACACGGTTTGTGGGTATTCTTATCATTTCTATTGCCCCTTTCTTTCTATTACTATCCTTCAGCCTATACTCTTTAATCTTGATGTCCTAAAAACCCAAAAACCTTTGTAACGTTTGTTCTTTCTCTCTAAAAACGGCCACATAATCTGACAAAATGAAAGAGTTAAGTTCTTCAGTTCTAAATTCTTTAATTTATTTTATTATCAAACCCATGAGCATAATGAAGAATAACAGGAAAAGTGAATTACCTTGCTGCACTCGTCCCTTTGTTTCTAAATCACTTGTTATATTATCATTATACGAACTTTTAAAACCAACATTTAATCAAATGTAAATTATTTGTTAGGTGGCTATAAGTAGCTACATGTTTAGTGCAAAGCAGTTACGCTTTACTTTCAGATCAAATGTGCAGCGTCCGCCACAGAGATGAAGAAATGGAAAGTCAACAGTGCAGCACCAGAGTTGGGAATCATTCAGTTGAGTACACTGTGCAAGAACTTATAGACTTGCCTGTACTGAAGCCAATCGACTCTAGAAATTACGATGAGTGATCTACAACAGAACTAGGTGGAGGCCATCGGAATCTAGGTGAGCAAGAACGTAAAATAGACTATACGACAGAAACGTTTCGTGTAGTTACTGTCACGCAGCAAACAATAAAGTGATAAAACATACATATAAGCATCGTCAGCATCGACGAATATTATAGTTACATTCCGACCCAAGAATTTCTTCCATTGCCAAGAATCAATGCTAGAAATATCAAATTCAAGTTCAAATCAAGTAAACGAGATAACCTTGTAACTAATGAAAAAGTTGATTTGTTGTTTACATAAAATGTATCGTTGTTCATTTGAATAAAAATATTTCTTTTACAACCAACACAGAGAATTTCAACTTCTTAAATATAGCGAAGTATGATTTACAAAGAAGAGATATTCTTGGTCAAAGTTCTGTTTTTTTTTGTTAATTTAGTGTAGCAAAATGAGAGTAAAATCTATAGTATCACTATCCTGAAACAGCGAAAATAGGGATTTATCTAATGTTTTCAAGTTTCTGAACAATCTAACAATTAGCAAATAATTGAGAACTGTTGTCGTGTTTCTGCACGGAGAAGAGCAGATTACTGCTGATTCTATTTCCCCAATTCAGACATTTCATCATTTCCTTTAAATTACTGCAAGTAATAAATTAGAATACTTTATCAAATAAACCAAATATCTTCATAAGACGAAAGCTGATATGCGACTCTTAATATCTGAGAAAATAAACTTTACCTTCATTTTATAACTATAAAAATAAAATTGCAGTTTAAAAAACTAAAATAACGCTTTCGTAGTAATGTGAACTAAAAGGTTAAAAATAATATTTAAATATAAACATTTTGTTTAACAGTGATAGTACGTCCCAGAATTCAGGATAAATTAATTTTTTTTGAATAAGCTTAAAGAATAAAGTCACTGATTACAAAATTAACTATAATGTAAAAAAAGCATGGGGTGCTATTTTAGTTCTCTTATATTTTTTGTCGTTGGCTGTTTGTAAAGACAGAGTCATTGTCAAAAGTTATGTAGAGCGCAACCCACGCTTTTTTAACATTAAAGTTAATTTTGTAATCAGTGACTTTATACTTTAAGCTTATTCAAAAAAATTAATTTATCCTGAATTCTGGGACGTCCTATCTCTGTTAAACAAAATGTTTATATTTAAATATTATTTTTACCTTTTAGTTCACATTACTCCGAAAGCGTGATTTTAGTTTTTTAAACTACAATTTTATTTTTAACTTTTTAGTTCAGATAGTTTAAAAAGTATGTTTCTTAATGTTGGCTTTTCTTCGGCAATCTCTCTTTTTCTTTGAGTTATAGTTTCATTTTTAATTATTATTCCCACGAGTAAAATACAATTAAATGGTCAACTCAACAAGAGATCCACATTTGCCTAACTCAGTAATCCCATCAAGTATACGATACGTGTAGTTTAACTTGAAGTCCTAACCATGGGTTATCCTAATCTTTTCCAATTATAATATCCGCAAAAATGCGAACCGAAATCGGGATTCGAGCAGGGAATGTCTGCTCGCTAGTCACGCGCCTTATCCAACTAGGCCACAAAGACGATTCGGAAAGCGGGTGAAAATGAGCCACATCTTTCATAAGACGGTTAAATCACTTTAGTGTTTTTACTGTCAAAGTAATGAGATTACCAAGACATAGATATGAAATTATTGGATTGTCATCGGTTCTTAATGCATGTACAAAATTTCAGACAATTCGGACTTTTCTAAGTGGGTGAAAATTGAAATGAAATTTTCCATTACATTCAACCACTTTTAAGTTGTTTCTGACAACGTGGTGAGAGTGAAATTATTGAATTTTTATCGGTTCTTAATAAGTGTGCAAAATATTAAACGATTCGGACGTCAGGAAGCGGATAAACACTGAAATGAAAGATTCCATTACATGCAACCATTTTTCTATTGTTACCGTCAGAGTAACGAGAATAGCTGGGCGTTGCTAAGAGACTACTGTATTGTCAACGGTTCTTAAAACGTGTGCAAAATTTTTATGTTTTTACTGTCAACGTAATCAGAATATCAAGACAGAGCTATGAAATTATTGTATTGTAATAAGTTATCAATACCTGGGCAAAATTTCAAACAATCCGGACATCTGGAATTGGGTTAAAATTAAATTGCAAAATTCCACGACATTCAACCATTTTTCTGTTGTTACTGTCAAAATAATGAGAATAGCAGGATATAGCTATGAAATTATTGTATTGTCACTGGTTCTTATTATGTGTGCCAAATTTCAAACAGCTCGGACATCTGGAAGTGGGTCAAAATTGAGTTGTAAAATTTCGTTACATTCATACATACATACATACAACTTGTATGATACCAGTCAAGTTAATATAAAGCGTGTAGAAATATATTTATTTCTAATCAAACAATAAGTGTGTGGATTTAAAGAGAAATAACATTGGTGATGTTAGGAACTCAAGTATTAAATTCTCAGCTTAATTTCCAATGTGAGCTTATTAGCTTAGCATGAAATCATGACTCTTAGTCATTCTCTCCCTGTAATATCTGGCGCGTTTGTGAACTGTTGTCACTGCCAATTTATCCATTGACATAAACCAAAGGTTAAAGTAAATACCATACTTAAGCGTGTGCTAACTTCGAATCAGTTGTTGTTTCTTCTAGTAATAAAGTTCTAGACTTGACGTGTTGCTTCAAATTAATTTAAAGCCTGGGTGGTGGTAGTTTAATATCATACCCTGTAACCACTGAACGTCTTGTGGGAACAAGTACAGAGAATAATGACAAGGATTTCATTAAGCCTGATGGACGAGCCTTAACCTTCAGGTCCGGTATTTGAAAGGACCTAGAATTAAAGTTCGATTACGACATTGATATTTCCGTTAGCAATGCCTTTTCTGTGGTACACTGTACGAAAGCCTTGATGGATCCTTTATAAAAGACGTGGAAAAACTCCTTTCTTCCCAAACAAGTGTTTACCAACTAAAACGACTCATGTTGTTGAAGATCTAAAATGCCCCAATTAAAAAAAAAAAAGAAAATATCCGACTTTTCAGAGGTATCTGAGACTTGAAGACTGTTCATTATTTTTACAGTTTTGAGAATAGTTTTCACCTATTTTGTAACAAAATAGCTCATGAGTTTATTATTAAATTTACGAATAGCAAAGAACTTTATGCAGCACCAGTAACACATTCGTAAATATTTAGATACACTTACCACTTAAGAAAAATGCACAAGAAATTTATAAAAAAAAATAGTTTTTATGTTGATTTTGTTTTGTAAATTAATATCTAGTTTGTACTTAACATCTTATGTATTCAGTCAACGCTTTTCGGGTAATCAATTTTATCCGAGTCGTGCTGCCAATTCACATAATCAGCTCCACAATGTGAAGGTTTTGTTAACATCAGATTAAAATTTCAGAAAAACGAATAATTATGAAATCTGGACATTGAAATCTCACTGCCAGTAGTCAATTCGTATTTCCAGATCAGAGAGAGCACATTAACAGAGTTAGCGGAGCTGTGGAGAAGGCAGTGCAAACCCGCAACCCGCATGGGTCGGATTGTGTGCCTACATGGCAGGGGACGTCTGCTGGGGCGAGTAAGGCCTAGGGGAGCTAAGAGCAGCAGTTCACGTGGTGTGGGAAGGACTGACATTGCTCGAAGCTGTAGCGACATCATATTTGTGATGGCGAAATATTTCAATGACCCATTACTCTCACACACAATCTACTGAAATTCTAAGTCTGTTAAAGGCCACTAGTTTACTGATTTAACAACATAATGGAAAGAATGGTGTCTTTGTGTATTATGTTTAGTACTACAGTAATTTTATCAAATAAATTTGTCAATAGTTTCAGGAATATAATAATTCCGTGTGATCGTAATGACCTGGTGACAAGATTTCTATTGGCTGCGCATTCCACCCCTGTCGTAGCCGTCTTAACCTAGCCCGGTGATGCTACCGGGTACAGGGGACCTAAAGTTTAAAGTGGAATCCGAAAAACGGAAGAGATCTGTGGTACTTTACATTACACAGCAACCTGTGACAGAGGTGTAGGTGGGGTTAAGTGCTTATGAAAATCACAGTCGTGACAGGAATTCGAACCAGGAACCTTTCGATCTCCAGTCAGACGCCTTAACCACTCAGCCACTAGAACGCTAATTTGAGGTAACAGCAAGATGCAAAAAAAAAAAACAGACAGCAATGTGCATGTTAACTAGGAAAGTAGGAACAGTATTAAGTCTTGCAAATGGTCATATTTATACTAAGGATATGAGATAATACTATTACTTATTAACAAACTAGCTGGTTCCCACGATATCGTTCGTGTTTGTAAAGAGTTTTGGTTGATACCTTTCGACATGCAGCCACTATAATGCACGGTGGGAGTTTAGAGGCTGATACCACACGCAAACAGCAGTGATATGCGCAGCATATTTATGGCTGCAACGTGTAATATAGGGACCATTTTCAACCATCATATCACTCACATCCCCATGATGAAATACTTAAGGCTACTACCGCACACAAACTCCAATGGAATACGCTAGGTAGTTGTGGCTGGAAAGTGAAGCAAAGAGACACACATGTCTTTCACCGAAATATGAAAATGCCCTTCGTCGACCAATTTCAACCACAATATCTCCCATGCCCACACAGTCACCAATATTCAACTATCAACTCAACTTAGTGAGATTCTATTGTGATGAAATGAGTGACTAGTGTAAACTTTTGAAAGAATGATCCTCCTAAATACCAGTAGCCATTAAGCTACTTAATATCATAACGCGGTGGAACAAGTATGTCATATCCCAAGTAATTGTAAACCACTTAGGCATTGCCCTTCTTTTGGAATTGTTAAAGCATTTTATCGTAATTACCACTAGGGAGAGATTTGCTGTCTCTTTCATCGCCACAAATCTCTTAGCCAGCCGGGGAGATGTCGCGGGTTCGCATATTCTAAGGTCTAGGGTATTGATTTGAAGCCTTTATTCAAACTCATCGTAGTTCCGATTCACATCCAGTTGGACCAGCGAGCCAGATCTCATGCTGCGCCAATGTTATCTTTTGTAACGAAGCACGAAGGTCTCAGGCTGAGCACGTCGCAAGCCTCTGCTACACACGCCTGTAACTCGGTACATGGCTTACGACTGCGTTATGCTACTTTCTTATTGCAGGCTGCGCCTCACTGAAATTTCAGCAGCCTATACACCGCAGCAGTTTTCCGAGTGTGTGGGAGTGCTTACTAAAGGGAACCCTACGGCATATAGAATAGCTTTGCTAAGCTTATGTCAGCCTGGAAACCACCACACTATGCAGTCCCCACTACCTGCACTATAACTCCGCCCTGACCATCTCCACTTAGTCCTAGTGAGCCAATTAACATCATCTTTTATCCCCACCAGAATCCTTAATGAGTTTTCCTGTAAACTGGGAGCACACGGCCCCAGGCAGTCCAACTTACACCTCGGACTCGGGAGTCCAACATCCGCCTCGGACTCGACAACAGCCAACGCCATCACCTAACAGGTACTTAAGGCTGGCTTGATCCACTGCTCGCGTGTTCGTCTTCATAACAGTATGTCCACCGCTAGATAGGAATCTAATGCATTCGCCGACAGTCACTCATTTCGATAGGGTTTATTGTGCCTTGCCCTGTAATCAGTCTACCAATGAAATATAGTTAATATATCAGCCAATCAGTATATCGCAACGTCAGTAATAGTTCACCAATGAGAGATCAATGAATATTAACCAATAAGCATAAAGTATTTCTAGTGACAAATCATTCCTTTGATCAATGTAGCCAATAGTGTAACATGTACGCCGATCTGTCTTCAAGTGTAATAAACCAGTAGTTAATAACATGTGTTGTTATCATTCCTAAAAGATTAGTCACCTCTCCGTGAATAAAGATGTATGATAATATTTATGTAAATGTTTAATGCTAATCAGTGAGATTGCGCCGTGTCTATAGTTTCTCAGTAGCTAAGGCTCAGTTACTTCCTTGGCAATATGCCTGCAGACTACCCCCTAAGGTGTAGGCAGGTGCCCAAGGCGAACAACTACAGCTTCCCTCTCTCCAATCTGTCGTATTAAGTGGGAAATTGAAAGGTTTCCGTTCGGCCAATCACACCCACGCGACAATATCACTCACATCCCCATGATGAAATACTTAAGGCTACTACCGCACACAAACTCCAATGGAATACGCTAGGTAGTTGTGGCTGGAAAGTGAAGCAAAGAGACACACATGTCTTTCACCGAAATATGAAAATGCCCTTCGTCGACCAATTTCAACCACAATATCTCCTATGCCCACACAGTCACCAATATTCAACTATCATAGTTCACGATGGGTGACTTGAGGCTATTACTACACACCAGTGGTCTGCGGTAGGTACTTTTGACAGCAATGTGAAATATAGGGACACACATGTCTTTGGTCGGAATATGAAAATACCCTCCGTCGACCAATGTCGACTACCATAGCTCCTACTGCACCATAACCACCGACATTTATCCATCGTCATGCACGTTGGGAGACTCGAGGCTATCACCACACAGAAACACCAGTGGTCTGCGCTATGCAGTTCTGACTGCAAGGTGAAATATAAGGACACACATGTCTATTTTGATATCAGGTCGACCACTTTCAACCACCATATCTACCACACTCCCACAGCTACCGACATACTACAACCATGGTGCACGTTGGGAGACTCGATGCTACCTCCGCACACAAATGCCAGTGGTATGCGCTAGGTAGTTCTGGCTGCAAGGTGAATTTTTTTTTTTGTTTTTTTGTTTGTTTTTTTTTTAACTGCTTAACGTCTCCTATAACAACTAGGTCTTTAGAGACGGGAAAGGATGGGGGGCAAGGAATGGGAAGGAATTCGGCCATGGCCTTTTGAAGGAAGCATCCCGGCATTCACCTGAAGTGATTTGGGGAAACCATGGAAAACCCAAATCTGGATGCCCGGACGGGGATTCGAACCGCCGTCCTCCCGAATGTGAGGCCAGAACGTTATCCGTTACACCACCACGCTCGGTTGCAAGGTGAAACACGTCTTTGGTAGAAACAGGAAAATGTCACAGACCTACCACTTTCAACCACCATATCTCCTACACCTCCACAGCTACGCACATTCGGCCATGGTTATGCGTGGTGGATGAGTCGAGACTCTATGCTACTACCACACATAAACACCAGTGGTATGCGCTATGTAGTTGTGACAGTAAAGAGAAATATAGGGACACACATGTTTTTGGTCGAAATATGAAAATGTCCCAGACCTACCACTTTCAACCACCATATCTCCCACACCCCCACAGCTACCGGCAATTGCCCAACGTTGTGCGCGATGGGAGACTCGATGTTACTCTCACACACAAAGACCAATGGGTATTGATGGCTACAGGGTGAAATATAGGGATACGAACCTATGTTTTATATAAGATTTTTCTCTATTTCGTTTTTTCATTCACTAACAACAAACCCATATTCAAAAAAATCGTGTTATTCCTGAGAAACTTTTGATATACGATTAAATTAAAGCTTGGCACGGATTTGAAAACATGTCCTTAAACTACTGTATAAAATATTTAGGTTGATTATTGATAGTTACCATCTTTTCAACTTGCGATAGCACAGAGACAATGAAAGTAAATGTACGAGTAATGAGGACATTACCGTTTCGCAATTTAAATTTGCTTTAAAATGATACTCTGAGAAATGTTTTGAAACTACCCGTCTTGGCCAGGTTTGCTAAACCACAATCCTGTGTTATTTTTGATACTTGAGTAATTTTATTCCTTAAATCTGTCACTAAATTAAGGAAACAGCTGGGAACAATGAAGCAAACAGCAGTCTGCAAGTGGAGTTGCAAAGTAGTAACGACGTTACGACTTGCGCATTCAACTTGTCCTATGGTCTTGGATTAACTGGCTCAAGTCACCATAGAAGAATGTATTTTAGCTCCCCAACTTGGTCAAAAGAAAGCAAGTGTTGTGGTGCACACTTACTTATAATCAGATCGCGTAAAAGGTTTGATTTAAACCATTTCTATGCACTGCATGTGGAGTAAACTCATACGACGCTTTTGACGCTAATCCTTTCGCAGCGGATCTAAAGTGTCGATCGTAGGTTTCGCCTATTTAATTCCTCAATCCCACAGGTATGTGAATATGAACTGACACCTACTGCACGATTCCAATCTCTAAATTAATAAGTCTTCCCTGAGCTTATGCTTTACCTCGAGTATTTCTTTCTTTATTTTTGAAGTACGTAATTGAGCTGAAACAAAATTTTCAGGAAAAAATATGCTTTTATTTAATACCATTACCAAATTAATATTGATTACATACCTGAATAAAAATTGCTTTCCACTATTTTAGCTTACTTTGAATTCACGTCCCTTTTTATATGTATAACGAATTGCCTTTCTCTCGTAGCAACTTCATTTATTATCTTCTCTAGAATTTATCTTCCCGATTCTCAGCACAGATACAGATAGTTTTATATTTCTCAAACCATACAATGAATTATACATTTACCATTAATTTATTTTCTCGCAGGTATTATATGTATTAATCTTTTAAAATAGCAACTCTGTCACAATGTTATATATCAAGTTCTTACATTAAATTTTTCTTCTCTCAATTTCATGAAGCGGTATTTACATTCAATAACTTAAGACATTAATATTTTTGCTCATTCTACGGTGTGTCCTCTTAGAAATTACATCGATTTTTTATTCGATGTAATACATCGGAACACTGTATCGATGTTTTACGATGCATTTCTTAAAAACATCAATGTTTTTTCAACATCGAATACTTTTATGTGTTTCTTAGCTCAACAAATACAAACCAACAATATTCGTCGGCAAATGTTGTTTCATTTATCTCTTACCTGTTCCCTTAAAATCGCCAAGAGAAAATGTGACAATAGTGTAATATTCACCGTTTCCAGTTGAACGCAGTTAGTTCTTCGTTTGGTCCGTGTAAACACAGAGTAACACTATACCAGCAGTATGTTGCAGGTGTTGCTGTAATGATGTGATTAATTTTATATCGTGGTTTTTTATGGCTTTACACCTCGTCGACTTCGAGGTCACTACAGGCAGGAATTGACTGGGGGCAAGGAGCGGTAAGGAATTTGTCATAGGCCGTTTGAAGAAAGCATCCTGGCATTCGCCTAGAGTGATTAGGAAAACCATGGAAAATCCAAACCTGGATGCCCGGTCGGGGATTCGAACACGCGTCCTCGCGAATGCGAGGCCAGAGCGTTACTGTTCATCCAACATTAAAAAATTAATTTTATAATACTGTGTGTTGGTTAAGGAATATTGTATGAGTGAGATGTAGCTTTGTAAGTGAAACAAAAACTACAGATTAACAGTAATATTTTATTACGATACCAGACCATGACATTAAAAAATCTGCCATTAAATACTAAATCTGCCTAAAATATTAATTTTAAGTCTTTAACCACTTAACACCATTGGTGTTTAGGCAAACTTTGCAGAAACAGAAGTTTAGTCAATCGTTTTTCTTTCATTCTATTTCTTTGCTGGTTGACTATATATATATATATATATATATATAAGCCCTCTCCAACTCCTGTATTTGATACGTAAAATGAGGGTCCCATACTACACTACCATATTCGAGCAATGGTCTGACCAAAGTTTTGTAACCGAATTCCTTGACTTCTCTCGTACATCCCCTCATCACTCTCTCCAACAAGTGCAGAACTTTGAAACCTTTTCCTACCACCTGTCCTATGTGTCCTGCCCAGTTAAGTTTGTTATCAAAAGTAATTCTAAGATATTTACATTTCAAGTCTTCAGCAAGCAATTCTTTCCCCACCTTATATTCATAATTAACCTTTTGTTTTTTATTTGTGTATCTAATAAGCTGACTCTTCTTTGCATTTATCTTCTTTCCATGTTTACCAACCCAATTAGATATCCTGTCCAGATCACCCTGCAACTGTTTACAATCCTCTATCGTTTTGATTCTTTTATACAGCATTATGTCATCTGCAAACAATCTAATTTCAGATAGTAAACAATCAACACAATTATTCATTAGAATAATGAATAACAATGGTCCCAATACGCTACCCTGTGGCACACCCATTTTTACTTCCACTTCTTTTGATACTAAATTTCCTACCCTAACTTTCTGTTTTCTACCTTTTAAAAATTCTTCTACCCAGCAAATGACTTTCTTATCCACTCCAATGATTTTTACCTTATTTACTACCATTTTATGGCTTACTCTGTCAAACGCCTTAGACAGATCTAGTGCTACACTATCAATTTGGCCTCCCTTGTCCATTTCATCTGAAATATCTTGCATATATCCCAACAACTGAGATTCGCATGAATATCCTTGCCTGAAACCATGTTGCCTGCTTGAAAACCAATTACGTTCCTCACATATATTTCTGATGTGGTTGCATATCAATCTTTCCATTAATTTACCTACCACTGATGTCAAACTGATTGGCCTGTAATTCTAAACTATATTTCTCACCCCTCCCTTATGTACCGGTACTACTATTGCACTTTTCCAGTCCTGTGGTAAGTAGCAAGTATCCAGACGCAATTTAAATAATATTTCAAGATAAGGTACAATGTCACATCCGGCTATCTTTAAGATATCTATAGTAATATTATCTTCACCAGCCCCTTTATTTTATTTTTTCATCTTTCTTATTTCCTTCATGATTTCCTAAGGATGGATATCAAATTTTTTACTATCGTCATTTCTAATTGTGTTGTTAAGCTCGTTGTCCGAATTAGACCCTCCTGTTTCTGATTTATTGTCCCTAATGCTTTCAATGAACCAGTTACTTAAAATCTCTGCCTTTTTCAAATCGTCAGTAACTTGTTCTCCATCCTTATCTATAAGTGTCTCTACACCCTCCCTTCCCCTCAGTTTCCTGATATAGCCATAGAAATTTCTAGATGCATCAGTCAGTGGTCCTCCTGCACTGACAATACTCTTCATAAATCCATTTTTAGCCATTTTCTTTGCTGTTATTAAGTCTTTTTTTAGTTGTTTTAAATATTCCATACTACCCTGCTGTCTCTTAACTCTGTTATGTTCTTTTCTTACCAACCTCTTTAACCTCCTCACTTCCCTATTATAGTACATAGGTTCTCTACTTCTCTTTATTTTCTGCTTTGGAATAAATTTTTCTTCCCCCTTTCTTACTATCTCCTTGAACTCTTCCCACCTTGACTCTACTGTACCTGAGCCTTCCTTCAATTTGCTGAATTGTTCTCTGAAATTTCTCTTCAAATTTGAAACCTGTGCCTTTTTATAATTGTACTTATTCCCCCCTTCAATTTTGGCTGCTGGTTTACTGAATCCTCTAATATCCATCAGAACTGCTTCATGATCACTTATTCCTTCAGTTACTTGATACCTCAAAAGGTTTTCATCGGGCTTAATTAGAAATATATCCAAAATATTTTGTCCCCTAGTGTTTTGCTCAACCACTTGTGTAAATCCTCCTTCCCTTATTAAGATATTTGCAAATCTTTGTTCCCTTGTGTTATTTATCTTATTCTCTTCCCAGTTTACACCTGGTAAATTTAAATCCCCGCCGATGATGATCATTCTATTCTCACCTCTGAAATCTGAGTAAGAATTTAATTTCTCCCCAAGAGCCTCATCCTCTTCTGTCATTCTGCCACTGCGGTAAACAGCCAACACTATGATTTTTTTCTTTTTTACTACCCCAGAAATCTACCCCAAGTAACTCATGGTCTTGATCTATGAACGCCAGTGAACTGTGGTAGTTTTTGCTAACTAGTATGAAGACTCCTCCACCAATTGCTCCTCTATCTCTGCGGTACACTCTGTAACCATCAGGAAAAACCTCACTGTCTAGTACTTCTTCTTTTAACCAACTCTCTACCCCAATTATTACTTGTGGTTCGTGCATCACTATTAAGTTTGCAAATTCGATTACTTTGTTCATTATACTTCTACAGTTTACCATTAACACCCTTATTACTGACTTTACATTTTCAGAATTTCTCTCCTCTTTCCCACTTTTACCGCAGTCAGTTATTGTTTCAGCCATTTCATCTATTTCTTTAATATCTGTCACTTTCCCCATCGCGAATGCGTAACTCTAGAAAACTCTCAATCATATACTCTGTGCTGCTCCATCTTGTCGAAACTTCTTGAATCACCGACAAACAGTAGGAGCGAATCTAAGAAATTAATTTACTTTATTCACCCGTACGGACAGGATAGCCAACCGCAAGAAAAATCCATCTTCACCGTTGTTATGTCCTGCTTGTTGCTCACAGGTGTCACTTCTTATTAATGATAGTTACTTCAAATTGAAATAACTTAATTTAATCTTGAATAAATTTACTAACCTTAAAATTTATTTCTCTTGATCTTTGTCATTATTAGCCACAGTTACTTTTTTCATTGATTCGATGTATTTATAAAAAAAAAAAAATCGATGCATCAAATAGAAAAATTATTTGTCACAACCCCTAATCAATCTGATGTATCGTACGGCAAACATCGAATGGATGTTTAATGAATATCTCTACCTCATTCGGAAAATGAACACTAGTATTTGTATTCCACATGTCAAATAGGATGAGTCTTATCTTTCACCTCACACTACGCATATACACGTCAGTAGTGGATATAAAAGTACCGGCCGTTGCCTCAACAATAATTACGCACCCATCTAGTCAGGAAATGAGATCAACTTATTGCTTAGAAAAACGTTTTCATACTCTTCAGAAACGTTTTTATGAGGATGGCATAAAATGATTGGAAGAGTATGGAGCTGAGAGTTAAGTATATGGAAAAATAGACCGCATTTTTTAACTCATATTCATCAGTGTCAAGTCATGAATTCATAGATTAACCCTCGTATTTTTGCAGGCTGAACCACTCAGTCTAATCAGTTTCATGGCTAAGTTAAACTGGTATACATCTACCTATCTATGTTTAAATGAAATAGCTGGTTTATACCTACTTAATCTTACTAATCCCAACAACATCTACCTTAAATTGCCCCGACCTTTCTCTCACACCGACACACTTGCAAATGTTTCTGTAAATTCTTATTACGAACCCTTGTGAGGTAGTTCATGGCCTCAATGGTCATGAAATTTAATATTAAATCTATATTTAGTAACTAAATGATTGGAAATATATGGATGAGTGTTAAAGTTCATGGAACGTCAAGCATTAAGAAAAAGAGAATTTTTTTCTTGCAGCTGTTGTTGTTTTTAAAAGATGGCTAGAGGCTGATGTATGAAGACGGTCGAAGTCTGAAGTGATGACCGTAAAATTGAAGTCAATAACTGAAAGATGCTCAATGGCAGAATAATAGCATAAAGAGACATTAAAGGTTTGTAACTAGTAACTGTTCAATTGTGAATTCATAATAAACCATTTGAGTTGATTTTTGCAAGAATAATTTAACTTATTTGTGAATAGACCCAGGACCAATCAAAGAAATTAGATTTTGGAAAAGAGAAGAAAAATGTAATTATTTTTTGTTACTTGTGTTGTAGGGGTGAAGGTCACGTATATGCTATACTACGGAAATTTGGCTCCACCTGACACTACAATGGTGAACATAATCATTACACCCCGATCAGTCATCACGTAGATTTTCGATTTGGGGGACTATTTCACCTCAATAACATTATACGCATATATGATTCGAGATGATTAGATGGCCTCAGAATATCCTTTTGGTCATTAATGCAGTTGCCACCTGTTGCATTTTGCATCACCATCCGTTGATCATATCTGATTCACTCAAATTTTGGGTCTGTTGCAACTCCAACTAGCTTGGACCACTCCCCACTCCTGTGTTCGCATTTCAGAATTCCTTTGACAAATAGTAAGTGACCTTAGTCCCCAGAGCCACATCCGGGCAAAAAGCGTGCAACTTGTGAAGTAGAGGGTAACATTCATTTGGAAAAGGCTTATATAGCCTCTCCCTAACTTTCATACCTCGTTTACAGTCATACTAAACTCGCAACTATTAAAACATGAATAAAGGTCTCTACGTATATATATATTTTTATTTTTTCAGTCAGAAGAAGTTACACGAGAGCTGAAGGACTCAACTTAAGCTGTTACTTTCTAAATATTCCATACATTTGATAAAATGGTGTAATCGGGTTTTCAATTTCTTTCCATCTTCCAGCTTCGTTATGGCGTGCCGACTTGTGCAGCAAACTACGAAGGCCTGAATATTGATTACGGTATTTACACCTTACAGATGCAATGGTACAGTGTTTTTAGGAATGAGACTAAAAAGGATGATAAAATATACTTTAACTGGGATAAGTTTATCAAAATTAGTTTTATTAAATATTTCTAGGGTTTTTCAGAATAGAGATTCACTCTTACTCACTGTTTTTGGAGTTAATAATATTTGAAAGGACACTTCAATTAACCTGTAGTTACTTCTGGAAACGATCAATATTTTGAATGGTGCGTGGTAGTGTAATTTTAAATGATTAACAGTTGATATTTAAAGGTGGCGATTAGGACAGAGAAATACATAATTTTGGTTAATCTGAGTTTCTTAATAATAGATTTGATTTCGGGAATAAAGGAAATGATTTTAATGCCATTAGGAGGAGTTTTATATGTTTTAATATTAATTTCTCAATACATTAAAAATTAAGAGAAGTATTACGATAATCACCAATCACGGTCTAAATCGCGCATAAACTAGTTGAAAGAAGAATAGAACTCTTATTCAAACGAAACTGCTGCACTCTGAATTCGACTTCTGCTCTGTGTGCTGTCATCATTAGTATAATCTGTTTCTTGTGTTTGTTTATCTTTTGTTATTTTTTCCTTTTCTTGCTGCTTTTTTATACCCTACTCTTGTAGAATTCGAAGGAAATCATTATATTCTGATATGCAACAAATTATCTTGTAGTTTGGCGGTAGCGTACGACGAAGTCTGGTACATGACGATAGCAACTTCATAAACGTATCTGTTGAGTTTTTCGACATCATAGAAGTTTGAAACGTTCGGTAGCAACAAAAGTCAAGTGGTTTTTCCCATTTCATATTGTAACACTCCTATTTTACACGATGGATAAAATAAGCCTTGTTCGTAATATATTTAATTCAATATAACAATATGAATAATAATTGTATAAACTGCTCTCGGGTGACATTCTCAACGCCGAGAAAGACTTCGTTCTTGAATAATAATTATTATAAATATATGTTTGAGATAAGCTTCTAATCTGCAGAATACTGAGAGAAATACAGATCTACCGAATCCAAGGAACAAAGAGATGAGTATAATGAAGTCAAAACATGATGGATGATGACAAGTTATCATATAATGAGGGACTGAACTAAATACGAAGGACACTATAAAGTACCACAAACGATGAATTGCCTGTTGTGAAATGGTATTTAATATTGTCAGAACGGTTGTCTTATATTTTAAAGTGTGTTATATGGAAGTTTATAAGTTTCGTATTGAACTTTCGTACAGTTGAAGAATAAATACGCTGTTTACTGTCTAATGCAGATCCTGGACAGATAAAGGAAGCAAATTCCAAGTCTCGGAAGAATAAGTATCCCATCTGAAGCTGTACGAAATTGTACCAAAGCCGGTAACCAACTAGAGATATGGAGACAAAGATGATGCTCTTCGGATTAAGGAAATGGTATTTCTAAAGTAAATACATCAGTTATATTTTATGGAGGCTTAGGAATGACATTAAATCTTTCACGAAATCTAGAAAATAAACATGTGTCTCAAATTGTACAAGTTTTTGGGTTCTAAGTAACTTCATTTTCGCTCTAGTTGTTTAAAGAAGCAGAATATAATTTATAGGATCCTAAGTGATTTTGTCTTTGTTGCAGGTGATTCATAAAACAGAATACAAGAATGTTATATTTCAAGCTGACTGAACAAATCATAACACCAAACATTAAATTCCACATACACATACAATCGTCCACATAGCAAAAATAACTAGCAATGAGATGTGTGGGAAAGTCACAAAATTTTATTGCGTTGTTGTGCTCATTTATCTTGGTGGCTGTGCCTTCGATGTTGCGTCCTTAGTTCTCTCCAGAAGTCTTCCTTCAGAAGCATCTACCGCCGCCTGTCCCTGTTTGCCTGCGGACACATAAATGCACACTAAATATTTATTAATGGAATTGGTGCTGGTTCGTAATGAGAACCATCCCTGAAAGTTTGTAACATCTTCACGGAATAACCCTGTATAGACTAAACAGTCTCCACTTACAAGGGACACCTTTCGACCTCGAACGCTCGGAATCGCACGAAAACATATTTAGAATAACAAGCGATCATAAGCAAAACTGTGGTGTGTGTCATTTCCATGCAGAACTCCACACTTGTCTGCTAGCGCCATTAAAGAGCCATGAAAAGAGCCTATTTATGTGTGATTCCTGGTCAGGTCATACAGATCGTACCATTCCAGATGTAACTATTCCAAACAAAGATGTTATGCTGAAGATATTGCCACCGAAAAAAAATAAAAATATTGCCAACCCTTTGGCGTTTACTTCTTTTGGAAACATTATATCAGAAGGATTAGTGTTTTTGTAAGACTAGAATATGCCAAACCACAAGTGAAGAAGATACATGAACGTTATTTCATCACGAAACTTCACTCTGTGATTTACAGTCAATTTGCTGCACCTATGTATACGCCTAAGTTGCAATATGCTTGGCGAAAGCCAGGTTGTGGCATTGACGTACCAACGTCTCCATTTGAAAATGTAATTAGTGTGACTTTTGATACTGGACTGCGTAAATGGGAAAGTGATTTGGAATGTGATAACGTGGCTTTAGGGAGGTGTGCACATTGTTCTTTTCCACTTTGTTTTAACCACTTCATCGAAGTCCCGCATCTGCACTTTGAGGACTAATGTAAGCACTATCAGGTGTGTGGTATTGCTGTATAAGCGAGTTTTGATCTATATTAAGTACTTTAAGCAGAGTGTTTCTGACATTGTTGACTGAAAAAGTGACTGACATCATTAAATTACGTATAATTTCCTTCATATGGTATTGGTGTATTGTTTCTTTGTTTCTCCCTACTAAAATGTTACTTGAGGTATAATTCAAAGTTTTGCATGGAAATGACACTCACCACTGTTTTGTTTATGATCGCTTGTTATTGTAAGCATGTTTTCGTGCGGTTCCGGCGTTCGAGGTCGCAGGTGTCCCTTGTCAGCTGGGGCGATAGCATCTCATTCTGCCCCACCACGAGACATGAACTGAGAGTTACATAGTGTACTTCTGGCAGGTTGGTGTGAGGCGTCCTACCTGCGGATGCCTCCTCATCCTGTGCTCTGAGCAGGCGCTCCCTGCTGCAGGGACGAGTCAGCAGGACCATCTTGTCATTACCATGGTTCGCTTCCTGATAACGACAGAACAAAACAGACACTTTCAAAATCATAAAAGCAACTCTAAAAGAAATTAGATTAAAAAAAGTCAAGTAATAGTGAAACGAAAAATGTTAAGGTTATAGATTAGGCCTACGTTCAATATAAAACTGTTATACAAATAGTTACCAAATTGTCAATGTAGAAGAGTTGTGAAGTACACAACCTCACTTTTTGTGATTTTAACATTAGTAAAGTTGTTTTTTATTTAATAATTGTAATTGTATATACAAACATTGAATTTGTAAGTTCCAAGGTCACAAAATGTCAAGACGAATGTACGAGATCTTTGACGAAAAAAGAACAGTTGAAAAAAGTTGAAGAAATGGTTTTGTTGGAAGAGGATGAGTTGGTTTGAAGAAAAACTGTATTGCGAGAAGAAGTGAAAGAGAAAGGCTCAATAGAGAAGCTGCGAAGAATCCTGGCGGGATTAGTAACTGCAAAATATTAGCCTGAGGGCAGAAAATTAAAGATAAAGTTAATGAAATATGAATTTGTAATTAATAATTGATTGTTATGTTGAAAATAGAAGACATAAGATAAGTGGAAGATGTTTTATTGAATATTGTTCCTGCGGTATTATTTTGTGAATAGTGATTTGATTTACGGCGTGGGTATCGAAATAAATTCAGTGATGGACAAAGAGGGATAAATAAGTTCCTATTCATAATGGTCTGACGCTGGAAACATAGTTAAAAGTATTATATTTAAGTGGATAAAGTACATTTTATATTTTCTAAAAAATAAAGAACCTTATAAAGTATTATCTGTACTATTTTCTTTTACAAGTCTTTTCAGATTATGTTACTTCTTTGTCAAGCATGATTTATGGATGATGAAAACAGAGAAGAGGCATCCTGTTATTATCGTGAGACAGACTAATGTGTTGCGCATCAAATTGTGAAATTAAATAATATTACAAATAGCTGAGAAAGAATAAATAGTTAGCCGTGAAGAGTAATCGTGCTGAGTTACTAATAAAGAGTTCACATAATTCAGTGTGTACTGTGTAGTATGCTTCCTTTCAGGTCGGTAAATCTAATGGTAAGTTTTGGTGAATCCTGGAAACTTCGATAGCCAATAGATTACCAGGTAAATTATGGGGAATAAAATTCTTAAAAGGCTAATTGGGATATAGCATGACAGTAACAGTATTTCTTAGTGCAACAAAACCTTACAAGTAACAGACCGTGATTCAGGGATAAGAAAAAAAATGTAAAACCACCTAGAAAAAAATTTTAATCCCCTCACGAGGATCGAGATGTGTCAAGTAATGAACATTTTAAATAATTTGTAGAAGATAAAAGGTGCTAAATTGATAACGCAGTTAAGGAGATGTATAAAACAGTTTGACTGTGGAAAGGGATGATAAAATTGTTGATTTGCAAATGAGTTTTCATCGATAACTTCTTGCATGTGAAATATTTCCTGAGTGTGCTAGTACTGAAAGATTTGATACTGAAGCTAGTATAGTTAAATTATTTCCTTACAGGACAAAGTTAAGTCAGAATAACTAATATATTCATCCGTGTTGTGGTAAAATAACGAGTAGAGCCAATTTTCTTCTCACCAAATGCGAATCGTAACTATTAATTCAGAAAAAGAGAGCTAACGGCAAATAATTAGTATGTTTTGTTTCTGCGAGAAGGGAGTACGCGTAAAACACCTGATTGCTGGACCAGGAAATTGAGTGAATCTATAAGTTTTTGATTTGGGTGAAAGCTAGGTATGTCTAATAACAATGAAATATTTTTTTTAAATTAATTCTGTTGTGGATCTAGACGAAGAGGAACTGAAGGAGTACCGTATAGGCTCAAGCGAAATCGATCTAAACTATTGTGTAAAAATTGGTCGTTAATCTAAGGAATGTCGAAGAATCGACAAGAGAGCAAGAAAAAACTAATCAGAAGTTAGAAAAGAAATTTCAAGAATCGAACGAAAAGAATTGAGAAGATATGAAGAGAAGAATGCCTATCGTATGATCAAAGGTGGGAAAAGTAGTCAACGAATTAAACATACAAGGGAACAAAATCGAAGAGTTGAAACAAGAAACCAGTAAGCATTAAAGTGAAACAATAACAGTTTGGGACGATTATTAATAATCGGATAGGCCATACCTGAAGTCATGTTTGTACCGTGGAGAAGTGTAGACCTACATCCAGCTGTATTAGTGCAGTATACCGTAATGACTTATCAACTAACTGAAAAGAACGCGACAAGATTAAATATGTGAAGAATTTGTTGATAGAAAATTATTTTGCCTTAGGGTGTACGCTCAGAAAGGAATGTGGAACAAATGTATGATTTTCATTATTCTTCTAAAAGTAGTCTAAACAAAAAAGGTAAGTGATTTTCGGAATTGCCTAAATTATAGCAGACGGGAAGGCAGCGTACGGGAATTCTGTGAGAGGATGCTTAAAGAACAAAATTACCACGATAATCCTCTGGATGAATTCGAGAAAAGATGAAAAGAAAGCAAATGAACAAGACAAAGGTAACAAAAGAGTAAATGAAAATGTAGGAAAGAGTAATTTAACCGGCAGTTCTATCATTACCGTGGCGTCAGAATCTGATAATGAATCCTTGTAGAACTCGACGAAACAAATGGAAAATAAAGATTAAAATTTTTTGATATCTCGCTTGGTTTTAGAGATATAGCATGTTAAAAATCAGATATAGGTATAGTTCCTTGCGTTTTGGAGACGTTTCTTGTGGTCCAGGCCGAATATCAAACTAACAACAACCACTAACAAGAAAATAAAAAACTCATAGTGCATTTCCACCATATAGATATAGTGGCTTTGGGGAATTTTTTTCTGGTCCAGGTCGGATCTCACCCTATCCTCATCACGTTTGAGATACAATACCTGGAGAACTAAGAGAGGTATAAAAAAAATCTTTATTTTCGATTTTTCGGCGCCACGGTAATCGTAGAATCCCCATTTAACCATAAGGAAACGAACAATCAGATTTGGCAGGAAAGAGAGATTAAGCAGCTGAAATGGAAGACGAGGATGTTGCAGTATGAAGTAAAGAATGTGAAGAGGTTCAAAGTATGTAAGTAAGTAGAGCGTAATAATAAGCGCTGTTTGGATTTGTGGGATACAGGAAAAAATATAGCGAAACATAAATAAGAGCAGATCAACTGAGACAGAGAAAAGTATAAAACAGTTGTCAAGAATCGAATAGCATTCACTTCGAGTATACATTCCGGCTTGTTAAATACAGTAATAGTGTGGAAATAACTAAAATGCACTGCGATGGCAGGTGGGGGTGTGTGGGGGTGGAGGGGTCAGATGTAAGTTTATAGGAGTATTATTTCCTTTCAAGAGTCTTACCCTCTGTTAAGTATGATCTATGGCAGATAAAATGAGAGAAGATACTTCCTGTTATTACCGCGAGTCACTTATTATGTTGTGACAGTAAAAGATGTTAAGATAGCTAAGAGAGAATAAATAGTTCGACACTAATAGTAATAGTATACACTCACACATAGCTTAAAAAAATTTACACAATTAAATATATGTATAGTGTTCTTTCTTGCAGGTTAGTAAGTTGTTTTTTTAATGGCTTTCGGCGACTAAGCCATTCAGCCAGCTCAGTGTGTTTATGATCTCTTCATGTGAATTTTTTAGTTTATCCAGTGCGTTTTATGCTTCCTATGTATAGACACCACAGGACGGACAGGACATTCACACAGACAAACAACACTTAAACATCCATGCCCGCGGCCGGATTCGAACCGGCGACCTTCGGCACGTGGAGCTAGTGCTCTAGTCCCTACGCTACCGAGGCCGGCAGGTTGGTAAGTTCATTGTAACTTTTGGTGAATCCTGTCAACTACGACAGCCAGTCCATTACCGTCTAAATGATAGGCACTAAAAGGCACTTAAAGGGTAATAAATAAAAATCACTTAAAGGATAATCAATAAAAATCAATCGAGATATATCAATACAATAATAATATTCCTTAATACAACCAAACCTTATAAAATATTTATTAGTTTCAATAACTTAGTTGGGTTTCGTGTGCTATAGAAAATAAAGATAGAAAATGTGGAAGAGTAGAACAGCTAATAGATTCAATATCGATATTGTTTGAAAGTAGAAGTGTTCCTTATGAATAAGTCCTTTTTGGTATTAAAACTGTACAGTGGAACAACTATAAAAATCAACGGTAGAAATTGTCTCCAGCTCACCTGAGGGTAGTAGGTAAAACTGGTCGAATATATCATAAACATATTTTTAAATGCATATAATAAGTAAGATACAAAACACAAAAGAAATTTATAAAAATATTTGTTATTAAAAATAGAAAAATGTATATAAACCTACGTGTGCAGGTATTCTCACTGGGTGACAGTTCCAGTGATAACTGATATTAGTAATTGTGGCAATGAAATCTAAATCACCGTTAACTGACTCAGATTCCAGATGGTACTCACCATGTCGCCTTGTGGTGTCATATGAGCTCTAATTGAAGTCTGCCTGTCCATCCTGGGGTAATAGTTATCGCAACGTCGGGCAGCAACCGCAGTTACCTGAAACAAACATAAATCGTCATCTACATTCGCATCGCAAGAGCGTGTGGTTTGTAAGGTAAAGACTGGTAGCATTATCCAATCTATTATTTGTGTTGTTATGAGTGACTTTCAACAAACACATGCGACAGTTCATAAAAAGGTTAACTTCAACTTTATAACGTTTATACATTTTCGGTATTTTTTCTAAAAATGGCGGAAGATCGAAGAGACTTCCTTGTAAAGGAGTCCTAAGGTTCAGAGGTATTGGCAATTTAAATAGAAATTTCCTTGGACTAATATTTGCTTGGCGACTCTTCCATACCCAGGCCAAAGGAACTCACAGAAATTACAGTACACTTTCTTGAAGTTTTACACTGAGCACTGTGGCTGTGCGATAATGCTCGAGCCTGCCACTTGGAGAACGTGAGTTTGACTTTCAGTCAGACGATCCAAATTTCCGCTTTCCATCGTTTCCCGAAAATCACTCTACGCGGATTCTGGGACAGTTTCTTTGAAAGGTCATGGTCGAATCCCATACCGTGTCTTGTCCTCAGTCGTTTACACCCTATAAACACCTCGACATTACTACAAAGTTTGATTTAGGTGAGCTCCAATGAAGTGTTTCTTTCACTGACACCAGAGAAGCAACTCTGTACCGAGCAACGTACTGAACAAATCAGGACGATTTAATGAGGTCATTTATGATGATGACAGTAATCGATTAAAATATGGAGTGACTGTGACGCTACTGGACCCTATTTAAAAATTTCGGTGAATATTTGAGATTATCGGAAATATCAAGTGCATAGAATCGCGATTATTGTGCTCCTTCCTATTCAATCAAAATAGGTTCTTTGTTCCATCTCGTATTCATTATAACTATCTAAAAACCATAAAAATATATTTCTTTAAGGTTTCTCTGCCACCCCGCAGAATACTGCTCGGTTCAAACAACCTACTTTTAACTTATACGACAGTTATCGAGTAGCAGCTAAGGAGTAGAAATCAGGAAAATATTATAAATATACAATAACTCGCTTAAAAAATGGCGCTTAAAAATTTAAAGGCTTTCACCTGCTCCGCAATGTTTCATCTATGAGTCTCTGGTTGCTGAAAGTTTTCATATTAAAAGAATTACCTGTTGATTGATAACGACTCCTGGTGAGGGAATGGATGAATGGGTCTTGTACTTTGTGTTGGAAACGCCAGTAAAGAAGAAGGATTCCAAAATGATTGATGGAATGCGTAGAGATGGAGTAGGTAACGGGAAACTAGTTCATTAAAATTGGAAGAACTCCCGAAAATCAATTATGATTCCATCATCCCTTCCTCGAATAAGCTTCCACAGTCTTTGCTCGTGGGAAGGAGTTAACAGAAATCAAATAGGATAGAAACTCATTCTACCACCTCAGACTAAATGTGGGATGTTAGAAATATTATTAAGAGATCAGTGAGAACACTTATTATTATAACATGTAAGCCGTCAACAGTATTAAGGAATCTATGAATACAAAGACCGGAAAAGAGAAGGTTTTTTTTAACCTATTGTCCAGTATCATATTAATGGAAGTTTACATACCAATTTAACAAGGCTGCGAAGACAAAATTGAGAAGATTTTTATAGAAAGGAAGCAAACAATTAATTATGTATACGTTGAAAGAATTGTGCCAAAGTCCTGTCGTTTGATATTTTATATGTTCTGACCAAAAATGGAGGGCCACAGAAATAATTTCGTTGATATACTACAAAAACATGCACGAACCATACGGAATGCTAATTGTATAAAATAAAAGGTCATTCGTGGGAGTCCTCAGCAATGTTTCGTTCTTTGTCTTTTTGTTTATCTATTAATTGAAAATTTTGTGGTAATAATGTTGGGAATTCCAACCCACACGCACCTGTGAAATTCTTTCCCTTTTAATTTAAATCATCAAAACTTAAACAAATGAACCGACTTGCTCATAAAATGGTTATCGAGTAAATTTATGTGACGAACCTTAAGGGATGAGTCTAGATGTTCTTCTCACGTTACCTATTGATAGAAGGCGCAAGTATAAGTATGGACGATCAAGCCATTGCAGCAGTGACGAGTGGTTTCTAGTCAGCCTTGACTAGTGTGACTTTCTCTGTAGACAAGGCCAGTAACCATGGAAACAGTCATTAGCGTTTAGGCAGTAACTATGGAAACAGTCATCAGAGTTTTCAGGATATTTTATACACGAATAGCTATTTGTTGAATCACACTTCGTAACATCATCTCATTTAAAGTTACTACATCTAATAATGAAACTGATTATAGATTCGAATAACTAAAAGTTGTATTGTACTTCTTTATGAGATCTTAGGCTGAGGTACAAATCTGAGGTTTCCCTTTCTAGCTACAATTTGTATACAAATTAACTACATATTTTATTTTATTTATGAATTATTATGTGTGGCAAGTTCCTTTTAGATATGTAAGATATATCACATATTAACCGTGCATTTATTGTGTCCTCATGGAAAAACTATAAAGCAATATTCATCCTTTTATTACGTTAACAAACGTATATCACTTTTTTTACACAAATGATCAAAAATACGTGGAATTCATATATATATATATATATATATATATATATATATATATATATATATATATATATGTATATATATATAAGCATATTTATTACTACCAGTACAGCATAAAAACAGTATTAATTGAGAGTTAGATCGAAACAAATTAAATAACATCAGGCTGGCAAGTAAAATAATGAATGGACCAGTTACATGTCCACTACCAAAACACATTACATTACAGCAAGTTATCGAATGAAATCATTATCACAATTAGAGTTGTCTTCAGATCGAGTAATGAAGAGTCAGTTGTCTTTCTGGGTGTTTGTGGGTTGAAAAAGAATGTAAACAGCTGGTGCGCTATTTGTGGGACGATCAGTTTGCCTTCTCGCATGCTTTCCATAATTTCAGCTGGCTTCCGCATCTCGTCCCTTCCTCGAAACGAGAACGAACCTACCCACTCCCGCGTTGAATCCCTCTCGATAAAATAGGGATTAACCTGTTAAGCTTTTAAGATGACGGTATTCTTAAGACAGAAAGTACCAACTTGATCGGACCGCATAATATCTAGTAAAAAGTGGGAGGGGAGAGTTTTAATCTTGGTTGAATTTGTTAGTAGCGTCATCGATGCACTTTCCCAACCGTCAAAACAAATGTTTGAAACTGAATTATTGCCGCAGTGAATGAACCAATTTGTTTTACAGTGGACTATTCTCGCTGTTTTTCAGACTCCCAAAACACCGTCATGCTTCCTGTCAAATCTCGCATCAGACTTCTCCTACAGCACAGGGTTGTCTCTCCCCGCCCCCTCCCCCCCCTAAATACGTGCGGCATCCCCGTTACCCGTAGCGAAACGTTGGTTCGTTCCTTTCATAAATTATCAAGAGTTTAGATGGAATCCCTTCGCAAAAACAGTGCGACAAAGTATTGGTATTACAGTAAAATTTATAATTATACGAATATTACTGTAGTGGACCGTTACCTTTAGTAATTTATCATTACAGTTCCAACCAAGATTTATCTGGATACTGGCAACAACTTTCAAGTTTTCTATCAGCCATCAGCAGTTTTTGAGAAGAGGAATGACGATACCTGATAGAACGTATATGTTGATTCAAACTGAAGTTACATACATCAAATACCCAAAGATAATAACAAGCAGATCTCTTGTCTTCAATTTATGGAATAACTAGCAGAGTTCCCGACGTTGTCCGGAAGAGTTGGCGTTGATTTACCCATACAATATTTTTATTCACACAATGAGAAACGTGTACCAACTTTAATACAATTCGTGCCATCCATTTCAGGAATTAAAGCAAACCTAGATTCACCCGCACCTTACCATGAAAGGAGTGGGTTGAATTTGTTTTACCCGTACACTATTTTTATTCGTCCAAAAAAGTTTAAGCGTACTAAGCATTGTTGATTTCGTACCGACACAGTTCTAAGAATGAGGTGGGTCAGATGCTTTGAAACGGAATGTCAGTTTTCATTTTTGTCCAGGTTACATTTCAACCTAACTACAGCTAATATTGCTGCTCGAAAATCCAAACACGGACCGCACGCGCATTAATACATCCCACATTGTCCATAAATATTAGAAATGTATTCGGAATGTGTCTGTTTATTCCGGCATCGCGCAGAAAATACAGATTTTGAATGGATTTTCAGAATCTGAAAGCTTTGGGTCAAAGTTAAAATTTAAATTTTGATATGTCTCATTATGCTAACTCACCTGCCGCTGGAGCTAATTTTTTTTTATCATTATACTACTTCATCTGGCACTGGAATTCAAAATTTAAATATATTCCGTACCTGTAAAAATATTATTCACTTTCGATTTGTTTCAGGGATTTACAAACTGAGGCGCCATTTTACTGTGAACAGAACGCTAAAAAGAATGTCAGAGACTTTTTAGTTGTGCTGATCAAAGACAATCTCTGTTGTTTTTTCGTTATTAGTTTCTCGTATTCAATACAGCCACCAATGACGTTTAAAAACTGAAGATCCTGAATTAAAGGAAAGAATACTTCAAGTTTAGTTTTGTGTCAAAATAGTTATTATTGTAAAGTTATTTTATTCCTTTCATTAAAGACTATGGTCAGATACGTTGTAGTTGTGTGTTTAGTGCGAAGTATACAACATCTAATCCTTCCATCTTTGGGATTTGTCACCATACGTTCAGTATTTCATTTAATGCTCCTGCGTTATGTAATGTTGAAACATGAGACAAGCCAAACATGTGAATTGAGATTCTAAACTTTAAAGCGGTGAAAATACCATCAAAATCTGCCTAGTAGTTTCTGAGTTTTTCTATATCAAATTTATCCGGTTTTAGTTTTATAGATATAGAAAGATAATCGGATCTATCATTTGTGTTCCCAAAATAATAGCTGTACTTTTACATAAATCTTTACTAAAGTCTGTTCTGTAACTATGGATCCCGTTTGTGCTGTATTTACATCGCACCACAAAACGGGATATCTGATGTTTCCGTCATGCATGCAAACAAACTCTGCATATGTTAGCGTTCAGATGACGCCAAAAATTCGCTTCGTTTGAACTTAACTGCGTGTTTGGGCTGCGGTCATTGCGTCAAAATCCAGGCCTCAATAGTGTTTCCCCAATTCCTGTTCACAAAATTTGTTTATTATTGTTCGAAGTTATGATTTTACCGTGTTATGATAAGTAATTATAACTGAGGTGGACTGAGTCATCAATTGAAACTCTATTATTTTATACATGGCGGTACCACGGCGTAAAGTTTCCTGAGCATTTATGTCTCTTTTCATTTGCTAACGTTCTTCGAAGCGACGGTTCGAGGATAAGGGAAGTAACTACAAGTTGACTTCAGCCACAATAATCATAAAACTTGAATATAATGTATTTTTTAATTACGGTTTCCCGAGATGCAATTCCGACACAGCAGGGATAGTACATTTTGGATTTTATGTATAATTTACACGATGTTAAGGTAGTATAAAATATAATTGGTTGGTGGAGAAGTTCCGTGCTGTGTCAGGCAGGTGCTTCGCCTCCCGATGACACTGTATGCCGCTACCTCCAAATTAATCGATTCACCTGAGAAAATTCAAGGATCAGAGCTTGATTATTTTGTAATAATAGTTGTTTCTTGCCACTAAAAAAATCCACCTCCATGTCCTAAAAGTTTCCGAAGGTTTCAAAAAACTTAAAAGGAAATCGAAATTGTAAACTTCTTGCCTATGTTACAAAATATTCACGCAACCTAGCTTGTAAATCCTCGTGTGTGTCACCTATAATATTTTTCACGCTGTTTTCAACTGTTCCTTTATACTTACTAACCGCCTTCTTGGACCATCGCTTCCGCTTTTAACATTTCTGTGGTTTCCTGATTCGTTACTTTTAATGTTGGTTAGCAACCTCCTTTAAGATTTATGCTGTCTTGTTCATAACCTTACGGAATCAACATTTTTTTTTTTTATTAACAATTCCTTACAAAATACTGATCTTTCGCGTGAGATATTGAGAGACACTCTCTTTCAGAATATTTTTGTGGAGCGCGCCTCTGCAGATAAACTTCTTGCCATGACTGTTCCCCCTCTCCAATTATAGGGTCTATATATACCATTTCGGCTTATTGTTCGTAAGCGTCACAATGTTTTCCGTAAATTCTGCTTTTTATACCCTCTAAGCGATGAATTTACAGCATAATTCATCATTTTTTCTTATATATTGATTAACGTTCCACATCTTCTAACAATTTCAGCACATACGAAAAAATCTCTAACAATTTAAAAAGCCCTTGAGACGTTACAACGAGTATCGAAAAGTCTCTTTATGATACAAAGACTGAGTGGATATTAGAACGTCATCATAATGCGATTAACATACTAATGCGTGCGTATGAGACTCCATTTAGCCCACAGTTTTCAGCAGTTGAAAAACGTAAGAATATGTAAAGTATAGCATGAAATCAGCACTTTCGTGAGATACTACATGACAGTCTACCGTCTCCAAAAGCATTTAGCCACGGACGTAAACGGGTACAAGCCTGACAGAAGCCCGTACGCCCGCTCTGACTCTTTTACGTTATTAATCGTCTGAGGGAAGACCGTTGAAGTGGCCTTTATAAATCCGCCTATCAGCGGTGCAATTACTTGCCGGCTGTGTCTGCAGGAGATTTAATAAACACCGCTATTAGTCAGACAGACCTGGGTGCGGGGCTAGCTTGTAAATGGCGGCCATCAGTCTGCAGGTAATCCTCCGGCGAGCAGGCGATAAATACGACCTGCCGTGACGTCACGCACAGTGGAGCGCCGACAGCAGCCGACCTGACTTCACTACCTGTTTTGTTTCACGTGTAAAGGCTGTATCTAAATATTATAATTTTAATAATCAATTGCTTTATTCCAACAACTTCATTAAGACAGAAGATACGCAATGTAACCGTGAATCACTTTCAGATTATTGAGTATATCAAGTATTTTCAAAAAGTGTAAAACATGTCTCAGACGCATAGAGTTAATTGGGTTGTCACTATATGGCTTCACAGACTAATTTCAGACACTTAGGTAAGTCCTTCCTTTCTATTCTGCCTTTTACACAACGCTGTCTTCATAGGAAGGGGTCTGGTAGTTCAGTGATTAATGGGCTTGCCTTCCAAAGTGGTTCGGTAACAGGTTCAAATTCCCTGGAGCAAAAATTTTTTGAAGGATGTGTTTGATCATATGAGCTACGGCAGGATGTTTCGTGGTTCGGATTCAACGTTAAATTGTAACTCCCGGAGGAAAAGAACTGGCCATCCTATTTCTAATAAAATGGCTCAGTATGCAGCCTTCGTGAGGCACCAACGAACCTTAGTGTTACTTATTTTAGTTCTATCTTAACATGATGTAACGCTAACCAAAAATTTCACCGAAACCAAAGGGATGGTTCTTGGTGTGCTGCTGTCTTAGTTGTACACCTCTTTCAAAAGTTAGAGTCAGCAAATTAAAGATGAAGGTTGTTGAGCGTTTAAGGAGATTTCTTTTTTTGGCTTTCTTCATGCTCAAGAACAGCGAGGAAGGTTTAAATTAATACCCTATTTTCAGTTCTTTCCAAACCATGTAACCAATTTAAGCACGAAATTACTCTAACCGTGTTCATGCGTGTGTGAGAGAGATAGTATATACTTCTGCATAGCAGATTTCTTGACTGCATGAATAAACCAAGTCTACCACGCTTTGGAGGGCGCCTAGGAGTGATTGGTCCTGAATGGTGACTCCTTGAGGAGTGTAGGCCTACCTAGGGCAGTTTCGCTTGCCTTCCCCGTGTAGGCCTAAAAGTGTTGATAGATGCTGATGAGTAGTCTTGTATGTTGTTAACGAAGCAAGTGAGATGGTGGAATCTAGTACCTTCTCATTACAGACCATGCTTTCCAAATACGCCTAACTGGCCACCAAATTTAACTTTTTCATCCAATGGAACAATCGTTACCAATAGCGCTGTACGCCCTTACTTCTTACGCAATGCTAAGATGTTTGGACTTTAAACTGGACCAGTGTCTTTCAACCTTTTTGAATACGCGACATCCCAACAAATAAAAAAAAAGGCGGTCCTCCAGGTCCATAATAAAACAATTTCAGTGATTTAAAGAATGACGTATTTAATGTTATTTCTATTGAGATTATATCTACTGATCTAAAAATCAAGTGCTATACAGGGCAGTCGCGGTACCTATGCGGGCAGTCATATATTCTTTGCATGGTTGAGGCGCGGGAGGCAAGAATGTGAGGTCAGCGGCAGGATAGAAACTGTTTGTTTACGTTTGCTGCAATAAGTCGTCTGAGTACGCCAGCGAATACGGACGTGCTTCGACGTGAGCGTGGAAAAATTGAAAAAGTTTCTCAAAATATCTGCTTTTTTTCTTTTTTTTTTCTTATGGCCTTTCGCCTAGTCAACGTCAAGGTATTTAGAGGCGAGAAAGGGCGGGGGGCAATGAACGGTGCGGAATTAAGCCATGGCCTTTTGAAGAAACCATTCGCCTAGAGTGATGGCCGGGCGGGTATTCGAACCCACGTTCTCCCGAATACGAGGTCAGAGCGTTAAGCGCTCACTCACCACCTCAGCCCGGGGGCAAAAGCAAATCAATACCAAAAAAATAGACTGTATGACGAAAATTACATAAAATATGTTTTTACGATCATTAATGTGCAATTTGCAGCGAAGTATTATCAGCTGAAAGTATGAAACCATCAAAACTTATGCATCGCCGCTCAACTAAACATCCCGAAGAAGCTGATAAACCTATGGATTTTTCTGAATGAAAACTGTAATCACTTAACTAGCATAAAACTACTGTGATTCAGATAATAAAATAAGTATCCATCATTATTTGTTTAATAAAAACATTTTTTTTAATTCTGTTGAGTGGTGTTTATAATGATTCCAAGTACTAACCAACTAAAACTGTGCCTCTTATTACGTTAATATTATGTTACTGATTATTTATTTGTTTTTCTGATTTAACAATATTTTTATCTGTTTTTAGAGATCAAGCGTCAACAAGAAAGCGTTAGTAGCTAGATACCGAATCGCTGGATCGTCATACAGTTGCCGAAAATCTTATTTTGGCAGTTTCCCTGTATATGGTTGAAATTTCGTGGGGTAAGCAGGAGGCAAACAAGCTTAAAGGCATACCAATTTCTGATAATACTATTGGCCGCAGAATAAACGATATGGCCGATAAAATACGAGAGCAATTAGTCGAAAAATTTAAGAAGAGCCCGTATTTTGCTTTGCAGTTAGATGAGTCTACTCCTGTTTCAGATTAGGCGCAATATGTGGTATTTTTTTGCTTTGAATTAGATGAAAACAACATAGAAAACATTTTATTTTGCAAAGCACTTCCTGCGATACTACTGATAAGTGTTTGTATGCCATGATCTTAGAAAACTGTGGCCACTACGAGATTGATTTATCAAAATTAGTCGCCACTTGTAGTGAAGATGCTAAATCTACCACTACCAATGAAAGATGCCTCGTTGAAAAATTAAAATCAATCATACCAGATGTTTCATAGGACGCTGGTTTCTTTATCGACAATCTGTGGCAGTAAAGAATTTACCTTTGCTTTAAATGATGTTCTTAAAGAGATAGCGAAATTTGGGAATTCTGTTAAGCCTTGCAAACTGTTTAGAATTATTTGTGAACACATGGTTTCTCTCCTTCCAAATTTCGTTTTTGTACATAGGAAAATAATTGAAACAAGTACTGGAACTAACAGCTGATTTGATAATGTTCTTACAAGATGCTAAATCTGAATATGCAAATTTTTTTGTGATCCTGTTTGCCTATTAATACTAGCATTTCTCGCTCATCTTTTTTGATCAATTAAATATTTTAAACATGAGCTTCCAAGGAAGATAATAATACATTTAACATCCAAGGATTCCTTGGAAAATTTGTCAGCGTTTAAAAAAAAAAAAAAAAAAAAAAAAAAAAAAAAAAAAAAAAAAAAAAAAAAAAAAGTGTTAGTTTTTCCTTGAAATAAATCTATCATTTGTAGCAAGTTCCCACATTCCTTGTAGGATACAGAGATTGCATAATTTTGAAGCGAAACTATTAAGCTACTTTCCAGAAATGAATTCGAAAGCTAACATTAGGCATAGACGAATACTAAATCACTTTCGGATACGTCATTACAATTAGCTGATCTGACCAGGAAGATGAAAGAAAATGTTATAGGTTTAGCTGTTGACCATATGCTTAAAATTGAATTTAATTTCCAAGCGAATGATATCTTCTGGATGAAGATAAAATAAGGAATAGCCATTCGCCACTTCACATTCTTTTAAAAAACAAATAAGACTCCAACTCGAAAATTATTTAGTTATTTGCGTCTCAAAAATACAACCACGATTCGACAATTATTGTCCCATAAACATGAACAGCCTTCTCACGAAAAATGATGAATTTTTATTGTAGGGTAAGACCTACAACTCTTGATTTTTACTTGCGACCCTCCAAGCAAGACTTGCAACCTACCAGCGATCAAACCAACTGATCCAGATCAATCGCCACCGAGCATTGTGGGTGAACGGTTACTGTTGTGGCCTCGCATTCGGGAGGACGCCGGTTCGAATCCCCGTCCGGGCATCAAGATTTGGGTTTTCCATAGTTTCCCCAAATCACTCCAGGCGAAAGGCGGGATGCTTTCTACAAAAGGCCATGGCCGAATTCCGTCCCATTCCTTGCCCCAATCCCATCCTGCCTCTAATGACCTTGCCGTCGTCGAAGCGTAAAACCCAAGCAAAAAAATAAATAAATCAATAACCAGACACCGTCAAGGTTTCTTATCAATCTCTACTACGATGCAAGTCACAGTTTTCTTACATGAACTACAATCTTATTATGGCAATACGATCGACAAGTAAGTAAAAATGGAAAATTCGTTCTGTTTTCATTTTGGTGTTTGGAGTTGAATACTATTGGTCCAGTGCTTGTATTTCATGACTCGAGCATTCTTAATTACAGTTGTGAGTCAAATAGTATGAAGGAGAACAGAAGTTTAGCTTCCCCCTTGATAAGATTTGGGACTCACCCTCCCCCTAACGTGATACTGGACTCACATTTTTTTTTTTTTTTTTAGTGTAAAAGATTGGCCGTGATTGTTGTGGTAGTTTACTTTGTGGGCGTATTATGACATTATTAAATTGAGCCACTATCGAGTGGGCATATTATTTCCTCTATAGAATTACATTAAATTAGTCAGTCCGACACCAGGCGGTTTCAAGTGAAGCAGAATCGCCAAACTACGTTAATTAGTAATCATTGATAGCAAACATTACTCTTAACAAATAGATAAAATTATGTACCTCTTGCCTTAGGGACGTATCACACCTGAAACATTCGGGTATCTTACTCTAACGACTTGAAAATGAATTGGGAACACCAGCAGAGTTGATGGAATGAGAGTATTTATTCATTAGCTGCCACACATACATAGGTCCGCATGTCCGACTAAGTTATGACAGGAGGAATGATACTCGCAGTAAGCTCGCCGGTTTACCAACATGGTATTAAACGACAATTGAACCTATGTCTTCTTCAGACGCGAGATATTCAGTTAACTTGACTTGGGAACAGTGATCAACTACTAAACTGTGAATAACCGATTAGAACCCAACGCGAAAATTATGAAGTATTGATGCAAGAGGCTTGAAGCTATCAGTTAAAGTGTGATTTTAGAAAGGCATAATAATCCTGGAACTAGATACAAAGCTATGGAACACAATAAACTACTAATATTACGAGAAGACTAGGAACAAAGTCTAACTGCCTTGCGGCAGCAGACCGAGTCGCAATCCTTACCTTGCTATATCGTGTCAGTTTGCCCTTCAAGTGAGCTTGAGAGAGAGCGGCAAGATGGCGTCTCCCTTCCACTTGTGTCAAGTTACTGACGCTTGCTAAGCCATTGCTACGAGACACGCGTGTGTAATCTGCCACTCAGCGTTTTACGTTGCTTGGTTCATGCGCTTAACTGGAGCAACTCTCTGGAATGTTCACGAATAAATCTTACGACAATTCGACTCAAACCCATAACAATATTTGTACATTTACATTAGCTTTTCTACTCTATGAAGGGTGGACATTTGAAATAAAACACTGACTTGAGAGTTTCGTCGACCCCCTTCCTTTAAATGAGATTTAGTGAGATTTTGCAGTACCCCTCCAATCCCTATTTTGAGTTTACGTAATTAATTGACGCTCCTACTTAATACCCTAATTTAATCGATAATGTGTTGCAGGGAGTGACCTAAATTGCATGTGTCTTTTCCACACAATCATATTATGTGTACACGCACATTTTAAGGTTTGATGTCCAAAAATTTAGTCACAGACACAATTACATAAATAGACTGAATTTGGGGACCTAAAGACTCTGTCTCGAAATAAGAATTTTCTGCATCTACATAAATGTTTGCATAGGTCTAATAATATCTGTAGAATAAGTACTAGTCGATGGTGTTACTAGTAAATTCATTTACGCCAGTCAAAAATGGCGGGTATCACCTATGGTGATAGTAGGAATTTGTTTTTTAAATGTTTCTAAGTAAAAACTAATAACGACTAACCATTATCTCTTTTACTGATAATTTTCGTGATGTGAGTAAAATTCTTTGATTACATTCTCGGAGTATTTCACTAGGGTGTTTATATATATATAAAACTGCATTTAATGGCCTTGCATTCGGGAGGATGGCGGTACGAATCCCTGTTGGGGCATCCAGATTTGGGTATTCTATCTGTTCCTCAAATCACTCCAGGCCAATGCAGTTACATCTATTTCAATGCTGTAAGTGTAAATAAAATCAAATTCGATTATTTAATTTGAAAATTGCTCATTTTGTTAAGAATTTAAGCGCAAATAAAGTCAACACAGATATTTATTTGAAATTTGCTGGTTAACCAAGCAGCGCAATGGTGGCGGCCAGTGTAACTAATAGTTCTGGTATCATCGGACGTGCCGAAGGTTTCCGATTTATCGAGCTGATTGTCAGCCTTCAGGTTCAACGCATTTTATTAAAGTGGATGTTTTGAATTCCTTAAGAATCATTGTTACTGAAGGCACGATTTGGTGTTCAGATATCATATGTTGTTCGACGAAAGCTTCAGCGAAAAGTCTTTACAATTCAATGTTGCTTAATAATGTCTACCACAAACACAAAGATAACTTCTCTACAATGAATTTGTTAGCTTGGCATCGTGTTGGAACGACTATCCCTAAAAGATGTTACCATGCAAGTAACATTTTTTGCCATATTATTAGTAATTTTATCAACATATTTGTTAACAAACTAAATATTTCACCTAGTAATTATATTGTACAGTTTTTTATTCAAACGAAAAATGAAGAACGTTTTCGTTGCCTCAAAAAAATTTTATGCATTTTACTGCACTGGAATAAAGCGGCAAAGTCGCCTGCAAGCCGCAACTCAGTAGTGGTTTTTTTTTTTTTTTTTTTTTTTTTTTTTTAAATAAAACAAGACATACCCTCCCTCGGTTTTTGCGGTCATCTTGCCAGCTCCGATTTGTTTTGGTCTAACTACTGTATCAGACTTCATTCTTGTGATCTGAGACATTGTGCTCAGAACACCACAAGACGAACACAACAAGTAATTAAAACCACCTATACCCGAAGCCTGATTCGAAAATGCGAGATCAGCGTGTTAGCCCATACACTGCCAGGGCCGGCTTTGTGGCAGTTGATAGACGCCCCTGTGTGATTTGACAGTAGTGTGAGGCGATCCTTTGCAACATGAGTGTGTAAACAGTGTTTGGAGAGAAGCAAGAAGCGTGAATAGTCGTTGTAGGTGGGGCCGCTACCTGCTGGGCCGAACAGAGCGGTGGTCGAACAAGGCTCGCGGGAGCCATTGACGGCTACCGCCCCATCAGACCGAGTAGAGCCCTACCAGTCTCCAGGGGGCTGCATTACACTGATACTGCACAGCCCAGCCACAGCTCCATGCGTGGTTCTTCGCTCCAAGCCTGCTCCACAGAATACAATGTTTAATCTCCAGCAAGTAGGTTGCAAGCTCCTAAAAGTCGTAAGTACAGGGTGTTACCAGAAGAAGGAAGATGTACCAGCACTGTTTATGTGGGGCGATAAACGTTATTTTTTCTCTGAAGATGTGTTCATTCTTTACCATCCGTTTTAGTGCCAATTCCAAGCAATTAGCTATCGTCAACAAGAGCATTTTGTGTGATACTGATGGAAATGATACGCAATAAACTTTAATAAGATGACGTTATTGATTATGCGGTGCAATTTTTGAATCCCTTAAGAGCTGCTGAACACCCAACCCGTAGAATGAGTCTTCAGGTCGACGTTCCGATCATGTTTCTTCGAAACTTCTTCAAAATTATGTAAGGAATCCAACTCGATGTGATTTCCAGGCAAAGTAATCTGACCAATTTTACATCCCCCCCCCCCCCAAATGTTATTAGCATGAAAATCTTCATGTTTTGTTCTCGCTAGGTAAGCTGTAAATCATTGCTTAAAAGGAAGTCACGTCAAAAGTGTGTTCCACAATAAACATTGTGTGACCTAAAAAACCTAAAATAAATCACTAACACTACATTGAAAAAAGTACGGTAGTTAAATGTTGCATGTTTTAAACTTTAACACATTCACGTTTAAAAACACTAGAAATCTGAAAACATTAAGGCCACTTGAAATAAAATTCCACCAGAAGTGAATTTACTTTGCGTTTATATCGATCTAAAATATTTATTAGATCCAAAGTGCTTTAGATCTACAGTATGTTTAAATTGTTGAATTTTTTTATTTCCTCAGCTGTAGAAAGTTGTTCGCTCAAAACAGCTGTACCTGATTTTTAATATAATCATCAGAGAATTCTTTAACCATGCTGAATTCTCTTCTAGTTCGAACAAAACGGGTATATCAAGTGTTATAAATATTGATGGGCCATATTTCCGCAGTTGTTGAACAATAATTTTATAAATAATTCCATCAAAAACAAGAGGATTACCAATAAAGCTGTGAGTACAGTGTGTACATATATTATTATTATTATTATTATTAATCATTATTGACCTTGAGGACAGTGTTTAAACTCAAATTATTCATGATTATTCAGTTTTTTGTTTGTATTTGTCTTCTTCCTTTTCTCTTCCCTAACCCTCTTCATACGTTCACTGTGTTCCTGTTACCTTTGTTCAGTCCATTTTTTTCCTGTTTTCTTCTGTATTTTAAATTTTGTGTTCATAATGTTATTCTTGAATTGCCCCCTTTCCCGTGTCATTTCCTTGCTGATCCCTGCGTGATTCAAGTCCTCTTCTATTGATACTTCCTATCAATTCGAGCTGCGTAATCTACAAAACGATCTCCAACTTCTTGTTTGCTCGTAAAACCGGGTTGCATAGCTAAGAATTGTACAAAGGCACCCATAATTCTCCAGTTATGTCGTTCTTATGTGCTGCTTAGTCTAGATTCTATTTCGTGTAAACAATTTACACCTCGCTCAGCCCACTAACTTGGTGCTGACACACTTGCACTAAGAAATCTACTGTAGTTATCGCAGGTAGCTTTAAATTCTCGTAGTTACCGTCGAAGGACTGCTGCACTAAAGTAAAACAAATTTTACAAACACTAATACACAGCCACTTCTACAATTCCCGGCATTGTGACCCCTTTTCAATGTTCTGCTGAATTATGTCTACGCCAGCACTGGCTGTTTACTCGCTCTGCAATTGGCGGCCTATCAGCAGTTTTCAGCGGTCAATGTCTCCTCACCGCACTGCCTGTTAAAAGGCCTCTCTCATACAGAACTGTTTTGCACGAACGGTAAAATATCGTACGTCCGCATTCCTTTAGTGGAATGAAGACATGTATGGCTCCTTTCACACTGCACTGTCTATTGTAGTGACAGCTGTCCTCTGTCACTACAATAGACCTTACCGAACGGCGAAAATTTTATAGTATTAAGTCAGTTACCAGTGAACAAAGGCAGGCTTTCACAAGCAACGGATTTTTGCCCTACGTCATAGGATAGCTGACGTACTAATACTGCTTAAAATTTGACAATAAAGTGCTGATTTCTCGGGTTGATAAGTGTTTTCGTTTTTTTATTAATAATAATCAGATAGAACAAATATTAGAAATGAAACGTTTGATTTTAGTTGAATTCATTACTAAGTAATATATTTTGTTTGCAAATTGATATAAATATTAAAATCTACACTATTTAAATTTACATTGGTAATTCATTTACAACGTAAGGTTTGTTATGAAATTCGTCAAACAACTGAATTGCGAAGACAATTAAAAAATCATCATTTGTAAACACTTAAAAAAGCATGTTAAATAAACCTGCATCCTCTCTTCTGTGCTCGGTAGTAGCTGATTACGTATTAGCCATAACGCAATAATTTTCTGCTTTTTAATTGCAACACACTGAGTTCTTAATGACGTCAAGACGTAAACTGATCTCAATCGACGGAAAACAATCGTTGTATGTGACAGCGAGAAAGAATTCGTACGACCTTTTTATCGCACATCTAAAACAGTCCCATGTAAAAGACGGCTTGGTCTTTTACTTTTTGTTCTACCCCCAGTCCTTGGTTCTGGCACTTATTTCGCCTATGCCGAACTCTCCCTGTATTGTTATTATGTTTGTAGTGTTTTAGACTCTGCAATTGTTGCCAAATTTATGTCTCTGTGACCCTTTCTGAGGTCTTAGACCAGACGCTGATGCCAAACATTTTTGCTACTGTCACGTTCCCGATTCTCTGATAATTCTGAGCCACGCCTCCAGGGAAGGCTAGTAGAGTTAACCATGGAAATGCCAGGTTAGATTATACCAAAGGGGGCATAGGTGTTGGGCTTATAAAGTCTCACAATTTATAGTCACAAGATTGACAGTTCTATCATTACCGTGGTGCCACAATCTGATGATGAATTCTTGTTGAACTCCGCGAAACAAATCGAAAATAAAGAATATTTTTTTATATTTTGCTTGGTTTTAGAGATATAGCATGTTAAAAATCAGTTATAGGTATAGTTCCTTGTGCTTTTGGTGATTTTTCTTCTGGTCCAGGCCGTATTTCAACATAAGAATAACCACTAGGAAGAAAATAAAACACCTATAGTGAATTTTCCACCGTGTGGATATAGTGGTTTCGGTGTTTTATCCTCGCTTTTGTGATACAATATCTCGAGAACTAAGCTAAATATATATAAAAAAAAAAATCTTTGTTTTCGATTTTTCTCGTCGAGTTACATACGAATTCATCATCAAATTTGGCTATGGCTAAATTTTTATTCTTGTCCAGGCCGCATTTCAACGTAACCACGTTAGTTTTGAGATACAATATCTCGAGAACTATGAGAGATATCAAAATAATTTATTCTTTAAATTTTTCTCGCCGTGTTACATAAGAATCCACCATAAAAATGCTGCGCCACGGTTATCGTAGAATCCCCACAAGCTTTAATTAGTATCCTCATAATGATTATCGAGCCGAAAAGCTTCAGCTATCGATAAATCCCAGGATATAAAATTACAATAAGGTGAGCTTACTGTTCACGTGGTGAGTAGCCAGCGTCTTCTTGTAGCACGCACTGTTTCCGCGGTCATCCGGTGCTGCCCGTATATACACCACGCAGCGCTGACTGGAGTAAAGCGCGCCTGTTGAAACTGGGTCGCCGCTTCTGGCTGACACGCCACAGACAGTAAGTATACGACAAAATAATATATAAACACATATGACATACGTACACTCGCAGACATATAGGATGGACCATGTAAAATGGTACTCTGAAGTATTTCAGAAAAAAATGTTTTAAGTAAAAGTTAGTTAAGGGGTGATCCGCTCTACGTACTAAAAATATACATGTTCTCGACTACGGAGTAGTTTCGAGACAATTTTTTATCATATTTCAAACCATAATTTGAAATCATAATATAAAGATCTGTTTCGATCTGGGTTTTTGCTTTAATTTAGTACTGTTTTTTCTTGAATTGTTTTAATTTGATACCCCTATAGAAAAGACACAAAACCAAGATAACCACCGTGGGGGTCGCTGTTTGGAAAGTATAGTTTGTATTCTGTGAGACGACTATAACAGCCAAGTGGTAGTTTGTGTGTGTGTGTGTGTGTGTGTGTGGCTTTAGGGCGCGTCGACAACGAGGTCATTAGTGCCCGAGTGATAGGCCGCTGTATTGAACCATTCCAGAGAAATAACTGAACGTCATCGTGGTGACATGAATGTGTGAAAAAATGACCTGCGATTCAAAATCCATCAAAATTCGCTCAAGCAGGTAATAGTGTAAAGATACAAACTAATGTAATAAGTTTTAAAGTAAGTAATTCATAATTTATACCATGATTTCGCTGTGACAAATCTACTATTAAAAAGAAGTAATGACATTTACTCACATTAAACAGAAAAAACTGGCGCGTATGTGCGAGAAGTGAAAATTGTATTTTTCTGTGTATTTTTTATGCTTCTTTCGCACTCTGGTTGACAAACGATGATACTGTATTGCATTTGTACAGAAAATGAGAACTTTGTTCTCGCAAAGAAATGAAAATTATACAAAATTTAAAGCACACTTTGCAAAATTATATAGTATTGCATCTAGCCTTAGTCTGTATTTCATATTTAGAGCTTTTATATCGGAATATCTTGTACAAAATTATCTATAACAATTCTTACTCTCAATTTTCGTTAATAACTATCTTCTAAGTGCGTCACGAGTGACGGGTTGAGCGCAGGTTTCAGGCTCGTAAATAATTTTTAAAAGCTTAAGTAATGCCTTCTCTGTTGCAAAGACGAATGTCAAAATTTCTGCGTGAGAACGAAAGTTTTTATCGCACCCGCGTTAGTACATATACTGTATCGCGATATAAACGTGATTCCATATATCTTTCCCACTATGACAGCGACCAGAAATATACTGAACCCATCTACAAGGAACGAATACAAAAAAAAAAAACAAACGCAACAAATAAACGCGGTGAAAGCATGACGACTCCTTTGGATGCAAAACTAGTCTCAGGTCATCACGTGATTTTCAGTGATCACTAAAAAACTCAAGATTTAACATTTAAGCTCGCATGTGCAGAATGTTGCGGCGCATGCTTATTAAAAACCTAACGCGTAACGTTAACAAATTCATCCCTACGGCACCCAAAGACGTTTCACATCAAAAATCTGCTAAAGATTCTTCTGAGAATGAAGTGAATGGAACGCGTTCTGTATGTAAACACAAGAACGAAAAAATCAGTTGCATTGGCAGATATCATTCAGGAAAAATATCGATCGAAAGAACTTAACACTGACCAGGTATTGAGTTAGCTGCACCGTGGCTAAACAAAGCAGAGTAATTAGATCAGGGGTTCCCAAAGTGGTCGATATCGACCCCTTGGGGTCGATAGCAATTTTCCAGGGGTCGATAAATACACGGGGGTTGAAAGGGGGTCGATTAATATCAAAGAGGATTAATTAAACTGTCTAGGGAAAAATAGGAATGTTCCTATAAAAATCAGGTCAGTAAATAAAATTAAAGTTCATCCTCTCAATTCCCGTCTGTTTGCGAAGTTATGTGAAGGAAATGATGAAACTTTCAACCAATTACATTTGCACACTGAGGTAAGGTGGTTGTAGAGAGGTTTGCAGACTCACGTCTGAAGAATTTCTTAGGAAGATGGATCCATCGCTATATGACAGTGCAAGAACCATCTTTTCTATTTGGCAAACCTGTATTCGAAATTTATTCCATCTATCCATAATTTTCTTATTATTTTTTGAGATTACAATAACTATGGAAAATATCTCCTTTTCCTGTTAATGTTATTGGCTGGATTTTGTAACCTATGGAAACTGTAATTTTTCGTTGTGTTCTTATGCAGGTCTCCTTATTGCTTTGTATTACAAATGTCAAAAATGATTTAATGTTTTTTGTTTTGTTTTTAAATACTTAATCTGGGGGTCGATAAGAAGGTAAATATCCTATGAAGGGGTAGACGGGATAAAAAGTTTGGGGACCCCTGAACTAGATGGTAAAGCTGCGTGATGTGCCTGACTTCGATTCAGGGTACCTCCTACATGCGTGGAATGTTGACCACTGTATGTATTTTGGGCTGCACAGCTCTGCCAGTCCTCCACATAATTTCACTCCGACATTCAGCAGCTGACTTTGAAGCCAAAGAACCTATACACTCTATCTATGCTCCATTCAACTGTTCCCGCTCTGTACTGGGTGAGTTTAAGTTTTGTCAATCTGAGTACTTGATTGGTTTGCTTATCGATTGATCAGTAAGAAACCTGTAGAAACTGTATGGTTGATAAAGCTCGAATCAGAAAACAATAAAACAGTTTGGCTCCTTCAGCAATTTTCTAACAATGAAAGCACAATGGGCTAAAAAATATTTCAATCTTGCATCAGAGTCACCAGCAAAACTCATAACCATCCAGAGTCTTTGGCATAGTCACGTAATCCAGTCTGTGAACTGCCATCAAAATCGGTTGCATGTGTTGTACACCCATAAACATATTGACACAAGAGATTGTCACTGCTTTGTACTATTTGATCCCCGTTTACTATGATGACACAAAATGTCATGGTAGTTCCATTATCAGATAACTTCAACAATGATAGTGATATTCATGTAAGACTAAATTGCGGTACGTAACGAATGAGTTTATGGTATAACTTAATTTATTTATTAACGTGCAGCGCTAGCTCCGGTGTCAATTTTCATACAGACGCATTTTCCACCTTTCTTGTACTCACCTAATTTTGCCCTGTACGGATGTTAATTTTAAACTCTTTCAGCATTATCGGTAAATTATTCACAATTTCCCTTGGTAATTTATTTCCAATACCTGACTCCCTTAGGTACAAAAGAAAATTTTCCCTTATGCCTGAAATCGAGTGGTCATGGTCATCTTTTCCCTTCCTTGCACCTCCCTTAATTCTAGAGGGCGTTCGCCGGGAAACGCTACCTTCCCAGTCTGTTGCCGTCGGCAACTTGCTGGGTCAGTGGAACCAGCAACTCCCGCCAAACGGCGCCGTGAATCACCGCACTGTTTAACACCTCCGCTGCCCCAACAGTGTGGTGAATAAACGTTTCTTTGCGGTTTGGCTGGTTTGGGGCTTCATACTCTTACTAATCTGTACCGTGTTTGAATGTGAGTAAAATTATGGTACGTTACAGTTTGCAACAAAGAATATTTCTCTACGATATATATGTGAAGAAGAAGTCGTTTAAAAAGTGTCGCAGTAAATTTCGTCGCGAATATCCTGGCGCTTTACTACCAGCTAAATCAACAATTCTGCGTCTGGTTAAAAAAAGTAAGAGAAACGGGTTCATTTTTAACAAAAAGAGACTGGCGGTCAACCGTATTCTCACAGAGGAGAAAATTGACGATATCGCTTTTCGACTAGAACAGTCACCCAAAAAATCATTAAGTCAGTTAGGGCAGCAGGCAGGCGTATCTAAGACGTCAGCTTGGAAAGTAACAAAGCTAGTTCACTTAAAGCCGTACAAAACAATTGTGGTGCATAAAATTACAGAAATAGAGCAGGGGCCTAGGATTAGATTTTGCAACTGGTACCTGCAGGGTGTCCACGATGGCACTGTTGATCCGCAACTGACGCCACATTTAAATGCTTAGCACACAAGTTTATGAAGCGTAATTATTATGAAATAGTCCGCGGCCGACGGTCGAACAATGCCGGAAGCTGACCGCTCGCTCGCCGGGAACAGTTTCTTCCTTGTAGCGCTAACAGTGGGTAGCATTTCCAGGCGAACGCCCTGTATTTTCAATATCTTTCCACGCCTCATCACTAATATACGCCTTCTATAGTCCACCATTCCCTCACCCTCTTCCTGTCTTCCAATAAATCCCATTCCAGCTCCTTTATAATGTTAATTACTGATTGTGTCCAGCAGTTCTATAACATTCGTAATGTTGCTGCAAATGATCGTGACACTTCTCAAACAAAATCGGCTGTCAGATATATCTACTCCGATACGTCTACAATGAGCTTTGTGGATAGCTTTCTGTCGGTTAACGCTGAAGTCTGAGAACAGTTTCAGTAAACGTGAATTCGCCGTGGTAAAAATTATGAATATGAGCGGTTTGTCAGTTGCCGAGCTGCAGTTTATGACAGTTATTGGATCTCACTGTGGGACGTGACGGGCCTTCGCGGAGTGAGAGGCCAGTGTCGGCACGATCCGCTCGCGGCGGGGATGAACGTCAAGCGGAGCCCACAAATCCGCTGCCTCGGCAACCCGGCACTGAAACATGCACTAGCAACCGAATAACTCGGACACTCGCTAAGCTTACGTGCTCCGCGTTTATACAGCACAGATCATAGAGGAACCTTAGATTTCATTACGAAGTGATCAAGGAAAGGTAACCTTCCAGCCCCCCCCCCCACCTTTAATAATTCTTGGCTAATTTATTAAATATCGGACTTCTTTTCCCGGAGATTTTCTTTATAAACTTTCAGCAAACACTTTTTAATAGCAATAACACCTATCACACAGAATCCCTACCCTCCTCAACCCCAGGATAAGGAAAAGTCCCCCTCACCCGAACAAGTAGCACTCATAGAGAAGATATTGCAAATGATTCTGCAGATGATTCAAGAATTTCAAGCAGCTCCATCTGATACTTCCCAACTCGACCCACTTCGTCACCTTCTTACCAATCTAGTAGGAACCAATTAAAGAACCGAATACTCTCTCTACTTTCTATGTCAATAAAACTTATGCAATGGAATGCTCGATCTGCTATTGCCAATAAAGACATCCTATGTAAGGAATTGTTCGACAACAGTATAACAGTTTTAGCTATCAGTGAAACCTGGTTTAAGCCACATGCCCCAATCAATTTCAGGGGATATAACATCATCAGGGAAGATAGAACTGACGGAAAGGGAGGCGCGGTGCTCTTAATAAAGGAAAAAATTTCTTTTCAACAAATACAGATAAAATGGGGAGTAAAAGAAGTACAGGCTGTAGCCGCGGAAATAGAAACACCTACGGGTGCCTACACTATAATATCAATATATAAACCACCACATGTGAGGGTCAGCTGTAACGAATGGAACCATTTGTGGGCGTCATTTCGTACCCCGTTTCTGATCTGTGGTGATTTTAACACCCACCATACTGCTTGGGGCAATGACACATCGGACGCAGACGGAAGATCATTATTAAATTCTGTAGAAGACTATAACCTAGTCATTTTAAATGATGACTCACCCACACTAATTCCGACTCCCTACAGACGCCCAACATCGGTAGACATTTCTATAGCCTCATCCAATTTCCACACGATAGATAAATGGGAAACAAAAAGATATACATTGGGATCTGATCATTTCCCAATTTACATAACAATAGGAATGGAGTTAAACTCGCGAACTAAATATCATGCTAGTAGTCCCTGGCGTATCCAGGAAGCCTCGTGGTCTACGTACAGAAAGGTCATCTCAGAGGAATTAGCCAATCTTAATCCTAATCCATTTGTAAAGGATTCTTACGACGCTCTGATATCTATTATAAATAGGGCGGCGATGAAGTCGATTCCTTTCCGTAAAACTACTGAAAATTGCAAAAAATACAAAGTGTTCTGGTGGGATTCAGAATGCTCCAAAACAGTAGCAACAGTAGCAAAACGTAGTAGTTATCGTAAAGTACAGACGCTCAAAAATTATCTGGAATATAAGCGATTGGATGGTCAGACAAAAAAAAATCTAAAACGACGGAAGAAAGAGGAATGGATAAAATACTGCAACGGAATAAATAAGAATACAAGCATTTCAGACGTTTGGAAGAAAGTTAGAGCATTAAAAAAATTAAACCCAAATCGACCCGTTGAAGCTGACCCGGTCTGGTTGGAAGAATTTGCGGATAGGATAACAACGTCCTCATGCATTACGGCTCCGATGAGCATACCTGAATCGGTAGAGGAACACTCTCATCCAATGATGACCCCTTTCTCTAGAATAGAACTAGAAAAAGCCTTATCAATAAATCAGAACACATCCCCGGGAGTTGACAATATCCATTATTCAATGCTTACAAATCTGCCTTCAGAAGCCCGAGATTTACTTCTCCATATTTTCAATGAAATATGGACAAAAAATGAGTTAATTGAGGATTGGACAACACAGATGATTTTACCTGTCTTAAAACCTGGAAAAAATCCACTATTACAGGCTTCGTATAGGCCAATAGCTTTATCATCATGCACAGGGAAGACTCTGGAGAGAATGATTAAGAACCGCCTGGTAGAGGCGAACGATTTACTCCCTCAATCACAATTTAGATTTCGCAAAGGAAGAGGGACAATAGAAAATTTAACTATTTTGACAACGGATATCACTGATTCTTTTAAAAGAAAAAACTGCACGGTCTTACTGTTTTTAGACATCTGTTCGGCTTATGATCATGTGCAAATTCCTATCCTACGGGATAAGTTAAAATGACTGGGGCTTCCAGAGAGGTTAGTGTATGGCATTAACACCCTGTTGGGGGAAAGAACAATCTTCATACGAGACAGGGATCAAACCATAGGACCAAGAAAACTCGATACAGAACTACCTCAAGGGGCTATTCTGAGTCCTCTATTATATATTCTATATGCATGGGATTTGGAAAGAGTAGTTAATCCAAACACACGAATTCTCCAATATGCGGATGACATCTGTATATATTGTATGGCGGCTACACCGGAGGAAGCGTTATCCAACCTAACAATTACGATGATGAACATGGATAAATGGTTTAAACGGAATGGGCTACAAATCTCAACTGAAAAGTCCTCAGTGATAATCTTCATCAGAAATCGATTAGATCTCAACGAAATCAGAACAGTTAGAATATGAATCTACTCATTTACAGTTAAATCCAATGTTCGCTTCCTGGGTCCAGTGCTGGACTCCAAACTCAGTTGGATTCCCCACATTACTCAAGAAGTTAATTCCTGTAACCCAGCTCTGAACATTATTCGAAGCGTAAGACGGGTATGGTGGGGTGCAAATCACAACATCCTCTTAACAATATATAGAGCCTTAATTCGATCTAAAATAGATTATGGAAGCATTCTATACAGCAACGCAAATACTCGAACCCTTTCCACGCTGGAAAAACTCCAATACAGCTGTATACGAACCTGTCTGGGAGCCATGAGATCGACTACCACTAACGGCATATTGGTAGAAGCCCGGGAGATGCCCCTGAATATCAGACGAAACTGGCTGGCTAGTAAATATATTCTGGAAAGGCTAGCATATAGGAATCATCCAGTTACCTCGAAATGCAAAGCTTTGTATAAGTATGGATATAATACAGAGCGTCATAGACTGGCAGAAGTCCTCCTCAGTTACAGAGAGTGGGAAAAACTGGCAGACAGAATTATTCCAACGAAGATATTTCCCCCATATTAATATTATTCCAGCACTAGCATGGTACAAATACCAATATATTACATAACTCCTGAGACCAACCAACATGTCTCTTACAAACAAGCAGTAAGGAAATACCTGGAGGACAATTGGAATTATTCGTTTTTTATATATACGGACGGATCCAAAATAGACTCAGGGGATGGAGTAGGCTACGTCTTTTATTGCCCGAGAACTAGATATCAAGAAACGTATAAATTACCATCGAATACATCCATCTATACTGCAGAACATCGCCATATTAAGAGCACTTGAGCACAGCTTGACATTGACTGAGACGAGTTTTTTAATAATCTCTGACTCGCTTAGCGTGCTGAACTCCATCCAAAGAAAATTTTTGGGCAAGAAAACCAATCACTCTATAGTTTATTGTGGAAACATATCTAGAATTGTCCAGAAGAAATAGATCCATTAACTTCCTTTGGCTAAAAGTACATGCAGGGGTTCCTGATAATGAAACAGTGGATCAAATGGCAAAGACAGCCGCTAGAATAGGAGATACCTTAGATATCCAGCTTCCGTACACTGACTACCTCTTCAAAATAAATACAAAAGCTCTGAACAAATGCAAACTGATTGGACTCCAGCAAAAGTAGGAGGGTACAATATTATGGATCGATTCAATCCCGAACACCATCCCGCCCATGGTTCTTCAATTTTCGCGATCATAGAGGCGTCATTTTCACTATAATTAGAATGCGCTTTATCCATGGTTTATTCCCCCAGCACTTACATCGTATACACATCTTAGATACTGATATTTGTGATTGCGATAGAGCAGAAATAGGGGATATTAATCACGTAGTGTTTTCAAGCCCCAAATATAAATCTCATCGACAAAAATGTATAAAACAACTACTCAACTATGGAATACCTCTCCCAACAAGCATCAGCTGTCTGTTGCACGGTAACAACGTGACCATATACTGTACAAGTTGTTAAGTAACTTTGTAAAGTCAACTAATATAAAAATTTAGATTGTACTGTCGAAAAAAAAAAACAAATATAAGGAACTAATAATAATGTATATTTCACTGTACCATTTGCAATTATGTCTGAGCAATTGTATTTAAACATAATGTGTCAAACCGCTTTAGGGGATAAACAAAAATGTTCCTTTCTGATTAATCAGTTTACCTTGTTCTAACCTATATAATTTACTAATCATGTCAAGTCTTGCACTCTTACCTATATGTAAAATGTTTATATATGTATGTACAAATACAAGATGGTTGTATAGTGCCTAGGCGCTTAAAGCCAAATAAAAATTAATAATAATAAAAAAATATTTCATTGTACACCGCTGTTACCTAGTTCCGCATAGTTAACGGTCGCTCCTGGTATTCCGAAGGGCGCGTTTTCGATCCCCGGAGTGTACATCCTGATTTAAATTTTTCATAAATCAATGCAGGTGAATTTCGGGATTGTTTCTTCAGAACGCCTGGCTTCTTTCTTCTTCCCGAATCGTCTCCCGGCATTAGAGACTTCGCCTTTCGCAAACTTTACACCCCTAAGTAAAAAAACTTTCTGTTTTGGCTGAGATAAGGTAGACTCATTAAAGACTATTCTCCAGAAAGACAACAAAACGGCTGCCAAGTTTAACGCCAATATTCGACGGACGAACTTCAACCAACAGTGTTGTATAATCTCACTCTGAAGTGGTTTTCGATTTAAACCAGCACGTTCTACACTACCACGTGATTAGGCATCGTGCACCATTGCCTTTCGTACCTGCTGGTAATGTTCCGATTAAATAAAATTCCATTCACCACGACTCGAGTCAACTAACCCCGTGGTCAAGTGAGAGACACTGTGTCTGTATGTTAGAGAGACGACAAAGGGAGGGGGACATCGTATTTTTTAATACTAATGAGGCGTAAAATTGATTCACCTAACCCAATATACTATACATTATGGGATATTTTCTGATTTTGTACATTATGCCGGCTCGTTACTATGATCTACAAAATTTTTTGGTGACGGAACCCTTTATAACGATTAAGTTTTCTACAGAAACCTAAAATAAGCAAAAACCAGGTTTGTGGTTATTGTTTAAGTGTAATGAAAATAGTTCAAAATAAATTATAGGTAGGTACTTTACATAATACTAGGTTGATTCCATTACAACTTGATGAAATTGTTGTTACGTGACAATGTGGTGCTAACTTGAATTAGTTCACTCTCTTGGTTGACATCATTTACGTGGAGTCCTCGAGCATTGTTGGTATGGTTATGGAAAACTGGCTGAAAATGTGATCATGACGTCAGGGACGCTGTATCCTAATTTCATCTCTCGCCCCTCGAAACATCCCTGATCCAGAACGCTGTGATTTAATATTAGCCTTCTCTCGAACTGGCGACGGTGGTCACACATCACCAGGTATACAGCCAGAGGACGTGCTGCAATTCTAGGACACTCCTGTCATCCATCTAGATCGTCTCAGGACGCATTCTCAACAAAACAAAGATGTTTTTATCTTATCATCTTCGTCCTCCAAACATTACGAAATAATTGGCAGCCACTCCACACAAGTATTTAATATTGTACCGGAAATCAGACATTTGCGACACAACATTATTTAAAATTGTTTAATGGTTTCAAGAAAGATAGTGAATCCACTATCAGAGATTGGATTTTGCACCACCAAAAACAGAAAACGGCAATATTGCTCCAGTCGCAAGGTTTTATACTTCACTACAAAAGTTTGTCATTGGCACAGGCCTTAAGGTCACGCGACTGAAACAAATTGAAGTATTTATTTGGCACTTCAAATATAATCTGTGGTTGCATTTGTCATTTTCTGACTTATTATTTACTTTTTTTTATTTTACGCACTTTCATATCGATGGCAACCGTGTTTCTATCATCAATGTATTACACTCACATTTCTACTATTCATTTAACTTCATCCTTGGACAACCGTTTAATCTCTTCATAGATAGACATCTTGAATATTCGTGATTATATACTTAAATCAAATGGCCATGTCATAATTTAATAACTTTTTCACCAGTAACTAATTTATTTAAACTAATAGATAATCTAATACGGTGACAGTAGCAGGACAGTTAATCTGTAATTTAATGGTATCTCTTTATTGGGACAGAGCAGTTAGCCAGCCTTCAGTGAATGTTGTATGGTCTTCATTTCTAGGACAGAGCAGATGTTCAATGTTCGTCGTTTTATTGCCCCACAACTCCGAGGAGTAGCAGGTGTGCTTGAAGGGGAAGTAACGAGTTGGTATCTTCCTGGAACAGCTACATTAAACTGCCCCTGTCCACTGCTTCTGCAAAGGCTGTATCTTTCTTGGTGGAATTTAATGCCTCATCGATTAATCGGGCCATCAACAATGCTGTATCCTTACGGAGGGAAATGATTTGCGTCATTTGAAAATCAGTCAAACTATGGGTTATAGTAGTTTTTCCGGAAAAATATGATGCGTTGATGCACAAGCAGAATATCTCCGTTTTTTTAAATTTCTTTTGCCATTCTTTCTCTGGTAACTCGTCGAGGAACTGTCAGCAGACAGTGGTCATACTGCAGGCTCTAACAATGTAACACAGCAGATTAATTGGTGCAGCGTATTAAGGGACCGTGCACAAACTACGTTGCTAGGTACAGGGGGAGGGGGGAGAGGGGGAGGGGGAAGGGGGAGGGGTTGGATGAAAGGCTACGCTGTGCTACGTGGGGGGAGGGGGGACGGGGGGTTCCGAGCCAGGCCACGTAGCTTTCCTTTCATAACATTTTTCACAATTAAAATGGGGAACAGAAATCACAACAGTATGTGAATATTTATTTCCCTCAGTTAATTATCTCCGTATGTAATTTACAATAGTCTGACAAGAGAAAACAGTATAAAATTTCTTCTGGAATCAAAAGGGAAAAAAGCTACGTGCTACGTGGCGCAGAGGCAAAAGCCACGTAGGGCTACGTGGAAGGGGATGGGAGGGTGTTCACAGGAGGCCAAAATGGAGCTACGTGGTTTATGGACGCTCCCTAAGCAATGAGACCATAATTTTTGTACTGTAGCCTACTATTGTCTCAGAACTACATCTAGCATTGGCTTTAGTGTACCGTCGTATTTAATAAAAAATCAGAAATTTCAAGAGGTTTATCTATAGTATTCAGGCCCTGTAACTGCTCTCGTATTATCTGTCTCTACGCCTCGTCTTCCTAGAGGTCTTTAGACCGAGCGTGGTGGGTGAGTGGTTAACGCTCTGGTCTCCCATTCGGAAGGTTGCCGGTTCGAATCCCCGTCCGGGCATCCAGATTTGGGTTTTCCATGATTTCCCCAAATCACTCCAGGCGAATGCCGGGATGCTTCATTCAAAAGACCATGGCCGAATTCCTTCCAGTTCCTTCTCCACAGTCCTTTCACATCTCTAATGACCTTGACTTCGACGAGGAATAAGACATAAGAAAAAACACAAGTCTTTAGAGACTCGAAAGGACTGGAAGTAAGACGGGAACGGAAGTGGGCAGTACTGTTTTTGAAGGAACCATACAATATTTCGCCAGCAGTGACTTCATAAAACGAAGTAAAATCTAAATTTATCCTGGTTTTCCTATTCTAGAATTTCTGTAGAGAACTGGTAAACATATGTGGATCCATTTTTTTTTCAGTGCGTAGCCCTATGGACTTCACCGCCGGAACTATTACGAGTAGAACAGTGAAAAACTCTTTTAACCTGATCAAACATTCAGTTATTTTTAAGTAAGTAGGGCTTGGAATAGTGACACAGATGGTTGTTGTTAGTGCTTTAGGGCACGCCGACGACGTAGTCATTAGCGTCCTACAGACAGAAACATTTCGCTCTTTAAACAAGTTGCTACTAACGATATTAAGAATGGAAACAAACCACTTGGGATAGTGTTATAATATTACAGTAAACATTGTCCGTTCTGTTTGTTGTCTCAGTGAATTACGGGCTCAGTCATATTCGGAAGATTCGCTGCTCCAATTCCGATCTCGTCCAAAATTTCTCTCTGGCAAAGCTTCGCTTTGTTTATATGAAGTACGCCAGGGCACTCAGTGGTTTATATTTCATGTTAAACAGTGTATATAGCGGGAGGTTTACCCGCTTAGATATGACAAAAACGGAATACGTGACAAGCCGAAATTCTGGCGTCTTCGCAGCTGAATATTTCATCGGGATCTCCTACCCAACAATTATATAAGCACGCTGGGATACAGTCTTCACAGCACTTTAGCAAAATATTTTAATTTGTCCAAGTGTGGAATTTTTTCGTAGTATACTATGGAAAAGTAGTAGGATAAAATTCGTTTTATTAATTGCCTTATGGTTGATTCAGTAGACAATCAAATTGATGTTTGGAGAAGTTACTGGGGACTTTTCTGTATAGCTTCCTGGGATTCATCCTGAAGGTCGCACAGGAACTGTGTACATTGCTTCCACTGAGCGTGGAGGTGAGAGGTAACACTCTGCCCTTGCTTTCTGGATACCTCTGGTTCGAATCCCGGTCCGGCCATCCACGTTTTGGTTTTCTATGATTTCTCAATATCACTCCAGGTGATGCCATGGTAGTTCATTCTAAAGGTTGAAGTGTCCCTTATGTTAGGAGAGTGACTTCTCGACCTCACTGTGGCCGTTTACTACCTGTTATTCATTTCCAAATAGTACAAAGATTTTAAAAAATAAGGTGGGCGCCAGAGATTGCATTTAGAGTGTTCCCTAGCATGAGGGAAGCGACATCCAGATATAAAAGTATTATTATTTAAACAAGAATTATTGAATAACTAGAATTATTAATCAAGCCAAGTGACATATTACATTATTGGATGGGATATATTCAAAACAAATTGACAATCTGACTTTACGATTTACTTAAGCACTTGAATTTTTTCCACTTTACAAAATGTTACAAAGATTAATTTTCTTTTCAGAACACAAGGGTACATAAACTTTCTCTGTGGAACAAGGGAGTTTGTCTCGGGGCGTTGACTAGGGCAAAACGACGATGCAAAAGTTTCCGTTTGTGATTGGTGATTACAGTACAGGCGAATTTAGTGGTGCAGTCGGCATGCTGAATGCCATTCCTCCGCTCATGTCTGTCCTGTAGTCAGCTGGGCGGCCGAACTTCCCCTGTAGCTAGGCAACCAACGAGTGTCCACCCCTTTTTTCCGCGCTGCCCGAAGAAGCGTCGCTATTCTCCTACTCTTGATGCAGTCCGCCAATGTCCGTAACAGGAGGGAAGCTCTTCTCGCTGGTTGGCTCGAGATATGCAACAAACCGCCCTTAGTTAATAATAATAGTACAAATTGTCACTATTGGCTATACTCCCTGGCTTCCCCTCACCCTTCATTCTCGGATACAGATTTCATTTTTTATTTGTTTACTGAAAACAGTTCAGGCACCCAACTCCGTCTTGAGCTGTGGGCCTTGTTACGGGACTGTTCAGCCATAAGTCTCATCTAATGGCCGACACTCAAGGGCTGACGTCCCACAGACCCCGAGCAGAGCCTCCCCCCTCCTCCCCCCCCCCCACACACACACAAAAACAGGCACACATGTGTTTCACTTTCTGGCTCGCGGTACATTACAAGGTCATGGCCTTCCTCGACCCCAGTCCTTTCCTCACCTCTAATGACGCCACGTCAACGAGGCATATAGCCACATGGAAAAAAATTAATCCCGAGATCTATAAAAAAAAATGAATTTTCAGAAATTAAAGGCTTACTCATTATTATTGTTTACATTCAAAATAAAACTAGAGATAAATGCCAACCGTTAGCAATCATATAATGTGTCAACAAGCTAGTGATATCACCAGCGAGAATCGTTGCACCGAGCGTGGCGGTGTAACGGATAGCGTTCTCGCCTCGCATTCGGGAGGACGGCGGTTCGATCCCCGTCCGGGCATCCAGATTTGGGTTTTCCATGGTTTCCCAAATCACTCCAGGCAAATGTCGGGATGCTTCCTTCAAAAGGCCATGGCCGAATTCCTTCCCATTCCTTGGCCCCATCCTTGCCCCACATCCTTTCCCGTCTCTAAAGACCTCGCTGTTGAGAGACGTAAATACAATAAAAAAAAAAAAAAAAAAAAGAGAATCGTTGTAAGCTATGTAATGTGTCAGCTTTCCAATTTTGATGATCATGTTACCAAAAAACTGTTACAGAGATGTTAAATTTTCATTAAAGCAGGTGACATGTTCCCATTTTCGAAATGTCCACCGTCTGTCAGCATGGAACAAATAGTTAACTGGATAGCCAGATGCCACACATAGCTGCTCTCGCAGCGTCATCTATCAATTTACGGTGACGTCACTTTGTCCTCATCACTGTGCTAAAATGGCGCGTGTGACCCGGAAGCGCTAATTTTCGCTCGTAATGCTCTCAGATTAATAGCGAGAGGAAATCCGTGTCAGGTATGGAATTTCACGCCGACGAGTCAATAGCAGAGAAAAACACGCGGCGGCCGCCGTGCGCGTTAATTCCCTCGCGCGAGCTGCCGACGACGCTGATAAACGAGACTGCGCGCGATCTATCGCCTGTTTACATAATTGGCGCGCGGTGCGGTGGAGGCGTTCTGGATTAATTCGGCGAGCAGCACCGGCAAACAAAGGCGCCAATGCGCATACATTACCCCGGATTAACATTCTAATTGGTCCTGCTAAAATGACTATTTGCGACGCCCCATATCGCATTTTGCGTGGTCTTACTTTGATCGCTGACGTGGAAAACTCCGCTTCATTTCCTAGGAAAACACTCGTTCACAGAGCCTGCTGCGCTACGGTTCTGGTCTAATATTCTAAAGACCGTGATTCAAACCGCTGACCAGCATCGTTTACAAAAATCACTTATGTCGAACGCCGAATTGGTTCAGTCACTCTCAGTTTGCTTTCTGTTACTGCTCCATACTCTAATAACTAAGGTTCGGATCTTTGGGACAAGTTATATTTTTTTCCTGCCTTCTTATTGAGCTGAAATGTTGAATTTAACACTGATTCAACTTTTATGATTGTATTTAAAAATATTTGATATTGCATATAAATGCATATTCAGACGATTTTCCTAGTTTGGGTCATATTTCGCTAGTATTTATGGTCATATTTCGAGGAAAATCTGGTAGTTTTTTAATAGCACCGGGAATTCACCAGATATAGAAGAGAAGAAATTAAGATAATTATTCACAGAACTGTACTTCTGTTATACAGGTGCGGGAGGGGGGGGGGGGGAAACTAATTTTTACTGTGGTCAGAATTCACGTCAAGAACTAAAGTTATACATTATTTATTGTCACTCTCTAAACATAATGTTCCACCCGCCTTTTAATCTCGACAATGCAGCAGAAAAGCTTGCCTGTGTCGATCCGCGTCATTCAAAATCTCAGTGAAATATCTTCAGTTATCGCTAATTCTGCAGTGGATCAGTGAGCAGATCTACTACCAAGCAGAAAATAAAATTTTATGAAAATGCGAAGTTACGTAAGAGAATTGAGAAAGGAGTATTTCAGTACAGACGAAAAAGTTCTTTTCTGTGAATAATCCGAAATTAAAGTGACTTCAACAAAACGATTTAAAATTTAATTTTACAAAGGTGCAGCGAGTTCACGGAAGCAAAAAATGCTGTCTACATGAAAGCTACACTACTAGATAAAATAAATTATGTATAATTGAGCATGTTTTGATGTATAGTAAATTTTAATGTTAGGTCATATTTTGTCATTTTTAGGTCATATTTTCCTGCATATTTCTCTATTTTTTTGGTTATAAAGATCCGAACCCTACTAATAACACAGCAGTTTGAATGTCACTATAGAATCGTTGGTCGATAAGGTAACATTTTTTGGCCATACCTGTCTTAATATCTCAGCATCTGCATCACTGGTCCTCATTACTAGATGGCACGAGCGAATTTTTCGAATGATATGCCATGAGTAGCGAGGTTGGGTGGTTTTGAATAGGATGAAAGAAGAACCATCTCATTTGTAGCAATTGTACGATATATTTGTCAACTGAATAGGCACGTAAGAAAACACAACTTACAATCTCTAACGAAAGAATTAGGAATTTTTTCCCTAGCAAAAAAAATAAAAATAAAATAAAATAAAAATAAAATACACATATCCCAAAAGCTCGATAAAGCAAACTCCATTTACCCATATAACTGTGACACGTGATGCTGCTATCTAGCGGTAATGCGATCACTCATCGACGTCATTGAAGCATAGCAGCTTGACTCTGAACTATCACACACCTGTGACCTTGAATGTTTATAAGTTTGCCATTTACAGGCTCCATTTCGAAAAGTCCTTTCTTGATTAATAATTTTACCATAGCGGAGAACTTACCATTTAAAATGATATGTGATTTATCGATTTTGATTAAGTTTAATGGGAGAAAGATGGCTCGTAAAAAAAAAAAAAAAAAAAAAAAAAAAAAAAAAAAAAAAAAAAAAAAAAAAAAAAAACCCTTTTGGAAGTGATTATACGATTAAGTGGTACACGACGTATTTCGAGATTGTGACAACACGTTTAATTGATTACAATTTCTAGGAGAAGGAGCATTAAATATATTTACGGTTTTTGATCTAATTTTGGAGAATCACATATTTTATATTGAAACAAAATGCGCGTATTCCTTTGCCCATTGCTGCAACAACGATCACTGAATTTCACTAATACACGCCTTACCAGAAAGTTAATAAATGACTGCAAGACAGCTGTCTTTATTGTGGTTACCGAGCGTGGTGGATGAACGGTTAAAGTCCAGGCCTTGCATTCGGGAGGATGTGGGTTCAAATCCCTGTCCGGGCATCCAGATTTGGATTTTCCATGGTTTCCCCAAATCACTCCTGGCGAATGCCGGGATGCTTCCTTCAAGAGGCCATGGCCAAATTCTTTGCCGTTCCTTGTCCCCAATCCCATCCCGCCTCTAATGACCTCGACGTCGACGAGACGTAAAACCGTGAGTAAAAAAAATAATTATTGTGGTTATGATTTATACGGACAATGTTCACCCCAGAGCCGGGTATATGTATAGCAGAATCTTGCGGTTCCTAGACGGTGTTTTCTGATACGACTTGAAAGCCTTAAGGTAACTCTCCAGAGGGACTGTCTTTCCGTATTTCCCCGGGGGCAGATCTGTCCACAACTCGAGGGCTGAGCCGGGCCGAGAACAACTGCTTGGCTGACGCCAGGAGAACACTTGCCAAGCAGTCTTTGACATTGATAAGAACAACTCTCAATTTTGCAGCCACAATACTCTTCATGAATGCATCTCTCTTTGACGCTGTTCATTTCTTGTTCAGTGGTTTCAAGTGTTCCTTACCGCCATCCTGCGGTTTTCTTAGTCAGTTATGCTCTCGTCTTTACAATCTCTTTAGCATCCTAAGATTTTGGATTCCGTGTTTTTGATAGTTATTTATTTTTAAATGTTTCCCTCCCCATTATTTTCACCTCTTTGAACAATCCACTATGTCCTCCTTCGTTCTACTGAACCTTTCGCTGAAATAACTTTTCCACTTTTTAACCAATATACTCCTCCATTATCGGCTACTAGTTTACTAAATCCTCGTCTGTCCATCATAACAGCTTCAAGTCGCATGCGACCCCTCATAGTTATTATCTGGCTTTGTTTAAAGATATTCAATATACTTTTTCCACTTGTGTAACGTCATCTTAGCTCACTAAAGTATTTTTGAATATTTGTTCCCTGGTATCATTAATCACATTACTTTCCCATTTCAAGCTTTGCATATATAAGTCCTCAACAATTATGACCATCATAGTTTGGGCTCTGAACTCCGAATATGCGTTTCCTCTCCCCACTATAATCACATCTTGCTCATTTATTCTTCCACTACGGTAAACAGCCAAGACTCTCCTTTTACATTGCTCCAAACCTCTACCTCAAGTAATTCATGACTTTCGTCTATGAATACCTCCCCACCATCTTCCATGTCTTCAATATTCTCTATGGCCTTTAAAAAAAATCAATATCAATCATTCCTTCCTCTACAAGTATTCTATCCCTGTAACTATTTCTGTTTTGTGTATTTCTAAGTTACCAAATTATATTATTTTTCTTCATTATACTTACAGTTCGCTAGTAGAAGGATAATAACTGGTTTTGGTATATAGCCTTTATTACTCTTTTCGTTCACTAGTCCACCTTCTGATTTTACTATTTCTTCAAACTCAGCTAGGTATCGCGACGACCTGCCATTTGGGAATACGCGGGTTCGAATCCCCGTACAGCCATCCTGTTTTCGGTTTCCCATGGTTACCAGCAATCACTCAGAGTGAATGCCGGGATGGTTCGTCACAAAAGCCATGTCCGAATTCCTTCCCGTCCCTTGCCCCTGTTCTCTCTCGGCTCTTATAACCCCGAAGTAGATGTGCCGTAAAACCTGAACCAAAGAAAATGTTTTATCAATTTGCCAAGTGGTTTTCTCCCCCCGTTCATCTGAAATCATTATACACTTAAGAGTTATCTATCTTATGTTTAAAAGTATTAATACATTCCTGAATTCTATATTTTGTATACATTTTTTTATCTTTGAATATCATAAATTTTTGGGTGCATAATATAAATAAATATTTTGTGTTGATATCATCTTCTGCTACTGCGACTAATACTAGGTCATATGCAATGAGAAGAATACATTCACTTGTATTTAGTGGGGTATTGTATTAAGTGCGATATTGATTGAATGAGACTGTAAAAAATATGCATTTCTCGGCTTTACAGTTATAAGGCAGCATGATTCCTTCACATTCACCACTGCCGATCTTTTCGTCAAACCTACCCCTCCGTTAACACGGCTGTCTACGAACCCTAAAGCCTTATTTTTTTAAATATATATTTATATATATATATATATATATATGAATTCATGAGTGTGTCAAGAGTTACAGATTCACTTTACTGTCACATTAGTCAGCATTACTTAAGTGTACATTGCTGTAGCCGTTCACATTGTAGTTACGCTTTTCGCATCGCAAACTCCTTGAAGTAGGAAACATTAATAGCTTACAATAACTAAGTACACAGCAAATTGGTCGCTATACCTTTCGTTAAACATCTTTTATCTCTGCAGAGCAAGCATCGTTATCCGCCCTACATCGAGGCGCATTTTAATGGTCTCATCAATCTTCATATCTCAACGAGGGATTCCATCTCGTCCATCCTGTTTTCATCTTTCGCACTGTCGTATTCCTAACTTGCCATACATCTTCATTAAATAAGAATACGGTTCTTTTCTCTTTCTTCTTATTTTCTAGAACCTTTTGTTGGTAAATACTTCTGACCTAAGGAGAAATTTGCTGCAAATAATTTACCTTAAAGTCCTATTTATTGAAGGGTAATTACTTACTCACTTAATAGCTACATGTCTATTCAGACCATTGTCAGGATGAAAGCTTAAACTTTTGTAAAATTAATACCCATTTCATAGCCATAATATGCAACAGCACACAAATAATTTAAGTTTGTAATTTAATAATACCAATAAAAGTCTGGCAATACGCATTGTTTAGGAAATGAGTCATACCAATCGAAGGCAGACATTAATTCCATCTCTCATTAGATTTTTATTTTCTAAGTACATCCGAAAACAAACTAATGGGATTCTTTCCTCGGATGAAACTCTCGATCTACATACTCGAGCTTTTATTTTGTATTTCTATGGATGCATTGGCTTTTAATACAGAGTAATTCTAAACGTTTGACATCGCGCTAAAAAAAAAAAAAAAAAAAAGCAAGTGGGTTGAATGCAGATAGACATGAGATAAGAACGCTTTGTAACTCACTTTATAATATGTTTGATGATTTTCAGTAACTATTAATAAGAAAATTGCTTATAAAAAGGTAAATTTGATACTAATTCGACAAATAAAAGCATAAAACTCAAATAACAAGAAGGTGAATAATAGAACCAGCTGGACTCGATTGCGTGGCTGCGCACGATTAAAGTGGCCAGCACACAGTATCGGGCAGTACAACTTTACCAGGTTCAAGTTCTGATACCAGGGTACCTGCCATCTTGAATGCGGTCTATAGGCGGTTTGCTGTAATTATTTATACTAAGAAACTTGTTAAATACTACTTAATGGTCATTGTAATCTAATTAACGCAAATTGATCCAGCTGGAAATACTGTTGTATAAATTATTTGTACCACATTTAAAATATACAATAAACATTTTCTCATTGTTACAGCAAACATTTAATTCCATACACAAGCCATTATTCGACAGATCATTACAATTCATAAGGAAATACTTGTTATAAAGAAAATCGATGTAGAGAACATAATTTATATCTCTCAAATTACTTGGAGAATCGTCTAACAGAGTCTTATAAGAAAACTCCGCGAAAATAATGAACGAAAGAAATACCAGAAATTTATTATGATATTGTAAACAAGAAAAAAAATCCAAAACTGTAACAAATAAAAAAGACTTTCTTGTCTACCAACTGTTATCGGATTATTGCATTGCTGTCCAAAAAACAAAGACTATAATTTAAAACGAATGAACAAATAGCATTGAATCTACATGCAGTCGTATTTACAAGAGTAACTAATTAATTTATTAAATAACAAGAGTGCTTTAAAAATCTAAACCAATCCACCGTGGACATTTAAGTGTAACGCTTATATCCATACATTCAGGTTTCTTGGTTCTTTATATATCCACAAACATAAATGCTTTGACTGCGAGAAACAATTTACGTCTCATTGACTGTGATTCAGTGTGTCTGCCTGTCTATTTAGATTAATTTTGACGCGAAGTTGGAAAGTTGACAAATTTAAGGCCAAATTGTTTATAAATCAGTATGTTTCTTTCACTGAACACGATTTATGAAGAAATTGATCGGATTTTGATGAACATTAGAATAATCTGCAATTAGTAGTCTATGAGTTACATTTTGATGTGAAGTAGGAATGATACGAAATTTAAGATAAAAGTTTCACAAATTAGTATCCATTGTTCATTTCCCTTTGCTTTTCCTGCGCCGATTAATTTTCACTAACTAGAACGCATATCTGTGCTCCGTAACATTGAGCTTCAGGAACCTCGAATCGTTAGGGAAATATTCGGATATAAGAATTAAAATCGTTTCACACGTGTAGAATTATTGTCATAGAGAAATTACAACATGGAGAAACGATAATAATCTCTTAGAGTGAATTATTCGTTCCTCTCATAATTCAAGTAGAAATATTCTAACTTACACCTGTGAGAAGACAAACTGTGTAATCAGCATTATACATAATACTGATGCGGAAAGTTTAATTCATGCTTTAAAACCCCTCTAAAATATTAGTCCGTTAGAAGATAAGACAAAAATGTTCCACATTTTCAACGCAGAATTTTCTTTCAAGGAGAAAGCAGAAAGACTGAGAGTGATGTTTCTGCCTTAGACATCTAACGTTACAAGTGTGGATGAAATCACACATAATACTTTCTCTCTTAACATGAGACTACTCAGTACACACCAGTTGTACTTTCTTCGATAATAAGGCTCATATTCCTGTAAACAAAATATTCAGAGAGTAACTCACACCGAAAAAAGCTTCATTTACCAATAACCATCAATTTTTTACTACTTTTTTACTCCATACACGTAGTTTCCCAGTCTTTCAGATTTTTACCAAAGAATTAGTGTTTATTAAAAAGTTTTTTCACATTATTTCCGTTTAATTTTGAGAAGAGTTCTTATCGGTGACGTCTGGGTTGCAGACTTTCTGAAGGGCAGAACACAGTGTGTAGTTTTCGACGGTAAGCATTCATCATTTACCGAGGTAAGGTCCGAGGCTCCCCAGGGAAGCGTGATAGGGACACTGTTGTTTCTCATATGCATTAATGATTTGTGCGACATAATAAGGGGGATGAAAGATTATTTGTTGTTGATGCTATCATTTAGCGTGAAATCAAAACCCAATCCGACTGCGCTTTGTTACAAGACGATATCACGAAAATAATTGCGTGGTGTAAAGACTGGCATTTGGAGCTAAACGCTAAAAAGTGTCATGCCTGTAAGTAAAAAGGTGACACCATTTAGCTCTGAATACACAATTAATGGTACTGTCCTTATAACGGTAGATTCCGCTAAATATCTAGGGGTAACAATTTGTAATAATCTGCCATGGAATGAGCATATCGAGAATGTAATTGGGAAAGCAAATAATATGCTCAGATTTCTAGGTCGTAATTTAAAACACTTCGGAAGTTAAATCGATTGCGTACAAGTCACTATTGCGTCCTCATTTAGAATATTGTTGTTATGTATGGGGTCCGATCAAAAGGGGTTAATGGAGGCATTAGAGACGGTGCAAAGAAGAGCCGCCCGATTCGTGACACGTATATATAGTTGGAGAGAAAGCGTAAGTGCGATATTGAAGGAGTTACTTTGGGAAAACCTGGGACCCCGAAGGCGTTGCTCTCGACAGAAACTAATTGAAAAATTCACAAGCGACGTATTTCGGAATGACAGCAAATATTCATATCTCGGAATGACAGCGAAAATATGATAAGAGAAATTAGGGCCGATTCATTTCTGTACTCATTTTTTCCACGAGCAATTTGGGAATGAAATAAAAAAGATTTACGGCTGAGTAAACTTAAAATCCGGCAGGAGTAGTTTTCGATAAAGCACTCCGGCCATCCTGATCTGGGTTTTTCATGGTTTTCCCGGATCACTCGAGGAGAATGCTGGGATGTTTCCTCAAAATAGCCCATAGGCGCCTCCTGCCATATCCCTTCCAAACTATTACCCTTTCGGATAGGTGCAATGCACCATCCGCCACACACTTTTGATGAATCGCGGAGTAATAATAACAATAATAATTATTATTATTATCGTATCAAAAACATCAAAATACACAGTTAAATACATTGTGCAAATCAACAACTTTAAACACACTTAGCCCAGTACTTCGCAAACTCAATCGCATTGTGTGTTGCTTGAAACAGGTCTTCGTTGTTACAGGATGATGGGCACATAGGGCACTCGAGCATATGATTCATAGTTTGGTCTTCACCACATTCGCACTTAATACTGGTAGTATCAGTATAACCCCATCTCATTAGGTTTTCCTTGGACCTGCCCACTCCTGTTCGCAATCGATTTAAGGACCGTTAGACGTTCCAGTCTTCATGGCCAGGTGGCAAGCGCTCTGCAACTGTCAGTGGTCCCGAGATGTTGGGAACCCTCATTTTCCATAACTGTACTCTTGCCTTTTCAGGTGACCCAATTAGTTCCCGTGATGTTCTAAGAAAGCTTTTCCTAGATTTGAGTCTCTGGGCTGGTGGTATGTGGCCGTGCAGTGGATGAGCGCTTTCCCGTTCTACTTTGGTCCTCTCCTTGTTCGCAGCCACTTCTCTCCGGATACTGGGTGGTGCAATGCCCGAAAGCTGGTAAAGCCTATCAACTGTGGTAGGCTTTAAACAACCTGTCACTAGCCTACAGGTGTTATTGAGGGCTACATCAACCTGTTTGGTATGAGATGATGAGTACCAAACTGGGCATGCATATTCTGCAACAAAGTAACAAAGGGCCATTGCCGATGTACGTATAGTTTGTGGTTGACTGCCCTACTGTGATCCAACTAATTTGCGCAGTAAGTTGTTTCTTGTAGAGATCTTCATTTTGCAATTCATGCAGTGCTTCTTATATGTGAGGGTTCTGTCGAGTGTCACTCCCAGATAATTTGGGGTGTTACATGTCTGCAGTTCGATACCTGACCACATTACTTTTAACTTACGCTGAGCTGACCTATTTTTTAGGTGAAAGGCACACACTTCAGTTTTTGAAGGGTTAGGTCTTAAGTGATTTTCCCTATAATAGCTTGATAGGCCTTCAAGAGCAGCAAACAAATTTCTTTCTACAACTTCAAGTTTTGTGCTCTGTAAGGCTAGAGCTAGGTCATCAGCGTACACGAAGCTCCTGGTAGCTGGAAGTAATGGCTGATCGTTTGTATTATTGTTGAAAAGTATTGGGGCCAGTACACTACCTTGAGGTAGACCATTCTTTTGTACCCTCCATCAACTGCGCTGTCCTTGAAAGTCAACGAAAAACCTACGATTATGAAGAAGAGTAGTGATGAGCTTGGTTAATCCGGTTGCCTTTGTCAGACTGTAGACCTTGTCAAGTAATAGTTGGTGGTTAACAGTATCCTATGCTGCTGACAGATCCACAAAAACCACGCCCGTGGCTTTACGGGTCTCAAATCCATCTTCTATAAACTGTGTTAAGTTCAGCAGTTTCCCAGTACAACTTTTGCCATGACGAAAGCCAGCTTGTTGTGGAATAAGTTTTGGATCAACCACAGGCTGGATACGATTCAGAATTAATCGTTCAAATATTTTGTAGAGATGACACAAGAGCGCTATAGGTCTAAAATCTTTAGGATTGTTTCCTTCTTTTCCAGGTTTCAGCAGAGCAATGACTCTCGTCCTCCGCCACACCTTCTGAATTTGATATGAGCTCATACATTTGTTAAAAAGCTATAGAACCCATTCTTTGGTTTTATATCCGAAGTTCTTAATTTGTTCTGATCGTATGTCATCGAGGCCTGCCGACTTTCCTGTTTTGCACTCATGAATAACCTTTTCCAACTCTGACATATTAATGGGCTCAGTGAGGTTGTTCATATCTGCCTGACTGTTTCTGTGCGTGTTTATTTGTTTTTTAGATTGTCCACTTTTTATGAGTTTCCTTCCCGTTCATGAGTAGCTGATGTGCAATTTCGTTTGCGTTTATATTTGAATATCCAGTGATCTTCGATGCATCATTGTTGAGGCGTTTTAGAAGTTTCCATGCCTTGTGACTATCTCTTTTCAGGTCCAGCTCTTCTAATGTTTTGATCCAGCGGTCTCTTTTTGCTGCACTTAGAGATGAGATAAGTTGATTACCAGCTTCTATTGTCTTTTCGCCAAATGGATCATCTTGGAAAAGTGATTTATAAACCATGAACTAGGCAGTTAGATCTGAGGTGAGACCCGGAATATATGATGATTGGTAACCACGGGTAATGAATCTTCTGGAGCATTTTTTCACAGTTGCAGTGAATGTGTCATATGATTCTGGTGTTGGTTCAATAGTAGACACAGCCGCATCCAATATTTCTGTGAACATGGACCAGTCATCTCTTTTGAAATTATACCTCCTGCGGAAAGGAACTCTCTGGGGTCTCACTGTCGCTAACACTTCGCACATTATTGGCCTGTGTTTCGTGTTTGGTATTGGGCTAGAGACAGACTTCACACATTGCTGGCTGATGTGATTACTGCAGAATAATAGATCAGTGTTGTAGCCCCGTCTCCATCTCCCACTGTTGAAAGATGCTGGCAGTTTGGGATCATGTACGATACTAAGTTGATTTACATCTGCCCATTCTTCTACTGCAATGCCATTCTCGTCATCGATGTCTTAGCCCCAAGCAGTACAATGAGAATTAAAATCTCCGATAACTATCTGCAGATGTTGATTTTGGAAATTAAACGGTGGTTTGGCAGTGAATTTACTGCTGGGTGGTTTATATAAAGATGAGATTGTGCAGTTTTTAAGCTCAATGGTGAGGACTTCGATGTCGTTATCTTGTGTGAAGGCCGTGGACAGGATCTGAACATCTGGTCGGACAAAGATGGTATTTCCGTATTTATGGTGAGGTCTCTCAACCGCGCGGATCATTCCATTTATTTTAGGTCGGCTCATTTCAGTACTTCTATGTGTCTCCTGTACACATAAAATGTGGCATTTGTGTTATTGCATAGGTCTTGTAGCAATTCTTCTTTGGATGATGACATGCCTTCAATGTTGATGGAGACAATCTTTAACTGTGGCCCTGACAAGGGCTCGCTTATTGATGTTTCTGGTGTAAATATATAGTGAGTCAAAGTCCTGGACCAAGCACTCTCATGTTGTTGTTGATGTTTATGATTTTTCTGTTTTGTTGCTGTTGTAAGGTACAGTGTAATAAGAGGACAATAGCTGACTGAAATAAGGCTTACTAGAGTGGGAAACTCAGCCGTTCTCCTGGTTAACGTACAGCACTGTAAAACTATGTAACACAGAACAGCCGAGTAAAAAATGCAAAATAACAGCCACCTGATAGCTGTTTTGCGGGGGCCGGAGTGTTTTGTTGATGATGTTCTCTACACAACGTAGGACCAGGACCGGCATTAGGGGGGGGGGGGGGGGTAAGCGGGTCAAAAGTACCCGGGCCCCGCCGGCTGATGGGGGGCCCGATCACCGACTATAGGGGCCCTCAGGCCATGAAGCCAAGAATACACCCATTGTGACCTGGCCATTTTGTAGAGCAAAAAAAAAAGTCGCCCATTTTACCCCGGGCCCGAAATGCCTAGCGCCGGCCCTGCGTAGGACGGACCATATGAGCTTTCCTTTAATTAGTGTGCATAATTAGCAGTTGACAAACACCAGGCCAGCTCCCGAAGAATTACGCAGATTAATAAAATTCCTACACTATAGGGACATACAGCGTGTTATGGACGACAAGGCCCATCTCACACGAACATTCTCAAACTTCTGCTTATCCAGTTTTAAAATAAAATGCTGTTAATAAATTTAGATCTGCCAAAATAATAGCAATTATTGTAACTGTCTGAATGAAAATCACTGTTCCAGAAGAAAGAATCACTCTATTTATTTAACATTGTTACTCTAAATCAATATTTCAGTATTCTTTACGGCACCTCTTGCAATAACTGCAGACTTCAAAATAGAGCATTCAAGTCTCATATTATATGATTTCCGTCTTTCACACGCGTCTAGCAACAATGCATGCGCGCCACCTTCTGACCAGCTGACCTGGCGGTCCAAGGTCACGTTGCCCTTGCCACGGTCCTCACTTCACAGCCCCCTACCTTCCTACCTCTCCGAGCTGACAGCTGTATCTGTATAGGCGGGTGGGCAATTTCCCCTTCGCATACTAGGGGTAAGGAGCGAGGAGTGAGGGTAGAGCTGATCGTCCTTAAGCCGCCTCTGTTGAGCGAACAGGCTATAGCCAAAGATTCTTACACTACTTATCGTTACTGCAAAGATTATACCTACTTCGGCTTGTGGAAATTCTACGATACCCCAATTAATCTACACATATCAACAAAATTATCAATATACAAATCTAATTAATTTAAAATAATAATGTAAAATAATTGGTAGGGTGTGATGTTGTCATAACCATCTACAGTTGAGCATATACGTATACAGCGTAAAGAATAAGCTGGTAAAGTCGAGTTTTGTAATTTTTAATTTAAATATGATTGAGCGCACGCTCTGGTGACAATTTTCATACACACACATTTTTCCCCTTTCTTTTCCAAGCAACATTTTCCCTCTATTAATTTTAACTTTATCAAGAACGCACAATATCTCAGAACACTTCCGAAAACACCACCCTACTCAGTGACACGTTTCTGGAAGCGACTGGACAGCAAATGTTTGAAGAGCACCTCTGGAGCATTGAACTGGAATGCACTGTCCACATCATGTCCAAACAGCAGCACAGCAATGAATTGGAAATCCCGTCCAATTTCATGGAGAACATTTCGTTTTTATTACCACCGGCTATACTTCCGTAAACTAAACACGCATTCAATTTACGACTGCGTTTTACTGTCAATATACGAGCTTCCATTGCTATAAAAAGAGGTTCCTTTAATTTTCAGGATTTGCTATGGTGAAATAACATTTTTTCCATTCTTATTATACATCTAAAACTACATTCCTGTTCTTACAATAACATTAAATTTTAATTTATCGTGTTTTACAAACCTCCCGATTTTCCACTAGCAGTTGTGCACAGTAGTAAATCATAAGGATACAGTTCATCAGAATAGCTTAAAAGGTCATACCCAACATACGAATTCACCCACGGTTATTATAGTGCATTAATTTTTTAATTTCCACTAACTGTAGTTATGAAAACTACAACCACTTAATTCTAATGAATCGCAATGTATTATCTAATTTAAAAAAGACGCATTTTCCATCAAGAATTGCACAGTTCTAATGACAGGTTCGATAAAATAGTCTCTCGTTCTCATTTAGTAGAGATATTAACTATTTTTATGCCTTCTACCAGGACTTCGCCGATTCAGATGTATTCTTTGCAGCCACAACTACGTTGCACAGACCACTGGTGTTTGTGTGTGGTAGTGCCCTCGAGTCTCCTATCATCCACTACGGTTGTTGCATGTCGGTAGCTGTGGGGGTGTGGGAGATATAGTGGTTGAAAGTGATCGACCTAGGTCATTTTCATATTTCGACCAAAGACGTGTGTGTCCCCATATTTCACTCTGAGGTAACAACTACCTAGCGCAGACGACTGAAGTTTGTGTGTGACAGTAGCCTCGAGTCTCCCATTGTGCACAGTGGTGGTTGCAAGCTATGGGGATGTAGGAGATATGGTGTTGAATGTAATCGATCTAGCGCAATTTCATATTTCTACCAAATTCTAAAAAAATCTTTAAAATCATCTAGAATGTTCTTGAATGTAATAAAATGTTCTTGAATTTTATTCTAGAATACGACACTTTTTTAGCTATTAACAAATAAAATAATTTATGTGCAAAATATTTGGTGTTAACCGATTTTGACTGGTGGGTTGCTGATTTGGCAGGGAGTAACATGGGCTACTTTTTGTCCTGGAAATAAGGATTCGTACAAAAATATAAAAACCTTCTAAATTCTTGACAGAAGCGAAGTAGTGGGTCTCAGTTAGTTTGTAATAAATCTGAATCTCATCACACGGCTTTCGTTTAGCTGTTTCCACCTAACTACCGCCGTTTAAGGGAGAGATGCCGGACTCACGAAAGTAATGAGGCGGCATTAATATAATACTCCAACATTCAACATTTTGTATGAAAATTAGTGCACGAGTGCTTTCGCGACCGTTTAGTAGTAGGGATAATAAAGTCAATGAGCAAAACATACCGTTAATAGAAGTTTCACGAGACAACAGGGCACTATTTTACAGTAGTAAAATATGCTCCGTAATACCAGAAGCTTTTTGTTATCTCACTTGTTAGCAGAAAGGGCTGAGGATATCGAGAAGTTACTGAATGGTATGAACAAAATACTGAAGAAAGATTTTGAACTGAATATAAATCAACGCAAGACAAAAGTGATGAAATTTAGCAGAAAAAATACCGATACTAGTAGACTAAATATAAAAATAGGATCGGATACAATAGGAGAAGTAAGTGATTTCTGTTACTTGGGAAGCAAAATTACAACCGATGGCTGAAGCAGAAATGATGTTAAAAGCAGAATAGCACTAGCAAAAAGAGCCTTCATGAAAAATAGAAAACCTTTAGTTTCAAATATTGATCTAGGAATTAGATAAAACTTTTTAAATCTCTATGTGTGGAGCACAGCACATTATGGTATCGTGACATGGGCTTTAGGAATACCGGAAAGAAGGAAAATTGAAGTATTTGAAATGTGGTGCTACAGAAGAATGATGAAAATTAAGTGGACGGACAAAGTAAGAAATGAACGAGTTTTGGAAATGATGGGAGAGGAAAGAAGTTTGTGGAAGAAGCTTACAGAAAGAAGAGACAGGCTGGTAGGTCATATTTTGAGACATGCTGGATTGGTTAATTTGCTGGTGGAGGGAACAGTCGAAGGTAAGAACTGTAGAGGAAGACAGAGATTAGAATATATGAAGCAGATAATTGAGGACGTAGGTTTTAAGGGATATGTAGAGATGAAGAGGTTAGCACAAGATAAGAAGGGATGGAGGATTTCATCAAACCAGTCTAAAGACTGACGACAGCAAAAAAAAACAAAAAAAAAAAAAAAAAAGTTTTGCGAATACCACTGCTACAACTGCCTCTGAGACTGCGACTACGATATATTGTCCCACACATAAAAGGCCATCTCCAATCAGATAACTCCTATTCGCAACCGAGGTAGGTGGTCCCGGCTCCCACCTCACATCGAGACGGTGTCCGAGCGGTCGTTCTTCGCAGCAGGTGATCGATCACGTTCCCCCCCCCCCCCCCTGCCGGCACCTATCTCGTGTATCACCGCAGCGCAGCGCGTCGAGCGTGGTGTTGGGGCGGGTATTATTACGGTGACGAGCGGCCGCCGCCAATAACCGGCCCGGCGTGATGCGCCATCAATCTGACACCAGCTCAGCGCGCGTTATCTGCCGACACACTGCCGCCCAAAAAACACGTCCGCGGCCTCAAAAGCTGTCTGCGGAGCAAAACGCAGCTCCAGCATCGTTCATCCGACTAACGGAATCTGAGACGGAGTCAAAGAAGAACCAAGCGGAACGCTCATTCAAAGCCGCACAGTGACGAACTGGTATAACAGCCTGCAGTGTCTTCCATAAACAGAGGTACAAACCTTAGGAAGAGACGGAGAACAGCAAAATGATTCAGAAATGCATAGGAACCCATCTTCACAGCCCTCATACTCAATCGATTTTATGAAATGTTATTTTAAGTATTGTTTATAACAAGCTGGGGGTTGATTAAATATGGTTTCGTATATTCTCGTGTAATTAGTTGTGAATTTATCTAAATGAACATTGTTTTATGGAAAGAAACTATGTAAATATTATTTAATATGAGCAATGAAGTAATATGCATGAAACATTGATTAAAACTTTGTGATTGTAAGTATTGTTCGGAGCTACGATGTTAGAGGACAATTCTGAGTGGTTTTGGCTGACTTATGCTGACAATTTTGTCTGGAAATATCTTTAATTTTCATTTCCGTGTTTTTCATGGTGATTGTGAATAATTTTTTACGAATTCTGATTGTTTTAATGTGATTTTAACCGTTTAAGTATTGTTAGAATTCGAAAAAAATCGAGCGACTCTCTCTCTGTTATGCTGGAAATTTCTGTATAGTTTATAAGCGATATTGGTATATAAGCGATCGGCAGAGACTAATTAGTTAGTTTTCAGTCTTTTAGTTCTGGGAAGTGTGTGAGCTTAATCGCTGGAACATTTGTTTACGTTTGTACTTAATGTCTTTGGATGGAGTTGGTGTCTTGAAAGAAAAATAAACAAAGTGGAAAGTGATTCTTCAAGTAATTATTTAATACAACCGAAAACCTAACACCATGTTTGGAAACGTAACCGGGAAGTGTTAGTAGATGTGCAAGAAATAAAAGGACACAAAGCAGAAATTAAGGGAGAACACACCATTTCATAATGTTGCAGGATATATTCCTTTTTTCATCCATTACTTACGATCCATTTGTTACAACGTTGGACAGACACTGATTTTCCTTGAATATCAGCAACAGCGTAGACGATTCTAGCAACCAGATCTATTTTAGAATCGTCTGGTGTTTCATATACAACACTTTTACGTGCCGGCCAAAGGAATGAAATCCTGGGTACTTAAATCCGGAGAGCAAGAGAGCAGGAATCCGATGTTCCATCCCCTCCCCCTTGAACCGTATCACCTAGCGACGAACAGTGACGTTTCCGGTGATATGGACTATTATTTGTGTCGCCTGGAAGTGAAGGCCGGGTCTTTCTTCTTTGCAGTGTAAAGCTGCCGCCGACTTCGTAATTTCTCCGAGTCGCACACATCTCGCATGTTCTGTCCAGTGCTGAAACATGGAGCGTTCCGTCTGCCCAATACAATGTTGCTCACATTTGCAAGCTATGGAATATATACCAGGGTATGGAATTCCCAAAGAAACCAAATCCCTTACCTTCCTGGCTGGATGGAAGATCGTTTTAACGCCGGCTTTGCCTAAGAACCTAGCGATTTTTGCTGAAGTAGCTTCAGCATATGGTAAAAGGGATGTTGTTCTGCCTCTTCCTTCCCTGCCTTCCTTTTGTCTTTCTTTTGAACTTCTGCAGTAAGTAAAACCAAATCTGGCGTAGATTACCGAGATGTATAATGATAATAAAAAATCTGTTTGGTAAGAAATTCAATGTCTGTCCTACGCATTCGATGGCGCCCTTATCATCCAGTAGTCAAGGCACTAAGTGAAACGAGTTACCTCACCAATGGTGGATTTATTCTTCCCTAACAGCAAATATATGCTAATTTACTGCTCTCACAGTTTCACTGCATAAAGCAGGGAGGAGTTGAGACCATCGCGGATTTCCTCCACATACAAATTCTGCCCTTAGCATTGGGAGCTATGTGAGTCCTTGACAAATGCTTCTTTTTAAGACGTACTGGAGGTCGTTTCCGCTGACCTGCGGGATCCTCGGAATCCGTAAGCAGTTTCGCCGGCTCAAGCAGTCCCCGGCGGTTCGTAAATTCGCTATGCAGGCAGGCAGGCGCGGCGGCTGCGTTTTAGTGGCTGTGAGGAGGGAACTCGCGTTTTACGACCAGACTCAATGCCTGGCTCGCGACTGACGCCTCGGGAGGGGCTGCGGTTTAGTACGCATTCCACAGTCGTTTCCTTGCGGGGAGCCCATCGCGACCCTCCAGTAGAGAACGCTCGAATTTGGTTACTGATTGAACTTTACGGTGTGCAAACGTCTCTATCTCCTCGGTATTTAATACCTCACTGCAGTAGGAATTTCGGTCTCTCTGTAGTACCTAATATCAGTGTCAAATTTGAGTGCAGTTAGATGAGCTGAAAAGCTATAAGGCAAATGTCCATCTCGAAGACATTTTCGACAGTTATACATTTTGGTTTCCAGTTGTAATAGTATGAGAACATTACGATTACATTATCTGTTTAGTGTGGTTATGAGCAGCAGGTGACAAATATATTCTGTGCCGACGTAAACTGCCAGCGACACGGTGACCAGGCGGGTCAGCTACCTACCTGAGCCAACTTCCAGGAAACCAGCGTGGCATTGTTCCCCTAACAAGAAGTGACCCTCCTCACTGTCAACTGGTGAAAGGCTGAGTAGGAATATCCTAAGAGCGAACTTTATGTGGCTCCAACACTCACAATAGTGATTTGTGTAGCGATATTCAGACACGGCGTGTTGGCATTTTCTCACGAACAATGAGAGCCAGGGAAGTGCCGATAAAATGCAATTCCCCGAAACTTAGGAGGAGTCTGAATGTTGAGAGGTTGTGTGTTTGGGGACACTGTGACCCTCCCATAACAAATTAGTTACTGTTTTATTTAAAACATTTCTTTCATGTCTGGACGTATCCGGGGATGGCAGGGAGAAAGACGAGCCTTGATTGGCAGAACGGACGTCCAGGTGTCTCCCCGAGCTGTGGAAGCGAGCGGCGATGATGGCAACAGGGACTCGTCCGACAGATCTCGAGGTGAGAGGTCATTGAGGCGAGCGGATAGCTAACAGGAGGTGACCCGTACTAAGTGATAAGTGTTTGCATGTCCACACGGACGCAAGTGTGATTGGAGGTGGTTTATGTGAAGACAGGTGCTGGTGTGTCAACCCTGTGCTTACTCACGGTAAACACCTACGTTATGAAAGTGCACTAAAATTCGAAGGTGCTCTCTCACCCAAATAGCGACCTTGGCAAGGAAACTTGCAGATAAGAGTTTCAGTCTGCCGAACTTTAATGAGTTTTAGCCGGAGCAATACATTCAAATAACTTCTTGTTTATAACAAAACCAATGACGAGCTTTTGTCTTTTTTATTAGTCAATTTGTTTATATGTCGTAAATATTTGAGTGCTGACAGAAATGATATATTCACTTCATGTGTAAATTTTAATGTCTGAATAAATGTCCAGGTTATGGAAGTTTTATTGATGAATCATGATGTCATGCATTTTAATTGATTATGAACCCCTTCTCAATTGAAATAACTTTAATAAAATTTTACCTGAGATTGAAAATTAAATTCATATGTTTTGTAAATTAATAAGGCACCCAGACCCACCGCACGTTACACAGTTTAATGCAAATATGAGTATTAATTCTTCAGAATTACAAAAAGATTCGTAGCAACAATGGCTAGTAATACATATTATACGATTCAGATGTTGTACCAAACCAATCCCCTTGCCTTGTGAGTGGACGAAATAAAAATCAACAGTTGCATGGTAACCCGTCAATTTAATTTACTAATTTTACTGTATATTCTGTCGCCATTCTACTAATGTTTTATTTTTCATAAATATACATTAGTTGTGTCAAAATGCTGGTTTATAAACACTAGTCCTGCTATCTAGATTTTAAGTTTAAGCCAACCTAATTTAAAACCCATCCACTCACATCTTCGCAGGCTACAGTATTAGTGAAGGGAAGAACTAAGCAAAATAACTAGTTAAGATGCCATTCGTGCAGGTATTGCTCGATGCAGGTGAATGCATGTGTATCAACTGTGAATAAGCTTATTGTAACAGAATGTTGGTCTGCAACTTGCGGCACTAGTAAGTATGATGAAGGTTTTCTGTCATTTCAGAAACGACGTGGGCAAGGTCAGCTGCAGAGAAGAAGTCGATGTTAGTGTCTGCTGGTTTGGATTTTTCTTGTGAAATAACAACTGACGTTGATAATGAATCCCTGCCCGTCAGCTTTCTGGTATTGGGATTGCATAAGTGCTAAATAATGGAGTTAATAAAGTAATAATACAGGTTATAATACTTCGAAGTTATGTCTACAGGAAAATTAATCTAATTAATTAAATATTAATTTTGATGTATATTTCCACTAGTGAGGAGTTAAAAAACATTAAACTGGAAAGAGATAATTAATCTGAGCAGAGGTGTTTAAAAGGTAAAACTTTCCCATGCTAATTTTTCTAAAGGACGTCGCCTTCTTGGAACATGCAGTTTTAAAATCATTTGAATGGGAGAGTGGATTGGAAAAATAGTTTATGGTCGCTTGAAGGCCATTGAAGAGTGCTATTGAGTACTAAAACTGAATACTGACAAAAAGGAAGGTGGTAAGACATACCGAGCGTAGGTGGGTGAACGGTAACGTTCTGGCCTCGTATTCGGGAAGACGCTGGTTCGAATTCCCGTCTGGGCATCCAGATTTGAGTTATCCATGTTTTCCCAAATCACTCCAGGCGAATGCCAGGATGCTTCCCTCAAAATGTCATGGACGAGTTCCTTGCCGTTCGTTTCCCCTAGTCATTTCCCGCCTCTAATGACCTCGACGTCGACGAGGCGTAAAGCTATAAGAAAAAAAATGTATAAGACATGCTTAAGTCAAATAACCTACCACTCCCACTTACTCAGTCAGAAATCCATTATCGTGAAAAGAAAAAGAAAATGACTGCTTGGTATTTTTCTTACTCGTTGTTAAGTCGTTACTTTATTCCTTTAATATATAATTTCCATTTACTCGTATCTGTGTATTCAATTATAGTCGATGCTGATGCTTAGTCTTCGCACTCTTGTTCATGTCTATTGCTGAAGATAGAGGAACACTTGTCGTGAGTGCCTTGTAAGTTCAACAGTTATGCTGAGATTTCACTAATGGCATTCATATGTCACTAACATTCTAATATGGTAGTCACAAATGTGTCCGTGATCGAGGCATCAGAAGAAATATAATTGATTACTACCGGTCTAATTAGAAAATTCCATTTGTTCATTTCCTACCTTCCGGGACTATTCTCTTTAAAATGTTTTCTCGCATAAGTGTCTTTCATTATTATCGTTAGTTAACCATATTTAGTAGATGAGTTTAGATGGTTTTTAGGCCCTCCGAACGGTGCTGTTTCGTAGTATAAAATGCATAGAAACCGTCGATTCTGGTCGCAGAACCTTTTTAATGTTGAGTATCAAATCTTTTCTTTTGCCATTACATTTTCCTTTTGGATATTGTAAATTCATAAGTCAGGAAGAAAAATTTGAGTGTGGCACAAATATTCGAGGAGAAACAATATGATGTGATTTGCTGATCACATTGTTCTGTTAGCAGAACAGAATGATGATATTGAGAAATTACTGAAGAAATACTGAGAGAGGAATTTGAACCAAAAATAAAACAAAACAAGACAAAAGTAATGAAATATACTTAAAATGATAGTAATAAAAGTAAATACAAAAATAGAATCTGATGTAACAGATAAAGTAAGTAAATTTTCTTTTTTAAGAAGTAAAATTATTACTGATGGCCGAATCAAGAATGATGTTAGAAGGAGAAAAGAACTAGCAAAAAACCCTTCTCCGAAAAGAGAAATCTTTTAGTTTCAAATATTGATCTAGGACTGAAACTGTGCGTGTGGATCACAACACTTTATGGTAGTGAAGCATGGACTAAGAATAACAGCAGAAGCAAAAATAAGGTTTTAATGTGGTGCCATAGATGGATGCCGAAAATTAAGTGCAGAAATAAACTATGAAATGAATGTGTTTTGAAAATAATGTGTGAGGAAAGAAGTTTGGGAAGAGTCTAACAGTAAGAATATAGGATTATGAGTCAGATTTTTGGACATGCGGGATTGGTTAATTTATTAGTGGGAGGAGTGTCAAATTTAAGGAAAGAACTCTAGAAGAAGACAAAGATAGCAATGTATAAAGCAGACAACTGAGAGCGTAACTGTAATCGTAATGTTCGGATGATAAGATTAGCTCAAGATATACGTAGATAAATGAAGGATTGCAACAAACCAGTCGAGAGACTGATGACAGGAAAAAAGTCGCTAATGTGCATGAACAATCAGAGTTCATTTACTCATGTAACTGAAATTATTAGCATTTTATATACTACAAAGATCAAAAAGAACGATGCAAACTTGTTATATGAGAGTCTGAGAAATAAGGCCTAGAATTTGTAGCTAGATTCTGAATAATTATCACTAACCTTTCCATCCTTTCCATGAAACATATTGTAAGCTATACATAGTATCACAATACAGTAATTGTTAGACACCACGGAAGACAGCAATACTGCTAGCGTTTTTGGTATAGCAAAACTTACAGTAATCACATCAATAGCGCTTATTTTATATAGAGGTTGAACACTGAAACTTGGCTTTGCTATCTGGGAACCACATCAGATGGTCTAAGGAGTAGATACAGATTGTATAAAAAATAATTAAGTGTCCATGGTTCATATCCTGGTAGGGCCAGGATTTTTTAGACCTTTGCTTGTTTATTTGAGAACGAGAGGATGCCTCGTTAATCTGTTGATACGGTCACAAGGGAGGACCGTAGTGGGTGAGCGGTAACGCTGTGGCCTCGTAACCAGCAGGACGCGGGTTCGAATCCCCGTCCGGACATCCAGATTTGGGTTTTACATGGTTTATCCCAATCACTCCAGGCATTTGTCGGAATGCTTCCTCCAAAAGGCCATAGCCGAATTCCTTCCAGTCCCTGGTTCCTAGTCCCTTCCCGCCTCTAATGACCTCGACGTCGACGAGGCGTGAAGCAAAAAGAAAAGAAAAAAAGCACAAACGCCGAAAATCGAAACTCTGCCAGCAGGACGTAAGAACTCAAAAATGTATCCCTTTTTCCATTTTTTTAAAAAAGATTATCACTCAACAGGTATCAGTTTTGATTTTAGTGCCTGTTACCGATTTTAAAACGATGTCGGCTGACAATGTCCGCAGACTAATATTGTGTTTATGTATCTTGGTCGCTAACTGGATAACCGTGTTAAAATCACTTTGTGACCCTCAGCACGTTTAGTGGAAAAATATCTAATCCTTGGTGGAAGAACTCGTAGCTAACGTGATTGTCACAGTATCAAATGATATTTGGAATCTCCTGCGTTAAAGAAATTCAAAGAACATTGCGTATACTATGCTTTCAAAGAGCATTGAATTATTTTTTTTAACTGCTTTACGTCTCTCCACAGCTAGGTCTATAGAGACGGGAAAGGATGGGGGCAAGGAAAGGGAAGGAATTTGGCCTTGGCCTTTCTTATTTAAGGAAGCATCCCGGCATTTGCCTGGAGTGGTTTGGGAAACCATGGAAAACCCAAATCTGGATGCCCGTACGGGGATTCGAACCGCCGTCCTCCCGAATGCGAGGCCAGAACGCTATCCGTTACACCACCACGCTCGGTAAAGAGCATTGAAAATTCAGTCCTATACTTACTAGTTATGCCACCTTTAGGTTTAAACGAATGTAAAAAGTTACATTTTACATCCCAATGAAAGAAAGATATATAAAAAGTAGAAGAATACGGAAAAACTTCAACATCTGGGAGGTAATGCAAGTGTCTGCTTTCGATAATCCACCGCCTAGCATCTGACTCATATCAAAGTGATTCTATGGATACTCTTAATGATGTATGGCTAAAATCAACTGCAGCATCCATATCACATTCCTTTCAAACTACTATTAAGGGTCAATAATGACTGAAATTTATCTTTTTTTGTTGAGGTCTTACTCCTCGTCCACGTTGAGGTCATTTCAAGCCCGAAATCTTGGTGACCCGGTGCGGGGGGGGGGGGGGGGGAGTCGACCCCACGGCCTCCTAAATGTGAAGCTACGTGAAGCTCAATGTTGTGAGATATATTTCCCATACGTTTAACTTCTCACGTATTAACTCTAAATTGGTCAGAATTGGAATACAGAAATCTGTACTATGCTGCGAGTGAGGTGATCATCACCATGTGAAGCAACTACCGTTCCTGTAAATATTACTTTAGTATTAAGTATAGATTTTAGTAAAGTTTTCCACACCTGCGTTGAGGTAACTGAATCTTTAGTTCAGTTTAGCTGTCGGATATCGTTCGCTGTTTGCAGCAAACAATCTGATATTAAGGTTTCACTGAACAGTGTTCCTGTTATAAAATTTGCTACCCAGTAATGTTGGAAAGGATCCAGTCATCGAAAAGAAGTTAGTTTAGTGTTTATTTGGGGCACTCTGCATACTACCAAGTCTCTTTCCACTTAAAAATCTTATTTTTTTTTAATGAATGTGTATGTGTTTGGCAAAATAGTGACCACCGTAAATATAACCCAGAATGGAATCGATTTACTCAGCGTTACTTTGATTAAAAATGTGTCTTTTTTGTTTGAGAACATATGTCGATCTGCAATATGATATTTTGGAGAGCCATTCCGCTAAGAGACACTTTCAAAAAACATATGGGTTTTGTGGTTTGCAATGTGTTTTCCATAAACGTCTGTCTAGCTATTTTATTTTATGAAACAATTTTTGATTTACGCCATTTATTCTACGACGACTGTCTTCCAGATTTTGCGTAGAAATATTGGTTAAATTATAATTAAGTTGAAGACCCGCACCTACTCTTTACTTCCTGTCTTATAACCGTTAATATGCGTGACTAAGCTGCACGATGTGCCACGATGTGCCAGGTAGTGCTGACGGTTACAATGTGTGTAGTTTATCCTCATTATAATTGACGTCTGACGTTGAAATGAGCGGTGGTGGGTCCAGGGAGCTTTGCCGTAGCCACAGCACCTTGTCACGTGGTCGGTCAGTCGATGACGGCCCCTAATTGGTCTCTGCCCTGCTCGTCAGCCCGGTAGCCAATCAGGAGACCGCACACCCTTCCCACTGGCCAGAACACGACGACCCTTTGAGCGGATGGGGCAGAGAGCTTCTCACCAACTTGCAGCGGTTCTGTAGTTTCTCGCCACTTTTCAACTTTACAATCGTGAAACGTCAGAGTGACCCGTGAGTCAGATACGTTTTACCACTGTCTCCATAATTCAGCCGTCTGTCACAGCAGTAGATATATTAACAGGGACCCTAACTTCACGCTGAAGCAAATTGTTGTTAAAAAAAATATTGTTAAGTTTTCTTCTACAGTATTACAGTCTCGCATGTCAGCGAACTACGAAGGACGATTCCCTGAAAGTCGGTTCCTTCGCTTTCAGATAGTTACCGCTTATTCACTGTTTTTGCGATAGTTTCTGTTTTTCGATCACTAAAATTACACTTTCCTCAGGTGACTGCGGTCTAATGGATGGAATGTTATCTAGTAGAGATTCAGTCATGATTTTCGTCTTTGGCAAAATTAGGCCGAAGTCAACTTCATCATCGCAGGCTATCCGCCCAGCGTTTATAAATTCGACTTCTGTATTCAGTATGGAAACAGGATTAACAGAAAGTGGTTCGCTAAGGAGGTATATCTGTAGGAGGTAGATCTATGACAATACCTTCAACGCGCAGAAGGAGCTCTAATATCTCAAAGATAACTGACCATAGTGTCAGAAAACTTTACAGAGTACACTACTGTTCGTGAAAAATGTAACACCAAGAAGAAGACATATCATTATAATAAAAATTTTCCGTAGCATAGGAACATACAATACACGAAAAGCATATTGTGAACTATCCAGGTAGGGTCGCCAAATTTAAGCTACCTATTATCCTCGGAAATAGTCAGGCAACTGTGAGCGAACCACTCCGTTAGTAGTTTATGGTGTGTTGTTTAGACGAGAACGGCCCAAATTCTACTCTTTCAACACATGCAAGCCGTTAGCTCCGATAAACAAATTGAAAGGTATTTTGACATAATATTGAAATAGTAAAACTCACTGTTTTGCCCGAAAAACTAGTGAATTTAATGACACAACTTTTATAACACATGGAAACAAGCTTCAGATACATTTTACAACCTTCTCCGAGCGGCACGACACACATACTGCCCGGCGCTCTGCCATGCTACAATGCAGGCGAATAATCAACAATCACTGTCTGCACAGCTGTGCTGGCCAGCTTCAAAGATTTTTACTTAAATATAACAACACTAAATCAAGTTTCAAACGTTAATACAGTTAGTCAGGATACTTATAATCAATGAATGCAAAATAATTCAATAAAATAAATTAATAATAATTAATAATTGGGGTTAGTGATAGTGTTACAATATACACTGGTTGCGGGATGACCAGAACGAACAAGTTTCCAATCGAACATATCCCGGACATGTTTGATGGGAGACATCGCAGGTGGACGTGCTGGCTAGGGAAGCAGTAGTACCTGTGGTTTTTCGAAGAAGGCCTGCACGTTCCTCACCACACGTAGCCGTGCATTTTTTCGATGACGGCATGGCCATGTTGAGCTGCCTTCACGAGGGCCAGGGAGTTGGGCTCTAAAGCCCTACTGAAATAGCATTTTTTTTTTTTTTTTTAAATAGTATTCGGCAACTAAGGTCATACAGCCAGCTCATTGTGAATATCATATATCTTTCAGTGAATCAATTCATCCAGTATATTTAGCTTGTAAGTATGGACACCACAGGACGGGCACGACATTCACACACACAACACTTAAACGCCGATGCCCTCGGCTGGACTCGAACCGGCGACCTTCGGCACGCGGGGCCAGTAATCTATACCCTACGCTACCGAGGCCGGCAGATGTAGTGGTTGCTGTTCAGATTGCCCGTAATATGTAGCAGCGCCCCATACTACCAGACTTGGCGTTTGTCAGCTATGCCGCTCAACAATGCAATTTGCACGATAGCTTTCACCGCGGTCACCAGGACTTGTCCAAACACACTACATTTTGCCACTCAGCGTTCACGGGGCAATTTCAGTGTGAGTAGTGGTTTTTTGTCGATGGAAGACGACGCAATGGCATGTGTGGCACAAGTCCAACCCTTATCAGGAGGCGTGGGACCGTCGACACAGACATGTGAACACCCGTTGCAGTTCTCCAACGTGGAACCAAACTGTCGACGAAGCTGTTTTGTTACACCGTGTTCAGTTGAAGGGCGGCACAGGGTCACTCTGCTCTCCCCACTCCGCTGCCCTTACCCCTATATACAAAGGGAATAGAGCTGCCGCGGATGCGCAATCGTCCTCACAACGTATTTTTGTATCTAATGTTCTTTGGTAAAATCGAACATTTTCATTACTTCTCATTAGCGAAATAAGTGAATCGTGTGTCATATAAATTGTATATTACCAACTACAATTTCATTTCTTAGTAAAGATAACAATTATTTACACGATATCAATGAATAAAATTTACTACTTGTAGTCAACATTTATAATTTTAAAAGTTGTGCGAGACATTTCGAGAATTAAATCCAAGTCTGAGTAGCCTTTCCCATTGGAAGTAAATTATCAAAATACGTCGTGTAAATTTTGTAGTGATACTGACCGGAAGATTTTTTTTTTTTTTTTGGTTCCCTAAAATGTACATTAACCTCCTCGTCAAAGTACACATAAAAATTATTGTTTTTGACTATTACCCAAATAACAATTATCTGATGCCATTTCACTTACAGCGTTTAATAACCGTGAATTCGTGTAAACATGACAATACTACAAGAATGCCTCTTACGTGCCTGTACGCAGCGATCCGTTCGGAGGGGAATGAAACTGGAGGGGACCGTTAGGTGAGGGGATCATGACCTTCACGACACCAGGAGGAGACGGGGTGAGGGGAACATGACCTTGACACGCCAGTTCAGAGTGAACAAGGTATAATTACGGCCATGCGGCAATATGGCGGTCATCCCGAGCTATAATCACATTGGGTGGTGCAGTACCTGCTAGTCGCTGTGTACGATATACTTCTATCTACCGTCGTAGCAGTGGGCCCTGTGCGAGTCGCACTGTCACGGAACGATAAACCACTTTTCCGGATACCAATCATTCTGCCCGTACGAACTCACTCACATGCTGATATTGCGCTCTTTAAGTCGACGGGGCAAACCGACATTTCATTACACGTTTCCAATTGGTTTGACGGTTCTGTACGAACTGGGCGTGGCGTTACACCTGTGCGGTCTTACAAAAGAGGGCAATGCAAGTACTCGGGACACAGCAAATAAAAATCAGATCTTGTCTATCACATAATGCACCTTAGGTTTTAGTTTAATTCCAGAGTAATCGAACGAACTAACGCATATAGGACTATCCGAAGAAGGAAATAGCCAGTAAAATTGGTTTTACAGATTCCAAATACATACTCCCTTCCTTCCAGCATTATTAGGGGATAATAATTGGCGACAATATAAAGACCTCTATCGCAAACAGCAGAGAAAGAATTTTGGATGCAGACGACTGGGTGCGGTCGTCGGGCCAAAATCTTCAAATACACATTCATTATATACTTCAAATACTAAAACTATTAATCTATTCACAAAGCTTGAATATTTTACTAGAAAAACGAGTTATAATCTCACCAAATCACAGCATCAACACATACCTGTCAGTTCCGCTCACAGAGCTAACCTCGTTCAATCTTTACTCAATAATTTCCTCGTACGTATAAAATAACAGTATTCGGGAAGTGATGTATTGCAGACGCAGTGGCTGGAAGTTGAGCATAATAAGCTCCAATTGGTCAAACCAACCGTTCGGCCGTGGAGCAGCTCCTTCCAGCGGGCAAGAAGGGATGAGTTTCTCCTTATTCGCCTCCGTATAGGGCACTGTCCTCTGTCACACAGCTTTCTTCTCCGCCGGGAGGACTCACCGGAATGTGATGCTTGTGGCGTACCTTTGACGGTGCGCCACTTTTTAACTGATTGCGTTTTATTTTTGGATTTAAGAGCAGACGTTGGCCTAGTTAACGATCTGTCGTTTATTTTAAATAACTAAACTAGCAATGTTTTTAAATTTTTGTGTGTTGCCTGGTATCGTTCCTAAAATTTTAGACAGATCGGCCTAGTCTTAAAATGGATGGGTGGCCCTTTTACAGTTACCCGTTATAGTGTTAAAATTTTCTACTTGTTGACCATTATACAGACGTTAAAAGTTTTTAATTTCTTTTTAAACCTGTTTCGCCCTGTACAGCCAACAAGATAGTGTAAAGTTTTAGAACTCAATGGCCCCTTCACAGCAACGTCCTTTTTTATGTGATTTATCTTATTTTGCTGTCTGTATGTTCGACCGCTTTACAGGCGACCATACAGACAATAATTTAATATATTTTTAATCCACATTGTAAGCCGTTATTGTTTGGGTGCTAATGAGCTCGGTGTTGACGCGCCCTAAAGCCACAACAACAACAACAATTTGTCAATTCAAACCCTCTAAACGTTCACGTATCTAGCCTCAGTATCCTCTGAACACATTACTAGATGGAATTTATGCTGTTAATTACTAAATACTGTGAAAATACATTTAAGAATACACTGCATTTGGTTTCAGTTTTGTGGTTCGGCTCATAGGCATCGAACGCTGAAACCAGTTTAACGATTGACTCCCTCCGTTCGCTCATCAAGCTGAAGCCAGATGATGGCAAATGCCGCTCCTGCCCACCTACCTCACTCTCGCCTGGCCTCCTGTAATATTTAACGCAAGACGCCCCGGGGTGTTTTCCCGGATCTCCAGGCGCCAAAATATTAATGGCTCCCACCAGCCGTGCGCTTCAGAAACCTCCACATCTCGGCTCGGCTGAGCCCTGTCACGTGACACTTCGCGCGCCTCACACTACTGGTGCTGCCATCTACACTGCTCACTTAAGTTTGGAGAGTGCTCTGGTGGCTCAGTGGTTGTCTGACTGGTAATCGAAAGGTCACTGGTTGGAATCCCTCTCTCGGCAGAGATTCTCATAGGCCCCTTCACCTTTCCTTCACCTCTAGCTAAACTTGCTGTGTAATGTGAAGTACGCCACAACGCTTCCGTGGTTCGAATTCTACGTTAAACTGTAGGTCCCCTGTAACCCGTAAGATTGCTGGGTTAGGTTAAGGCGGATATGACAGGGGGCGGAATGCACAGCTAATAGAAATCCTGTCTCCAGTTCATTACGACCACAGTGAATTAGTATTATTATTATTACTTAAGTTTGGAATATCAACTAATCAACAAACAGCTAGTAGATAGTGATCTTCAGCAGTTATTTTACCGCAGAGACCATTTGGAAGTTTGAAGTCTTACATAAAATGAAGGAATAAATTATATTAAATTTATAATTGTAATCAGAAATTCATGGTGCATGGCATTTTCATTATGTATTCTACAGCTAGGTACAATATACATGAGAAGTGTTGTTGATTATTTTTGTTTCATTACTCTCTCAATTGGTGTGATTCAAGCTTTCATCTCTTCCTATACTGAGTTAATCTCAACCTCTGAATATACCAGTACAAATTAAATCAACAATTATCTGTTCCGTATATTCTAATCTGTGTCTTCCTGCACAATTAATACTTTCCACTAACAAATTAACCAATCCCTCATGTCTGAAAATCTTGTCGCTCAGTAAGATTCTTCCACAAACCTTTTTCTCTCGCCTATTATTTGTAAAACCTGTTAATGTCGTACTTTATAAGTATACTTAATTTTAAAAATCCCTCTATAATAATACATTTCAAATGCTTCAGTTCGTCTTCTTTCTGCTGTTCTTAAAGCTACATTTACATAAATTTCTGTGTTCATACTTAGATTTAGAAAGTTCTTTCTGTGTCCAATGTGTTAATACGTGAAATATAAAGCTTTCTCTTTTACAAGATGGCTGTTTTCACTAATGCTATACTGCTTTTCTTTCTCCAACCATCGGTCGTTATTTTACTTCCTAAGTAACGAAATTCATTCACTGCTACTATATCTAATCCTGTTTTTACATTTAAACTGCATCTGTTGTAATGTTATATTTCGTTATATTTCGCGACTTTTGTCTCCCTTTGGTATATTTATACCTAGTTGTATCCTCAGAATTTTCTTCGTGACATTCAATAATTTCTCAATATGTTCAGTCTGTTCTGCTATCAGGACAATGTCATTAGCAGATTGAGTGCTCTCCTTGAACATTTATGCCTTACTAAAAAATTTCTTTTACTTCGTTGAATATTTCCAATACTTAGAAGTTGAAAATTAGGGTAACAATACTTTTTATCTGTCCTTGTCTTTTATAATTTTATACTTTCATTGAAACTATCTGATTCCTTTACAGATTAAAATTGATTCATCAATATCGCTATTTTATAACTAAATGGTTTTAAAATTTGAACATGTTGCATCATCTAAAACTATAAAAAAAATACTAATTTCATGAATGCAACAAATAAAAATATTAATTTAAGCATCACTATTTCTTGTCTTTCATTTCGGTTTATCCTAAACTAAAACTTATCTTCACCTAACATCTGGTCCACATTTAATTCTGCTGTGATTAATTTCAACACATGTGAAAAATGACGATTTTGCGGAGAAATAAAAACAAATATTTTTATAATTTTTCATGCAGGGGCAACGCATCTTTTTTTTGTGAATTAACATACTAATCCTTATGTTTCAAATCAAACTCTCTCACAAAGGTATCATTAGATAGATAGATAGATAGATATGTTCACTTTGATACCATGTGAGAATAATCTCGGGGATGTGGAACAGTACATACACTTAATAATAATGTCAATTATATTACTATATAATAGATATTATTATTATACATTGATAACAAGATAGCTACATCCCATTAGTATAATCAATATCCCCTGTAATCTACAAATACAATCCCGAGTTAATTACTACTTATTATGTGGAACAGTGTATTCACTTGTTATTAGCATCTAATACCCAGTTATTTTCTTACCAACCAGTTACCATTACAAGTTTGACTGTAATCTACAACTACATATTATATCATGTTAGTTACTATTTATGTGGTGCAGTACACACACTTATTAACAATGGCAATTATATTACCAACCTCTCATTAGCAGTCAATTACTTAAAAACCTGTTAGAATGATAATTTTTCACAGCAATTTTTGAGTGCATGCTATCCCATGTTAGTTACTATATATGAGTGAAATTTTGTAAACAGTGTAATTGCTTAATTTGTCAAAAGTTTCAACAGAAAGAAAAACCATATATCATTTTAGTAATTGTGGACAACTTTGTCAACTTTGACAGTGATTTGTAATCCTTGTGAATATTATATTTATTCCTAGTATTATGGCTATATATGTCAGCATTAAGATTGAAGTGTTCATGATTTTAAACTACAAATGATAGTACGGAGTATACATACTGTGCTGGCATTGTTAGTACACCCAGGTTTTTAAATAGATTTCTGCACGACGTCTGTGGGCTTACTCCACAAATAGTTCTTATAGCATGCTTTTGCAATTTAAATACCCTCTGTGCTTGTGACGAGTTTCCCCAGAATGAGATGCCATAAGTGAGCAGGGAGTGAAAATATACTAACTTTCTGGGTTCTATATTAGCTATTCTAGATATTACCCTCAGTGAAAATATTGCAGAATTCAATTTTTTAAGAAGCTGTTGAATCTGTTGTTTTCAGTTCAATTTGTTATCTATATATCGTGTCCGGACAAAACCGTGAAGTGACAAAACCGCGAGGACAAAACCGCGCAGACAGAACCGCGCGGACAAAACCGCGAAACGGACAAAACAGCGAAACGGACAAAACCGCGAAACGGACAAATCTACGAGTTATCACCTCACTGTTTGATCTCTTATGCTCCAGCATATTATCCTAACGCAGTTTTTAAACGATTTGGGGATCGCAGCTAGGGTTACGTTATTATGGAGTACGGTAGTGTAATTTATTTTGTGTATATGTAATTTATAATCTACGAGTTATCCCCTCACTGTTTGATCTCTTATGCATCAAAATATTATCCTAACGCAGTTTTAAATGATTTGTGGATCGCAGCTAGGGTTACTTTATTATGGAGTACTGTAACTCATTTTGTGTATATGTAATTTATAATCTACAAGTTATCCCCTCACTCTTTGATCTCTTATGCACCAAAATATTATTCTGTCAAGCGTCATAACTTCGCATTTGACGATTTTGTTTTGGTTGAGGTTAATAAAGAATTAATAAAAAAATATTGGGGTGTTACGTAGATCACCTCCTCGTGGTGCACCCTGGGTAACGCTAAGAATCTACGAACTCTTGTGGTTTTATGTATTCCTGGTTTTTCTGTATTCGCGGTTTTGTCCGTTCGCTGTTTTGTCCGTCGCGGTTTTGTCCGTTCGCGGTTTTGTCCGTCGCGGTTTTGCCCTAGAACCTCTATATATACACCCAGGAATTTTGTAAAACTGCTTTCATTAATTGCTTTTCCTTCTGTTATCACATTATAGCTGTCTGTTGTTTTATTTTTTGTAACAAATTGAAGTAACTGTGTCTATTCTACATTAAGTATTAGTTTGTTAGCATTAAACCACCTGTTTATTTTCTTTATAGCATCATTTGCTGTGTTTTAAGGTTTTGTACTGATTGGTCTTTCAACGATATGCTAGTATCATCTGCAAAGAGCACCACGTATTCATTATCACCTAGTATATGTGGGAGATCATTTATATAGATTAAGAACAGCAGAGGGCCAAGAATTGAACCCTGAGGCACACCACATTTAACTATACCGCATTCTGAGTTTATAACATCCCCTGTATTAGCATCTTTCAGTGATACACATTGCTTTCTATTTTCCAAGTATGATTTAAACCAAAGTCCTGGCTTACCACTAACTCCATAGTGGTCTAATTTACCTAGGAGAATCTCATGATCAACACAGTCAAAGGCCTTAGCAAGATCACAGAATATGCCAAGGGAATTTAATTTTTTATGCATTGATTCCAGTATATTGTTTACAAAAGCAAAAATTGCTGAATCTGTTGAACCACCTTGCCTAAAACCAAACTGTACTTTACTGAATAGGTCATGCTTTTGTAGATGTGCATACACCCTTCTATAGATTGCTTTTTCAAAGATTTTTGAAAATGCGGATAGAAGTGAAATGGGTCTGTAATTTTCAATCTTTGACGTATCAGCCTTTTTATAAAGCGGTTTGATTATTGACTTCTTGAGTGAGTCAGAGAAGATACCTACTTCGAAAGAACTATTACAAATATGACTAATAACTCTACTAATACTGGTGTTACATTGTTTCATTACATGGGTTGAAACCTCATCATAACCAAATGACTTTTTATTTTTGAGGGATTTATTAATTTTTTCAATTTCATTTTGACTGGTGGGAAATAGAGACATAGATGCTGTTTTTGGTGACAAGGATTTAAGTATTGCTATAGCATCAATATTCCCATTATATTTTCCTTTTATTTTTTCAGCAACTGTTACGAAGTAGTTATTAAAAGCACTTCCTATATAAGAGGGGTCATTTACAAGTTTATCGTTATAGCTTAATGATATAGGTTTATGTTCAAGGGGTGATACAGTTGTTTCTCTTTTAATAATGTTCCAAACACTTTCTATCTTATTATCTGAACTACTAATCTCATCATTTATGGCCAAACGTTTAGCTTCTTTTATTACTTTGGTCAAAATTCTACAGTAAGTTTTGTAATGCTGTCTGAGAAGCATATTATCAGTATTCCTAACTTTTACATACAATTCCCTTTTATGTCTGCAAGATGTTTTAATACCAACTGAACCCCAATTTTTGTTTACTCGTTTTTTACCAATTGGAGCTAGTTTTTTAGGAAGATACCTCTCGTAAATTTCCAAAAACCTTTGGTTTTGCCACCCAGTGACAGCAAATACTATCAAATTAGGAAACTACTTATTCTCAGCATCATTTTTGGCTCCATATTATTGAACCATTAGTGGTTTCAAATGAATAATAGATAGCTATCAGAAAAGTATATTTAAAACTAATCAATGCTCACAAAACGCTACCGTCGCGAAACGAAACTATCTATACTCCAGAAATAATCTGTTCTCTAAGGTCGTAGTGCACAAAACCCCACGCAAATGTGTACTTAATTCACTCCATTGCAGTTCAATCGATCAAGTTGAAATCAAAACTAGTTTTTTTTTCTAAATGACTCAGAACCAGATTTCCCGATCGCAGACACAATATGTCGTCAGTCTATTGTCGGCTTCAGCTTTCATCTTGCTGATGCTCCGTAGAATTAAACGAAAATACATCTACTGACATCGAGTAATAGATATTTTTCTCAATCTATTAACTGTTGGGGTTGCAGACCTATAACCTTGTAAGAACTACTTATTTCCTGCGATACACAATGGTGATCGTTCAATGCCACTTAGGCAATAGCTTTTCTCCAAAATTCAGATATTTTTTAGAGAAATCTAATATTGTTTGTTTTTAGTCATTTAGGGATGAAAACTGGTTTGTTATCCATATTTTTCAGTGATTGTACAGGGGCCAAATGCAGTAGGTCTCATAACTCTAACCGATGATCTTCAAGTATAAAGAACAAATTCACTGATTTCGCTGAATCCATAGCATTTCTTATCGACACACGATATTTGTCAAACATAAGTAATCATATCAATTCGCAACTGAAAATATTGTGCAACCTGTGAGTTTTGCACCAAAACCTTATCTGTGGAGACTGTTAGAGATTTTAATAACGAGAATATTGAGATGTAAAGAAAGGCTCATATTGATCTGCTTCCCATTTGCTAATGGAAAATATAAGAGCAACAGTGAAAATAACTCGAACTCTGTGCACACAGTGCATGTTGACAATCATTCGGCCGCTGGCGAGATCCATTACGCCTTTGCCGAAATGCGTGTGTTAATAATTGAACAGCGAACAGTTCACATTTTGAGACAGCCGGAAGCATCACGAGAGCAATGTTTTTCCGTAAAACATTTTTCCTAAATTACAACGACGTCAGCATAATATGATATGACCAAGAGTACCGCATCATCCAATGAGTCAAACACTAAAGACTAGATATTTTAAGTTTGATGTGTCCTGTAAATGAGTTAAATTCATGTTGATTAGGAATGTTTATCCGTGTTTGATATGCTGCATTTCAAGAATTCATAAATAATTCATATTTCAAGTAGTAATGTTTTTTTGTGGAATATATAAGATTGGAAGGACAGCTTTGCTTTTAGTCTCTGGCAGGTGATACTATCGCTAAACTATAAGACAAGAAAGTTCACAAAAATTTAGCACACCTCATTATCTGCAGACAAATGTGGGCTTGATGCTTTATCTATTAGGGAGCGTGCACAAACTACGTGGCTTGGTCTAGGAGGGGAAGGGGTTGCTGGAAGGCTACGATGGGCTACGTTGGGGGAGGGGGGGGGGTTCCGAGCCAGGCCACGTAGCATTCCTTTAATAACATTTTTCACAGTTAAAATGAGGAACAGAACACACAACAGCATGTGAATATTTATTTACCTCAGTTAATTATCTCCGTATGTAATTTACGATAGTCTGAGGAGAGAAAACAATACAAAATGTCTACTGGAATCAAAAGGGAAAAAGCTACGTGTTACGTGAGGGGGGGGGGGGGAGGGTTAAGCCAAAAGCCACGTAGGGTTACGTGGGAGGAGGGGGCGGGGTTCATAGGAGGCCAAAATGGAGCTACGTGGTTTATGCACGCTCCCTTACTAGGCCGTGAATAATACTCATAGTCATAAATGGTTTAGTCCTGGAATCTTGAGATACCGTCCTCAAGCGAACGTGCGCACAAACCAGATACCAATGAAGCTACAACGATTTACCACACGACATGGTCAAAATTTGGATACAAAATAATATAGAATGACCTTCTGGTACAATATACATTTATCTCGGCAAGTGTTCCTGTGAATTATCATAATTTCTTTGGACGATCCAGTATTAAGGAATCTTCACTAATTTCAGATAGCTTAATGTCTCGTAATGGACATAAAAGGAGTATGCTCTCCTACTCGTATTAACGTTAAAACATTGTATTCAACCGCCAGTTTAGCAAAGATACAGTGAAGCCAATTTTAACGTCACACCTGATCTACTGGCGTAATGAAAATTGTTTTTAAGCTGTTTTCCGTAATGATTCAGGCAAGAAATTGTACAATCTTCAATTTCTACTTCAGTACCTATCTACAAAATGATGCCGAGTCTGGTGGGTCAGAGAAAGAGATTGGGCTTTGCATTCAGGAACGCACGCGATCGAATCTCCATCAGGTTTTCCTCCGTTCACAAATCAATCCAGGCGAATGCTTCAATGGTTCCTTCAAACGTCCATGGGTAAATTCCTTCCCGTAATTTCCCTTAATCTTTTCCCGGCTATAATGATCTCTATACCGACGAAGACAACCAAAAAATAACAATAAAATAAAAAAACGATATTTATCAGATTAACATAAGACTTTTTTTTTTACTTATATCTTTACGCCTCGTCGACGTCGACGTCATTAGAGGCGGGATGGGACTGGGAACAAGGAACGGGAAGGAATTTGGCCATGGCCTTTTGAAGAAAGCATCCCCGCATTCGCCTGGAGTGATTTGGGGAAACTATGGAAAACACAAATCTGGATGCCCGGATGGTTATTCGAACCCTCGTCCTCCCGAATGATAGGCCAGAACGTTAACAGTTCACCCACCATGCTCGGTATGAACATAAGAAACATGGTTCACAAACAAATGATGCTACTAGTTAACAGGCATTCTCTCGCGACAAGGCGGCTGGTAAACAGATTTGTCCCAATTATACAGTAAAAGTGAAATCTTCTGAACAGCGGAAAAATATCAGGTATCGGCCTTACAAGGAACGTATCCCAGATATTTTCTCGTAAACAATAATGAGCCTGCAGTTCGATCGCTTAAAGTTATTTGTCCATTGCAAAATGCAATGTGCGGTTTGAGGTGGAAAAGACGAAGTCCACAATTCAGCTCAAGACATTCGCATCTGAAGTAACACTCACTTAATTCCAAAGCACTCAGGTCGAACTGCTAACTCTTATTGCACGGTTCGACACGTTGCCCCTTGCATTCCCTTCAAAACTTCATTGACTAGAACTTAAGCGATACATTCCCTGCTCACCGAGAGGAAAATAGTAAGTCATAAATTACTGATTATAGAATTCTTTTTTCACCTCAAACACATTCAGTCTGGAATCTGCTCTGATTGCGACCTCACTCCGCTCAGAGTTTCTCTGATCTTCCCCTCTTGGAGGGAGCTTCATGTTTGCTGCAGGGTGATTTGGAGTCATTTATAAGCCGATATTGCAGCTGCCGTTGTGGCACGGGACACTACACGCGACCCCAACATCGTGACTATAAAATGAGCTGCCCACATGGGTCTATGCAATTCAATAAGCACCAACATCAACGTGACCTCAAGTTAATGGTCAACAGTTTGCAAGGGATCAGACGCTTTAATTCATGAACGCACCTGATCACTCTTTGTAGCAATGAATGTGTATTATCTACAAAATAAATTTTAAAAATTAATATCAAGTTAATAGTCAACATTTTGGAAGGCGTTCAGATGCTTTAATTTATGGGTGCAACTGCTCAATTTTTTATTGTAGCAACGTGTGTGTATTGTATATGATATAAATTGAAGAGAAAAATTTAACTGTATAATTTAAAAATAATCATCTCTCTGGTATTGAAGATCTTGTTTTTGAGAACAATGTTGCTAGTGATTTTAATTCACGAACCAAATGGCTGAGGAAAAGACTGGCATAATCGGGCAATCGGCAGGTAGATGGTTCCAGCTCCGATGATAGAAGAAGTTTAAATTTTCGGGACTTGGTCAGCAGAGACAAGAATCGGTGGTGCACGATCCCTAATCACCAGATCGTGTAACAAAATCTTTCTTTCTCAAATCTTACCGCAGTGTGAATAAAATGAAGATATATTTGACACATTGGAAAAGGACTTAAAATTTGGCGGTCCGTTGGAGTTCTTCCGAATAATAGCAGACAGAATGATTCAGCATTGGCTAAGAGCGTTCTGGTGGCTCAGTGGTTATATAAATGCAGTCGATTTATGCTCTTAGATACGTCAGTTCGGTGAGACCTTTGTTTGGACTGTTTAAAAGAGAAATTTCCATTACTTCCGCGATGGCTCTAAAAGTCGGTGATAAAATTCCTTCAGTTGAATTATATGAAAGTAATCCTACCAACAAAGTTAATCTCCAGCAACTCTTGTCGCTGTTCCTGGCGCTTTCACTCCCGGCTGTTCGAAGACTCATTTGCCGGGTTATGTGGAGAAGGCAGATGTACTGAAAAAGAAGGGAATTGATGAGATAATTTACATATCTGTTAACGACCCATTCGTAATGGATGCGTGGGGAAAAGAACACAAGGCCACAGGAAAAATGCGTATGTTGGTTGTTCCTGAGGCAACATTCACAAAAGCAGTTGACCTGACAACAAATTTGCCACCATTAGGTGGTATTCGTTCCAAGCGATACAAAAAAAAAGCAGTGGTTAAGGCGTCTGACTGGAGGTCGAATGATCCTCGGTTCGAATCCCTGTATCGGTGGGGACTTTTATTGGCACTTAACCCGACCTTCACCCCTGGCACAGCCTGCTGTGCAATGTGAAGTACACCGGAACGCTTCCGTGGTTCGAATTCCACGTTAAACTGTAGGTCTGCTGTACCTGGTAGGATTGCCGGGTTAGGTTAAGGCGGCTACGACAGGGGTGGAATGCGCAGCCAATAGAAACCCTGTCACCAGGTCATTACGACCACACGAAATTATTATTACAGCATTAGTTTTCACTCTTTCCCTTCTTATCTCAAAACACCATACTACACTGAACATACTTAGCATCAAACCATGTATAATCTACTGCAAGATTCTGCTGGTACTTTGATTCAAGTTGTGCGGTTTATGCATGGCCTCAAATTTGTAGACCATTATTGCCACAACTACTTAAATCAGAAGGGCAATGCTTGCAAGATTCTACTGGTATTTCGATTCAAGTTGTGCGGTTTATGCATGGCCTCAAATTTGTAGATCATTATTCCCACAACTACTTAAATCAGAAGGGCAATGCTTGAATGCATTCAACAGGAAAACTATACAGTCGCCCCTCCAGCAATCTTTTCTTTAATTCTTAACTGATTTTTTGTCATCTTTAAAGATAATTTAGAGTACAGTTTATTAGACATGATTACCACTCCGTAGTAGATATGTATAGGATGCTCAGGGGACTTTAAGAGTGATTGGGCATTCATTTCTACTTCTGACAGTAGAAATCCGGTCGAGCACGTGAAGTGTCGAACCACGTAGTAGGATCTTTTCTACGTAGAGAAAGATGAATAGAAGTCATTTTTCCGGTATTTCACTGCGGCTTAAGTTATTAAGAACAAGCAAGATGACGCATTTAGCAGAACTTCTTTTTCACCAGTGATAGCGAAATAAAATTTTAAAAACAAAATCAGTATGAAAACAATGTTTAAATAAATGAATAAAAAATACTGATACGAACGAGCTGTAAAGCAGATGCTAATAGCAATTTAGGTGGATGGGATTTTCTTGCTGAGAGCGGATGATTGGTCAGTGTGTTCTAGTTATCGCTAATAATCGACAAGTAATAAATATTGCGTACCATTTGATAGTCGAGACAGAATCACAAATTCACTGTTATGTCGCTTTTGTGCATTGGTTACTTGCAATTATTTCTTTTTTTATGACATTTGGCTTCATATTTCATACAGCCAGATCAATCGGATTATCATGACTCTTCCAGGGTATCATTTTATCCATTACATTGTTGCCGCTAAATATAGAAACATGGACATTACAGGACGGACGCGACAGTAAAACACAACACAAACACCAATGCCCTCGGCCGGACTCGAACCGGTGACCTTAAGACACGCGTAGCCAGTACTCTAGCCCCTGCGTTAATAAGGCCATCATTGTTTCGAATTACTGGCCAAAAGCCTCGACGAACTTCCTATTACGTGCCTCATAGACGACAACTGGGTACGAGCTGCCGGTGTTTAGATCTCTCCCTTGAACGTTCAGGAATGGCTATCTTTGCAAGAACTTTCTCACTGTTAAGTGATGTAGAGAAAATGTTAACTACAAACGCTCTAATACGAATGTGTTTATTAGACATAAGTACTTCATCGTTTCATGATCATGAGTGTCCATTAATTCAGTATCAAGATTGATTGAAACTACAAGACCTACACTTAAATAAAACTGAAGGAACAGCAACGGCAAGGCGGAACCAGCACGTACACATAGTGTCACGTCGGCAATACTAGTAACAACAGTGGACATGGCAACTCAATTAGGGGCCATCCACAAATTACGTCACACGAATTTCATGATTTTTGGACCCTTCCTATGTCACCGGTTGTCACATTTGTGGGACCCCCCCCCCCCCTCCCCTGGTGTGACGTCACATATTTTGAAATTTTAAATTTATAAACTAAAACAGCACTTCCAAAATGATTTGTGTATTTCTAGTTAAAAAATCATATCAACAATAAAACAAACATTTAAGAAAATGTAAAAAAACACATAAAAATAGAAATAATATAAAATTGATTCATCATGTGTCCATGGATTTTGAACCCATACCTTGATACTGTTTATTATTGGCATAATAGTTACTTCATTCTTAATTTCGATAGTGTTAGGAACATGTGTCAGCATCATCTTCATCCAACCATAAAGCATCGTCATCGTTTAATAAGGAAAGAACTTCCCTGTTTCGTCTAGCGGCAATGCTTTGTGGACGAATCTTCATGATGGGGAAAACCTCTAGTTGCCTCTTATGTAATTGCTTATGTTGGTTAGTGCCTTTGTATGGTGAAAAATACAGTCCACAGATGCCACATGATCGTTTAAATAAGTATGCCTCAACACTGGGGCAATACGAGCCAAAAAGTGATACAAATTATGTATGTGATGTCACAAAGTTTATGACACTCCCCCCCCCCCCCAATTGTCTCACGATGTCACTCTTTGTTGACTCCCTCACCCCCTCAAGGTGTGACGTAATTTAATCGAACCACAGCTGTTCCCTACATCAACACGGCAACCGTATGAACGCAGCAGCTGCTGGTACTTCAGACTTTCGACTAAATATGCAGACAGCATACGTCCGAGAGAGTAACCTAGTGGTAGATACTGATTTCCTATTCCTACAAATAACGATTTCGCTTCTCCTGTATTACTTTCGAACGTAGCAAAAATAGAGCAGATAAACATAAGTTCTTCATACACTCCTGCACAGTTTGAAAAATTACTTCTTTCTAATAGCAGACTAATTAACGTTCTCTCTCAATGAAGGGAATATTACTTCAAGTAAAAATATAGTAAAAAAAAATACTTTATTAAAAGAAACAGCATTTAATCCGATTCTTCTTTTAAAGATCGTATGAGACTTTCCAGTTTTTTGTTTTTATGGCTTTACGCCTCGTCGACGTCGAGGTCATTAGCGGCAGGAAAGGACTGGGGGCAAGGAAAGGCAAGGAATTTGGCCATGGCTTTTTAAAGGAAGCATCCAGGCATTCGCCTGGAGTGATTTGGGGAAACCAAGGAAAACCCAAATCTAGATGCTCGGACGGAGATTCGAACCGGCGTCCTCCCGAATGCGAGGCCAGAGCACGCGATGTTTTGGTGCAATGTTATCTTCACGGATGTCTAGCTGAATGGTGTGGAAACGCGACGTTTCGATAGCTGGCTCTGCTGCCTTCATCAGTTCCCGGTGGTTCTAATAGTCCTGCTGTTAATAACTCGACTGATCAGCCACGCGTCAAGTTCCCACTGATATTGTATTACAACCATATCCGACACCTGATGAAGACAGTAGATCCAGCTGTCTAAACGTTGTGTTTTCACTACACCATCAGGCTGGACACTTATGAAGATTAAAGTGTTTATTAAAGATCAGGTTCTAGTTCAACCAACAACACATTGACTCATGCAGTTATTAGTCAATTTCTCAAGGTCAGGTCACTTCCTCCATTCATCTAAAAAATTTTTTTTTTCACTATACCGATCCTATAAATGAAATATCTTCCTCGATTTTTGCAAAATGTTTGTTAGTGAATTTTCACTACACTTCAACAAACGACATCAGAATGCTAAGCACCACTCGAAACAAGTGAGTAACTTTTCGACAATCATTGATAGAATATATATATATATATATATATTTGCTTTCACCGGTGTCTCGAAAATCCTCCATTTCTTGATATCTTGAGCAACCATGGAACTTACGTCCTCAATTAAAAAACGAGACTCAATCCACAACTTGAATTTGATTAAGCCTTTCCTAAAGAGGTATACTATGCTCTTATGTCAAAGGTAGGACGGCTTATTACTTTCTTCCGTGACGTACCGTACAGTTTAACGTGGAATCCGAACCACTGAGAGTCTATGCATAGCTTATATGATCAGAGCTAAACAAGTAAATACTCCTTGCCGCATCGGGATTGAAGCCGGACCCTGAAATTTGAATGGAAAAACTTTATCCAATAAGCTACAAGACCACTCCAGTCAGTTATCTGCTTCATATATTTCAATCTTTGTCTTCCACTACATTGTTTTCTTTCAACTGTTCCTTCTGCTTACAAATTTACCAGTCCTATGTTTTTTTTTTTTTTTTTTTTAATTTGACACACCATTCTGCTGTTTCATTCTGTGAGATTCTTCCAGAAAGTTCCTGAGACGGAGTCAAAGGAGAACCAAGCGGAACTCGTCATTTCCTTGACACTTCGTACTTTATTAATACATTTAATTTCCAATATAGTTCTGTAACACTAAATTGCAAACGCTTCAATTTTTTTCTCTTTCTGGTAAACGTCAAGCTTGAATACAGCAAGTGCTGTAATCCAAGCAAACAGTTTTAGAAAGTTCTTTCTGAGAACTATATATATATATATAAAAACAAACAATGATGCTAATCGTTTAATGCTGTTTCTGATTAGACTATCACTTAAATTTTTCTTCATAAGTAATAGTATTCTCGTATTTCATTAGAACATATATTTTTATTTAATCTACCGTTATTGCTACAGTTTCTGATTGATTTCATGACTATTGTCTTGCTTTGTTATATATTTAGTCAAATTGTTCCGTCATTATTTTTTAATGCCATTCAGTAATTTCTCGATACACTTACTCTGTACTGCGAAATTCTGCAGGAAGCTCATCAATTCCTTCTGCCTTATTCGAGTAGAAATCAAATTTTGTCCTTAAAATAGTCTCCCCTACAACCTCAATGTCAAAGCCGCTTTCTTCCAGTACACAATTGATCAAACCAATTCAACCATGCAGTTTCTCTACGTATTTGTTCCAATCCTCTCATTTGATTTTAAAATATATTTCACATGTTCTTTAATGTTTAGTCATTTTTAATTCCGTTTGGGCTCCTATACGTCAATACTTTACGCATAAAATTTCCTTTTCTACTTCTATGAACTTTCTTTTTGTTATCTTGCATTTCGTGTTTATTTACTTTCTAAAACCTCAATACTACTCTCTTCTTGTTTCATCCTGAGAATTTTTGTGGCTTCTTCCCTGAATGATAAACTCCATAATTTCTTCTGTGATCCAAAGATTTTATCCAACTTATTTCTAATGTCGAATGTTTCTTTTGTAGATTTGATTGTCTTTCTCTTCAGTGTATTCCATTGTTCATCCGATGAATTCCTTTCGGAAGTACTTTTTACACTAAAGCCTACAATTTCTGTTAATTTTTCTCTCATATGAGATTCTTTGTATTAGTTCACTTCGGCACTGTTTTTTAACGCATTATAGAATCCAAGTTAAAAATGTATATATTGTTGATTAATGATTACCACGCATATAGAACTCATAACCACAGCAGTTCCTGCGGATGACAACGAAATATTTGCGAAGAAACAACATTATACATACTCATCGCCAAGTAAAGCGAAATCACAATTGCTGTTAATAAGAATCAAACTAAGCCTAGTATCGGGCAGTATCACTCTGGGCAATCAAATATCGGCTTCCTAGCGTTTCCACAAATCTCTCCTGGCAAATGCCGGTATGGTTCCATCAAAAAGACCATTCTCGAATTCCATCTCGTTCCCTGCTCCACATTCTATCTCACCTCTAATACCTCGGCGATGATGCATAAAACCGGAAGAAAAGAAAACAGCTTCAAAATTATCAGCTGATTACTGAGGATGTTGCTGTGTCATTGTTTGACAACCAACCACAATAAACATAAAGCTTCTTTAAAATACCCATGCCAGCCTCGGTAGCGTAGGGGCTAGAGTGCTAGCTCCACGTACCGATGGTCACCGGTTCGAGTACGGCCGCGGGCATGGGTGTTTAGGTTAAGTTTGTGTTGTGTTGTGTTGTGCCTGTCCTACAAATTGAGCGTTCGCATAAAAAGTTGGAAAGATATCATTATAATTGAGGATATATAAAATACATTGAGTGCTGGCTGAATGGCTACAGGCCAATTGCCAAAAAAAAAAAAAAAAAAAAAAAAAAAAAAAAAAAAAAAAAAAAAAAAAAAAAAACCTTTCCTCGAGACCGTTCTCTGATTAATGTCCGATGGCGGTAACATCAGTGAGGTGAGCAACAAAGGGTCAAAGCAATCAATTACAGGCTCGTTAATTGGGAAGAGCTGAGTGAAAGCTTCATCTGAACAAACCGATGGAGCAAAGACTAGAACTGGACAATATGATGCAACATTTCACAAATTCTCCAAACAAGTTATTATTTTTATTTGATTAAAGATGCCAAACACCCTTTAGGACTACCTTGCGATTCTTCTATTAGAACTCTTTTATTAAAAACATTATGTCACATGTAGACGAATATAGCACAACTTGCCTACTCCATTTTCTCCTATCACGAGCTATCTTCTTCATCTCAGCATGCTCGTTACAACACCTCTCCTCACTATACTGCAGTCTTGATATTCCTCTGCATTTATTTCCTTCAATTGTTCCTTTCACTATTAAATATTTCTATAAAATGTAACTCACAATCCTGTCACTTCTTTCTGTGATTTATCCACAAGCTTATTTCCTCGTCCTTTGTTTTCAAAACTGGATTATTTTCTTAATATCTCGCATCTATTCAGTTAAAAACATTAATCCCAAAACAATGTAGAAAAATAAGTATCTGTGGTACACACAGAGCGTGGCGGGTGAACGGTAACGCCCAGGCCTCGCATCCGTGAGGACGCGGTTACAAATCCACTTCCGATCGCCCAGATTTCGGTTTTCCCGAAATCACTCCACGCAAATGGTTTCTTCGAAAGGCCACGGCCAAATTACTTTCCATTCATTGCTCTCTCTCCCCCCCCCCTTACCTCTTCCGGTTCTAATGGTGTCGACGAGCCAAAAAAATAAATCTGACGGTGCAGAGGGAATAAATATGTTACGTGGGTGAAGCAGCCCTCTCTCTTTTCAGACAGCATTAAGTTACGTCAGGGTGTACTGGAGCTGTGAGTAAGTGCCTTGACTTTTGGCACTGCGCAGTCTCTGCCTTGTTGACAGAGGAAGGAGTGGCACCGGTGCAATTATTTGCTTGTGCGAACACTGTCGGGTTGGCGTCTGTTCTTGGGATGAATCCAGATTCGTTCTGGTAATCAAGTTATCACATTTACGCTAGCCGAAAGAACCAACTAGCAGATATAACAGCAAAACGTGGATGTGATAGCAGAGGTGTTACGGCCTATGGTATTTCACAGCGTTACACTGGCCGGCTGTACTAACATACAATGTGGCTTACCTACTACATGAAAACGATACACGCACCGAATGTCCTCAATGAGTTAACGGAAACTATTGTAAAGGTCATTTCCGGACTATACATTTATTTGTAAAATTGAGCATTTTTACTTAGATGAAATATTTCGTGAAGCTTGTGGAGCAAGCGCCATCGTCAGCAACAGCTGTTTATTGATAAAACGCTGACGGCTGACTAAGAGGACATCGATCCTTTTACTAGCGCAAAACCGAACTTACGAGCAAGCTATACTCGCTTTCACTTCTCACTTTACCAACCAGTCAGTATGGGTTAGTTGTTAACTAAACCTAGTCTCGTTAGCTTGCTCGCCACCATGCATTCACCAAGTCAGTTCGCCATCCAATCAATAAATTAACATTCTCTAACATTCAGACTATTAAGCCTATACGCGGCTAGCTCAGTAATTATTGTTTGTAAAGATTATCGCTAGTTATCCTTCCAGATCGTTCTCCCAATTATACCTATACCTAAATTATTTATTAGGTAGAGTCTCAGCTAGGTAATCATTTTGCCGTGCCTTTCCCAGCCTAAACCAGTTCCCCAACCGTAACTAATCGAGTGGTGTCAATTCAGTCGTGACAATGAACATCTTCCTGTAGCCCACAAGTCATTGCTTGGATCATCAGATGTACCAGAAGATCAAGATGGACGTCAGAAGACACTCCAAGAAAGAAAATAGCGCAAGAAGGATTAAAAGGTTTGGCAAACGTCCCAAAGGTCAGTTAACTTCCGCCCTAAAGACTGCTTCTCGTAGTAAAAGCCCACAAAATCAACAATCATCCTCCTATCCGCTCAGGCCACTTGACAGAGTAAGGTTCGGCACAGGGCTATAAGTCGGCCAGTTACAGTATAGAGTATTTTTCAAATTTCATCTCACTATTGAAAATGTAAGCTATCCTAACATTAGCATCCAACGTAAGGTATCCTAGCAGGTTCACTCAAATGTCAGCTGCCAAAATAGGCAGCCAAGAGTTAGCTGCTCCATTAGTGGATTACGGCTTGTTATGTAGACGAGAACGGACCAGATTATCCTCTTTAAACACATGAAAGCCATTAGCTGGGATAAACAAATTGAGAGATATTTTGACATAGTCTGGAAATGAAAAACTAACTGTTCTGGTGAATTTTATTCATATCGTTCCTTGACACAACTTTTTAAATACACACACACACACACAGCTATGCTGTCCAGCGTCAAAGATTTTTGCACAACATAGATAGCAACACTATGCTACCCCGGTTACTTAACAAACTACAGACCGTGGAAACCCAGCATTATTACAAATCAAGTTTCAAATGTTATTATAATTATTTAGGATACTTATATCTAATAAACGTTGTATAATTCAATATTAATAATAATAAAATGGTTGGAGGGGGGAGGAAAATTAGTAATAATGTTACAAAAGACCTAAAAGGGAATATTTCAGGGTGAATGAGGAGGTGCAGTGTTGCTGAACATACTAAATAACGTGCGAAATGTAAGCCATTAAGTAAACAATGAAGTCAAGCTCATAGTAGTAAACACTGTAGATGATTGACATTAATATTCGGCTACAAACTGACACTTTATTCCATAATAGAACATAAGAAATTCATTTCCACACGTTAGTGTCTAATATTTATTATTAATTTTTATGCTTAAATATCGTCAACGCCATTAGAATCAGGGTGATGAATTTGACCATGGTATTTTAAAGTAACCATCTCGGCATTTGCCTGAAATTATTTCGGTAAACCACGGAAAACTAAAATGTGGATTATCGCACAGGAGATCAAACCCACACCGTCCAGAACGACATGCCCGAACATGAACCGCTCAACAGGCGTGGTAATCAGTAATCAGTATCTGTTAATGCTTGAGAGCGCTAAGTCAAAGATTTTTTTACAATACGAATTATGTTGCATGTAATGAAAGATGTTTCGCGACATATTATTTTACAGTAATAGTTTCATTACATTTTATTAACTTCAACCTGCAATTAATACATGTTTCGTAACTGGTTCATTAGTGCCAATTATTTTCGGCATTCTATAAGCTAAGATGACTAGAGTTCGTACAATTCTTGACAGTAAATGCTGTTATTGGTTGTCTTAAGTAATACAGTAATGTCATTGGCTGAGTTTTCCCTTTGTCCTGTTACTTTCAACCACTCTCAAAAGCCCTTAGGCATTTTAAGTCAGTCTACAATCGACAGGCTGTCCGCATGAAACCTCCCTGATTTCAAAGTACAAAATTTATATACTAGTATATAAAAAACAAACTATTAAATACATAACCTTGTGGTTTCCACAATCCTGAGCAACGCAAAATGCTTTTTGTGTAATTTTTCTAAGATAGTGCCTTAATTGTGTTTCAGATTCTCAATAATTATCGAAAATGACTACCTCACAATAGAGAACTCCATGCGATGTGGTATGCTGAAACAGAGTCACCAATTGCTGTCCAAAGAAATGTACGACGCGTGTTTGATATAGTGCCTCCAGATGTACAGACGATTAAGTCTAGGTCTAAAAAAAATTTATGGATGCAATCGGTTTCATTACTTCAGACATGCTTGGGCACACATGGGCAGAAATTGAATATAGCTTAGATGTTTTAAGAGAAACGAAAGGAGCAAACGTAAAATTGCACCGGTTTTTGTGTAAACCGTTTCAATTGTTTAACAAGATGGTGCAAACCGCAAGGTTCTATGATTTATAGGTTTTTTTTTTTAAATTGTAATTTGAAGTCAGCGAGGTATTATGTGGATACCTTGTATTGTTCCTCTAGAATAACCACAACTCAGCGCAACCAGCCACCGAGAGATTCCCCCCCCCCCTCTTATCCCGCAATTAAACGGAGGACGGAGTATGTGTGGAAAAGCCTATGGTCTCCTTATAGTGTTCACGGGGGATAGTTCGAACACGAACGACTTGGATCGAAACTTAATCCAGATAGCAGTCTTATTCGCATGAAGAGCCAGTCCAGACATTCAACTTCGAATAAAAATCGTAAGTTTAACTGAGGATACAACTCCAGTTGCCAGGATTGCCATCAGTCGGTAGTTACTGCCAAAGTAATGATGATATCAGGACACAGCGATGACATTACTGTAATGTCACCAGTTCTAAATATGTGAGCATAATTTCAAACAATTCGGATGTCAAGAGTTGCGTGAATATTTGAAATGAAATATCCCATTGCATTCAAAAGTTTTTCTATTGTTGCTGTAAAATAAATTAGAATATCAGGACATAGTTATCAAATTATTATATTGTCACCGGTTCTGAATATGTGTTCATAATTTCAAACAATTCAGTTATCTGAAAGTGGGTGAAATTAGATTGACATATTCCGTTACTTTCCTACTGTTACTGTCAAAATAATGTGAATAGAAGGACGTTGCTATGAAATTATTTAATTGTGATCGGTTCGTATTATGTGTGCATAATTTCAAACAATTCATATGTCTGAAAGTAGGTGATACTGAATTAACAGATTCCATTAGTTTCCTATTGTTCCTGTCAGAGTAAAGAGAACAGCAGGGCGTTGCTATGAGATTATTTTGCTGCCACCAGTTCTTAATATGTCTACATAATTTCAAATAATTCGTATATCTGAAACTGAATAAACAGATTCCGTTACTTTTCTATTACTACTATCAAAGTAATGAGAACAGCACTACACAACTATGAAATTATTGTATTTTCACCAGTTCTTAATATGTGTGCATAATCTCAAACAATTCATATATCCGAAAGTGAGCGAAATTCAAATGACAGATTCAGTTACTTTCCTATTGTTACTGTCAAAGTAATGATAATGGCAGGACGTTGCTATGAAATTATTACATTGTCAGCGAATTTTAATAGGTTCGCATAATTTCAAACAATTCGGATTCATGAAAGTGGGTGAAATTGAATTGACAGATTTCGTTATTTTCCTATTGTTACTGTCAAAGTAATTAGAATAGCAGAAATCTGCTACGAGATTATTATAGTTTCACTGGTTCTTAATATAAGTGCATAATTTCAATCAATTTCGACATCTGAAAGTGGGTGAAATTGAATTGATAGATTCCGCTACTCTCCTATTTTAACTGTCAAAGTAGTAAGAACAGTAGGACACAGCTACGAAATTATTGTTTTATCAGTGGTTCTTTATATGCGTGCAAATTTTCAAACAAACCGAACTTCAGGAAATGGGTGAACATTGAAATAAAATATTCCATTGCATTCAACCGATTTTCTATTGTTACTGTCTAAGTAATGAGACTATCAGGACATAGGTATGCAATTATTGTATTTTCAACGGTTCTTAATATGTGTGCAAAATTTCAAACAACTCGGACATCTGGAAGTGGGTGAAAATTGAATTGAAAGATTCTGTTACATTCATACATACATATATAGTTACTTACAGGTCAAGCTAATATAAAGCGTGTAAAAAGCAACTTTTTATTATTACCAGAAACATGGCAGTCTAATGTAAAAGACGTTCACCCACCTAATTTCGATTGCATAGTAAAATTTAAACGGAAAATGTTGGGGCTGCGGGAGTTGCGATATATTAAAACAAAAAGCGCTACGCTGAATATAGAACTTAAAATATGAACTGCAGGTGACCTTAATGTTACTCAAGCAGCTATTGGCGATATCTGTGCTGCTCAAATTAAAATAGATGACGGGAGAAAATTCCTTAAGGTTGTTGTGTATATTTCACCAAATAAAAAAATCACAGAAAGCTTAAAATTTTGACACCGTCGGTTACTCATATATAGTCGTAAAGGTTCAAAGATTTTAAGAGATAATTTAGATGAACTTCAGATGATTTTAGCAGGAGATTTTAACGTTAAGTTTGCAATAAGCGATGCAATCCCTTTGATAACATTCTATGACCAAATATTTTATCCTAAAATCAATAATAAGCCTACTACAACTACAACTACATGTGTAACAATAATCAATGCCGTATTTTCAAGATACCTCGATAACATCATGTGTAATTCTTTTGTTACACTCTACAGTTACCATTCATTTCTGTAATACCGTCTAATATATTTTCACTAGCTACTATTACGGAAATCAGAGAAGATATATCAAAAAATATTCCGCACTGAATTGTTAAAACGTCTATATTAAAAATATATTTTCTTTTCTTGTATTTATATTCTGTATATATTATTATAGCAAGAATAATAAGAAAATATATTTATTTTACTAACGAAACTCTATGTTTTTATTTATTTTACTTTGTGTTTATTCTTTAATTATATATTTTTTTAATATCCATCAATTTAGATGTTTCACATCACCCGGGCGTCCCGTGGCGGCAAAACAAAACAAAACAAAAATATTTTTAAAGCCAACTTCAGAATTATGATGAAGTGTCTCATAAGTAGCTGCTTCAAAACCCAGGATTGGTTGCAATTTTGAAAGGGCTTCAAGTACGCCAAAATATTTAGATGAGGGGAGGGGCAGGGGGGAGATTGTTTTTTTGTGAAACTGATAGTCCATGGATACTAGAAAGTTAAGCGGTCAGGACCCAGGTGAGATACGTGGGGGAGTTAATAGATATCAGTGCCCCTCAGTGTTTTGCTGGAACATGTTTAAACACATTACCTCAGCGAAACAGATGCGGAAATAATTTCCATGTTGTCCAGTAGCACCGCTTCCTAGTACCGATCGCTGACGTTTCATCCCACAGACTTCAGTATTTCTCTAGGGCATAACTTCTCTCGCTCTAATAAGCAGTTCTACACAAGTGTGGCTATGGCAGATGAAAGGGACTCACAGAGAGATAACTGTATCACAACAATGACCATGAAAGTACTTTCCATTTTGAACTCGCAAAGTGATCAACTGTTACCGCATGTAAATTTGTAAATGTAATGAGTTTGGATTGAAACTTGGAGAAATGTCATTATGACCGTTGGTGGCATTACTCTAGTTAAGGCTATACGACATCGAAAACATTACAGATGAGTGGGGATGGATGAAACGGATAACACAGAAATTCTAGCATTACCTTTTAAAGAAACAATCCCGAATACCTTGGCTAATTTCGGAAATAAGAATACAAATCTTTCCGAACGAAAGGCCTGAGTGCTAGCCGGTTATCCACCGCGCTTGGTGAGATAACCTTGAAACGACTTTACAGGATACCTGTAAATTACGCTATAATTAATCCCGCGTAATGTTTCAGATGTGTCTATTATTCTGTTTCACAAAACCGGCTAGCAACGGCACAAAAACATATGTATCCAACACGCAAAGGAACATCACAAGACATATTTTCCATTCCTACCTCAGTATAACGTGATTATACCGCGTTCAATTAATAAAGGCGGCTCGAGGTCAGACTGCTCAATCAACACTCCGCTGTCCTTACCCCTACATGAGAAGGCAGGTCCGGACCCAGGGGGAGGGGCCTCAACCCTCCCCCCAAATGCATCTAGATTACCCCCGACGACATCGCAATTTTGGGCACCGTTTTTTAAAGTCTACTGTTCTTATGAGGGTGGCAATGTTGAATGTTGACATGAGATTTTCTGTCGTCGACCGCCCCCCCCCTCCTCCCACTCCTATAAAGGCTACCCTCACTCACGTCAAGTCCCCCCCCAAACCAAAATCCTAGCACCCCCCCCCCAAAAAAAAGACAAATTCCTGGATCCGCCACTATGAGAAGGGAAAATTTACCACTTACCTTTCTGGATACAATATACAGTGGCGAGTAGTAGGATGGGAGGGGGGGATGAGGTGAGGAGCGGAGCCAGGGGAAGATGACCTTGAGCCGCCACTTCAGAGTGAACAAGTTATAGCGAATCATTAACGTCAGCCGTGTGTTCTAGTGCAAACCTCGAGGGAGTGATGTATCGTTCATATTACACTCATTTCAATCATCTTGTTCCGCCGCGAAAGAAAACACAGCCGGGCACCGCAGGCAGTGGAGGCCTGCACTGTGTGTGAGCAAAGCGACCGCGAAAGCGCATTAGCCGGGCTCTGCTGGTCAAAGCGACCGCACAGCAGCGGCACTCGTTCTGCCAGGGGCGGGCCGACAGACTGCGATTAGCTGAACAGCCCACTAACAAAACCAAGTGAATACAGTCACGCTTCCTCTGCACCACTACCTTCAAATCCACGGTGCTGAGGGTTTCAGTCCCCAGGAATTGGGAAAAGGAATATTCAAAGAAATTTTCCCACGAACGTAATTCCGACATCTCGTAACGTACTCACCCTTAGCGAAGAACAGAATAACACGAGTAACCCATTCCATTAAAAACACTCTTCGTTCGTCCAGACCTCTGCTGCTTCAGCTACCCAGAGAAATCTTCTTCATGAAGCGCCAACTTGATTGTAAGCTGTCACTCACCAAGACAACTTTCTAAATTAGTTAATGAGAGAAAATTTTGTATTCAGTATTAATACAGGTAAGGTAAGAGAACTTATCATACCTATACTCGACACACAATTTTATGAAGTTCGAATTTAAGGAAATACCATGATTCAGAAAACACTATTAAGTTTACTCGTAGATCTGAACGGAATTGATTCCAACTTTCCTCTCAATCTTGCTTGGTCAACTCTTGTTCCTTACAGACCTTCGTAATATTTTAGGATATGATAAGGCTGTCGACTGCAGGTACAAAAAGAGTAGACTTTAGGAGATTATATAATTCAGGGTGTTGACTATTGGCGTAAATCTATAGGTTCAATATTTGCACTTACAATATAGACATTAGAGACGTAGGGAACAATTTTAGAATGAATGGTTGATGAATAGTATAGTAAGAGACTTCAAAAATTGGAAATTAAATTCTTTACGTGTCGCCAATAGGCGCGTTTACGTTATGAATCTATGTGAATGACGGCGATGTAAAAATAGTTTCATAATTGTTGAGTTATTTTAATGTCTGCTTAATAATACAACATACACTAGATAAGTGCAGTAGTTAATAACGTTTCAGCTTTCAGATATCTTCATTAAAGTGTTTTACAATCATGTAGAAACTATGTCTCCAGACAACAGACATAACATCTGCACAGTTCCGTTCCTACCATAAAATAGATCTCTTGTCACGTTGTCTTGCCGGGTGTACTCCTTTTCTCCACCACTAACTTTTCTTATAGGGTAAGATTATGCCACCAGAATTGACTTAGATTTCAAGCTCCACTCCAAACAACTATGCAAAATTCTGCTAAGGTAGTACAGCCACTTGAGGTTATTAGTAGCACGAGATGCCACATCATTCGCCAGTGCCCAAGAGGTGCTATTTATTTTGTTGAGACTGATTCAGTATCTGACTTTTTGGTAATCAAAGATTAACCGCACAACGAGATTACCCAGTTGCCACACCGAATGCAAGATTAAACCATCTTGAAGAATTACCCACCTTTATAGCGGGGATGGTGAGGCAACGCGCGCTTTTTGCACAGTAATGTTGCCCACGGGGAGCAACGCGGACGCGGCGAACGCCACGAATCAGGCCGAAGCTGGCTGACTTGCCTTCAGGGAACGGTTACCCTCATGGTTGGTCCCACCGCTCCAACGCCAGCCACTTCATGCATTGTCAGACCCCGTCAGTGAAACAAAGAATGCCCACCCATATGCTCACAATCTTAACTCTGCTGCTCATAGAAAATCCCTAGCTTTGTAAATGGCATAAACTGACACATAAAGTTAAAGGTCTGTTTCATACCTTCTGTAAGAATCATCGGCGATTACTGTAGAGGTAGACAGCACACCATACCAATTTCCTGGAAAATTTTCTCCTCCAAATAAGCCTTCTGTTGTTTTATATGCAGACCAAGCCGATAAGTTTGTCCTATTACTACTGTGCACCAGATGTAAAGCCTGAATAGAACGGCACAGTGTATGAATCCTATCCCTTCTTTCGTCGCTCATCCACTGAACACACACTACAATCATCCTCATAGCAGTCAGTTCCACAGTATAGCAATGAGAATCACCATAGTAGGTTCATGAGCATAGTAATCACTCTCCATAACAATAATGTACGCCCCGACACTAATGGGGTACGATACTGTTTTCCATTCTTCGGTTCATTGTCCTTACTTCTGCAGTACTGTAAAAAGACCCACAAGAAGCAATAATGTAAAGTTGAGGTTGTAAAATTGAGGACTCGCCCATAAACACAGAGCTGACTGTTTTCATTACTTTCTAAATAAAACATCTAGTTTGTTTTTTCATTGTGTTTATTTGTAGATTTAACTAGAATTTAAATTAGAAATGACGATACGATAATTGAATTTTAATTGAATAGGAGCTGATTGAATTTCAAGTCTGAATACAATTTTGCCCGTAAATAATTGGATTTAAAAAAAAAAAAAAAACTAAACTGTTATTTTAACATTTTTCTGAAAATAGTCCCTGATTAGGCTTGCTTCAATGTTCCATCTTTTCGCATCTCTAGGTAACCTCTCCATCCCGACATATCCAATACAGTATTGGTCCGTAATTATTTGCTTTATATATTACAATCTTTATCTTCCCTTGCAGTTATTTCACTTCACCATTCCTTCCACTGAAAAAATTAACCAATCTCACATGTCTTAAAAAGTGACCCACCATTGCTCCATTTCTACAAACATTCAACATTCTTTCCACGCTCTTCATTTCCAAAACATTCATATTTTAAGTGTCCACTAAAATTTGAGCGTCTTTCTCTAACATCACTTCTATCAATTTTCCTAATTGATTTTGTAGTGAAACTTCTTTAGACGCTGAAGAAAGAAATTTGTTAGTTATGCGTTAAATGCGAAGGCGCCACAACGTTCTGCCTAGGTGTACTTATGGATTCTTTGATATAAGCAGTTACCATAGTGTCGACTGTCACGTAAGATTATTTTAACCAGTGAATAATGTTAAACGTGAAAATTATATTTCTTATTTCAGTTACACTAAAACTTTGATTATAACAGTATATGATATAAATCCACAAAATATAACAGAAGTATAATAATAATAATAAATTGATATTAACAATAATCATCATCATCAACATACTATCTGTAAATATTTATTTACTAAAATATTTTTTATTTGTGACAAATATTTTTTTTCTCCGATATAAAACTCTAACCACTATGTAAAGACTAAGACTAAATGAAAATTTCTATAATCTAATGAAGTGTGCTTTAACCTTCTCATAATTTTCATTTGTTTACGTTAAGAACTTGGGCAAAGACCCTGTCTATTTTACAAATGCAATAAAGATAGTAACACACGACTGCGAAAAAAATATACAGTAGAAAAATATACAGAGAAAAGTGTGCATGAGCCATAGATATTACACTTCTTCCGCGTGTACTCACTGATACATTTGTTCTGTATATGTTTATAGCAATGTCTGTGTAATCTCTGTTTTATTAACTTGAAATGGAGATATCTATTAACAAGCAAGGATAACACTGGTAGTTCCAAGACGGAAAAAGAAGACTCTTTGACGTTTGGTTAAGGAAAACAACGTAAGATAACTTTGAATAGCGGAGATCACAAGTGGCGAGCCTGAAACGGACCGACAAACGCAGTTGAGAAGGACACTAATACACTGAAGTAAAAAATACTCACAATAATACATTGGGTTTGTTATAAATATAATTAAAGAATTGTACGAAGTGTTTTTCGTTTTTATTTATTTATTTATTTTATTTTTACTAACGACAGAATATAGATTTAACAGGTGGAGCGTTGTCTTAAGAAAAATATAATTCATATATTTCAATCGCTATTTTCAAGATTTATTTTTGGATCATTTCAGGAATTAAGAAAAAGAAAAAAAAACACAATTAAATAAATCAGAAGCGAGGGGGAACATATACAAATAATCTTGCAAGCTTATAGAAATATATTTACTTAGTTCCTCTAGAATAATTGCTATTTTAATCACCATAAATGAAGGAATAACATTAAATCTAATGAAAAATTTATAAAATGTTCGATGCATAAAAATTATTTACATTTTCTACGGTATATATGGTAACGAAAAGCGAGTAATAGTTATGAGCACAAGAAAACTGAATTATCCAATGCCTCATTTCGTCCAAGTCAAATTTGTTACAGAACTGCAATAGCAAAAAGTAGCAAGCACGCATTCTCCGGCTCCAGATGCGTTAACCCTTCCGGAGTTGGTCTGGCATATTGGGGCCATCCACAGATTACGTCACATGAATTTAATGATTTTTGGAGTCCTTCCCGCCCCAACATTGTCATAGGTGGTCACATTTATGTAACTCCCCCTCTCCTGGTGTGACGTCACAAATTTTTCAATTTTAAATTTAGAAATTTATAATTAAAACAGCGCTTCCAAAATTATTTATATATTTCTATTTAAAACATTTTCTCATAAAATTAACAACAAATCAAACAAAACATAAATCAAATGAACAATACAAAACGTCCATGAACTTTGAATCTATTAATTTATTCTATTTGTGATTGGCATAGCAGTCACTTCATCCTAGATTTGGATAGATGTGTCAACGTCTTCTTCATCCAGTCAAATAGTATCATCATCGGCTATTCAACGAACTATTTCTAGTTGGAATTTTTTGAGGACAATCTTCATGATGGGCAAAACTTCTTGTTGCCTCTTGTAGAATTACTTAAGTTGCTTAGTGGTTTTCTATCATGAATGATATAGACCAAAGATGCCAAACGATCGTTTAAATAAATACGCGCAAGTCATATCTAGTTAAAGCTTCATAGCGGTTATTGACATTTCTGCGTGTGTCAAAGGCGACCGAAGTGTGACACTGCAGGTACAGGGAGGGTGGACTCGCGCGGCCACAAAGTGCCAACAAGTGATACAAATTATTTATGTGATGTCACAAAGCTTATGACTCGTCGCCCCTCCCCCCCCCCTCCTCTAATCCCTTGTCACAAGATGTCACACTTTGTTGACCTCTCCCTCCTCCCTAATTTATGAATGGCCCATTACATCTAATTGACCATTACATGAATACTTCGCCACTTTCGATAGTAAAGTTACATGTGAAACTTTTCCAGAGAGATTTAACTATACAAATCTGTTTGTTGGACTGTATCCCGCTATCCACTTCTGGGATATAATATTTATATCTAAAATATATCTGGGTGAATTCACTGGAAGGACGTAATCTCTGAGAGCTGTCGTCACTGCGTGGGGCGTTGAACCCGTTGGAGGCGGTGCTCCGCCCACGCACAGTGTTTTAGAGGGGGCGGAATGGAAGGCAGTTGGATCCACGTGGCGTGGGAGTCACGTGGGACGAGCGGATCAGCAGGGGTGAATCGCCTCCCACGTTATTGCCAGACTGGGGACATATCACGCCCCGCTTCAGCCCTGTACTGTAAATGTTTAAACACCAACAAATGACATTATATAAAATTTGATGCTGTTCCCAGTCGTCATGTTGTAAAGCTGCACATACTTCACGCGTTTAGCCTTGCGTCACCTTTGCAGTTGCTACCAATGTTTCTATGCTACCCTGGGACCTTCCATGGAAACTGGGAATATAAACCCACAAAATATATCAAATTTTATAAATTTCATCGTATCCGATACATAACAACCACAATACTGCTGACATTGCAACATTTAAACCTTATAAACATACTAGAATCAACTGGAAATTTACTTGGGCTTATTTTAGGCCTTTATTAGAGAAGTTTTGTGCCATTTTTGATGTATTTAGCGCGTGGCATAATGTTTAGATACGTTGTCGGGGAAATTTATTGCAACATATCTCTTTAAAAGGAGAACAGCCATCTATAGACACGTGAAGCGGGTTGCATAAGATCGATAAATTTGAGAAAAGTTATATACAGAACTCAGCGGCAAAATGGCGGTTCTTTCGGCGTTTAGAAGTTAGATGGAGCGTATGGTCATTTCAGATATTTGAGGAATATTTATTTATTTTTTTCCTGATTTTACATAGCCTAGTACTTTGTTACCAAAAATAGGCCCTTAGTTTCTACAGTTTTTATTCATAAAAAATTTATTTAAAAATAAATAGATCTTAAGGATTTAATGGAGTTAAAGTATTCTAGTAATAATTAATCTACTAATTATTGTAATAATTAATACACCAATTAATCTACCAACTAATCTACTAATTAATCCACCATCACACTGATTCACACCAAAATCAGCAATTGTCTATGTATTTTCATACTTCTAATCAGTAAAGTCTATTTGTTCTTCCTGCAACACTGCTGGCCTGCGTCGACATCCATGCGTTTGAGGCGTAGCGGAAAGGATTCATTGGGAGTTAAACATCGACATACTTGGTAGCTGCATTCGTTCGTCGTTTTGTGGGGAGTAAGTGAACTTCGGCGGTGTGTTATTTGGTGTCGTAACGTTTTGCAGAATTTTTGAATGTTCAGCAGATTGTCTGAGACCAAGGTGTGTAAGTTCTGTGTCTAGAAGTGCGAAGAATTTTAAATTGTTGTCTAGGACCAGTTTAGCTTCAGCAGGACACAGATTCTATTAGGAAGATTTTTTTTCAGTTTTAAATTGTTCGCTTCGCATTAAGAAAGATAGGTTACCATGGAGAAGATAAGCGAAAATTGGATGACTGTATGAGATTATTTGTTATCGCTATTGGAAGCGACGTTGATTATTCAGTGAACTTAAGATAGCCAAATGCGTTAAACATTGTGTGAAATATTGATAAGAGAAGCGAGGTTCAACTGTTAAACAGAAGTATAAAACTATTCAGGAGACATATTTAGAGCTTTATCATTTATTTTGTGTGAATTTTTATTGAGAACTTCTTAGGATTGTGTACGTAGTAGGTGGATAATATTTTGAATCGGGTAATTGAGAAAGCAATTGATACATAGTTTCCAGTGTTAGCATTTTGTTTTGGATATTCTGATAATTTATTTCGAATTAAATATCGGTTGGTGAGCCCGTTTTAAAAAGAAAGGCCTAGTTTAAATGTAATAATTTCACATTATTATTTAAATTTGTTTTAATTACTTTAGTAGTTTTGTAAATCTGCAGGAAACTGAAATCTTTATTGAATGTAGCTGCAGACAATATAACACTTAACGACTCCTTTAAGTACACTTCTGTCAGTAAGTAGCTAAGGCGACTTCATAATCCATTAAAGGGGAAGAGTGTTATACATCCGTACCCTGAAAAAAGGCACTTATGTGTGATACTAAAAATAAATTCATCTTGAAATAAAGGTCGCTAGTTTTCTATAAAAAGCGCACAAAAAAAGGTAGCAAGAAGAAAGGTCAAAGTAATTACTGTTCTCATTCGACTCAAAGAGATTATCGGAACAACATCAATCACTCAAGCAAGCGGAAAATTTATCAACTGAACATACAACAAACATAAACCTCTCATTAAAATGTATTTAGATTCTGTTGCCTTGGCATGGCTTTACGGTTCATCGACGTCAAGATCTTTGGAGCGGTGAAGTTATTAGAAAACATATAATGGAAGAAATGTGACCTAGCCTCCCAAATAAATGGTATAGACCATTTGCTGGTGAGATTTCGAGAAACCATAGAAAATCAAATTCTGGATTCTATCTCATTTTGTACACGTTTTTGGCACTGCCAACATATATTCAGACATACGTAGCGATAGACGCACACGGCGGCAAGACGGTCATTCACGCTTGCACAGTACCGTACTGAGGCATTTTGTTTTTGAGGCAAAACAAAACATGCTGGCTCTGGACTTTGCTCATTTTGGTATTTTCGGATGGGTCGCTTCCCGTGTACTCTCCTATATGAACTTTCTGTGAATCTGAGCACGTTTAGAGTATATATATGGCGACACTTTAAAGCCTGAGTCACGATTATTCAGTTCTCCTTAACTTAAGTCACGATTATTCCTTATTCCCGTAACTGTCAGAGCTATTACTAATCATAATATAGATATCCTCTCTCACTCGATTTAAATAAATGAAACTTTGCTAAACATTGTAATATTTCGGAGTTTCAACGAGTGTGGTGGGTGAGGGGTAACGCTATGGCCTCACATTCAACTGGATGCCGGTTCAGTTCCCTGTTCGGCGATCCAAATTTATTTTTTACGTAGTTTCATGAAATTACACCAAGCTAATGGTTCCTTCAAAAAGCCGCAGCCGAATTCCTTCCTGTTCCTAACCCCCAGTAGTTTCCCACCTCTAATCACCTTGTTGCCGACGAGACATAATGCTTTAAAAAAATCGGAAGTTTCTTTTGTTATTATTATTATTTGTAAAATGAATGGTGAATAACATAACGGAAAAACTGTTAATAGTCATTGTTCCCTCATCTTTGGGTTTGAATATTAAGGAACATTATAAATCCTGCCTGAAGGACGTCACTGCTGCCCTCTACGCTGAACATATTTTACGTCAGAACCATAAAAATTTCGTGTGTTCGGCTTAATCGATTCTGGTTTATGATCTGAGTAACATTATCTACATATACAATGCGAGGATATTGGAAAGTTTCCATCACAGCTATGATACATCTGTCAAGGCATTGGTTGCCATTACGAATCGTTGCTGTGCTTACACGCTTACGCAGACATTCAAGAATAAACAATGGTGCCGTACCACCACTGCCGCCAACAGCGTGTCAGCAGCGTGACAATAAGTTTTTAATAGCGAGCAAAAATTATTTTCGATGTAACAGTTTCGTACAGATACAGTATAGAATGATCAAACAATTCTTTGTTCTATCTCTGGCACAGCTACATAATTGATGGGTTGAGGCCTGTCAGTGTCACCACGCCTGCGAAGCTACCACCAGGTCGGCTGTATTGAACAGCGGATAGTCTAATTCACAGGCGCTGCTAAGCCGTTAGAAGCCTTTTTGATAACAATCTTGTCGTTAGGTTCCTCTTCATGGAATTAAGTTCATAGAACTAATGACATAATATATTGTAATGAAATTCACTGAAAGCTTTTAAAGATATTTTTGTGTTTTTGTCTGAAGAATACAATGGTCTGTACACGGTGGTAGAAAGGGCAAGTCATATTAATATTATTGCAGTTGATAACCATCAGAACGAAATTCACCAGCTGCTATACATGAGATATATTCACAAATGATTCGGTAAATATTTTTTGCCTAGTACTAATCCTCAATCCCGATCGAAAAATGTTGAGTAAATGCATATAGAAGTAAATCGGTTCAAGAATTTTCTACTTAGTCTTTAAAATATGGGGATTTATTGCTTCAGTGTTACAAAACTTCTCATTTCTTTTTTAAAAATAAAGAAACACTGACTATAAACAACAATTCATAAATTATATCTTATTGGCATGTAGTACTAATTTTTAAAATTCTAGAGGCAAATGCTTAGGCTAGTCAGTAGATCTGTATACCACTGACTGCAAATCAGATTTCTACTTCATAAATCAAATAGCGATATTGCTATCCCCGACGTTTCATTTTCAGCTAGATCTAAGACTCCTGCAGCAGTCGAACTAAGTCAGATCGTACAGAAATTCATCAATTAGTCCTCTGGAATCGCACACACTGCGTTACGTAAGTACCTGACAATGCACCAAAACCAGGTTTAGTTTCCCTTCGTTATCGCCACTAGAAATTTACTGGAGGAATTTCAGTGTGTTCCAGGATGATTCTTTTGAGTTACTGTTACTGATTTACAGTTATTCAGAGTTGTTGTATATATGCCAATTTTAGGAATCGTCGCTGTTGTAATACTCTACAAATACCTCCGAAGCTGTTTGGCGTTGGATATAATGCACTCGAAACAACGCTTGCTGATGTACCCTTGTGCTACCACATATTATGTGAATTAATATGAATGGTGACATACTTCCGTTTAGAGAAGATATTTCAAGGTTTTGTTTGGTGAAACAACGCTCTTAAACTTTCCAATCGGAAATTATGCTAACAGAAATGAAATGTTTGTTTAAGAAATCTTAATAACACTTAAAAACGTAAAATTTATAGGAGGAAGATAACTTATTCACGTTACTGTGCAACGTGGCATGATCGGATTATAATGATCTGGTTCCCTCAAAATATCTTTCATTCTTTTATACCTCATTATATTGTAAAGTAGTTAATCAAAGTTCATATTTACTAGATGCCTTTTTTATTGTTTTCGGTTTCCTGACTGCCGTACCGCTCGCTTCTGAATACAGAGAATTTCGAATAATTTTGAAAATCTGACTATCAACGTGCATTTCACGTTTTATCATTGACGTGCCAAGGATTTTTTTTTTTTTTTTTTTCGTTTTCATTTTATAAGTCGAAACTAAAAATGTTTAGAGATAGGTTAAAAATGAGTCATACTAGCTAGGATTCAGAGTTATAATTATGTTCCACAACAAAAAAATTCAATAATTTCATCACTTTTAATCAGTACCATGTGGAGGAGAGAGCACATTATCTGTTTTTACAGGTTCAAAAAGCCACTTGGAAAATCAATACGAGAGAGTTAAAGAAATTGGTTAAATGGCAAGAAGAATGGAATTAGATCATGCGCCAAGAATGCTATAATCCATTCTTGTAACAGAATACTATAATCCATCTCGTTACTAGCAGTTGCAATTAGTAATCACAGCCATGTCTTGCCACAGTAAGTATATAGTTGCAGTCGTTATACAAAATGAGATCCAACAAGTCAACGAGTGAGTAGTTGTCGAAGATTATCATATTGTAGGAACTGTCGCTCTTGACAAAGCAACGATAATTTCTTGCCTCCTTCTGGCTTCCGAGTCAGGGTCGTTGAAGGACGTGTTGAATTGACCCCATCACGTTGACGAGCAAAGTTATCTTGTGACCGAGCGGGGCGGTGTAACGGTTAGCGTTCTCGCCTCGTATTCGGGAGGACGGCGGTTCGAATCCCCGTCCGGGCATCCAGATTTGGGTTTTCCATGGTTTCCCCAAATCACTCCAGGCAAATGCCGGGATGCTTCCTTCAAAAGGCCGTGGCTGAATTCCTTCCCATTCCCATTCCTTGCCCCCATCCTCGCCCCCCATCCTTGCCCCCCCTTCTTTCCCGTCTCTAAAGACCTCGATGTTAAAAAAAGACGTAAAGAAGTTACAAAAAAAAAAAAAAAAAAAAAAAAAAAAAAAAAAAAAACATCTTGCGAGGAAACAGCAGGACTGAGTGTGGTGAATGAGCGGTAACGCTCTGGCCTCGCATTCGGGAGGACGTGGGTTCGAATCCCCGAGCGGACATCAAAATGTGGGTTTTCCATGATGTCACCAAATCACTTCAAGTGAATGCCGGGATGGCTCCTTCAAAAAGCCTTGGCAGAACTCCATCACATTCCTTGCTCTCGGTCCTTTCCTGCCTCTAATAATCTAAAACAAACAAACAAAAATAACACTGAAGGAATATGAATACAAGAGAGTCCTGCTTCCACGTGTGAATCTCTTTATATATATTATATATAACTATGGTGATGATGGAGTCGTATCAGACGTATATATTTGCGGTTGCAGTAAACTTGGGTAAGACGAGTTATTGCCACAAGTTTGGTGGTTTCGAAGTAACTCCATTATATGTCCCGTTCCAGTGACGATATTATAACAATTAACAAGCGTGAAAATAGTAGATACTACTATTAGCAGCTTAGGCGAACTGAATAACTGGATTAAATCTGAAATCACAACTAGTGATCACAATGTGACCGCAGCACAGAATCTAAAGATTCTCACTTTTCACTTTCCGAGTTTCTCTCTAGACTTTTACAATAGAAACAAAAACTTAATCAAATATTCTTTGAAGCTAATTTTTTTTTGCCTCACTGAGGAAATATTCCTTAGCATTTCACAGATATTTGAAACTCTCCTAAACTGTTCATTGTTTCTTGCTATTGTCTCCGGTTCTGAGAAAGATAAATACACATAGAATGGCAACATGGTAGACACCGGTTGAATGAACAGTCCTTCAGATATTTTTAGTATAAATTCATCAAATTTGAGAGGAAAAATAGCTTTCTAGTGTTTATGGGTGCTAGTCTAGGTCCCAGGTCCAACAAGTTGTGAGACGCTGGTAAATACTGTAGCAACTTTACACTAATAAAAACATTCATAAAAACAAAATAATTTTTTTTAAAAAAAAGGCGTTCGAGGTTTTACTTTGTAATATCTGCCGACTTTATATGAAGTGGTGGATTTCTCTGTCTGCTTACGACATAATATACGTAACTACAGGCTCCTAAATCTGATACCATATTTGTGAAATATCAACACCATGTGTAAATTTTAGTTTTCTAGCGCCGCACCGTAGCGTATAAAAATATTTATTGCTGTACAAGGCACGAAAACTCGTTAAGTTTATGAGGAAAGCTCAATTTTTAGTGGGGAACATTATTTCAATTTAAGTAACACGCAATAATTTAGGTACCTATATTAGACACAGAAGTTATCTGTAATAGATATTTTCTTCTAGTTTAAACTACTGATACTTATTCATCATGATCAGATTTACGTTTTCACGTTCAGTAGAAAATAAAGCGAACTCACATTAACTGGTAGTTAAAGTATTTCCCGTCGTTGAGATTTTCCTTCAGTCTACCGCACATGCTCTACGAACACTGTACACCACAAACAGACGAAAGCGTCATGGAACATGTGCACCCATTCAGATTGACGAGTAAACATGACAGTATTGCAGATTTTTATGCACAGTTTTCGGCATCATCGTATTTCCTTAAAATTGAACGTGATGCAATTTCATGTAGACTATAGGTGCCCTCTCCGCGATAGGCGCGCTTACTTTAGCGAAGGAAGATTCTACGACTGACCGTCATAAAGGACAAGGACGGAAACATCAAATGTTGAGTTACGTTTATATTTTCAAATGTATTCCTTGCCTCGTTAATCTACGTTGTGCCATAGAGTAGTTCTGCAACCCTAATAACCGTTACTCAAATTTAGCCGCTGAGCATACAAATATGGAAATTAGTTCGTTATACTTAAGCGGACCATTCCCAATCCAAAACGTATGAACACGTTCTCCCACTGACAGTAAGACAAAAGCGTTCAAAAAATGTTTCAACCATTCCTCTTCCCTCTTTCTCGCACGCTTGTTGGACGCTCTGTAGGACAATTCCCCCAATTCACGATGATGGGAGGTGGGGAGGGACTCATGTAGGCAAGGTTGTGAGTCCAATAACATGTAGTCCTACAACAGTCCAACAAGAGTCCTACACTGGAAAATCGGATCATCATAGGTCCTACATGTTGTACTGTGAATAGGCCGCTTTAGGCAATCTGTATCCATCGTAGCGACGATATGTGTGTATGGTGGGCGATCTGAATGTTTCCGTGATTACTAGCCCAATTTCAGTGGGTCCTCTGCAGTCGTGCCCGTGTCTGCAGGCGGTACGATACCGACCCTCTCTCAATCTCCCTGAGCGGACCCTCCGTAATCCTCCTTCCGATAATTGAGCGCTCACTCGTGCGCGCTCCCACGCCCCCACCCAAACAATAAAATGCTCAAACCGATCCGCTGGCCACCGTGACGTCACGATAAAACGGCTGGCGATCTCCAAACGTCGCCCGCGGCCAGAAGAGGACCTCACAAAACACAAGGCCACTGGCGCTGTCCAACACGGGAAACATCACAGACTTATGCGATACTACACAGACATTATTGTGAGAGAAAAAATTTCTCAAGTAACTAGGCCACTCATACGAGCTCGTGTTAGTGGCCACGTTAGTTCAGTCCCAATGATGTGGACTCACAACAGCAAAATATGTAACTTATACGACGTCCGGTAAACCATCTTGAGCATTGTGCAAAGGCTAATCAGGAACGTTAAGAATAACTTATTACAGTAAGTAACTAAGCCGGATAATTTCCAATGAACTTAAATTTTTTTAAAAATATGAAAATTTTTAAAGTAAGACTTAACATAATTATGTGATTTTACTGGGACAAAATTATGATTTTACCGTTAGAAACGGTAACTTCGTTTCCTCAGTTGTCACATATCTTCAGCTCTGTTTTTGCTTGTTGTATATATGTGACGTATTTTTGGCAGCACTATTAACTATTAGATATAGAAAAAAAAAACTTTTGACATCGCAATGCCCTTATCTTTTATTAAATTTAATATGTTGTGACAGAACAATGCATTTCTTTTTCATGTCTACATCTACATCTACATATATACTCTGCAATTCTTAAAATTGTGGGTGGCAGAGGGTGCTCAGCACCAAAGCTAATCTCTTTGCTGTGCATTCCAATCCCTAATGGTACGAGGGGAAAAAAGAATTCATATAAGAATCAGTCCGGCACCTTATTTCTCTAATTTTTATCTTTCCTGTCCTTCCGACTCAAATAGGTTGGTGGAAGAAGTATTTCACTACACTCAAAAGTGAAAGTGGGAGTACGCATGTTTACCAATAAGTTTAAACGAAACGTGTGTCGTCTACCAATCAGTTCTGTGACGCTTTCATAAGGACTGTAGCAAGCGGTCACGAATCGAGAGGCTCTTCTCTGTACTTTCTCTATACTTTCGATCAACCCCTTACGAAACGGGTCCCAAATCGCACAAGAGATTTGTACGCTATCTCCTTTGTTTGTTCATTACAATTTTTCAAGATTTCGCCTATGAATCGCAACCTAGAATTTGCTCTACCTACTAACGAATTAATGTGTATGTCCCATTTCATGTTCCTTTGTACTGTTACTCCCAAATATTTCATAGAATCGACCATATCAATAACTGTATTGTTTAACTCGTATTTCTGAACAATTGGATTCTTTTTGTTAGTTATGCTCATTGTCTTGCACTTTTTACAATTTAGAGTAAGTTGCCACTCAGCGCACCAAGCCAAAATAACCTCCAGATCGCACTGAATTTCTAAGTAAACGTAATGTTACGTTTATTACGGATAACTGGAGGCTGGAGTAGGGGAAACTCTCGAACCGGATGACATACATTGTAAAATACAATGGATGCGGCAATTAGCGAGTGGTCAACGACGGTGTTGTAAGTTCTTCACTTATATTCAGAGTAGCCTGTCCGGTAGAGAATTGAATAGTTGCGTGTATCGCTCGTGTGAGAAAAGCTATGTCCACACTTGTACCTCTTACTTTTAACTTGCCTTTTCCTCTTGCAATATGTTCATCTTGAGGCTTGCCCTAGAGGCACGCCTCAGGACGCATGCCTTATGAGGATTGCCCCTCAGTGTACTGGTGTAGCCGTAGCGAGATGGACGATCATGGCGTTATATTAGCGAAATCCCGGGGCGCAAAATCGCGGAGGAAACTGGGTAAAGGATTATCTGAAAACTCGATATGCGTAAATCTCCCGAAATTATTTACAACATATCTTTGACATCGACTGCTGTAGAAAGTATTCCCTTCCAGTAGTAAGGATACGGCCTGCCCCCTATAATTATCTCACCCGTCCCTCCCCCCTGCGGCCGCTTCCCCTATAATTAGGCGCCACCGCCCTGTCATTATCTACCTGGCTGCCGGCGCCGCTTACCGTCATTATCTTTGTAGGTCACGCGCCACGCCCCTGCAGGTGTGCAGGTCGCTTCCCCTCCTATTATCCAGAACACCCATGCCGGTTTGGTATTAAATAGGTCACGCGCCCCGCCCCCCTGCGGTCGCTGCCCTATAATTACGCGCCGCCGCCACCCGCCCCCTCCCCTCCCATATCCAGAAGCCCCGTCCATAAGATTTGTATGTGTGCCGTTTCTGCTGCAGTCTCAAGGTCACCCCCCCTCCCTTCCCCTTATCCAGAACGCTCTTCCATAAGACTTGTATGTGTGCCGGTTTGGTATTAAATAGGTCACGCGCCCCGCCCCCCCCCCTGCGGCCGCTTCCCCTATAATTAGGCACCTGGCCGACTGTGCGGCCTGTAATTATCTACCTGGCTGCCGGCGCCGCTTACCGTCAAGGTCACGCGCCACGCCGGCGCCACCGGCCTGTCATTATCTTTGTAGGTCACCCGCCCCGCCCCTGCAGACACGACGGCGCAGAGGCAGGACACGCGTACGCACACACGTCGTCCCCTCCAAGTCCAAAATGGAGTTACGTGGTTTATGGACGCACCCTTAGCATAACAAATTTTCAGCTCCCCCTCTACTTGCCACGCATTCGGGAGGACATGAGTTCGTATTCCCCGTCCTACCATCGAATTATTATTATTATTATTATTATTATTAAATACAATGAGAGACGAAGAAGGGGGAGAGAGAAACTTGGTGCTGGCCCATTCAGTCTTACTCTTCCGAACATGCGATCTTAAAATACTAATTATTCTCTAATTCATCGTAACTACTGAGATAATTAGCATTTTTTCGTAAAGTGTCGTCAACGGTACAAAACCCCACGTCGGTTTAATAAAGCGGGAAGGAATTCTGCATGTTGAAGAAGGGAAATGGCGAAACCTGGTGTCGGCCCATTCAGGCCTAATCTTCCGAAAGATACCAAAAGGTTTAACGTCCCCCTTCAAAGGTAGTTTACTAGAATTCGGTGAGTTTAGTTTTGCGCGAGAAGGAATTCGGCCATAGCCTTTTGAAGGAAGCATCATGGCATTCACCTGGAGTGATTTCAGGAAACCATGGAAAACCCAAATCTGGATGCACGGACGGGGATTCGAACCCGCGTCCCCCGAATGCGCGGCCAGAACGTTAACCGTTCACCTACATTATGGGCGGTTGTCTCGCCATAGACATTAGCTAAATGTTCAGCTGACTAAATTTGCATTTTCTCTTCTGAAGAGCTGGACTTAATAAATTTTATATTTGGAAAACTAAATTTTCCGTTCGTCGGAGTGTCAAGAATGTTTGCACTTGGCTTTTATAATGCCACGTTTAGTTGTTGTCGTATCCATGTTTATACACAGAATCTTTGACATTTTTAATTCCTTGGTCAGTTGTTGAAGGGACTAATAAAATACGCAGATTTTTACTATTTACATAATATTTAAGCAAAAGAGAGTTAATTCGCCATATACCTGAATTATTTTTGCATTAAACTGAAGCTACATCAACTAGAAGAATGCAATATGGAGCAAATTTACAGCAGCATCCTTCAGAATTCAGGACCCGAACTTCATCATCGGTCCAGTAGCGTTGCAATATCGGGAGAAACATGAGGCTTAAGGTTGCAAGCGCACAGATGATTAAAACTAACTTCTAGAAAGCTAATGGAGTGACATTTCTTGAATTCACGCAGCACTAGACTTCTGGGGTAACTTTCCATATTATGTTGACTATGAAAGAGTAGTGCGGGAAGGAATTCTGCATGTTGAAGAAGGGAAATGGCGAAACCTGGTGTCGGCCCATTCAGGCCTAATCTTCCGAAAGATACCTCAAGGTTTAACGTCCCCCTCCAAAGGTAATTTTCCAAAATTTCAGTGAGTTTAGTTTTGCGCAATATATGGACACATTGGACGAGAACGAATTCAGCCATAGCCTTTTGAAGGAAGCATCACAGCATTCACCTGGAGTGATTTCAGGAAACCATGGAAAACCCAAATCTGAATGCAAGGCCAGAACGTTAACCGTTCACCCACCACGCTAGGTCCTTAGGATTTGATAACAGCGAAGATATTATACGTACTTTACATGGAGTGATTTCGGGAAACCATGGAAAATCTATATCTGGATGCTCGGATTGAGATTCAAACCCGCGTCCTCCCGAATGCGAGACCAGTACGTTAACCGTTCACCTATTACGCTTGGTGTAGTATGAAAAGTATGCATCATAGTATGCTCGATTACACATACATTCCCAAATTTCTGATGGCATAAAATATGCTTGGCTTAAGAAGGTTTTAAAAATAGACTACAAGCCACGTTTTAAAATTTTAAAAGGAACATTGCAACTGTAAGTAGGAATGTAAACCGTTTTTACGTTCTGTAAATATTGTAAATTACTATCAAAGTTGTTTAATTTCATGAAAGAAAGCATTAAAATTAAGAAAAAAAATCAGAGAAACGTACATAGTATATCACGAGATATTGACGGAAATGGCGTTTGTACAACACTCATAAAATGTACAACAAATATTTACACCAGCGGTCTAAGCACAAAACGATACATACAAATCCGTTACCACATTTAACGCTTCGAATGCTTTCTGAACTTTTCTTTTCAGAGTATCGACCAAAGTCTAAGCTTGTCCTCAGACATCCAACATATTGCCGAGGCTACGAGACTTTAAAAAAGTAACGATATAGTCGGTGATGTAATAAATTATTGCATCTTCGATTCGCTTTTTATAGGTTTTTAAACAATGCATTGCAATGATCACTCTGTTGGACATAACTTATTGACTATAATATACTGGGTGTCATGCTGATAAAATATCAAATTTCTGTATTGCGACATTTTGAAATAAGTGTAAAGTGAGGGAATTTTTTCACGCGTTTGACTGCCATAATTTCATGAAAGAAAGCATTAAAATTAAGAAAATCAGAGCAAACGTACAGAGTATATCATCACTCTGTTGGACATAGCTTATTGACTATAATATACTGGGTGTCATGCTGATAAAGAAACGTACATAGTATATCACGAGATATTGACGGAAATGGCGTTTGTACAACAGTCATAAAAATTATGTAATATTTGCTCCACGAAAGAAGTCATCGGGGGAATGCGGAATAGTTGTTTATGCCTGTCGAATATCACCTGCTAATAAAATTACAGTACCACCGAATGACCGTTCGTTTCCACGTAAGTCTTGGAATGTTCAAACCAAAGATTCCAGCGATTTTTTGATGCTTTGAATGTTGCATGTTGGTTGTAATACGTTTAAAAGTATCAAAGTGCAGTAAATTTTAATTTAAAGACTGTAATTAACAATGTTGTGTAAACTTTTATGTTTCGAATGAGTTTTTGGTTGTTTAGAATTGTTTAATTTCGTTAGTTTTATGTTTAATTGCTTGCATATACGAGTTAGTGAATTTAAGGTGCACTTTTTTCTTTAGATGAAAGATGGCATATGCGTTTTATTAAAATAACCTAGAGTTTGAAACCTAAGAACCGACTCATTTGAAGCAATGATTTATTTGTCAACTGAAATAGGTCCGTAACTAAACACTTACAACGTCTTTCTAAACAATTAAAAAAAAAAAATTTGGAGGCGCAAAACATCCATATGACACAACTCGTGGTGCGAAACATACATATGACACAACTCGCGGTAATTTACAGATATGACACAACTCGCGGTAATTTACAGTAGTAAACAGAACATTGCTTTTTGAGTTCTGGTGGCAAAAAAAATATTCTTGGCTTAAGAAGGTTTTAAAATAGACTACAAGCCACATTTTAAAAGGAATATTGCAACTGTAAGTAGGAATGTAAACCGTTTTACTGCGTAAATCTCGGAGTCTAACCGTCATGCCTGCAAAACATTTCTGACTTGGAGCTTAACTTTTTTCATAAAACTCTAAATTTTATGAAACAGGCGATATGCCTCAGTACTTAGGTTCTTGATTTCTAGCGCTGAGATACCAGCACTAAACACTGGCGGCAGATAATGGAGTTACCGAAGTTCTAATAACTGATCATCAAATCCTTAGCCAGGAGCGTAGCAAGTTTAAGGTCCCGTATCTGATCTTCACTCTTCAAGTAGCTGGCAGTCAAACGCGTGAAAAATTACCTCACCTTACACTGATTTCAAAATGCCTACAGTCGCAATACAGAAATTCACCGAAGATAGCATCCACTAAGTTCTAGATCATGTTAGATCATTCATGAAATTTTTCGTCAGTGCCAGTATACGAGTCTGTTTCGTAGACTAAATGGATCTCGTTTACAACCTCCAAAGGGCACATGTGAATAGTTCTTATCCCGACACATGCGAAAAATGCGGTACAGACCACAGTTAGTTGGAAAAATGGAAGAATACATACTTTCTGCAGAAACAGCGGTAACAGATGCATAGCATATTGTCGGGGATTGGCACGTATCTAAAACTGTCACGAACTGCACCACTCAAGAACAAGCTAGGAAAGGTGCCAAGCACAAACTTCGAAAGTATATACCTTTTAGGACTTACAGAATATTGACAACTTATACATGCACACACCAGTGTCAAGGATCATGAAAATATGCTCGGCCTCACAAATATTGAGAGATGTTTCGGAATTTCTTGAGTTAACAGTCCGATCCTCATTCTCTTTCTATTTACCGCATACTTTTACAAGGCGTGTAGTGGGCATTCGCCTGGAGTGATTTCAGGAAACTATGGAAAAAATAACTTAAATCTGGATGGTCGCTTCCCGAATGCGATGCCAGAGTGCTATCGCTCGCCCAACAGTCATAGTCAATCCTCTTACGCACCCCACCTCATAAAATCCCGAAATGTTATGAAAACCGCAAAACATAGTGAATACAGGTAAAATATCGCCAAAATTATGTAATATTCGCTCTACGAAAGAAGTCATAGATTGATATGGTTAGAAGATGACTGAGGATGTATCAGTTTCATTAAGAATTACCATTCCTCAGTTTAGATGTCCTAAATTACTTTATATGGACACAGTTAGCTTGGCAGGTAGAGTTCCATAGTGAAAAGGTTGTCGGTGTTATGAAGGACGATGCGAATTGCACCCTGATTGTGGAGTTTGCTGGGTTACGGGGCAAAAAGTGTGCATTCTGGCTCGAGACCGACCGAACCTGTAACATTTTTATTTATTTTTTATTTTTGCTGGATACCAGTTAACCAGTGGAGATGCTACATTTTGTGCTTAGGTACATCTCTTGTGGTATAAACTCGTAACCTTTCTCCGGAGCAGAGCCTTCGTGGGTGAATCCTCAAAAATTAGACCATACTTTAGGTATGTTTTAAACCAGAGTGAGAAACATCCACTTCATTCATAAATGGTTACAACAGCTATCCATTCACCCACATGCATAGAAAACCCTAATCCGTATGCCTAGATCGGGATTCAAACCGGTATCCTCCTGAATGAGAGGCCAACACTCTCGGTGAAATTATAGGTGATAAAATTATAAGTGTTTGATTTAAAAGTGACATGTTTACAGCGTCAGCTAATCGTCTCCACAATTTGAGTAGCTGTATGGTGCAAATTGAAATCGACGTTTCACGAAATACGTCTTATACCCGTTGCGTTTTACAAAATAGTCTTCATTTATAATGACAGCCTATATACCTCGTGCTGCTAAGTTTCGCTTCACGCTCGTTTAAACTAGCATCAGAGGCCATATTGGTGAACTATGGGACAAGCGGTCTTCCACAAACAAGATTTCACAGGATTACACCCACCACCACTCGCCCCTAAAAAGTCCTTTACCAAGTTATTTTTCATGAGTCCTTCATCACTTACTAGTCTTAAGACCCAATCGTAATAGACACCAACACTCGATAAGACATAAACTTTTTCCGGATATAAGTACTAAGTATGTGCCACTTTCCACGAATATTATTAAAAAGTGTGAAAATGTGCAAAATAGATAAAAAAAAAAATAATGAAAACTGACCAGTCAGAGAAATAGAACAAAGTATCGAGCATTACAGGGAGCAAGAGAGAAGCATAATTTCGTGAAAAATATACAGTTTCAGTAAGAAGCATGAAAATCCTATTGAGTTTGGATAGCATGTTGTCTGACGCCGATCCAAAAAAGATACTCCCGTAGTCTAGGATGGGTCGTACGAGAGCCCTGTAGAGGTGTATTGCAACTGTGGGTTCGGTGCCCCACCATACTCCTGGTGCAGCTCGTATTACATTGTATGATGCTTCACATTTGGTAAGCATGTTCCTTATATGGGCCGACCATTTCAATTTATTGTCAATAATTAAGCCAAGGTACTTGACGTAGGGCTTAACTGGGCAAGTATATGGGCCTACTTGTATGCTCGTCATGGTAGGTATTCTGTGTCTAGTAAAGATGCAGGCGGCTGTTTTGTGAGTGGATATCTCCATACCGTTGTTCAAAAGCCAGTTTTGTAATCTTTGTAGTGTCCTGCTTAACCTTCTTATACACTCCTCGATTGAGTCCGCTTCGGTATAAATGCAAAGGTCGTCTGCATACTGTAATAGTGTTGCTTCTCCTTGGGTTATCAGATGCTAGTCAGCCGTGTAAATATTGACGAAACACATTAAAATAGTGACCTCAAAAGTGGAATAGGAGTGACGAGAAAACCAACACCAAATCGGGCTACACAAAACATGCAAGGAGAGCTATTCCTGATCAACATGCAACTGTCATAACCAAAAATTCTCACTGATGATGCCCCATTCAGAGGAGGTGAACGGTAACGAGGGTGCGATGCACTGGAGGTTAACCACATTTTTGGGTTAAGAAACCATAACACCCTTGCACTAACTGAGGTTATTGAGATTAACCACAGTTTTGGGCTAAAATACCATTAAACCCTTACAGTGATTGAGGTTATTGTAGATAATTTAGGTTAGGCGGGCCAGCATGTTACGTGTTAGCTTAGGTTAACGCGCGAGCGCGTTAACCTAAGCTAACACGTAACATGCTGAGCCTGCTAACTGTGTCCATATAAAGTAATTTAGGACATCTAAACTGAGGAATGGTAATTCTTAATGAAACTGATACATCCTCAGTCATCTTCTAACCATATCAATCTATGACTTCTTTCGTAGAGCGAATATTACATAATTTTGGCGATTTTTACCTGTATTCACTATGTTTTGCGGTTTTTATAAAATTTCGGGATTTTATGAGGTGGGGTGCGTAAGAGGATTGACTATGACTGTTGGGCGAGCGATAGCACTCTGGCATCGCATTCGGGAAGCGACCATCCAGATTTAAGTTATTTTTTCCATAGTTTCCTGAAATCACTCCAGGCGAATGCCCACTACACGCCTTGTAAAAGTATGCGGTAAATAGAAAGAGAATGAGGATCGGACTGTTAACTCAAGAAATTCCGAAACATCTCTCAATATTTGTGAGGCCGAGCATATTTCATGATCCTTGACACTGGTGTGTACATGTATAAGTTGTCAATATTCTGTAAGTCCTAAAAGGTATATACTTTCGAAGTTTGTGCTTGGCACCTTTCCTAGCTTGTTCTTGAGTGGTTGCAGTTCGTGACAACTTTTAGATACGTGCCAATCCCCGACAATATGTTATGCATCTGTTACCGCTGTTTCTGCAGAAAGTATGTATTCTTCCATTTTTCCAACTAACTGTGGTCTGTACCGCATTTTTCGCATGTGTCGGGATAAGAACTATTCACATGTGCCCTTTGGAGGTTGTAAACGAGATCCATTTAGTCTACGAAACGACTCGTATACTGGCAACTGACGAAAAATTTCATGAATGATCTAAACATGATCTAGACTAGTGGATGCTATCTTCGGTCGAATTTCTGTATTGGCGACTGTAGGCATTTTGAAATCAGTGTAAGGTGAGGTAATTTTTCACGCGTTTGACTGCCAGCTACTTGAAGAGTGAAGATCAGATACGGGACCTTAAACTGCTACGCTACTGGCTAAGGATTGAAGATCAGTTATTAGAACTTCGGTAACTCCAT
>JARYHS010011408.1:137327217-137403618 GCA_031002005.1 Vandiemenella viatica
AAGTTCTACCATCTCCAGCCGACATTGATGACATCAGTACTGTAGTGACAGTGAGAATTAGTATACGAAACAAAGTAAATTTAATAATAATAGCGGTTAATAGTTCAGCAAATAATGTATCTGAATTTAGTGAGCTGCGTACGAGCACATATTGGGCCTCGCAATTGGCTTCGGGGAAACGCCGGCAAAGGGACAACGCCTTTTCACCTTCAACGGACAAAAGTACAGCTAGAGAAGGGAACGAGAAACAGATGCCATGGGGGCAGATAGAGAGGCTAGAACGGTGCATGAGTGAACATTTAGCGGTTAAATTAATCGCACCTTATAATTTAGTGAACGTTTAACTTTTATGAAAACTCATTATCATTATTAGACGTTTCAGCCAATGCGGGTTGTTCGGCACAACCTCTTCCAAGTCTTGCGGTCAATCCAAGCATTTTCCTCCGCCACTTTTCTCCAAACAATTCCCTTAGCCTCTGCGTCTTTCTTCACTTGGTCCATCCATCTTGCCCTAGTTCTTCCAAATGGTCTCCTTCCCTCCTTCATCCTCACAACATGTCCCAACCACTGCAGTCTTTTCCTTATTAACATCTCTTCTAAAGCTTCCACTTTTAGTCCCTCCCTGATGTTTTCTTTCATGATTTCATCTTTCCTCGTAACATTCTCTACCTTCTCAAAAACCACATCTCTTTTGCCTGCAAATCTGCTATTATATCTCTTTGTCTAAGTCCAGGTTACGGAGCCATAGGTCAGTAAGGGCTGGTACTGTATAGAGCAGAATTTTGATTTCGTTCCCTATGTTCCACTTCCAGATTACATCCTTTACCTAATGATACAATTGTCCACTCTTCCTTACTCTCTGACCTATTTCTTCCTCCGTATTTCCATTGGTAGTTACCTTGCTTCCCAGATACACAAACAATTCTACCCATTCCAATTTCTTGCCGTCGAGTAACACAACCTTCGAGGGGCCAGTGGATCTTGCTATCTTCATTAGCTTGGGTTTTTCCGCACTTACCTCCAGGCCATGTTTACCCATTGCTGTCCGCTATTTCCCTAATTCTCTTTCCAGATCCTGCAGTGTCTCCTCCCATATTATTATGTTATCAGCATATGCTGCCACCTTCAGCTCTGTTGGATCTCTGTATCCCTGGAATTCTGCGATTGCTACATATATTACTACATTAATCAGGACAGGTGACAATACACTTCCTTGTCTGACTCCTCTTTTCATGTGTAGCCATTCTGAATGTTTACTGTTTATGAGCACGTAATATCCCACACTTTTCATAGATGTTCCTCATTAGTTCCACAATTCCTTCATCTATGCCTCCCTTTTTTAAACTTAACCATATTCATTCCATCAGCATTTTATCATAGGCCTTTTTTAAGTCAATGAAAGCTAATATAGTGTCTTCGCCATATTCCTACCTATTCTCTATGATTTACCTGAGAATAAGCATTGCATCCACCGTAGGTCTTCCTTGCCTGAAACCAAACTGCTCCTCTCTAGCTGTATTCTCTACAGTTGATTGATTTTATTTAAAATAGTTTTTTTCATCAGACCTTGGTTCACCAATGTAATACCCACGTAGTTCTCACATTTCGTTTTACTTCCTGTTTTATGAATAGGCACTATGACTTCCTTCCTCCGGTCCTCTGGTATTTTCCTTTCTTTCCATACTCTCCGCATAACTCTATACGACAATTGCATTTCCATTGCTCCTGCTGCTTTTACCAATTCCGTTATCAGTTCGTCTAATCCTGGCGGTTTCCGATATGTTTTTTTTTTTTTCACTGTCAGTTCTAATTCCAGTACGCTAAATTCTTCCACCGAGCATGGCGGTGTAACGGCTAGCGTTCTGGCCTCGCATTCTCGAGCACGGCAGTTCGAATCCCCGTCCGGGCATCCAGATTTTGGTTTTCCATGGTTTCCCAAATCACTCCAGGCAAATGCCGAGATGTTTCCTTCAAAAGGCCATGGCCGAATTCCTTCCCATTACTTGCCCCCCATCCTTTCCCGTCTCTAAAGACCTCGCTGTTAGAGGGAAGTTAAGCAGATAAAAAAAATAGAAATAATTTTAAAAAATTCTTCCGTTTCCCTTTCTAAAGATGTTGTTCCACTATCCTTTTCTTTGGTTCCTCCCTGATTTCCCTCTGTTCCTTCTAACAGGTTTTAGAAGAACTCTTTCCGTGTACTAATCTTGTTAAATTATTCTGTGTTCACATTACAGAACGAGAAGTGACGTCACAAGCAGAACTGCATAATGGAAATTTAGATTTCGTTGCTTGAAATGGAGTTCAACTGTGTCGAGAACCATTATGAATGAACATGTTTGAGACGTCAGACGCCAGGATAACTTCTGACAACACGTCAAAACATCGCGGTCTCATGTTGACATAACAACGTTGGTCTCCACAATACTACCATCTGAAATTATGGTTTTCTTCGCTGCCTGCCCCTCGATCCGACTCCATCGCACGGTAAATGAACCCGGAACTATCACCATAGTTAACCCAAGTGTGTTCACCTGGTAACTACCCCTTACTTCGTGGCTGCTCTAACTGAACTGAATTGCTCGTGGATTGATAATTTGCAGTTTCATAATTTTTTATCGATGTATTCGGTTTTATAAGTCCTATTTCAATGAAATTTGAAGTTCAGATCATTTATTCATGGTAATCAGAAAAATAAATTTTATATTGTGTCATATAGTATAGATGTTTGGGCGAAGGCTTTCCAGGAGAGTCGCAGAAATATAATCTTCACGGGTATTCTACCAGGTACTGTTGAAGAAAGACGAGGTTTCGGTTGCGTCCTCTGCCACCATCTTCAGGTCTGACCTTCTTCAACGCTAACCGGCGGAGAACCAAAATTATATTTCATACAGTATAGTTGTAGAATTTATTAAATTAGCATATGACACATATAATCTCATATTGTCATTAGATATGATGATTTGATTATTAATGGCTTCTCAAATGCAAATTTAACTGTGTGGAGATGAACACAATAGCTCCAACGTAATAATTGTAAAATTGCGAAAACAATTACAGCAACTACCAAGTACAGGAATAATTTATCACGTGCTATTAGTATAACACTTCAGTACCAACTCCCGTGAATACTTAGAAGTGTATCAAAACTCTCCAATGTATTATGTACTTTTTGATATAACGAAATGGCAGTATGTTTAACGCATTTATATTTTTATTGCAGTATCTTTGTGTTTAAATAGCACGGCTGGTCTGGTCAATTTCAAGTTTACACAGTTTTTATTTTATGCTGTATTTAAATTGAATCGTTTCCATCGAAACTGGTGGAGAACTGAGTTTGTGTATGTATGGGGCTGCTTACCATTCCACGTAGAAAATGTTTTCTACATCTTCCTCTTAAACTAGGCGGATTGCTTTGTTAAAGAAGCCAGATCATTGATTTAATTTAGATATTTGGTCATGGGCGCCGGGAGGGGGAAAGAAAATACACAGAAAAAGATTAAGAAAAAATTATTATTGAATTCACTGTTTAAATAATAAGTTAGGACGCCTAGGTTCTTACCTAATTTTGTTCAACATGTTATCAATAAATTCAGGATCCCTCGTTAATAAGTAATAAGTGTTATATATAATGTATAAAAAAGATACAGATGCACCTCCCTTAAAGTAATCCTGCCGACGCCCATGTATCGGGTGTTGCTGTATGTGACTAACACGTGATATACCTCAATAAGTATATTGAGCGCTTTGTAGTTGGAGTCGGTGACGGCTTTCGACAGCAAAACACGTGGGTGTGTGTCTGTGCGTGTCGCCCGCCTGTGACTGGGTCTCTCCAGCGAGGGCCCTTCTCCTCTCTCTGCGGTGACGACGTGTCAGGCGCCGAACAAAGGCTTTCCCCACGGCGCCGACAACAATTTCACGACCGCCGGGCGACAAAGAGAGGGCTATCGAAAGCAAGGCCTGCCTGCTATACGTCTCACCTGCGGGAAATCGCAGCTGTCCCTCAAAACACAATACTAACAGAACTACTGGACCACATTTAATACGGTATAACAGCCAAAGTTCCTGTGTTTGAGAGACGATATTTTTTCGCTCATCAGGGAGCATCCATAAACCACATAGCTCAATTTTCGCCTCCTGTGAATCCCCCTGCCTCGAACCACAAACTGTACTAGCCTTGTGTAGTTCGCGAACGAACTACAGTGTGTTTCAAAAATGACCGGTATATTTGAAAAATCAATAAAAACTAAACGGGCAGCGATAGAAACACACCGTTTGTTGCAATATGCTTGGGATAACAGTAAATTTTCAGGCAGACAAACTTTCGAAATTAGTTACAATTTTCAACAACAGATGGCGCTGCAGTCTGGAAAAATCTAAAGTACGATTGTTCTAAGGAATAAACCATTTTTTCACAGCAAACATGCATTCTGAACAGCACACGCTTACAGCAGAAAGACAACTTACAGACTGGCGAACTGACAGGCTGCGTTTACTTCAGTGTCTTTCAAATCGCCTGCAGAACCATCTGTTGTTGAAAATTGTAACTAATTTAGAAAGTATATGTGCCTGAAAATTTACTGTTGTCCCAAGCATATTGCAACAAACGGTGTATTTTTATCGCTGCCCGTTTAGTTTTTATTGATTTTTCAAATACACCGGTCATTTTTGAAACACGCGGTAGCTCGGAAGAGCGATCCCACAGGTGGGTGAACTACGCGAACTAGTTACCACATCTCTCGCTCCTTAGTTCGTTAGTTCGTTCGATCCTTTCCCAAAGACCAACTTGTTTTAGTTTATTATCTAAAAGGAAACACAGTTCACTGTGGACACATTTCACTGAAGAGACAATATAAAAAGAAAAAAAAAAAAGAAAAAAGAAATATAACTGTTCAACATTAATAATTACTGCAGAAGTCACAAACGGAAATTGAACATGGAATGTGAAAACAAAACACACTTTGATCCCATTAACAACTAAAAGACAACGATCCGTTGTGATACCAAATCACTGATGCTGGCTGACATGTGTACGTTGTTCCACTCTGAATGCTGCATGCTCCTTGTAACCTACTATCCTGACCTCAACACGGCATACAAATCATCAAAGCTTTCCGAAAGGAACGATCCTTCTATGTTTGCAACTATCAAGCGTTTGATTTCAATGACCGTGTCTTAAACTAATTAGTAAGTTATTAGTTTACTGTTACCTCAGTATGTATTTTATGTAATTTTCAGCCAGGACGAGAACATTTTACCTCTCCTTTTAGACTATGATATTAGTTCTCTGGTTACAAATTCCAAAAACTCCTGGTTTTTTTGCTTGTATAATATCTGAAAGAAAATGTTTATACTACCTTGTCTTATTTCCAACTAATTTTTTTGCAAATACTCGTCGTTTTAATAAACACGTTCACAGGTTAAATCAAACACAACTTTTATTTTACAATTTTTCATATTTAATCACAACTGAATTCCACTTCTGCGTGAAAATAAAAACTTCCAGCCCACGCGCATTAACACATTCACTGTATCGCGATATAAACGTGAGTCCATATTTCTTTTCTTACAATAGCAGCTATAAAATGAACTACGTTGAATGAATATAAATAAACAATATCACACACGGTTTAATACAATCAATATATCGCAATAATGACATGACCATATTTCCTTTCTTACTATAACAGCCATCAGAGAATATAATGAAACCATCTACAAAGAACGAGTACAAATAAACAAAAGCATCTAATAAACAAAAAAGCAAGCCTGAAGTCTTCACGTGAAAAAAATTCGTATTGTTCCAGAAATCAGATGAAGCATGATTCACAGTGACTGAAACCTTTTTACATCTAACTGAAGGATGTAGCACAATGCAAGACATCTAGTACAAGTCCAAATACTACCACAAAATCAAATGATTATGGGTGTTTGGACTGAAAATTGCTACGAATTAAACTAACAATATAAAACTGATCCTAACGTTGTGGTGGGTAAATATCAACCGTATTGCAAAGATAAATGGAAGATGTAATCACTTTCTCAATAAACTTGGAATGACATCATCTGCACAGAGCGAATGTTGTGAGGTAACTTAAATGTCATATGCTAAATAAATATACATCAATTTTTTAAAAAATGCTTAACGTCTCTTAACAGCGAGGTCTTTAGAGACGGGAAACGATGGTGGGGAAGGAATTCGGCCATGTCCTTTTGAAGGAAGCATCCCGGCATTTGCCTGGAGTGATTTGGGAAACCACGGAAAACCGAAAGCTGGATGCCCGGACGGGGTTCGAACCGCCGTCCTCCCGAATGCGAGGCCAGAACGCTAACCGTTACACCACCATACTCGGTCAAATTTATTTATTTGTGGGCAGAAGATAACAGTGAGTAGCTCTCTCCGTACACACGTTTACCAGACAGTCTTAAAGTTATGTTCCTCTTTTATTTTCTCCGAAGTAAAAAATTATAAAATTGAAATTTTGACGGAACGGTAAGTTTTGTAGTTCTAGCAACCGTTTTAACTACGTCTATTTCCTCCAGAGTAAAAGACAGTAAGGGAGTCAGACATTGGAACAAATAACCCAATCAATGAATTTTAAAATTAAAATGTTGGAATAGGAAAGAAGGTATGTAGGGCAATTGCCGTTAAATTAACTTATCTCATATATGTATATATATTTTACACGATTTGCGCAGCACAAACCATCCTGTTAGCTCAAGTTTCCTATTTTGCAGTTTAGACGTTGTTAAATGTGCTTTCTGTGTTTCCGTTCAATGATCAATTATTTAGCCTATTTCGTCAGGATTTATATGAAATAACTACGCTAGAAAGTATGTTAATGTCGGGCATGTAGATCGCTTATTTTTTGGTTTTATTTCTCGTCGAGGTCGTGGTCATTAGAGGCGGGAACGAATGAGAGGAGGAAACGGAAAGGAATTTGGCCAGGGCCTTTTGTTGGAACCACCCCAATTTTCGTCTTTAATTACTTCAGGAAGCCCTAGAAAAATAGATCGCAACAACAGTTCGACTAGAAGCAGATCAAAGTTTTTATCGTTGTTTAACTTCAGCCTTTTAGTACAATAACTGTAATTATGTTGACAGTAAGATTCCGTATTTACCAGATGAACCACACAATCTGTGTTGCAATATGACATTAGATGTCTTGCGGACTAGTAAATGCTTTGTTGAACTCAAGTACAGCACGCTCCCTACGGAGATCACTTATTACGATTATTTTGTAAAACTATTAAACATGACCTTTGCTTACTACCCACTTATCGGAGTAATTCACCGAAAACTCTACGTCTGACTCTCCATTCTAACGGGCAGTCTGCAAATCATAGATCTCCTTCTTCTAATCAGTATTGCGTTCATTTTACCGGGCAATTAAGCTCGACGGTAAACTACGTCGACAAATGAGCAGATAATTACGGAGTCGCTGCAAATACTATGCGCTCTGCTGCATTTGCTCTTGTGTATTTGACCGGTAAATATTGTGCTTTGTAGGGGAAAACAGCTCCCATACAACTCGAGTTGGAGTTGATCTCCAGCTTAATGAAGCCATTGTAATTATTACTCTAGCTGAGGAATACACCCCTCTGTAGCGACTGTTGTTCATATAAATGTAAGAATGAAACATACAAAGGGACAAATGCTAAGAAGTATTGTTTCCGACGCATAATTCGACACAGCACTCTACAAAATTGTCCACTCGTCCGAAAACAGCATATAATTCTTTAGTCATCTATAAAATGTAGTACAAGTTTAAATGGTTTCAGAATGAGCCTTTATTTTGTTACAGGTGTTGATAACGTGCAAGGTTTACGTTTAACGCGCTACTGTTATTATAGTAAGGAAGAGGTGTCGTAAAGCACATTCATTAGTCGTATATATTGGAGGAGGATGCTCCTGCTTGCCCAGTATAAAGGCATCGGAGAGTCAGCACTGAAGATAACGCCCACGCAGGAAGATGATGACTGGTGGAAGTTCAACATTTCGGCAGAATCAGATGGTATTCACCATTCCGAGAACAGGGTTAAATCGCATTATGAGAGAGTGTTAAAGATGAGAAAAGATTTCCACCACTGAGTGCCGATAGTTTTAACGAATCGAAATTAGATGAGGAGGCCATTGTCTGCGGAAAATCTGGCACTCATTGAAGCTGGTCCATTAGATTTTGTTAAGCGAGTTGCAACTATGGATGAGATCTGACCCATCAGTTTTCTCAGTACATTCCTTAGAAAGAAAACAATAGCTGTACCTTTGCAGCGAAAGTGATGATGTCTAGTATTTTAATAGCGACTGTTATTAATTAAGATGTAAGAAGGAAAGAAGCTCAGGTAGAAATGCTAAGGAATATCGTTCCTCACGCAAACTCCTATACAGAACGCTATAAAATTGTTCTCTTATCTGAAAAATAGCATATGATTATTTAGTACTCTGTAGAATGTTGTAAAAATTTAAGTCATTCCGGAATTATACTTTGTTTTGTTATAGATGTTGAAAACGGATGAGGTTTACGTTTAACCCGAAACTGTGATTATATTATTGTGAGAAAAAGATACAAGCTAAGAACATTCAAAAGTATACGGTAACAACATTGTAATAGACTTTCTGAAAAGGAGTAAACCCACCACGGGTGCATACTGCGCTAATCTTGTGGAACAACAGTGAACTTTTTTTTTTTTTTTGGCTATACTCCTCGCCAACGACGAAGTCAGTAGAGACGCATGATATTAGTGGTGGCATAGAACTGGAATGATTTCTATCATGGGCTTTCAAGGAACCAGTCCGGCATTCGCTTGGAAAGATTCCGGAAAACCAAGTAAAACCGAAATCTGGATGGCCAGACGGGGATTTGATCCCGCATCCTACCAAATTTAAAGCCAGAGCGCTGTCAACTTCGAGCAGTGGCCAAGGAAAATACAAGAGCCAATTTTTTAAAAAGAGATACTGTTTCATGAGGAGATTGTTAATAGTTAGAAGCCTCTCACTGCCGTGGTTGCTACTCACGGATCTGAGGTCCATTTGGATCCACGACCCATCCCCATATTAACTCGATCTGGCCTCATCCGACTCCATCTATTTCCAAATGTTAAAAAGTTTGTTTCTGGCATCCATTAAAAGTCATGACATCATTGTGAATCCCTTTTAAGAAATACTCTTTTGGCCATATGTCTCGGAAATATTTGATGAAAACAGGATATTAACGTGAATGGTATTAAAACCATGGTCAGGGATTACTTTAGAAGATACGAAAACTTCCTGGTAAAACTAGCTTTATAAAGAATTTCAATTTATCAGATGGGAGATCTCATTGTATATCATCGAGATTGTGGGTAAAAATCAAGAAATATATTATTGGGTTAGTGGAATCAGCGAAGTAGCTACAATTCTTTTTATATCAGGCAAGGTTATCTATTTATGTCTTCAATGCACGAATAACATCCTCCTGGTTCTGATACCAAGCTAAGAAGAAGGTCGCTGTTTTCATTTGGTTGTAACTGGTAGTATTGAAAATAAGGCAGAGTTTCCTTTCAGAACCACGACGCAACCTAGACTACATTGTTGTTTTCCCTGAGAATTCCAACGCCAGCTCAAACGCACGCAGAGGACAATTAAAGCCCACGCGCTGACCATCTGACAACCACATGTATGTCCTGCCACCAGGCCTCAGGGAATCCAGTTTAACAAGATATTAACATTGGTGGGTAAAGTGAACTTTGGCACAGTAGTTCAACAGTTATGAAGCAATCATCGTATTGAGCCAATTCTATCTCTTCTCCACCCTCCGATAGCTCAGAAAAACGGTTACTACTATTTTATATCACTGATTTATCATCCGTTCACTCTGAGAATATATGTGAGAAGTGTATCAATTATAATGTATCGATGCATTTCATTTTTACATTCACATGTTAGCACGCTAAAGGAATGCAGTGTATGCTGGGAAGGCAATTGGTTGACCAAAGCATTCCAGGATTCCGTTCCGTCGGGTGTAGCCTTGAGGGAAGGACTGAAATTACACATAAACGTTCCGTCTATGAGAGAGTTGTCGCCAGCAACTAGAGGTGACAGCGTCACGTGTTCGAGACAGCCAGTGACGAGTGGGTGCTGACCAATGAACGCGCAGCATATTTGTGATGTGTTAATGTGATTTTTGCTTTTGCTTTCCATGTGTATCCATGGAGTGACGCAGAGTGAAGGAGCTTATGTTATGATGGCATTGTGCAGATCGTTTGACGGTTATAGTGTTGCGATTATTTATCACCATCAAGTGTATTTGTAATGCCTTTCAACGAAGATTTATATCGCCGAAAACATGCTACTTGTCCCGAATTACAGTCATCTGCCCACTGCAATAGTAATGGTACGCTAAACGAATAAAATGGTCACAAGTGTAACATTCAGAGTCCGATATCGACCACAGAAGTTTTGCTCCGGAAACAGATTTATCAATTTAAATTTTTGGTATTAAAGATAATAAACGTTGCTGATTTCTCTTTGTCAATGAATCTGAGTTTGAATGTAAATGTAAATGCAGTGGTGTTGTAATTACACAAAGAAATGTCCTGCTTCCTCCCTTCATCAATTATTAAATAATTATAACATATTAATAATAAATTATGTAAAGTAAAATTAATCTGAGGAAATTTAAGCAAAAAGTAGGGTACACATCATAAACCTGTAATGAATGCCTTTCCCAAGGTTTCTACAATAAATTCAATTTAACTACATCTCTTAGCTCTAATTTCAAGTACTTATCCACGTAATCACAGTTAAGTCATTGTTTAGTCTCTCTTTTCTCTAGCCAGATGCTTACAGATGCAACCGAAAGTAAGCTGAGCTAGGCGAACCCACCTTAGGAGTTAGTTGCGTCTTCTTGCTCGGTCAACCCCCCGACATTGTTTTGGTGAATGGCGCTCGTGGTTCTGGGAAGTGTTTGCCTGAAAATTACACTTAATGTTGAGACTTCGCCGTAATGAGCCTGCTTGTAGCAAATAAGAGCATATAAAGTGGTCCACGTGGCGCTATCGGTGCCAGAGTTATTTCGCAGAAATACTTTGGCCCAGTCATTGACTTTCGTAGAAGTGCGGTAGCGTTGCCTTCTAAGAACACTCAAATTCTGGCTTAGGAGAAGTGAGGTGTTTCTATTTTTTTTAAAATCATGCCCACTCCCCCTTGATAAGATTTTGTGGAACCCCCTCCTCCTAACGTGTGAGTGACCTTGTAATTTTCAAGACCTTTTTTGTTTTTTGTTTCTGTTTCTTTGGTTTTTTTTGTCGTTTCTTTTCGACCGTCTTTGACCCTTTAAATGATATTTGGTGAGATTTTGCCGGACCCCTTCCCCTATTTTAATTTTACGTGATTAATGGACGTCCCCTACCAGACTAAGGGAAAGTGAAAACATTACCCCAAAACATTCTCCGTTAGGTACATCAAGGCTGTCTAAAGAGCTAACAACGATAAGATGCAGTCGACTGGGTAATACTTAAGAACATCACAATCATCATGTTCGTCACGTCATTGACTAATATGCCGCATCAAAAATCACTACCCAATACATCTTGAACCGTTACAGATTTTGCTAGCATGATCGACACATGTCTCCTTTTAAACGCATTACATATTATGTGTCTCCATAATTTAGTTGAGGTTACTATTATTTACTAATAATTTATGTTAGTCTTCAAGCAGTGTTCGGCTGGATTAGTTAATAGTTTTTTTTTTTTATTTTACGGTGAAATAATGTCGTAGCGATATGACATTTCAAGGATACTGAAGTAAATTACCCCAATCACTACACATTCCGCGGTAATGCAATTGAAATCATGTACGTTCTCTAAATAATTTTCATCTGCGTTATTGTTGACACTAATAATAATTTCTGGATATAGCTTTTTTTAAAAAAATCAAATAAACCCGGCTGTAGAGCTTTGCTTGTAAAAACCCTCCAAACAATATTTGTAGCTGCGATATAATTACACTGACCATTTGTAAGATTTCAGTGTGCTGGCTGTGCAGCTGACAAAGGATTGTCAAGTTCAGCGGACATGTTGAGCAAAATATTCACACACTGCTTTGATAACAAGTAGCACTTGCAGATCGTTTCGCGGCATCCGAAACGCGGCATTTTGTTCTTACACATTTGTATGGTTTTTCGCTTAGTGAGGAGCAAGGAGTAGGTTATAAATTGTGTACGACTTTGTGACTGAATTCTTATAACATCAGTCGTTGTTCGCGAAGCCGCATGTGTCGGTCTTTGTATTGCGAGCTTGGTTTCCACTGAAGAAACTGCAATTACCGAATAAACTCGTGTTTTTCATGATATTCTTTTGCTCGGTGGCCAAACACGTAGTTATTTTCACACCTCTACGAGATAATATTACGATCAGCACAAACATCTTGAACAGCTAACGAAATATTCGTAAGGAATTCTAATTTTTACTAATGACTAATAACTTTGCTGTAAAAGTTCACTATGTGAGGGCGAAATTTAACTATAACCTTTACGCAATCTTTACCAGGCTGGATACCGAGCAAGCGACATACTGAATCTCCACTCATTGGTTCATTTAACACAGAAACGTATGAAATTTTACTAATCATTGCAATGAAGCCACTAAAGATAGTACGAAAGGAAACTGTTCTGGAACACACTAGCCATCCAAAATACTAGGGAGCTAAGCTCGATAGGTTTCTCACATGTAAAAAACATTGCAAAGAGCTAAAGGGAAATATAAGTGCCAGATATAACATCCTACGCAAACTTACTGGTTCCAACTGGGTAGCACACCCCGAAGTTTTATGATCCACAGCTATGGCTCTCTGCTCTTTGGCCGCAGGATATTGATACTATCCGGTTGGTAACCGGATACATGGGATCAACAAAAAAAATATGCACTGGCAGGCACATCACCACCGGATATAAGACGGAAAGTGGCCACAGGGAAGGAGAAGCTCAGACAAGAGATAGACCCAAAGCAGACGATGTAAAACCAGACCATGTCACCACCACGCCTCAACTCACGAAGAAATTTGTTAAAGAGAAGACAGAATACCAGAAGAAAAAAGAATATCGTTATGGAAGGAGGTGCCTCCCACACCTTTTATCTTCAGGACCCAAGAAAAACTGGGTGGAATGTTCCGTACGAAAAATCGAAGGCTTTGAATAGGCTCAGAACAGGAATATCAAGGCGCAGGAGTGCTATGAAAAAGTGGGGACACACATAAGATAAGTGTGAATGCGGCTCCATTCAGACACCTGAGCATCTGCTCGAGTGCAGAGACGTGGGCTTCGTGGGCCAAGCAGAAGACCTGTTCTTAGCAAACGACAAAGCAATCCAATCAGCTAGTTTATGGAAAAACGCAATTTGAAACAGCCCGGGGCGGACACGGAAAGAAAGTAAAGTAAGTACTAATCATTGCTTACCTTGAACTAATAAGAAGTAGCGACGCCTGCTGAGCAGTAGCAAACATTATTTTTACAGATTTTTCCAGATAAACTAATACCTTATACCTCTAACGCCGAAAACAAAATTACAATGCAAATTACAGAGAAATGCAGTTTTTTTTTTTTTTTTTTTTTTTTTTTTTTTTTTTTTTTTTTTTTTTAAACCAAGGGTGCTATTCGTTTTAAAATCGTGTCATGGAACAACTATAGATTGCGAAAAACTAACCTTACATTTGGTCCGACAATCTTCTAGATTATGTTAAATTGAGAAAGCCCCACGGAACCTTGATATGACTAAAGATTTATACAAAACATTTTAACAAAATACTAGTTATCATTCACTAACAGTTAAGCAAAAATCGAACGACCTAATACATATTTTTTTCTGACATGAGGCAAACCTGTCGCGTGTTGACCAAGCGAGTTGCGAACTTACCCACTGTGGGTCCGTCCTAGCGTCTACTTACTGTCGGTTGAGGTACTTCTGGTTTCCAGTCGGCATCTGTAAGCGCTTCTAGCTAGGATAAAAATACATGCACAGAGACTTAATTTGCGTAAAATCAGGACGTAGGTGCTCCTTGAAATGATCTGAAGAGTTGTGGCTACTTGATTTATTGTTGAAAGCGGCGGCGTGGTACAGTAACAAGTGATTGGTGCATGAAATCGGTGTTTCCTGATATTGGAATAGTGGACCATAGGATCCAATGTTAATGCAGTGTGCATTCCAAACCAGCAGAGGGAAAATGATAGGAAAAATGCCTAAAATGGCCTAATTGGATGGTAACAGGTCTGCCCCACGAAATTTCACATCACGGACTGGGGCGAATTGTGTGCGCAAAGAGGCGCCCTCGATTCCGGAAGGTGGGGAAAGCCTTCCTCTCATTGGCTGTTTGTCACGACGATCATGCGTGTGGTTCACGTGATCATAGTGTATAAGCCTCGTGTACACGCCGTGCTATACAGTGTTCCCATAGTAAGGACTGCCAGACCAGCGTCCTTGGCGCGGGTGTCGTATATGAGCGGTGTAACCTTCGTACTACTGTGCTGGCTTGGAAGCACTCCGCCTTCATTACCGCTAAACTCTATACTAAAATCTATACAAAAATCAGCTACCGCGACAAACCTACCCGAATACTTTTCCACATAGCAAAACGTCAAAGAAGAATGTATCAACGAGGAAACTGTGGATTGAGACAGCAAGATTCTTATCTCGTGGCTTAGGGGCACGACATGAAGTTCATTCATTCCATACCTGAAAGGCAGAACTATTCTCGTACAAGCAAAATAGTGGGTAGGTGTTTTAACTATACGGCGGCGATGTTCAGCATAGGCTCCAGTGGCCGCTATTATTACTAGCGAATAGCGAACAAGCAAGATACCGGGACGTAATTATGCTACTTCATAGTCATTGGCTCGCTTACGTTGGTGGGAGTATTTGCAGACTCTGATGGAATATTCCGGAGTTATGCTAGTACATGCAAGCCGTGTTAGGCCAAGCGCTGGCAGTAATCCTAACTGAAAATGACACACTTACTGCTCTGGTATCATGGCACAGTTCTGCTTCTAGTTATACCAAACCAAATGCTAAAAAAAGTCTGAATAAATAGAATAAACTACTTCATGTAGCCTTAAAAACTTCTGCACCATACGTTTATAAACAACATTGTGATATAAAAGTTCTAAGTTGTTGGTATCTAATCACAATTAATAAACAAATAAATATTATAAATGTGATCATGTAAAAATGTAAGTAAGCTTATATCTTAATTTTCATGTGGAAAGCTTATGTCTGTATATATCATAATTTTCATATGTAAAATTGTAATACAGAACAAATTTAATTAACAGTCATAACCGCTGAAGATGTTTCAGAGAATGAAGTGAAACGCGTACGGAAAATAAAAGCAACAAACAGTTGCATTGGCGTGAAAATTTTAATAAAAAAGTTGATCCTACTGCAACTGAGCAAATGGCCCACAATATCCAGATGTTAATTAAATATGGGTTTAAAATTTATTTTACTTTATTAAAACTCGAAAATGGTAAATCTGAAACTTGAAATATATCTTACTGGATGTTTACGATTATCTAAATGTCTTTGATTTTAATACATTTAGAACAACTGAGATTTCTCAGGGCACCTTATAGGATTCAACTGAATGCAACATTGTTCCATTCCAAAAGAATTTTTACCACTGTCTCCCAGCCATAAGAATGCTAAGTCAAATTACTCTCGCAATGAAGAATAGCTCTGCATGTGACCTTCCGGCGTCATTTCGGCTGCCGGCAAACTCGACTGCCAAGAAAGGATGAACATATGGCCGTGTCCACATACATCACCCGGGTCACAAGCTACTGAGACAGAGGGATGAAGCGTAGTTTTCTTGAAGGTGCCATAGCCTCTCTTGAAGTTCATCTCGTTCCATTACCATCTCCAGAGAGTGTGTCAAAATCCTTCAGCCTACCCTGTCATGGCCTGCTAACTTGTAGTCTGGTGATAGGCTCCACATAAAAGAATAAAAGCTAATGATATTGCTGGCAAGAACTTCTAATTGATCGAACTCACTCTAGTTTTGTTGCACTTATTAAACCACGAGGAAAAGCTCGAACCGGGGATTTTCGGCTAGCACTCTAGCTCCTACACTACCGAGGACGGCAACTCAAATTATTGGCGACAGTTTACTGTCCGCTACATAACAAATAAACTTATTTATTACGATCTGTTGCTCGTATCTTCCTTCACTTTGTTTTGTATGAATGTATGTATACGTTCGTTTGGGCCAACTAAGACCACCTTAAGACTTTGTTTTGGCTTGGATTTGCTGTGGGCGTCTACCTCATCAGTGTTACAACTAGGGTTGCTAGCCCGAGAGGGGACCTACAGTTTCACGTGGAATGAGAAGTATGACAGAACGCCTCCGTGGTTCACTCTGTTTTTATTTTTACTTCACAAAGGTTTAGGAGATGAAGTCACATCTACGCAACTCGTACTCTCACACAAACAATTTGCCTCCTAAATTCCAGTCCTGGCGTAGTTACGAATTTCGCAAATACAGTGAGACATCTAATGGAGTAACGAATTGAGTTACCGACTGATGATTATGAACATCAGTTTCAATTTTGAATAATTTCAATTCCGAACATTACGATGACGTTGGCGCGTATCCCGTAACATTTATAGTGAAAAACTATAACTGGATATTAATTTATGTCCCGAGCGGTTTGACGCCACAGAACTCTGGGTTCGTCTCTGATCAATCACTCCCTGGTTCGTTTTACCTGAGATACGTGATCGAAGATATTACACTCCTACTATTACTTATAGCGAGTAATGGCTCTTTAATTAAAATACATAACAGCATGACTAATCAAAAATTTCCATAACGCGGCCATTTATTCAGGAATTTACAGTTCACATAAAAATCGACCAGATCATCTCGTCTACCAAATAAGTATGTACCACGTACAAACAAATTTATTAATCGTTGATTTCATTATAAACAAAAGTTATTTGGAAGTTAATGCTTCGGCTAAATTCATTATTGTTCGGCAGATTGAAACCCTCATCTGCCAGTTTCTCGCCTGGGTTCATATGCGGGCAAAAGAGCTCCTTCGAATTTTAGTGAATTATAGAATGCGTGTTCACCGTGAGTCAGCACAGGGGAAATCACGCCAGCACCTCTATCTTCACTCAAACCACCTCAAGTCACATTTGTGCTAGTGTGGACATACGCACGTATGACTGTACCGTTCGCCTCTCGCCGGCTGCCAGCTCGTCTCAATGACCTCTCGCCTAGAGAGCCATTGGTCGAGTCTTCCATGCGATCCTCGCCCCTTGCCCTCACCTATCGGGAGACCATCTCCCACCAACGAAAGTCAGTTCTGCCAATCCCTCTGTATCTCCGCCCCTGCCATCTCCGGATACGTCAAGACATCAAAAAATGTTGTAAACATAATAGTAACCAAAATTAACAAATTTTGCTATCGGAGGGTTACAATCATGCATCCCGCACACATGACCTCTCTTCATTCAGACTCATTCTGATTGGCTACGAGTTTAAATTTCCAGTAATCGCGTTTATTGGCGCTTCCCTGTTCTTCGAAGTAGTGAACCCTGTTCGTGAAAAGTCGATAACATAACACGCCACGTCTGCAATTTAGCACTGTAGTGGGGGTGTCCCTGTGGACGAATACGTTACAGTTATCATTCATAAATTTATTGTTTTCATTGATTAATGGGATTTTAATTTTGATTTTATGAAGGAGTAAAAATATTGATTTTGCAAGAAACTCGATGTTATTTGGAATACAGGAAAACTGTCACAATATGACATTTATTTAGTATCACTGGCGATTACAAGTCTGAGCAAATTTACCGTTAACATTACCACAAGTAGACAAAATCTCAAAGCAACGCTCAGAGATCCGTCATGAGCAAGCAAACAATTCTAATTTACTTTTAAATCCATCTCAGAATTAATATGCAAGAAAGATTGATAGTTGGAAACAATTACAATACAAGTTATGATGATCTCAGGCATAGCTATCATAATACTGTAACTTTACATTTCAATAAATTAGGGAACCACGAATGAACAATATGCCATTCGAAAATAACTAGTTGTGGCAAATTATGCCGCTAGCTCAGGGAGTTTTCAGCTACAAAGTGAGAACATGGATCTATCCTCTCAAGGACGTTTAAGAGTCCAGTTTCACAGAATGCACAATCAGGTGGCTCTGTCGTAATATTTTACCATTGTAGTTCTGCGTCTGATGTCTGCGGTCATCGAAGACGACCCACGGTATATAAGACTTATCTCACACGGCCGCTGCCATGAGTCGGACCTCAGTACAAAATCAGCCACAGCAGTCAGACACCGCGGCCCACACCCGAATCTATGTCAGGAAAGGCGTCTCGCAACACAATGAAGCTCGTCGCTCTTTCGTCCACGAGGAAAACTTATGGCTCCGCCCCCTTGTAGTCTCGAAGATCACATTCAACAGAAAATTCAGAGGATTTTAAGTTATGTGCTCACTGGGATTGGATCTTGAGGTTGGCCACCTGATATCACGTGATATTTTGGCATGGTGCGCTGAGTGGCAACTCACACTAAATTGTAAAAAGTGTAAGACAGTGAGCATAACTAACAAAAAGAATCCGATTGTTCAGAAATACGAGGTAAACAGTTCAGTTATTGATATGGTCGATTCTATTAAATATTTGGGAGTAACAGTACAAAGGAACATGAAATGGGACTTACATATTAATACGTTGGTAGGTAGAGTCAATTCGAGGCTGCGACATGTACAATAAAATATCATTCTGACGAACCGTTCCATCCTTCGTCGTCGGAATCTTCACCTTATGGCTCGTTCTCTTCTTGAGTACTCGGGTCCCATTACAGTAATATTTTAATAGTTTCTGGATTGAATGATTTAGATATTTTGGGGGTTTTGTGCCTGATGTAGCTCAAATACGGATCCTAAGTTAATGAGAGCCTATTAATGACACCTGTGTTGCACTAAACCCAACTAAGTTTTCTGGAGAGTCTCTCCCTAAATCGTCGAAAATATTTGTTTCTAGCTTCTGGTGCTGCTTCTGACAGAGTGCCTATAGGCAAAAGTGTATACTCTGTTATAAGTGGGCCCTCAATCAATACTTCTTGTATAGGTGATATTGGATGCCACGAGTACAGTTCAATGTACAGTATATCTTAAATTTTTCGTGGCATTGGAGAATATTTATATATATATATATATATATATATATATATATATATATATATATACATATCTTGTATCCACTATATATCATTCACATAATAGTATAAAACCTGTCAATCATTGTTTTGTTAATACCTATTATCTCTGCTGACATCATTTGCTAAAATCGGTCAAATCCTCGAAAGATTTTCTACGCCGACCCACATTGGTCGGATTGGATTTTATGGGTATTTAGATATATCTTTTGAACCAATCGTGGTATTTCTTTAAAAATGCACTCTCAGTTCTCTTAGCAGCCTGCCATTTTCTTTTAATTTCCAATTTAAGCCATGAAAACTTTTGTTATAACTGTTGCGTTTGTTCGACCGTGAATGTCGGTTGATTTAAAATATTTTCCTAGACTAATTACAACTTTTGCACGAAATCATTTCCTTTCTCGTGTTTACTCATATTATAAATAACTTTTCGGGTCATGAGCTTGATACCAGAAGAGCCCACAACAAAGAAAATTTTATATGAATTAATACGACGGAAAAAAGTAAGTTTGTTTCATTGCAAATAATCTAGAATTTTTTCGAATAAATAGACGTTTGGCACTTTTTGGCACCTAATTTTCAATGAAATACCAAGATAGTACACTAAACTAATACCATACAAGAAATCAGACTCGGGAAATCTCCGGAAATATAACAAAATCACTGTTTAATACTTTTCGTAATAAAAAAATTAGTACAAAATGAGACAGCTTACAAAAATATACAGAAATAAAGTTGTGCGATACCTTTGGATGTATGTTACTATTATTTCAATTCTAGATACCTGGCTGAACAATATCCATGATTAAAATCACCACGAATCACTTAACATCACTCACAAATTAAATTGGTACAACTTATAATTTACTTGTATTTGCTTGGTAACAGTATGTACGTCTTGCAATGTGCTCAGAAGATAACTGTTCACGGGGTAGGAAATGAAGCTTATCTAAAAAACATTGCTGATTGTTATTCTATAGACATTTGCCTCGAGTCGGGTAGATACGGGTTCTTGGAATTTGCTTAAAATTTTTTTTGGACTTTTGATCGGCTTTTTGTGTCAAATACCCCTGTGTGCTGCGGTTCCTAGGTCGAATTTTGAAAAATTGTAATGAACAAACAAAGGAGATAGCGTACAAATCTCTTGTCCGTCCACATTTGGACTATTGTTGTGCCATCTGGGATCCGTTTCGTAAGGGGCTGATTGAGAGTACAGAGAAAGTACACAGAAGAGCAGCTCGATTCGTGACCGCTTGCTACAGTCCTTATGATAGCGTCACAGAACTGATTAGTAGACTAGGCTGGGAGTCTCTGGTACATAGACGACCCACGTTTCGTATAAACCTATTGGTAAACATGCGTACTCCCACTTTCACTTACGAGTGTAGTGAAATACTTCGTCCACCAACCTATTTGGGTCGGAATGACAGAAAAGATAAAGAAATAAGGTGCTGCACTGAATCTTATATGAATTCTTTTTTCCCTCGTACCATTAGTGATTGGAATGCACAACAAAGAGATTAGGTTTGGTGCTGAGCACCCTCTGCCACCCACAGTTTTGTGAATTGCAGAGTATATATGTAGATGTAGATACCTTATTCGCCCCGCGTGTATATCACAGAGGTCGGAATTATTCGGCCACCCTCGCGGGGTGAGAGCGTATTTGGGTGGCGGGTTTTTCACACCAGGTCAGCGGCCTCTTATTGACTGTCCACCCCAAGGTAACAAGAAGTGTTCACCCACTATCCCTGACATCCTGTCGCAGCGGCTAATGCCTGTATCGGTGAATGCCTCTCGGGAATGCCACGATTCTGTCCAAGCCTACACAGCTCGATAATTGTTTAATATTTGTTGGAACAAGATACATTGGCATTACAGTCCCCACATGGAATCTTGCGTACTTTGGGACATTACTAAAAACTATTTAAGCGGTCGCCCAAGATTTATTATGAAAATTAATCTAACATTATGATTTGCACAATAAAATGCGCCTTAGAATGTGGCGAAACGCGTCGCATTGTAGCACATAATATCATTCGACTCGGAGAATTCTTGACAGGTCTCCAGGCGCCTTAAATCTTTGCAACTCTGAGCTCTGCAAGTAACAATGCGTCATAGTCCATTCACCGATGTATATCCGGCCCAGGATGTGGTTGACAAAAGAACTGTCAGAGCGTCCTTGCGAGAACTACCTGACATATGATCGCTGATGGAAGTCGTTGTTCTTGGCACGCTGGCGGTCCCTTAAATAACACTGTCTTTCACGCAGACCAACGCGTAATGAATTAAACTGCACTGCACATACCTTAATAATGCTATTGTGATGTTATCATGACATTACAACCTGTTACTTAAAGTCTCAGTCATGGGGGAGAAATCACTCGCTGAAGGTCCGTCTGAAAAGTGTACTCTCTGGCTGCAGGCCTGGAGTTGGGGAAAGAATTTCATTGGCTGTTAACCACGTGTCTAACAATTGGCTAGCCCATAACTGGCTCATTAGATCTTAGTAAGTACTTCAGGGCTGGTAGAGTGGGAGAATGGTTTCTCACGAGAAATTACCTTTGGGGCCAGCCACATAGTTGCTTCAAATACTATGACTTAACATTATACCCATTCAATACAAATTTCTGTAAACTTTTATTGTAATTTCTCAGCTTTTCGAAATCTCTTCAAAATGATACATAACCTAATTTACACCTGGAATAATAGACTCTACAGTGTCCGAAACCACGCCAAAATCAAAACACAAACGTTCAAACAAACGGAGACGAACAGATCCGTTTATCTTTTCTTCTCAGCTTTCCAATGCCTAATTAACAGAAAGTATAATGCATTTTATTCCTGGCACCCTGCGATGCAGAATGTTTAAAACCCTATCAAAATCTATAGCTGTTTTTTGTTTGTTTTTTGTTGTTTTTTTCGCTCAAAGGAACGAAATTTTCTTCTCGCAGTTGAAATTTGTAAACCACTTCTACAAAAAGTCTAAAGTATAGGGTTACGATTGTGTATTGCCTTATAAGTAAAGCAAACTTCTGCTATATAATTCGTAAATTTTGACATACCAAATTACTTGTTACCTTGAAGCTCGTTTGTGTGGCAGTGAGTTGCGGTCACAGAAGACGACTCATGCAGAGGAGCTCATCAACGGCAACAACAATTGTCGACGACCTGCACCGACCGGCCAAGATCTATCTACTCGCGACGGCGAAGCATTCCGCTACACACCACTATAGGGATGGGCAATCAAAAAAATATATCGATAAATATCGAAACGATATTTACAAACACTATCGATATATATCGGGGGAAAAATATCGATATTTCGATATATCGATATTTCGATATTTTTGTCTAAAAGGAGTAATTATCTAAAAAAAATCATAAAATACATCAAAATATTTAAGAAAATTCTGAAAATTAAAGACACAGGTAGAAATTATACAAACTTTTATTAATTTATTATTTTTTTCAATCAATCAAACCAGTATTCGTCTGATATGGACATCAAAAGGACTCTCTGTTTTATGTGCTCCCCCATCAATCTACTGCTGTTGTTCAGTACAGCTAAGTTGAGTGCAGGAGCCACTCTCTTGGACGACACAGAAGAAGCTGGAGCACTGGTAATTCACCCAAAACTTACTGGGTCTGATTTTCTGTATATTAATGGTTGGTCCAGATACTGCCTAAGCTCATTAGGAACTGAGCCAGAGCTTGGAACCCCTTGCATAACAGTAGTGCTAAGGGATAATAGCTTTTAATGTGCGGACCAAATTGATGCGTTATCTGCGATATATTGTGTTGCTGCTGTAGACCTTACTTCTGAATAACTTTGTCCTCGTCGTCTAAGTTCCAAGCGAATATCATTAATTATTGTAGATATCGCATTTGACACACCGATTGGAGAAGTGAAGTGTATACGTTTGAAACGCGGCTACAAAATGGTAGCTGCTGCAAGGAATGTATTTCCTTCTAAAGGACTTAATTTCTCTTTAATTCTTTGGAGTAAAGCCTCTTTTACCGTGAATCCTAAAGTGGTCGAAGGAATAGCTTGTTCCGTTACTTGTCGAATCAGATTTGTAACAGGAATGGCTAAGCTAGCAGTCACATAATTTGTACCACTAACATCTTCGGTGGCTTCTTTGAAAGGAACAAGCAGGACAATGAGGTCACGTATTACATTAAGCTGTTAAGTTGCAACCATATCAAGTGTGTTTATATTTGACTGGCTTTCTGTCGCTAAGATTTTAGCTACAATTGCAGAGAGTCTGACAAATCGTTCTAACGTATTAAAGAAGGAGTTCCATCTAGTGCTAACAGCTTGTGTCAAAGTCAACACCTCTCCTTCCTTTTCCCCAGATGCTTCTTGTTCAGATCTTAATAGATCCATAGCATTAAAAGACTGCTTAAAATAAGTCACAATACCTTCTGCGTGATCGCAGAGTGCTGCAAATGAATTATTTTCACTTAACACTACATCAACGATTTTCATCATCAGGGCTTGACCAGTAAGTTGCAATTTCTAATCACCAAACCTCTCTGAATTGCGTATGGTGCAAGGGCATACGATGTTGTTGATGGTGATTCATCCGTTGGATGAGAATGTTAAGCTTGGCGCCCCCTTTAGAATGTTTCGCAAAAGTAGGCCTGAACATGCCGACACCGGCTTCCACCCTCTCCCTTCTTTCATCTCTCATCCACAACACTCCATACCGAGCTACACAGTGTCACTGTCTTACACACTTAGGAGCACTGTCACACTGAGGAAGTAAACGGGGAATTTTTTTTAACTGCTTAACGTCTCTTAACATTGAGGTCTTTAGAGACGGGAAAGGATGGGGGACAAGGAACGGGAAGGAATTTGGCTAAGGCCTTTTGAAGGAAGCATCACAGCCTTTGCCTGGAGTGATTTGGGAAACCATGGAAAACGCAAATCTGGATGCCCAGACGGGGATTCGACCCACCCTTCTCCCGAATGCGAGGCCAGAACGCTAACCATTACACCACCAAGTTCGGTGAAACGGGAAACCACCCCAGTTCATCTTCCTAGGACTTTCCTTGGAGGGATATACATCACCCATGGTAATCGCTACAACCTGACACGGGAGAGACGTTCGAAGAGGACCTTACTACCAGTAAAAACCATTGGTGTCTCAGTGAATAATAAATTAAAAACCGCTCTCACTACATCAATCGAAGATCACAAGAAAGTATTCTTTAGTGGGGCTGTAATTCACGAGAAAGCTATATGCATATTTTAAAGAGCATTACAATGAACTTTAGGATTGAGGATTTAAAGCAATCCAGAATTGGTTTATTATTTTAAAAGTGCGATAATCACTCCATTACATCAAAATTTTTCTGTATACTTGGAACGTATTCCCTATAATCCTATACAAACTAACGTTCTGTATTCAAGGTTTCCGTATTCAAGATTTTCGTATTTGCGGCTAATTTACGGAACATATTCCTTGCGATTAAGGAGTTTTGACTGTAGACTAGATTGTAGACATTTAAATGAATTAACAGTTATTCATAATGACTTGTGGTTCATCAACCCAATAATTGTTATTCGTAAATGAAAAAAAAAACAGTTGAAAAGATAATATTTCAACTACAAAGATAAAACAACCGCTTACATGCTAACATAAAAATGACGTTAACGTAAAATTGTTAAAATTTAACAGCTTTTTTTAACCTATCAACCACTGATGAATCTGTTATATTTCGACGAATTCACTTTTAAAGACACTTTCAGAAGATTGGATATATACGTATATTTATCCTATATACATGTAACGATTAAATTGGATACTGAATTGCGTTCGTAGGAAAAATATCGAATTGGTGCTTAAAATCGATACACTAAATACAATATCGATATATCGAAAATAAAAATATCGGCGATAAATATCGATATTTTTTAGAAAAAATATCGATATATCGATACATCGATATATTTTGCCCATCCCTACACCACTATCGACAACGGGCGAACTACAAGAACTCCAAAAACATAAGCTTAGGCTTGATAATGCAGATGCTCCAACAACAAACAATGTTACTGACGGAAGTCATAACAAGTTACGCAAATAACCTGACACCACCGTGATGACGAACCTACAGAAAAGTCGTGAACCATCTAATTACTGCTGGAGGCAATGTCTTCGGACAATATCCTCCACCTCCACCTGCCTACAAAGATAAGGCAGTGACGGTGCTGTGCTGAAAAAGTGAATCCGTCTTCCTTTACGCCAAATTGAGCTGTGAGCAGACAAAAACATAGGGGTGTACACTTAGAAAGTACATCGATGTTTTTATTCAATGTAAAACATCGGAATTCTGCATCGATGTTTTTCGATGCATCGTTTGCAAACATCGGTGTTTTTTCAACATCCAATACATTTATGTTTTTCTTAGATCAACAAACACAAACCAACAATATTCGTTCGTAAATGTCGTTTCATTTATCTCTTACCTATTCCTTTAAAATCGCCAAGAGAAAATGTGACAATAGTTTGATATTCACCATTTCCAGTTGAACGCAGGTAGTTCATTGTCGTTCGTTTGGTTCGAGTGAACACAGAGTAACACTATACCAACAACGTAGTGCTGTAGCCGTTATGGTGTGTTTAATTTTATGCTGTTTTGTGCTTATGACTTTACGCCTCGTCGACGTCCAGGTCATTAGAGGCAAGAAAGGACTGGGGGCAAGGAACAGGAAGAAATTCGGCCATGGAATTTTGAAGCATTCACCAGGAGTGGTTTGGGGAAACCATCGAAAACCCAAATCTGGATGCCCGGACGGGGATTTATGCCCGGACGGGGATTTGAACCCGCGTTCACCAGAATGCGAGGCTAGAGCGTAACCTTTCAGCCAACATCAAAAAATTAATTTTATGATCTTGTATGTTCGCTAAGTAGAGTTGTATGAGTGAGGTATAGCTTTGTGAGTGAAATAGAGACTACAAATCAATAGAAATATTTTATTACGGTACCAGACCATTGCAATAAAAAACCAGACATTAAATACTAAATTTCCCTAAAAATATATTAATTTTAAGTATTTCACCACTTAACACTAATGGTGTTTAGACAAACTTTGCAGAAGGCGTTTTACTTTAATTTTGTTCCTTTGCTGACTATTCGAGCAGCCTTCGAAAATAAACGTTCGGATGCAACAGAAGTCTCGACAATAGTCAATTAGATGTTGCCCCAACCCGGTATATATCTAAATATTGAGTAGTATCACGTAACACTTAGTTGTTTTAGAGCAATAATATCTTATTTTGATTCACAGCAAACACCGGCAAACAGTAGGAGTGAACCTAAGAAATTGATTTCATTCATTCATTCATACGGACCGCAAGTGAAATTATTCTTCGCCGTTGTTATTTCCCGCCAATTGCTCACAGGTGTCACCATCTGTTAATTACAGAAACTTTAAATTGAAATAATTTATTTTAATCTTGAATAAAGTTAGTAATGTTAACATTTGTTTCTATTATTTTTGTCATTATTAGCAAGAATTAATTTTTTTATTGTATCGATGTTTTTATTTTTAAAAAATCCATGCATCGAATAGAAAAATTCATTGTGAAAACATCAAATCAATCCTATGTATCTTATGGTAATCATCGAATGGATACGATGCATCGATGTTTGGTGAATATCCCTACAATAACTCACCAGCAGCTTTCATAATTCCAGCTGATATGCCGCTCGGTGTGGTATAATAACAGTCACACGAAGGTTCATTAAAACAGCGGCAGTATGAACAATTTTTTTTCCTATAGAGACAGAAATTGCCGATCCCATCTGAAACAAAATATTCGTCGTTGAAAAGTATTATTATAATAGTACCCTTCCCTCCATTTTATTCTAAAATAGAAAAAATAATCTGATTTTCTTTCAGTGTCAATCTGAAGGCGTTAACAAAACTAACCAAGATTGAGGTACATTTTAGCAGTGATTCAGAGGGTAAATATTTGAACAGAATGTATTTTTTTTAAAAAAAGAAAACGTAATTTCGTCACTTTTTAAAACTTTCCACATTTCAGCTTTACAGTCTCTGGAAAATGTTAAGCGTAAACTCTTCGGCACTCCCAGAGCTTATATTTCTTTTTTTAGGTATATATGGTTTGTTAATCTCAGCTCGAGCCCGTTACAGCCAGGAGAGCTTTTGAGCAAGGATTTGGAATGAATTCAGCCACAGCCTTTTGAAGGAACCATTCAGGTATTCGCCTGGAGTGATTTCGGTAAGCCATTCCTCCCGATTAGCAAGACCGGATCTTTGCCGCTCACCCACCAGTCTCCGTCAGAATTCCATTTTTATTTTTTATTTATGGCTTTACGTTTCGTCAACGTAGAGGTCATTAAAGGCGGGGTAGGACTGGGGAGAAGGAACTGGAAGGAATTCCGCCATGGCCTTTTGAAGGAAGCATCCCGGCATTTACCTGGAGTGATTAGGAGAAACAATAAAAAACCCAAATCTGGATGCCCGGCTGGGGATTCGAACCGGCGTCCTCCCGAATGCGAGACCAGAGCGTTAACCATTCACCCACCACGCTCGGTGTCAGAATTCGGATGATTATTGTATGTTGCACTGTTGTATCCCTTAACTACAGGTTCAAGAGATCTAACATGACAACATGACGTGCCTTAGTTCCTAATACACACACACACAGCTGACTTAATCGTCCAGGTTCCATTTTTCCCGGAGTGTAGGGAAGTTCTTACAGAGGTACTGTATCTCCTTCCATTTTCAAGTAGGTTGTCATAATCGATGTGGCTTTACTGGAGTGTCATTTCCGGTTTTCATTGTCGTGCTAAGTGGACAGGCCAACTAATGTTATCATTAGCTCTGGCAGTGCTGCCAAGTTGCTCAATCAGCAGGTTGACTGATTGTGAGCAATTTTTGTAGAATTGCCTAGCGAGTTTGGCGAATCTTATTCTTAGTAGCTCGAGACCGCTGATTTCATGAAGAGCGGCGGACGGCGTGTCCCTTGGGAGCTTGAAAGCAAAATGAATTTATCTGTTTTGGATCGTCTGGATTGGATCAATGTGGCTGGAGGCGGCATTGCCCCAAACCACTGCTGCATAATCGAGAATTGGTCGCACTAGAGCAGTGTACAGCCTGATGGCCTGGTTGGGCTTAAGCGTCGATGATGGGTTTAGCACAGAATAAAGTGATTTCATCCTGCCCTCCGCTTTTGCTCTCAATTTATTTACATGTTGCTTCCATGTTAATCTTCTGTCAAGTGTGACTCCAAGGTAAGTGGCAGTTTGTGTGCATGGGATGGGCTCACTGAAGAGAGTGATTGGCGGTAGTTGAGGGACCTTCTGTCTGGTGATAAAGACCGCTTGACTTTTTCCTGCGTTAAATGCAAGTCGCCATCTTTTGGCCCAGCTATCAATGTTTTTGCAAGCTCTTTGTAGCATTGCTCGTGCTTGAATGGTTCTCATGCTCCTAGTGAACTGGGCCGTGTCATCCGCGTAGAGCGCAGTATGAACTCGGTCAGTTCTTGGCAAGTCAGATGTGTACAAGTTGTAGAGTACCGGGCCAATTACTGACCCTTGTGGGACTCCGGCCTCTATTGCTCTTGCATAAGAAAGGGCGTCTTCGAGGAGTACCCTAACGGTCCTGTTTGAGAGGTAGCTCTTCAGCAGTCTCGCATGCGACAGAGGGAAACCTAAAACTAATAGCTTGTAGAGAAGCCCCTGATGCCAAACAGAGTTAAAAGGCTCTACTGACGTCTAAAAGTACGGCCCCGAAGAATTCTTTCTTCTCAATTGCATTGAATGCGTGTTCCACTAGACGTAGTAATTGCTGTGAAGTTGCATGCTGTTTTCTAAAGCCGAATTGTTCGTTCGGTAACAGATGATCCTGGTCTATGTGCCGACTGAGTCTCTTTAAGTATAATCGTTCGAAAATTTTTGACATCGTTGGTAACAAGCTGATTGGTCTATATGATTTGGGAGATCTCCTGTCCTTGGCTGGTTTAGGTATCGCGACAATTTCAGCCTGCTTCCAAGAGTCAGGAAATTCGCCAGTGGTGAGTATCCGGTTGAAGACTGCAGTAAGGTACTGAACTGCTTGGTCAGGTAGCTGTTTCAGTAGGGTGGCTCCTATGCCATCATGGCCCGTTGCTTTATTATGATTACATTTTCGGATCATGTTGACTACTTCTTCAATAGTTATTGGTTCGATTTCTTCATCTTCAGGGATGACAGTGTTGAGGAAAAGTTGAAGTCGTTCTTCTACTAGCTGAATATGTTGAGCATCGAGATGTTCATTGACTGGCCTCAAGTTCCCCTGAAAAACCTCCGCCAGGGCTTCAGCTTTCTCTATGGGGTCAGAGATGACGTTGTTGCCAACATATAGGGGAGGCAATTTGGCCGATCGTCGGAGGATCCTGCGGGTGAGTTTCCAGGCAGAGTCATCTTCGATGTTGATTGTCGCTAGGAGACCAGCCCATTCCCGATTTCGATGCTGTTGGACATCAGCTTTTATTTGCCTTTGCATCCTGTTGATGAGACGTTTAGTTGCAGGATTTCGGGTGATCTGCCATTCTCTTGTGAGGCTGTTTTTTATTGTTATGGCCTCTCTAATGCGTGGTGGGAGTTGCTTGGAGCGGCCCTGATGGTTTGTCCGGAGGGGCGGAGTCTCCTGCCTCATTGATCCAGCGGGAGAGGTTTTTAATTGCTGTGCTGTGGTCAGAGTTTTCAGGTGGAGTGACATTTCGAAGTTGTTGCAAGATACTGTTTTTGTAGTTATCCCAGTTAATGTGGGAGAGGTTTCTGTGACGTCTACTACGATGTGCAGCTCCCTCAGCTAAGTAGAAAATAACTGGGACATGGTCCGATGAGAGCGCCGTCTTGGTAGAAACCTTAACGGTATGTTTTAAATCTTTGGTGACAGCAATATCCAGAATATCTGGGAGTCACCCAGCCAGGAAAATTGTTGGTTCAGTAGGTCCCCAGACTACTCCATCATTGGCTTGGACTGCACGGAGAAGCTGTTGGCCTGCCGTGTTTGTAACGCGCGAGTGCCAATCGTGGTGCTTTGCATTAAAGTCAGCCGCAATGGAGACGTATCCACGCAGGCGAAGTAGTGCAGCAATATCATCTTCGTTCACTCTGCCTTTTGGTCGACGATAGGCAGCGATCAGGAGCAAGTGGCCCCTGGTTGTTTCTGCAGACACTGCTGTGGCTTCTAAGCTGGTGAGCTGGGGAAGAGCAACCTCGTGGTGTTTAATTGAGGAGCGAATGTAAATGGCAGTGCCTCCACCTGCGGTTTGGCGGTCGTTGCGGTAGCAATTGTAATTGGGGGCAGCCGCACGCACTCCCGGCTTTAGGTGGGTTTCGTTAACAAGACACACGTCAATCTGTTCGTCACGTAGAAATTCGACGAACTCCCCCATTTGTCGCCAAACGTCATTGGCATTCCATTCGCATATTATCAGCTCGTGAATCTTACTGGCCATATTGTTCAGTTGTTATAACTTTTTGTTGTGCGGCCTCGACCGCCGTCTGCACTGCAGCTGATATTTGCTGCGGAAGGTCCGTAAGGTTTGTTATTTTTGTTATTAAGGTAATGACAGCTGTAAGCATGGATTGCACCATTTTTAACAGGACGGTGATTTCATTATGTTCTGGGCGCTCTGATCTGCCCGTCTGGAGATCAATGGTCTTGTTCTGGTTTTCATCTGTTCCTGCTAGTGTGTTCCTTCCTCGACGGTTGTTATTCGGTCGGCTAGGAATATCCTTTGTCAGGGCCGTGCTGTAGGTCTGATCTATAGGATTTCTGTTGTTGGCATTCTCTGGTTCAGCTTCTGCAACTGGGTTTTACTGCGTTGGAAACGCCGGAAATTCATCTTGAGACAGCTGCTTTTGTTGTTGTAGGCGTTTCTTTTTCATTGAAGCTGCGTAGGCAGCATTATTGACCTTCTGCCTTTCATTGAAGCGGGCAAATGCCTGCATATCCTATAGCTGGCAACATGTTCGCCGTTACAGTTTGCGCACTTAGGAGGTGCTCCTCCCTTAACAGTGGTGCAGTCCCTGGTAGGGTGTTCACCCGCACATTTGACGCATTTGTAAGGCATGGAGCAGTGCCTAGCAACATGCCCTACCGCTTGACATCTATAACATTGAGGTGGGCCCCGTGAAGTGCGTAAATTTTCAGTGGTGATTCTGACTGAGCATATAGAGGTCATCTGGTAAATTTTCCGGTTTCCCACTGTATCCGTTAGTACGACAAGGATAAGAGGAATCTCTTGATGTGTTTTTGGTGACTTCAGGTGGGCCACAGTCCTGGGGACTATGTCAATGTCTTCGAGTTCTTCTTTGACGTGTTCTGGAAGCATATTAAAAGGCAATCCTCTTATGACTACCTTCAGCAGTTTTTCCGGTATTGTCGGGAAAGAGTAGAAGTGCAGTTCATGTTTGGAGAGGTAATCTGTAACAGCAATGTAGTGTGCTGTGGTACTTGTCATTACCTTATATAATTCACGCCCAGATGGTTTAACCTCGTGGCCTGCTTTACATAGCTTTCTAAGCAAGATATCTAGAGACTTGAAATCTTCTCTATAGGTCATAACAATGGGAGCTGCAGTTTCTTCTTCTGCTACGAGCTGTTCATATCTATTGCTGGTGGCTAGATTTGTCAGGTGCTCCTTGTTTGTTCCAGCAGTAGTGAGCCTAGCTGCCGGCACGGTGTGGCGAGGTTGTTGGATATATCCATCTGAGTCAATAACTGCGGCTTTCTTTGTTTTTCTTATGGTCCTTCTTGGGCTGGGTCACTTTTCTGGTGATGATGTTGTAGGCTGCAATGCGCTTATTCACGTTCATAACATCTGTCGGCGAACCTAGTGTTCGTTTTCGGGTTCGATCAGGACCTTCTTCTTGTTGTTCAGAAGGCAGGTGATGCAGCTCATTCGTTCCGGCGACTTCCATTTCCTCCTCTTGATGTTCTCGGTGATTATTTGGCGAATCCAGATCCAGCTGGTTAGTGTCTGGTTTTCTGTTGAGTTGCAGGACATTTTCCGGTCTATTAACCGGGGCGCCGTTGCTGCTCGTGATGCTGTAGACACAGGTGTTGACGTAGGAAGTGCCCACCAACAGGAGTGTTGTTCTGATCCTTGGTTGCCACCGTGAGGTATCCGGATCAGAAACAACCCTAAGCTCTCACCAGGGGGTTCCACTCCCGCAGGAGTGGGCCGTGTGGTGGTTAATTCCCTAAAGCCTCGGAATGGGAGGGCCAAGGATCCCCAAAGAAGAGAAGTAAGTTATACCGCTTACCTTCGCCGAGTAAGCAAAACAGAAATCGCATACACGAGAAAGCTGCTAACATGCACGTATATACGAATACTGCTCGCGAATTCGAGTAGTGAGTTTAGTTCCTAATGCATAGTAAGTAATGATTAATGCAGCGGAACGGTCCGTGCACGAAGCCAGAGTATTTAAATATCATGCTGCAGAATCGTGCAAGGTTCAGTTGAATCCAACCATCAACTAGGTATTCTCCAACTATATTATAGTGGGTATAGAATTTACCACGGAAAATTTTTGAACTTGAAAATGGGACTGTAGAGAGCAGGTACTTTGAAATCGATACAAACAAAAAAAAAAAATCAAACATATTATGGCAAATCAACAAAAACGATGAAAAGCATTTTATAATAGTGTTAAGACGAGAAATATTGTATTAAAAATGAAATAATATGTAAGTTATAATCACAAAGCTATCATAAACATAAGCGATGGGCATGAGGATCGAAGAAAAATGTTGCACGAACCCGATTCTGTAGTGTGATGGTCGGGACCTTGTCCGCTTGATTACAACGCGTTCCCAGAATTACGACGTACCGACTTGGTATGTAAGCGGCTTTGGAAACTTTGGGATGCGGAACTCACTGAAACTAAGACGGGTCGCATAAATTCCTTTGAACTTGTGGCTAAGGAGATACTACGCTACAACACTTATTACAATTAGCTATATCGCTGATTATAATTCTGGTAATCATCTTGTCACTTAAATAGCTGTCATTCGTTCAGTCTGCCAGCGAACTTGCTTCAAGTAAAATCGCAAATATGCTCCTCTCTACCAAGTTCAAGTTCTAAAACAGAATTTAAAAGTCTGCAAAAAGTAACGCCGACAATGGAATTTTCTATGATTCAAATCCAAGGAGGTTAAAGACCGTCTACTTGAGTCGGAGCGAACATTTCAAAGCAATTGTTGCGGGAAGGAAAATTGAGTAAACTGTGTTTACATTAAAAATATGTTTCTGTCTACTGCTATCGGAACTATCAATTGTCAGTGCAAACTTTTAATTTTTAAGATTTCCTGCTTCGAAATCACCGAAACATTTCCTGCTTCTATTTATGGTATTCAAAAAAGCGAAGAACCTAATATGGGTTTGAATTTGATAACTACGTGCATTTTCATAATTCATCCCGAACATTATTATCTCAGTCAATTAACAAGCCCTCACTTTTTTTTAAGATGAATCGGCCGTGGCGATTGAGTTTTGAAGAACGTAAAAAGTCAGTCTCTACAATTAACTGAATTGAGATTCAAAGTACCATTACTCCTGTCTGCTATGAACCACTATGCATTATCGAATTCTCAATAGTTATATTTAATTTTTAGCGTCCATTTCTTCTGGAGTTCTTTGTTTAAATCATAATTATTATTCAATAAAAACGCCAATGTAACAGTTTCTTATAGTTACTGCTGCGCTTCTTCCTAAAACCTTTAGGTCGGACTGAGCGTGGTGATTGAGCGGCTAACGCTCTGGTCTCGTATTCGGGAGGACGGCGGTTCGAATCCCCTTCCGAGCATCCAGATTTGGGTTTCCATGGTTTCCCCAAATCACTCCAGCCAATCAAGGCGTAAAACCATTAGCAAAAAAAAAAAAAAAAGGACACACTTTACTTCGACGATTATCTTTGTACGATATATCTGCTACGCACCTTTACAACAATCTTTAATATAACTATTTTCGTTTTATTACCATCAAAGTGTTTTGCTTCTTTCGTTAATCGATAAATGACACATACCCACCGAAATGGAACTAGTATTTTCGTGATTATTCTTACAACCTGTTCCATTTTAGACACTTTCCTTGTCAGTATTCATTTTAAACAGGGCATGGTTTTAAATGAGAATTTACCTTCTTAGAGACCAATTTTGGGTTCCAGTTACACTGAAACGGCCTAATATTGCTCTTAATCTACATCAGTTGCTCCTCATGATCAACTGTAAATAAATCACCTTCTCTTTCCATTAAAAATACAACACTCCATTTGAACTTCGTCGTTTCGCTAACATAGAACTGGGATTTCCGTTTACTTTCAAAATTTGCTTCCTTTTCACTTTCTCAATTATGCATCAATATTCACAAACATAAAATAATGTTTCCAAACCTTTTGATACCACTCGCACTTCTTTAAACATAACAAAACATACACACACTGTCTCTATTCTTTTATTTATTGTTACCATCTTTTATTATTCACTCACCATAGATTTTATATACCTCGGGCTTGTCTGAACACTTCCTTTAATTCAACGCAACCTAGCTACTGTAATACAAATACGTGCACACAGTGCTCTTCTGTTAAGTCCAAACTTTCCCTCACAGCTTCGGTCTAAATTAAAACAAATGTGATGGTACTATGCATACAGACACTTCTTTTTCAAAATTTACAAGAGCACTAATTGGAAAAAATTTCGTTTAGCGCTTGAAGCACACTAGAAAGTCCCTGCAGGATGAAATTTCTGGAAAATAGAAATGGTGGTATGCGGTGTAACTACGACGGCTAACAATGAGCTGATGTCAAACATGCTTTACAATAAACTAAACGTTATTATTTTTACTGAAATTGAATGTTTTCAAACGTCAAAACTTACTACTGAACGTTACTTCGAAAATAAAGGGTAAAAATATGGTAGCCACCTCCCTGGTTCGCCAAATTATACCATGAGATCACCCTAACAACTATATTACACCAAAATTAAATCGTACACTGTGACATTTGATCGAACAATCTTTCATAAATTTGAAATAAACGACATTATGCACTTTATATAAGTTAATTCAATTAATTTGAAAGATGAGGTAATGATGGAATTTGCTGAATGGTTGCAAGTATCAAATGATAATTTAGAAATGAAACTAGTGGGAGAAATGAGTATTTTTATAGTAAAAACATAATGATATTACTTGTGTCCGGAATGAACTGTCTCAGTGTCTCCAACCGTTTGAATGTGTAGAAGTAAAGCATCAATGTGGGCATCCTACTAAAGCAGCCCCTTATAGATTAGCTACGGACCCCTTAATAGTAATAATAATAATAATTGGGAATTCGTTATTCGCATCTCACACATTATGGCCAAAGTTCACGTGTTCTCACGCCTACTTCTATGTTTTAAAATGATTATTTTTATTTTCTTCACGTATCTCTTCGTACAGGGGACAGCTGCGTAGCTCAGGCGATAGAGCGCCTGACTGCGGTCTAGATGACAGGGTTCGATCTTCTACGAAGCCGAGGATCTTTCCTCGAAGCTGAACGTCCGGAACAGCTCTCCAGGACCACTCAGCCTACTATCAAATGAGTACTGTGGAGGAAACTTCGCGGGAAGGTGAAGAATGGCCGGAGCGTGGCGCTGACCCCGTTACATCCATTCCAGTGCCGAAAGTGGTACAGGGAGTGCGGAGCTCTATCTCCGTGAAGCGGCAGGAGCCGTCTGAACCCCGTCACCTCTTCGGATAGGTCCAAGCACCACAGATTCGGAAACCCTGTACTAAAGAAATGAAACACTAACAAAAACAATTCATGTAAAAATAGGGTCAAGTGTAGTGGTTATTTAGTTATAAGATCTTGTTTTGATCCAAGTCCATTTTATATACAATACTCACTTCAGTTTTTAAAAAAGAATACTTTCTGTCGGAGTTATTGATCGCTAATATTTAAAAAAAATAATAATAACAATCAAGTGATGCGACCATTGGAATGTTCCAATTTTTTATTAAGACAAATCTACAATTTGTATTATTTCCTATAAGACCTATCAATCTCGAAAGACGTTCAAGGGAATTATTTTCATTTGTGTATTTGTAAGAGTAATAAACCAAAATGATTAAGATATTTGTACATGAAGAATTGCTACAATCTTGTTTATTAAAAACCGATTTTAGAAAAAAAAGAAACTATTATATTTCAGGAAATGACGTGGATTTGTCTTTCTTTCCTGGCTCTAACTTTTGCACGTAAGCAACTATTTCCTAAATTCCCCATTCTCAGTACTTGTCTAAATTTCTCTGATTGATACTAACATTTAAACGCTTTATTGTAGTCTGAGAGTCGGTGCCGTATCATGGCTTACCACATAAATTCTCACTGATTCTCTAGAGCGCCACACACTCAACTTATTTTTTCGTCTTCCCAAACTCTTTGTTGAGTTAATATCTTTAAATATATCCACATCACGCATCTATTCGTGTTTTGTAGTATGCTTTGTAATATAATAACTAAGAATATATATTTTTCATCTAATTATTGGCTTTCAGTATTTCTGTTCCATGCAAGTAATACTACAGTACGAGGCCGAATTACGTGACCATTTTCTGCATAAGATTATGGGTCTATAATAGTTCCCATTTTCAAGGATCATAAGGTGTAACAACGCGACCATTTTTATGCAGATCATGTTTAACTTAAATACCAAAAAAATTTTGTGAAAAAATATAATAACTCATTAATAGGAGTCTAAGGATATTGCCAATGGGGAATATTTCTCATCATAATAACAATAAACTGTCTCCGTAAAACTAACATGGCTAAGACGACGTAAAGTAGTCCCTGCTGAAATTTTAAGATTAAAAAAGAAATTTCCAGTATCTCAATAAAATTCTCCAAGTTATAAGTTCTGAGAATACCGTTCAGCTGCTCTCTTTATGGATGTATAATATAAACACGTGTGCGCCAAATTGCCGGTTTGGAACTGCCGCGTCGGAATGGTCAACACTCCAGTCGCGCTCGCCAGGACTTCAGACTGGAGTGTGCGCCCCGTGTAAACGAAATTTCCAAGAATTTTGACGTGGCTCGTGTTCTTTCCTTCGAGTTTGACAGTTTTGTAGACTCTCCAAGCGGGCGTCACATCGTTGCTGTTTCGAGAGACGTAGTTGTGTTTGTAAGTGCAAGAACATGTTCCTAAATGAAATCAGAAAATAAAACAGATCATTTTTTATTTTATTTTATTATTATTATTATTTGGTGCAAAAGGAACTGTAAAAACAAAATGTAAAAATATTGCTTCAAAGTACAAATGATCCTTTGTAGAGAGATTCGGAAAAATTACGAAATTTCAAAAATGATTTGCGACTGAACGTTTAGTCGATACTCTTGGTTTTTTTTCCGGCAACTACACAATTCCCAACATATCTGAAATTTTCAACAAGTGTTACTACGCCGTCTATGTAAAACTATACGCGAAATATGGCTGGCGATTTATACTGCTCCCGTTACGAAATTGCAAGTTTCCCCAAAAACTTCAGATTCAAACATATTCATTTTATTCTGCATTTGATGGAATAACAATTTCTACTGGTTTTTCCTGATATCATGTAAGCGTTAAAACATAAAAATACCACAGATTAGGCTAAATTTATCGTCTTCTGCAGAATCAGTCCCATTGTTTGTATATATATATTTTTTTTCTGTTTTCTGAAGGCTTCCCGTATTCCTTCTGTATTATGGAGCGATCAACTACAAGATCGCTCCGTAATACAGAAACCTCTTTGGAACAGAAAATATTCTTTGGCGGATATTCAAAATCATCTTTGCCTGTGATAATAAACAGTGAATTAAGTGTCAAGTCTATCAAAAAAAAACCACTAGTCGGCGAAATAGACAGAAGCCCTGACGAAGGCTCCAGGTTGGGGCCGAAACGTTGGCGTTATCAGCAAATAAATCGTAGCGCAAAACCCGAAAGTAAACAAGTAAGTGCAATTTTCAATCTATCTCATAATCTGTTTTACTTACACTTTAAATTTGTGCATACTATCCTGTATTTGAACTCTCGTATATTATTACATGTTACATAGTTTCAAAGACTGGAGCAAAACAAGCGTTTTAAGAGTACCTTGCCACTATTTATACTATTTTATTGAAAAAAAATGCACTTAATTGAGAGTTCATTGCATATTGATATACATATAATTAATTCAACTTGTAAGATTGTTCTAGCTGTTCCAGTGGCTACGTAGAGCGGCATTGAACCGTCGGTCTGAGTCCATCCCCCAATCTGAGAACGTGTTAGGCATTGGTTTTTGTACCAAGCGACTATCTTCTGACTTACCACTTGCGAGGAATCTGTCAATGTTATTAGAAATGTGCGAAGCTAGAATCACGCTTTCCCCGGTTATTTATACTGTTGGACTGACTTTATACGGCTCCAAGAATGTTTGGTGTAATCTTTTATGAATACAGTAAAATCGCTGAGAAAATAATCCCCTTATATAAAACGCTAAGTCTGGAGTCCGCGTACGTCATCTATAGCTACTATAGCTATTGGCTAGAGAACGGTCACGTGCCAACCTTCACTCGCCAATCAACAGCCATCATATTACATTCGTTCCATCATCTTGCTTATCGTTTATTTACAAATAGACGCAGAAATTCATGTAAGGAGAAGGGGATTCAATATTTACGCTATTTTATCTGTATCAGTTATAAGGACTAGGTTAAACCATAACCTAAGAATTTTTTGGCAGACGGTAAGAAGCAATGAAGTTTATTAAAAACTCGGAGAAACGTAATGCGAAATGTATTAGTTAAATAAATAACAGTTATCCGTTTTCGAAATTATAGTCTCCGTCATCTAAAGTAAAATGCATTTATTTATTTAAAATCCTAACCAAATACCAGAGTAACGTATTCATATAAAGAAAGATATCATTAAGAATGACTCATTCGTTTCTCCTTATAAGCTTTTCCAGATAAATTCCTACTACCATTACTACCATTACCTTAGTTTTTGATACGTGTGTTAGCTATTAAATGGGATTAAGGATAACTTTTTTATTAGATATAAATCATCAAGGATATGACTATTTACTGTATAAGTCATTTACACTCGCAATTCAACAACGATATCATTGCTGCAAAATAGCAGTGAGCAGAGATATTAGAAATGCAGAGAGCAGGGGAAAAAAAAAAACTAATGCGAGGCAATTATTTTTCACAAAGTTACAATTAGTACGTTCGTTTAAATTTACATATTGCATTTTATTTATCTTTGACAACCAGATGCAAAAATTCATGTAATGACATTCTATGTTTACTTATATTACCTGTACAAGTTATAAGTACTAGGTTAAAAAATAACCTAAGAATTTGTTTGGCAGAAGATAAGAAATAATGAAGATTATTAAAAACTCAAAGAAAGTTTACACAAAATGTATGAAACATGAAATATATCATTCAAATAAATGACAGTTATCCATTTTTGGTATTATACTTTCCGTCATTTAAAGTAAAATAAAGTAAATAAAACGGGATTACTGGAGATCGCTATTCCGCCAGGAAATGCCGTGGTAAACGCAAGAACCCTCTAGAAATATTTTCCAAAGTACATTTACTGTATTATGCCAGTCCAGGATATATTACAACCTAATTCCTGCTTGAAAATAATGGTAGTCTAGAGGCTGTATTACAATGGAATTACTGCTAGAAAATAATATGTCTTACGATGACTACAGCAGTATAAATACGTAATTACTGAATGTTATTTTGGCGGAATCGCGATCTCCAGTAGCCCCGATTGTTATTCATTTTTTTACAAGCTTTTTCTGAATAAATTCCTACTACCACAACAAATGGTGATGCCCGTCGTTATTCATATGAGGGTAATAGAAGCTATGATTTTCGAAAGCAATATTAGTGGAGGTTGTGGTTAAGTTGACCACAATCCCCACTGACACATTTTGTTACAGCATAATTCACTCGCAAGTGAGTTTTACAAACCAATTAAACTGCTTTCATAAGCGCCATGTTACTGAAGGTATTAATTAATGTGGGTGAAAGTAGTTCCATACGCATCGTGCTGAATTGTGCCTGGACCAGGAATAAAACTGATATTACTTGGATAGCAAAAGTTTTCGGGATTCCTAATTTGTTTCTAATTTTATTGGTTTTATACTTCCGTCGTCATTAATTCAATAGAAGTTACTACTGTATTGCACTGTGAACAGCAAATTAAATATGTAGAACATTAGCAAATCAAAGCCACTAGCATTATGTAATAACAATTCCGTAAAATTAACCAACTGAAAAAAAAATGAACCGCCAGAATATGGTGTTCAAACCGTCTTTTTTGACGGGCTCGAAGCTAGTAATATTATTAATTGATAAAATTGCGATTGAGCGCCAGCTCCGGTGACAATCTCCATACACACCCCTCATTCTCCTTTCCTCTTCGAACTTTACCCTTCCAAGCACCTCTCTTAATTTTCCACCAACATCATTCCATGTTTCATCACCAGTATAGGCCTTGTATACTCCCAAGACTCTTCACCCTCCTTCTATCCTCCATTGAATCCCACTCCAGCTCCTTTATTATATTAGTTACCGATTGTGTTTCGCGGTAATTTTCAAAGACAAATTTGGCCGACCTTCTCTGCAGCCCCTCCAGCTCCTGTATTTGATACCCAAAATGTGGGTCCGAAACTACACCACCATATTCCAGCAGTGGTCTGACAAAAGTTTTGTACCCAATTTCCTTACTTCTTTAGTGCATTCCCTCATCACTCTTTCCAACAGGTGAAGGATTTTGAACCCTTTCCCTATTAGCGGTCCAATGTGTCCCGCCCAGTTAAGTCTGCTATCAACTGTTATGCCAAGGTATTCAATAAGTAGCTCCTTCCCCACTTTATAATTATAATCAACATTTAGCTTTTTTCTGTGTTCGTAATGAGCTGGCGCTTCTTTGCATTTATCTTCATCCCATGCTGACTCACCAAGCTAGTTATCCTATCTAGATCACCCTGCAGATGTTTACAGTGTTCTATTGTTTTTATCCTTTTATATAACATTATGACATATGCAAACAATCTACCTCCTGATAGTAAACCATTAACACATTCATTAGAATAATGAATAACAATGGTTCCATTACACTACCCTGTGTGACTCCCATGTTCACTCCTACTTCTTTTGATACTACATTTCCTACCGTAACGTTTTGCTTTTTCCTTTTTAGGAATACTTCTTTTTATCAACACCAATAGTTTTTACCCTAATATTTACCATCATTTTATGGCTCACTCAGTCAAAGGCATTTGAAAGATCTAGTGCTACAGTATTAACCTGACCTCCCCTGTCCAATTCATCAGAAATATCTTGCATATAACCCACTAACTGAGATTCACATGAATATCCTTGCCTAAAGCCAAATTATCGGTTATCCCATCTAACAATGCGTCATTGTAACGAAATCTACAAGTAAGTAGTGGAATTATTCTCCTGTCGGCAACTATATAACAGATCTTTCAGAACTTCCCCCATTTCTTACTATTCTAAGCACTTTGATTCTTTTATTTACGGATTCTGCCTTCTTTGCTATCAATTTCTTTTTCTTCGTCTATTTTGTTTTCTATTTTTTCTGTCATCACCGAGCCTGGTGGGTGAGCGGTAACGGTTGCGTTTGGCATTTTGAGGAAAGCGAGCTCTAATCCCCGTCCGGCCATCAAAATTTCGATTTTATATTTTTTCCCGAAATAACTCAAGGCGAATTCCGGGATGGTCATTTAAAAAAAAATTTACAAAAAGGCCCAATTCCATCCCGTTCCTTACCCCCACCCTCTCCTCCAGTCTGTAATGGTCTCGACATCGACAGCCGTGTATTTGGATTTTTTTCTGTTCATTTTACTATTCTGCAGCTAATTTTACGTTGTATGCGAGCATGATGATTTTCTCCTTTTTATCATCACCACCATCTTCTTCCTCTCAGAAAATTCACAGCATTCCTTCATTCTTCATGCTGTGCGCCAGTTTCACTTTCAATATTTATCAAAAACTTTCCAAGTTCTTTTCTTCCTTCTTTTTGACAGTCCACATTTCCTCACATCCACACACCACATTCCAAACGAAAAATGTGGTGAACGTCATTCTCAATTCAGACTAGATGTTTCTAGCTGTTAGCAACCCTTTTACTTTGCAGAAGCTTTATTTCCCATAGAAATGTTGTTCCATACTTCTTCAATACAGTTCCATTTTATCTAACCAATCTTCCTAAATACGTCAAAGATTTTATCTGAGGCGTTGATGGACAATGTAATAAGTAGCGTTGCACAAAAACATCGATAATGAATGCAGTGATAGTGGACTGCGGCAGAGAGAGTCTGCGGGGGTAATGTCTCTGTTGTCAGAGAACCTTTAATGGCGCCCGCTCCGACGAGTCGGGTAGCTCATCAATAAAACATGGCGGACCACCAGGGGCAGCAGACACGGTCGCTCATTACAGGACCCGTCTGGCTGACGACTGTCAAGGGACGGAAATATCTTCATTACATAGCTCGTCAAAGCCAGTGGCTTGCCTACTTCACACATAGCCTACTGAACCAAACTAGCTAAAATAAGGTAATTCTTTATTGTAACTATATGTGGTGAACTATATTACTTTAATTCAGGGTTTCAAACATTTCGTAGTTAAGGACACACTAAATGCGCCCTCATTGACGCCTGTATATATTAAAAGAGTCACTCTTCATTGCCAGTAGACAGGGTGACCAGTATTTTTATCATTTGGTTTAGCACATTTCTCAACACCCCTTCGTGGATAGTTATCTACATTACCGATTAACTTAAAGAATATCCCATTTTTAAAGTACCTTGTAATGTCACTGTTGTGTTTGTTATTAATTGTATTTATAATTAGCCAATGAATCTATGCTGATCAAGGATTAATCAATTTAATTGAAGTTACTTTTAAATTCTATTGCTGCTTGGCAGAATGGCATCAAGGCTACTTCCTATAAACTGAAAAACAATTTTTAAAAAATGTAAAAGAAAACTAATTGCTCATAGAAAATTGTTTGAGCTTTAAAAGTAATATCTAACGTTTACATAAATTACTATTAACTAGATGATCTGGACCGAGTGTGGTGCGTGAACGGTTAACGTTCTGGCCTCACATTCGAGAGGAGACGCGGGTTTCTAATTCCCGTACGGGCATCCAGATTTCGGTTTTCCATGGTTTCCCCAAATCACTCCAGACGAATGAAGGAATTCCTTCCTTCAAAAGGGCCATGGCCGAATTCCTTCCCGTTCCTAGTCCCCAGTCCCATCCCGCCTCTAATGACCTTAGACGTCGACGAGGCGTAAAGCAATAAGAAAAAAATATATGATCCGTGCGAAAATTTCGCGGATACAATGAATAGTGAGGTTCATTTGTAGCAATTGTTTATTTGTTTAGTGCAATAGGTGCAGTACTCAGCAAAAGTCGACGCCAGTGAAGCAGTTTATTAATATCTCTGTGGCATCTCTGCTGCTATTTAGCGGCTTGGTTCTGAACTCTCATACACGCGACTTTCACAGTTATTACTATTGTCCTTCAAGGGTCAAATTCCGAAAAATTTCGTTCTTAATTTATATTGCCTGAATGGAGACCTTAATTCCTCTAATGAGACCTAAGTTATCGATTTCGGTTAGGCATCAAGGGAAATAAATGGCTCATAAAAAAAACACGTAATGAAAATAATGATACTTTTCCCATTTATGGGTCAGATTGCGAAAAAATCCTTTCTTAAAATTTAATGTGACCAAAGCGGAGACCATAATCTCTAAAAAAAATACCTCATTTATTTATATCAGTTATATACCAAGGGAGACAGTTGGTTCGTGCTACAAAAACACGGTATGGAAATATTGATTCTTTTGCCTTTTAAAGGTCGAATTCCAAACAATTCGCTTCTTAATATATCATGCCACCAAAGTGGAGATCTTTATCAATTTCGGATGGGTATCCAAGGAGATAAATGACTTATGACACAAAAAAACCGCATTTTAAAAATATTGACATTTTTGCCCTTTTAAAGGTCGAATTTGGAAAAATTACTTTCTTAAAATATGATGTAATCAACGTGGATTCCTTAATGTTTAAAGTGATACCTGAATTATTGATCCGGTTAGTTATGAACGGAAATAATGGCTTGCGACAGAAAACAGTTTTCAGAAATAATATATATGATTCATCCAATAAAAAGGCATTAAAAATAAAAAGTCTATATTAATTCAATTTTTAAATAAAAATTATAAATACAACATTTCTGAATTGTGATGGCATAGGTATATCAAGAAAGAATTACTGGGATTAAAATATCGAAGAACACATTGTCGATGGCTCCAGTTGGCATGTGTTTAGTATTACCGCACTGTCCTCATGAGGGAGTTGTGTGCTGTATTGGCCAGGTGTCGGCTCCTGTGACGTGAGGGAAGTGAGCAAATAAACTATTCCGTTCCCGGTATCGAAAGATATCCACTGGATATCGTCTTTGGAACTGGACGTGCCTCTGTCCGACGTTAAGTCGCTCTGCGCAATACTGACTATTCGTCTACTGGACACTTGCTGTACCAGCCCGATACTGTGTGTCCGCTGTAAACTGAATAGTGTTGGAGCAGTCGAATCTGAATTAAGCATGACCTTCAACTCTCAATGCCAAACAATCATAATAGGAAGTCAAATTTTGTCCCTATAAATCGCTAATTTTTGCAAAAATCGTGCGTGAATACCAATATTGTCCATTTACCACTGTTGATCATCAAGTTTGCTTGGTTAGTAACTCCTACGTGAGGGTCGAGGTAGGTTTCACTGTCCCTCGCTAATCCTCTTTGTTGCCTGGACTCAGCTATCCCTCAAACAAGGAGATGTTTGGAGACTGGGTAACCTGATCCGCTCGATTTCAACCCGTAGTTCAACTGCGCGGAACAACAACTAGTAAATAGACGGCCACCATAATGGTGGGTTCCCGCAGCCCGTGGTTTTGCAGGGCGCATCATGCATACCAGCTGTACGGCTCAGCACGCGCCACAGGTTAGCCCTCACCACCTTCCCACCACGATGCCTAGTGTCGTTTCAGCTACCCGGGCGTTTGATGTTTACCGGCTGAGTCACGGATAGAAGTGCACCATCCCTGCCAGTAGAGACGGCTCTCTTCCCCCGGCCCGCTGTTGATAGTTAGACCAGTGCGCCCGAAAAATGCACTGGCCGTGGAAAGCCATCTTTAACTACTCTTTAACAGGATATTTACAATTGCCGTAGTCAAGCCAGGAAATTTTTCAGTCCGTATTAAACTAATTTGAAATAGGTTTATAAAAATTTGCCTAAATTTTTTGTAAGGCAACGAGAACTGGATACTCCGCAAAGGTAACGTATGGAGACTAATTAATGCCAACGTGCGATACATGAGAAGAACAGCTAGCTACACCCTAAGGGAATAGAAAGAGATTAGATAACATCCTTAAGGAACTCAAAGTTAGACCAGTTCTCCAAACTGTGTGAAACTGGAGAACATCTTGGACTGACCGTGTACTACGGATGAAGACAGATCTCCAGCCGGGCATAGCTTTTCTAAACGCTTCTAGTAATGGTTCCCTAATGTTGAGCAATTCGTATCAAGAAGATTGATTGAGACCGGAACAGACCACCAGGGTCCTGCCACTGGGTAGGAAGAAGAAGAACAAGAAAATTTTAAGTAAGTTGCTTACTGTGAAGATGAAGCGTTAAGTTACTAGTCAGTAATCAGTAATCAGTATTTACCAAAAGTACCAGAAGCGAGACTTGCAACTCGTATCATGTATGAAAGTGAATTCTAATACGAATTGCTGAATTAATTACTCAGCATTAAGGAACCATTACTAGAAGCGTTTAGAAAAGCTATGCCCGGCTGGAGATAGCATTAGTTGACAGTAGTCTCCATGAATTAGCCGAGATGTGACCAATAGCTTCCGCAAAAAAGTATTTTGTATAGTGGTGTATGTAAACAAATCTGTTTCTGTGACCTTTATATGCTAGAGGTGCAGGAGACGAAGCAGAATGAAGAAGAAAGAAGAGAGAAGTTGAATTCATAGCGTCCTGAAACTGTTACCTGGTCGTAAGTTCCTGCAAATTTACTTATTGACTGCGCTTACGATAGTGAAAGAATATCATTGCATCGGTATAATTTAATACATTAGTCACACAGAAATAGAAACATCATAAGATGCTATTGTGGTGCAATTAGCGTTTCTGAGTTATAAAGGTCAAATAACTGCGTACAACAGTGCTTCATAATAATTAAGAGACGTAATCAAGCCCAGGATAGATTGTCCGCTGTAAGTTGTAGACTGTCTTGGTCGATAGAGGCCAATGGGCAGGGCGCTGAAGTGGCAGCAACACGCAAATTGCATCAGTTCAGAGGGCCAGTGATCGAATTGCGCCCGCCTGTCAGAGGCAGACCACCTAACCAACCAGCCGCTCAAACTCCATTACAGACCCAACCAGCTCCACACCTTGCAGGATATTATTGGAATGTACCGACTCAATACTTCAACTGCAGCAATCTATGAAAACGCAATACATGCACAAAAATAAAGACCTATTGTCAGTCATTTGGGACTGACAAAAGAAGTGAAAACTTAAAACTATGATGACCATACGCACACCACATCATACTTACAGCTAGAGATATACTAAATAATAAGAATTCCGTGTGGGCGTAATGACCTGGTGACAGCGTTTCTATTGGCTGCGCATTCCGCCGCCCCTATCTTAGCCGCCTGAACCTAACCCGGTAGTGCTACCAGGCACAAGAGACCTATAGTTTAACGCGGAATTTTAACTACAGAAACTTTTTGGCGTACTTCACATTACACAGCAAGCTGTACCAGAGGTGACGGTTGGGTTCAGAGCCTGTGATACCCCCGCCGAGACAAAGATTGGAACCGGGAACCTTTCGTTCCACAGTCAGACATCTCAACCATTGAGCTACCAGACCGCTACAGGTACACTGTTAACATTAGCATGTCGGTGATGCAAACTCATCAGATTTTACCCATCCAAAAATCACCCAAGGTGCCTAAAGAAGATTTCACTTCAAAAACTAATTTAGTTCACAACCCGAAGGTTGGTCGAATCTTCCCGAAGGAGATGTAAAAAGCTATTGTGTCAGAGGCTGGAGGGCCAGTTCCTTTCCTCAGTGGCCTACAGTTTAACGTGGAATCAGAACCACGGAACGTCCCGGCGTAGCTCATATAATCAATTACAACGCCGTCATAGCAGGCCGGTGACAGGAAGTCATGAGCTCATAGATTTACCCCCATCGCCAAATATCGCCCAACGCGTCTAAAGAAGTTTTCACTTCAAAATTATGAGTGAAGATTTTCCAGGTGTAATACTGGAGTGTAATATTTAGAGATGCCCAGTCGACGGTGTCCACGATACAAGCCTACTCGACATCCGTGAAGACTACATTCGTTAAAAAATATACATTTATCCCTGATACTGTAATGGTCCAAATTACATTCTGTGTTTGTCTAGAATGTATTGGTCATAAGCGGGAGCTGGGAGGAAGGGTGCTGGTGGATTTTCTCTAAGTGTCGAAAGGGCTGTTCGTTTGAATATGTCCGTTGAGCCGATGCTGTTATTCACGAACTTGTGGCACCAACAATTCTTTTTTGGTGGAAGAAAGGTCTTTACCTGCTCGTAAGAATTTACTAAGACAAGCTCAGAAAATAGTCCCCTATACCGAAGCCGCGCTGAGCCAATGAATAGCACCCAAGGCGAGAACGAAGCGGTTTGGAAACTAAGTTTCGACCATTTTTATATTTCATTCTGTTCTGGACGTATTTCCTACTGACTGCCCAGTAGTAGTGTTAAATGTTTTTTTTGTTGCTTGCATGAATCAGACTAACGAACAGCTGATGGGTTTCTACCTGAGCTTGGTTTCTACCTGTGCTTAAGAATGATACATGCATTTACTGTATCCATTTGCCCGCCTGTTTTGGCGAGGAGACACGAAGGGGATGAGATAAGGATCTCGAGTCTATTACCTGACGCAGCTGTGGTCGCTTCCTGCATTCTAGAAACGGTAAATCACATCATTCTGTTCAACGAATTATCACGAACAATTAGGAATACGGAAACCGTAAGGCTAGTGACATACTATGCGGGAAACGCATTACCGCAATCAAGCTGCGGTAGCTGTGAATCCGCAAGCACGTGTTGTCTTGCGGGGCATGACAAACTAGAGAAACCGCATTCCGGCAAACGCATGCGGTTTATCTCTACCGCATCTTGTCTGCGGTCTGAAGATTCCAGGAACCGACCTGCGGCGCGGATTGGAGGGGAGAACACAAAGAAAGCAGTGGCTAGTGACATACCAGCCGCACAGTCGCACTGCGGACGCGGATTCTCACAAGTGAAAAATGTCTTATGACAAGATTATTGCTCTTGTTGAGCAACAAAAGGCAATTTGGGATAAAGGTAGTGATGTCTACAAAGACAAATTTGAAAAAGAGAAGGCGTGGTTGGCTGTAGCAAGAGGGTTATACCAGGACTGGGATGAAATGAACAAGGAAGAGCAAATAAAAAAATGTAAGTACTAAAATTTATTTTTATAGTTAAGTAATAACATTTATTTCAATAATTATATTTTTCTTGAAATGGAACGGCACCAACTCCAACAAAATAATCAGCAAAAGAATCCCGAACTTGAATCCCTCGATCACGAGAACCTGATCCGGTGTCCATTACGTAAGGGAATGGGGGCTTTTCATTTTCATCATAATCATAATTCACTCCATCACTTCGTCTAACGAAATTATGTAAAATACAACAAGCTTTGACAATGCAATCAATAAAATCAGGTCCTACCATAATCGGCGTGTGAAAAATCCGCCACTTATTAGCCAACAGTCCAAATGCACACTCCACTGAACGTCTGGCCCTGGAAAGTCGATAATTATAAACCCGTCGACGAGAATCGATTCCGCGCTGAGGGAAAGGTCTCAAAAGATTGGTGTGTAATTTAAACGCTTCATCTCCAAGAAAAACGAAAGGCTGGGGGTTACCATCAGTACCAGGTAGGAGTGTAGGTAATGGGATATTTAGTTGTCCTGAGTATAACTTTTTACCAAAAGTGCTGTCTCGAAATACAGTCGAATCGCCTTCTTGACCATAAGACCCCACATCAATAGAAATAAATCGAAGGTTAGCATCAGCAACAGCCATTAGAACTACTGAAAAAAACTTTTTATAATTGAAAAATTTAAACCCGGAGCTGCGAGGCTTAATACAGCGAATATGCTTTCCGTCGACGGCTCCCAGACAGTTGGGAAAATTAGTTTTCTCTTCAAAAGTCTCAGCGATGCGATACCATTCTTCAGTAGTCACCTCAGGCATTTCACTATCTTTCAAAGCAGACCATATTGCTGCACAGGTTTCTAAAACTATATTAGCAATCGTACTCCTTCCAATGTTGAATTCATACTGCAGAGCCGTGAAGGTATTTCCCGTAGCCAGGAATCTGCAAAACAACAAATTAAGTGCATCAGAAATCTATTATTATACCTACGAGTATAATAATGTAAAATGATGAATGGCTTAGTTAGCGTGTGATTGTTTTTGTACTGCTTGAATTTCTCCTCAGCATTATTAATTTATTTTTGACTAGCACTTACCCGCGACTTCGTCCGCTTGAAAGTGTGTTCAGGATAAGAATTTTTGTTGCTGTTGAAAGTACGACCAGGAGAAAAAAATTTCCTTTACGACTGAAAATATGTTTAACTGCTTCGATCGCATTTACTCTTCGAAGAAAAGTGTAGATACTGAATACATACGGAACTATATTCACCCACATGAACTATGGCGTCAGCATCATGACAATGATTAAAGAAGCATAATTTTAAAATGTTCGTAAATTCTCCTGACAACAGTGAGGCCAGAATTAATTAAAACCTCAAGACAACTTATATTAAAATATTGCGGGTCAAGTTCACATAACGATACAGTGACTGTTGTTGCGCTTTCTTTAATTCAGTTGCAGTTCATACTGACGGTGTATAATGATATCGTGATAGCTTATGCTAAGCTAATTGAGAATCCTTTATAGAAAATGTTGCTACTACTTAAGATGCATCCGTGTCGTTTGATTTTGTAGATTGAAGTTCTGCCTACGCCAGAATGGTCTTATTACAGCATAATGCAGGAGGATTTAGTTATTGTTAGTAATAAAATAAGTTGCTTTCAAAAGCGCGGAGTTATTGACGACGTGTATCGCGATGTAATCTACTCCCAATACGGTTTCTTGAAACAAAAACTTTCTTCCTTAGAACAATAAATACATTCATTTGAAGTGAAGCCTGTAATATATATTTGCGGAGTATTTAATAGCAAGTAAAAAACACTCTTAATCACTGGCTGGTGCTTGAACTGATTTCTATGAAACTGCTTATCAAAACTAAAAAAAAAAAAAAAAGGTTAGTAATCTTCGGTTAAGCTTTAGATTTCGGTAGAAATTATTTTTAAGTAGCACAAAGAATGTATAGCAGCAAACAAGGAGACACACAGGAAATAAATTGAACCAAGGTGGAATCGAAACCGTTACATATTTGTCATAAACATACAAATAGATCATTTTGCGCACAACCATTTCCACACTTACGGTGAAGGGAATTTTATTTTCGCACTTATGGTAAAGCGAATTTTGTGCTGGTTTACTATTATCTCGCTACACTTTTTTTTTTTAAGCTTTGATTTTTCACATATCTTAGACACAATGATGCATATATTACGAACGGAATTGTGGTGATACCTTAGGTGTCATGCTACTTCATTGTGAATTTTCTGACAGTAACACATTATGGTTAAGTACAGATTTGTATTTCCTGCTCCCAAGCTATTTTTCACCAAATGCATCACTTTCAGCACTTTTAAATTCAACCCACAAAATACATGAGAATGTTCTTACTTTTATTTATTAAAAATTGTGTTTTCGATGAACGTAAAAAGCAGAGAGTGAACGTCACGAAGCAGGAAATCCTTTGGTGTTCGCGAATTGATAATAGCAATTTCTAATACCAATTTCTAAAGGAACTATTCGATTTTGCGGGATAAAAACTATCCTATGTCACTTCCTACACAAATTCCCAACAATGTGCCAAATTTCATTTAAATCTGTTAATTAAGGCGTGGTTAACCTTTCCAGTCTTTCTCATTTATAGATTTAGGTAATAGATTTAGTTAAATTTTCTTACATTTTTAATTTCATTCCACTATTTCTTTAAATAATTATTGCAGTGAACGGTTTCAAAAACAAATGGAGGAACATCAAAGACTCGATGTTTAAGTCTCTTCAATCAAAGAGCGGTGAGGCAGCTAAGAGGAAAAAATATCTACAATTCTGATGCTCTGAGTTTCCTTCTAACCGCTACAGAGAAAAGAAGGTACACGTGCTATGATCGACGCTATAACTTATTATTGTTTTCTTTTACACGTACTATACGTATTTATTTATCTTTTGTAGAACAAGTGGGAACTACGATGCGGACGACAGCTCGCAGGAAGAGGACTGTGATGAGCCATCCTTCGGTCATCATGATGGTTCAAGCTCACCCTCACCTTCCCAACCATCTGTCGGTGCTTCAACCCAAGGAGCATTATCTAAAAAACAGTCTTCCAAAATTACCCCTTTCCAGGCATTACTAATGAACAGTCTTGAAGCAGCTGCTATGTCCCTCACCAAGTCCCCGGATCCCGAAGACGCAGACCGTTTGTACCTGCTGTCTCTTCTCCCCGATTACAAAAATTTGAACCCATCGAAGAAGTGGGAATTTCGGCAGTACGTAGCAGATTTTTTTCAAAATACGTACCAAGCCGCACCAACTATTCGACCATCCTATTCGATTCATGAATCGCAACCGTGGAGTGCAGTACAACATTTACAGTACCCCTTCCAAAGTAGTTCCTTTTCACAACGCACCTTCCCCCAAACCACCACCAGGCAAGCTCATTGCTCTCAAACCCTCCCTGCCCCATCACCTACCACAGTTTCCCATTCTTCGTCGACCTCCTCATATGCGGGCAACCCAACCACCTCACTTTGATCAACATAAACTTGTAAAAAAAGAAAATGAATAAACACTTTTTTAATCACTTCAGTTTCAATTTTTTGGTATCCTCGAGAAAAATAAAAAAATAAAGTAATTAAGAGGTTTACGTTACATTAATTTAACGAAATAGTGGAAAGGTCCTTACCTGAGGGTGATGGTTAACCTTTTCTCTGCACATATTGCCATTCTGAAGGAAGTATCTTCTTTCGTGATGAAGGGACGTAGGACTTCAAGAAGATAATCGAATGATGACACTGACATTCTGTAGTAGGTATAAAACTTATCACTGTACTTTCTAATGTCTGCATAAAAAGCAGGAAACTTATCTGGGCCACGGTTGTAAGGGTGCACAGAGTATCTACGTTTACGACGCATCTGCAAGAAGCCTTCACTTTCAGCAGCACAAACAACCGCGACATTTATGAAGTGAGCAAGATCCATGCTCTGGGCAAGCTGAAATGACACTGAACGAAGAACGCGCTGGAAACCTCCTCTAGCTTGCGGTTCCCGCACCTATATGTCATCTACCTGCAAACGCGGTTTTTCCGCATGCGTTTGCGGTTGCGGATTCCCGCAGCCGCAACCGCATAGTATGTCATTAGCCTAACACGCCCTCAAAGATAATTTCATTGCTCTATTTAACAATGCAAATGCAATCAGTGCTTTGGTGTTGCGTGATTAGCTAGCCGGCTTAATCATATTTGATTTTATATGAATCTTAAGGGGAGAATGATTTTATGCTATTTCGAGGCGAGAATGATTTTAAACCACAGCATGAATGAAAATTTGTAATTTTAAATTAAGTGTAAATAATTGTGGAAGTGACAGTGAGATATATATGTGCATAATCATTTCTTTGTTTGTTTCACATATCACCTTTTAATATGTTGATTAAATGCAGTTTGTTACCTAGTTAGAGATCTTTCATTTCTGGATCCCGAACAGTGAAAATTAATATTAGAAGAATATCAATAAGAAAAAGTTAGATGATTATTACAATACTGACCGAATCAACCGACCCATTGGCTGAAGTCGTTGTGGCACAGTGACAGAATCAAATGCCTGGCAAGTGGTTAGTTGGTCGAGTCCTGATGGTGGAGTAAATTTTAACTATCGCGACTTGGCCTGCAGGTGGTACTGCACGATTTGTAATCAACGTATTCTATACCAAAGTCATTAACCTGAAACATCTACGTAGTGAGTGAGGGTATGCGATAACGTTGACGGTGATTCGTCCGTCGTACTAGGCAAAAGTTGACGGCTACTCGGTATGTTTCGGAAGAGTTGGCCCTGAATGGCTGGCTACATGTTCTAACTACTCCCTTGTTTCATGATTTCATTCTTAACATAAACAACACACTACATGGAACAAACACAACGAGCGTGGTGTGTGAGCGGTTAACACTCTGGCCTCGCATTCCGGGGGACGGGGGTTTGAATCCCCGTCCAGACATCCAGATTTGGGTTTTCCATTGTTTCCCCAAAATTACTACAGGCGAATGCCGGAATGCTTCCTTCAGAAGACTATGTATATAAAAAAAATCTGAACAAACACACATCACAGTTAGCCATACAAAACAGTAACGCTTTAAAACACTTTCTTTACTGAGGAAGATAAGGGGAATCATTCCAGTTTAAATTCCCAAGACAGTTGCCATTGAGTATTAAATTCCTCAAAATGACTCCTTTCTACTTATCGTGTTTGAATGGTATTTCTTTTTTAACACCAGATTAATTTCTCTTCACGTTATATTCCATGTATCATCGCCATTGTTCAAATGGTTTGGAAGAAGGTGACAGAATATTTGACTATTGTAGACCAGTTTCTTCTACAGTTGCTTGATAAATTAGTATGACAGAATTCATTAGACGTTCATAAAAGTGTATTTTCCGTAGGGCTCTGTTGTTCACCGAATTCAAGTTCATTATAGTGTAACTGGTATTCAGCACAACGAGCGTGAGGGGGTTCGGCTATGGCCTGTTAAAGCTGCTGGCTGCAGTGATTTCGGAAAACATTGTAAACCGAAATCTGGATGGCAGGACTGAGGGTCGGATCCGCATCCAGGTCCCAGGTGCGGGTAGGTAAACCTATTGTCTGATTTGGAAAGCCTCAGTAATACACAGCATCTCCAAATTTGCTTTGTGCTCCCTGGTATATAGTAAGTTCCCAGAACTGCATTTCAATCACAATCATTTTTCGAAAGTGTCCACTGTAGCAGGTCACTTGTCACATCCACTTGCAGAGGCTGTGCTTATTTTTAAAGCAAGGTTACAACTAGTAGTACATCTGTCTGTCAAACGTGTAAAATGTGTTCTATGTGATAAGTTTATTTTAGTTTTTGAAATGAGCACCTTATGAGACGGAGATTGTGGTCCGTTCTACCATCGTCTAGATAAAAAAACCGCCTAAATACCGCAGTCAAGAATGCCAGCACGGGCGACTAGAACCTGATCCCGCTAAACGTTCCCAAATCTGATATGGCGGCGCTTTAAAGCACGCAACCACACTAGCGGGTGATGACAAAGACCAAAAATGCAAAAGCACTGATGCTGAGAATGGAGCTAAAAGAAATGCAATAGACCACAAAATTTAAGTAGATTATAAGTTAGATAATAATTCATCCCACTGTACCAAACACAACATAACCTGCTTACAACTTTTGTACATAATTAACAGAAAAAACTGCTGAAGATGCTTCTGCAAAAGAAGTGAAACGCGTACGGGAGACCAATAAATTGCTTTGGCGTAATTTATTTATTAATATTATCAGCAATTGAGGAAAATGATCCACAACATCCAGACCGTAATAAGGATGCACGGCACACCAGTACCGAGGTTTGAATGTGGGTCCGTTGTACCCCCCCGTTGAGGGTGGCACAGGTGCAAAGCCTGCTGAAAAACTGGGTATTCTAAGTCAGGGGTGGCCAACCCAACTGATCTTGCGGGCCATTTTGGAAATGCATCATAACTCCGCGGGCCACATATAAAATTATTCATCCCCTTATTAGATTTAGACCCACTATAGACATTTTTTGGAGTAAAAAATTGAAACTTAATGAGTTATTATTACTGTGTTTACTATTATTCTTACATGTAAACATAGATAATATAATAATAATGATACTAAAGGTACATTGTTAAGAAATATATAACACTAAAAATGAAACATAAAAAATATTTTTTAAAAGTGTGATGAATCTCGCGAGCCGGAAAAAATGTTCGGCTTGGCCACCCCTGTTATAAGTTATAATAAACGAACGCACATTGAAAGAGGGTTTTGTAATACCTATACCGTTCACTCTCACCTAGCTGTTAAAGCTTATGTTCCACCTACACCGCTCCTCACCTCTCCACTCCGAGTAGCCTAACCATGCGAGCAGACCGCTGTGTCCATGCAGTTGTGTTAAAAATATGTAAGCGAGCACTCTTTCCCCTTAGCATGTAGGGGTAGGGGCAGCGGAGTGCAGAGAGTGACCCTGAGCCAGCACTGTTTGCTGATCGTACTTTGGTTAATGCGAATGGAAATGTCACTACCAGTCACTTCCTTTGACGTAATTTTACAGTAGTTTCTGCTTTAAATGTTTCAGTTGTTAACCTGATTTAATTCGCTACAAATAATGGGTGGGAAACCTACAAAAACCTCTTTCATTCTTATTCACCTATGTCGTGGTGGCACAGATTTATAGCAACGCCGATAAAAATAAATTGCCATCCCATAAGTTAGATACCTCTGCGTTCAGATTTAGTTGGGCTATCTCGAAACTTTTAAAATGAACTTGAGATATCTGCCATAGTCTGATGTACACGTGCAGCCAAAAGTTTGATTGGCAACACATTTGAGAAATGCTAACTTTCTATTGCCAAAATAACATTATATTTTGCATTCTTCACCAGGCAGACTTTCGTATTCATTTGCTCAAAAATTCTCTTCACAATACTGTGTGTTTTTAAAGTACATAACACTATTTTTGATTTTGTGCAGATTACAAAAAACTTAAGAGTTTCAAAGGATGAGCTAGTAAAAATATTGTAAGTTTATGAATAAAATCCTTATCATATCAGGCATCGCACTATCACTTCACACTGCATGACGGCAAGTAACGGGTAGCTCATTAGGAAAAATCAAGATGACAATATCGGATTCACTGTCTGTGGACTCTCAAGCTGAAGAAAAAATCCGTCTCTTCTTTTAAGCTGCGTACTTTCTTAGAAGAGACAAGGAGATAAGATTACTAACCTCATATGAAAGACATCAGTATCTTCAAAGGGAACTGAATCCGCACAGCAATTGACAATGCTATTCTAATTTTGCACAAACTTGGATAAAAACTGTAACAGATAAGTTTCGTTAATTATAGGTTATAGACGAATTTCATAAGACATTTATGCCGGAAAAGGAGAGCAAAACATCATGGTACCTAAGCTCCCATTGAGCTAATTTACTAAAAATAGTCACTGGTACGACTGTACCTACTAAACTATATTAAGACATTGCATGTTGTTTGAGCTTATTAACTGAAGTTGAGAACGGCAAATACATTCCAAGTTGGTGCGACCAAGCTGAGAAAACCAGCATTACCAAACAGGCTTCCCGCCTTCAAATTCGATGCTGCTGTCTTGAAGACTTAAAATCTGAATATGTTTTCAGTTTCTCTCATTCTCCTGCCTTACCTCAACCTGCGACTTTCTTTTGATACGTAGGAAATGCCGTCACTCTATCATTAGATGGGAATCATGAAATGCTTTTTTAACAAAATTCTCTCTAGAGCTGCTGATTATCAGCGGTTTCCCACGTGACTTCCATCAAGTGATTTCGAACAGATTTACTGGAGAAATTATGTTGCGCTGAGCGATGCGTACGGAATGAAATTTTTATTTCCGTCTATCGTTAGTGATTTAACTTTCCCTAATTATATTTTTGCTTAATCCGTTTTCAGTTACGACCACACGACAGAATACTCTATTTAAAACTACGTAGATTTTCATGTAACTACCATTATTTATATACAGTCAATGTGATTTCCAATTTCTCCCTGCGCAGATTATTTCACAAACGTTCTACGAGAATTATTTAGGGAATAATCCCATCGAAAATGTTCATAGTCCATTTAGAAATCTAGACATACCTACAATGCAAGCCAAATACACGTACTCTCTACGTTTTGTTTAGTACAATATTCTAAGTATAAATCAGTATCTGATATGATAAAGGAGCTGGATTGGGAGTCATTGGAGGACAGGAGGAGGGTGAAGAGAGTGATGAGATTTTACAAGTCACTTATTGGTAATGGGGCTTGGAGAAATATTGGTCGAAGAATTAGGAATAGTGCATTGACGGAGAAAAAGTAAATACCATGACCATAATCTGGTACTTGATTTCATGCTTAAGGTAGAGGGAAAAATTTTCTTTTGTAGGCAAGGATGTCAGGGATTGGAACAAATTACGAAGTGAAGTGATGAATAATTTCCCAGGAACACTATAGGAATTTAAAATTTGTAAATCGCTAAAGTGGTTGAAGAAACAGTTTAACACTAAACTTACATAAGATAATTTTTTAAAAAAATAAAAAGGGTAGTTATATGACTAAGCGAAATGCCACGGAGCGTGTGCTCCATCACAATTAAATTAATTAACGTTTCAGTCTCATAATTGACTTGTATTGTTATAAAACTAGGGATAAATTTTACCGCCACTAAGGTCACAAATATCAGTTCTAGGGTGAGTGACATCGTTCTCCTTAGCTTCTTTACACATGCCACTTAAAATGAATCTTTGCCCAGTAGAAAAAAAAAAACAACAAACTAAAAGCATACATGAGACTGAAAAATTTTTTGATGCAGAGACCATGTTTTTCTAATAATTTAGTAACTGAAAAGAACTAAGAAAATAATTTATGCCTAAGGGTATTGAAGGGGAATGTAAAAAAAATGTCCAAAATCATTAATGTGGTGTGAAACGTTTTTAGAAATTATGTAAAAAATATACCTCGTTCAGTTAACAGAGGCGGCTCAAGGTCACTCTGCTCTATCCCCACTCCTCTGCCCTTACCCCTACATGCAAAGAGAAAAGCGTGCCAACTGACACATTTTCCACGTGCGTGCCCAGACACAGTTGCTCGGATTGGCTGGCAACGGGAGGAAATGGTGAGGTGAGGAGCGAGGTAAGGGGAACATGACCTTGGGCTGCCAGTTGAAAGTGAAGAGGGTATAACAGGATTATTTGAAACTGTACTAAAGGGTAGTACCCAGCATGAGATTATATATATTGGTAGTCAGCAACTGAAATTGTCCGTACTTTCTGAACCCTTAATAACTAAAGTAGTTGTTAATATCATGAATCTTTTTGAGAATGATATGATCTATTCCGCGTCCCATGGCTGTTTTCACATGTGATCAAACAAAAATATCAAATCTAATAAAGGATAATCTATGGTGAAGTGTCTCTTTTCCGCGCCAGGTCTCAACAGACGCCTAGTTGGCTGGCTGCTGGCCATTGTGCGTAAGGTAGGTCTATCTTCCCCAGGCTCTTCTTACCTCACCGCCATTATGGAAATTACGTGAGCGCTGCCCTGGCTATCAACGTCAATGGCTTCTCTCAAGGCAAGGCGCCGGTATTATGTAAGCTTACAGCAGGCCTGTCCACGGCCGAAACAATGGCACAGTGGCGCTGAATATGGAGCGTGGCTCTCAGTTATACAATCACTCAAACAGCTCGCAACATTCTAAATGTAGCCATTACATCACTTTCTCAGTATCTGTTGTAGTAAAATTTCCTATCATTCGTTTATGTCTATTTGTGATTCGGTTTGTGCAACATTCATACCCGAATGCCCAACGTCTAAATGAACACCAAAATGATTACCAAATGGCAGACGAAACATTCAAACATACAATTCATTTATTTTATTTATTTATTTATTATTATTGTTATTATTTTTTTTTTTTTTTGGAGCACAACATTGACTGTAAGATTACAATATTCGTAAGCAATTGGAGAATCTCATTTACTTGCGTCCTATTAATATATTCACCTCCAAAACCAACAGAAATTCGGCTTAGCGTAAATATGACACCAGGAAAAAAGAAAAATTTTGTACTAATAGCCGGGAGTACTAAACATGATACTTGTTTTGCTCTGTGTTATTCATGTTATCAACTGCTCTACTGATAGTTCCGTCTGTTTTATTGGTTCCGTTTTATTAGGACAACAGGTTATTATGTACTTATTCTATATTGATCTTAAGTGTTGATTGTTTCCTATGGCCTGACTGGAGACTGCTAGAGATTTAGAATCTTTACCGTGCCATTTGTTATAACTAGAAACCACTATATGGCATCATCTCTGGCAAAGCTAGGACGCTCCGTGGTTTGGATTCCATGTTGTACTTTAGGTCCTCCAAACTGGACTAGGTAAGAGTAGAAACGACAGAAGTGGATTGAGCGGCAAATTAGAACTCTCCCAGTCAAATTCCGAACTATACTCTGTTCACTACAAACTGGCGCCTCAAGGTCATGTCCCCCTGAACCCGCTTCTTACCTCACCGCCCTCTTATATCTCTCTGATCTAATCCCTGTGTACATCTAGGCGAGGATCAAATTTTCCCTTCGCATGTAGGGTTAAGGTAAGTCGAGTGGGGATACAGCAGAGTGACATTGAGCCGCCTCTGTTAACTGAATGGGCTACAGCCAATAATATTGTACTGATTCACGTTTTTTACTATTGCCTATTTACCTGTCGTAGTCCTTGGGGCCATTATGACTAAAACATCGGTACAGTAGATCGTTATTGGACACATGTTACAGATATTAAAAAGAATGAATTGGTGTGGCGGCAGATAAATTTGAGTATGGGAATTATTCTAGACCACACTGGATATGCGGCATGTTAAATTAATACAGGTTTTAGCCATTTGAAAGTAGGATGCGGATAAAAAGAGTGCTGGATTTTTGTGGCCATCCATTTGCAGTAAGTCCTTTTTGGATATTGGTCTAAGAAATGGGAGTAGTGCCTGAAAGAAACGAAGATCATAAATTAACACTAATTTCAGACATACCTGATGGGGAATGTTTTTCTAGTAATGGGATAAGTTGCCAAAAGAAGGTGCTGAATAATATGCCTTATAAAGTGAATAACTTTGCACATCAAGTATAAGAAAGAGTGTTGAAAAATTTTCGCGAGTTCATAAGCTCAGTCGCAATGAATGATTATAAATAAGACATCTCTTCTTTAACGGATGGTCTCAGCTTTATCATTGACAAGTGTATATTTTCCGAGTAAAGAACATCATGTTCATCTGAAAAACCTAGTGAAATAGTTCAAACCCATACAACAATGAGTGAAATTATCGCGTATGCAGTGCATGCCATTTCTGAAATACAGTGGAGAATAGAAATACTACTGTTACTTTTTCCGTATTGCCTGAATGACGCGTTGCATCAAATTTTTGTATTTAGTTCGTCGACAAGGAACGCATTTCTTAAATGACGATAGTCTGTGTAGAACACTGTATTTACCTTGTTTATCCTTGATTAGTTCTTCAACAAACTTTTTTTTAGCTGTCTATTGTGTATTAACAGTACATTTCAGCTATGTGGTAAACCCTTCTGCAGAATGGAACCTATTCATGGCTAGCCGTAATCGTGTTGTTCCAACAACGCTCAAACCGTGTCACGGCTGTCAGTCCAAACACAGTAAAATGTCAACATTGGCCTCGAAATTAAACGGACAAGAACAGATCGGAAATTCCTGCGCTGATATAAATCGTAGTTGCGCTGCTGTGCAACACTGCAAAAAGGTAATTGATGTTGGTTCTCGCTGGAAACGCGATATCGACACGGGTTGCAAGCAGGGAAACAAACAACAGTGAATCATAAAATGATTTATTTTTTGTTTGTACGTTTTTCATTGGTGTCATTTTACACCAAATCTATTTCCAGAATAACTGATAAATCATCCTTACATTGTGAATTGCAGAACCGAACACCGTGTTAGATAGACACTGTAGACATTGTTTCTCTTGGACGTGACGTTGTTATGAGAGTAGGCTAAAGCCGGTTTCACGGGCAGCGTGCGAGGCTACTGAAAAACGTTTAAAGTGCATTTCAATAACCACCTCATAAGCTGTGATAAAAAAAAGAAATATTTCTGCATAATAATATCGCACTCTTCCCTTCTTTATTTCGCTGCTTCCTCCACGACAGGCAGTGGGAGTAAACAGAATACACAATGATTAAAGGAGACATAATAAAGTTTTTTTTATATCTGCCCTGTTTTTGTACTACTTGCAATTTCTTCCACTAAGCCCGTCAAAATTGATAGAAATTTTATATTGTTATGCAAAAGTTTGTGAGGAAAGCATAATTTCTAAAATGAAGAACGATTACATATTTGATTTCTTACTTCAATGCAACCTTCTCTGAGTTTTTAATAACCTTTAATATTTTTAGTTTATACAGTGTCGTAATTCTAGAAGCAGCTACGGAGAATAGATGGTAAAAATCAGATGTGCTTCTGCTTACATGACTTTATGCATTTAATCGTTCTAAATAAACAAATAGCTATCTCTGCCTCACGTATATCTCTGGTTCGCATTACATTTTTTATCTCTGCCGATCGTATTTTAGTGCAGATATTTCCTTAATAGACAACTGTCTTTTAGCTGGCATCACAGTTACTCTTCCTTGAAGATATTTATCTGAAATTTCCTGGTTACACAAGCAGCGCTGCGGTGGTAGCCAATGTAACTAACACTTCGGACGTCATCACTCGCCGGAAGTTACGAAACCATTGGGTTCACGCCTAGTCTCCACGTACAACGCATTTTATTAAATCCAGTTCTTAAGACAAGTAATGTCCCTCTGAGTATGGAACACACTTTTCGGGCTCCATGTCTCCTAACTGTTAAGATTTGAGGCATTTCTTGTGCTGTCAACAATACTATGACGAAGATAATAGCTTACAATATCAAAAAGAAGCAGCACAATCTCACGGCTAATAATTATGTTGTTGGCACTTTGCTATTATTTATTATTTCATTTAATAACTAATTATCTTGTTACCTATTAAATTTGTGATCATTTCAAAGTAGACATTAGATACAAAATGCTTTTTAACACATTATTATCTTCATCGTGATTCAAAATATAACTGTAGACTATATTATGATTATTAATTCTACTTAAGAGAGTATTTATTTAGCAGGCAATCAATTTAAAGATGAAACAAAACACGAAAAAAAGTGCCTTTACAATACTCATACAACTTGAATGACCGCAGGGCGATAACGGGTTTGCTTTTTGGGCAGTGTGTGTGTTAATAGTTTTGTACTTCCGTTGCCTTAGCGTAGAGAATAGGCCCGATTACACGCACGGTTTTTCCGAAGGTTTTGGAGCGTACGCTCCAGGCGCGCGGATCAATCCTTTACGTGTAAATGCTCGGTGGTCAGAGAGGCCTGGCGCGCGCTCCGAATGCGCACATCTGGCGCGCAGGTCTAACAGGGCCTTGTGTTTACACGTGCATTGTCGGTCTGCAGTCTTGATGCGTCAGTGCAAGTTCGTTGTTGGTTTGAATTTCTGGGTGACTTTATTTAACTTTACCCTACTTTAAGAGATAAAAATTTCAATCTTGAGAAATGTGGTCAAGAGATAATTTGGAAGGATTTATAGACCTTGAATTTTCTATGTTTGTGGAAGGTTAAAAAAATCAAATGACTACAAATGTAAAAATTTAAAAAAATTGTAAATATGATTAGTTAGTAGAATTCAGCAGGGTAAACGTATGTGAAAGTGAAAACAAAGATTTCGTCACTGAAAGGATTCAAGAAACTCGGCGGCAATTCGAAAAGAACTGAGAAAAATAAATGCAAGCAATTTCAAATCTTGGAGGGATATTTCAGTTGCCAAAAAACGAAGAGTAGGAGGCGAACATTACTCTGTAGTTATGATCTTCCTCATGACTGTGTCCTGTTTTGATATTTGTGGAGATACTAACTTTAACTTCACCTTTTTAGGTAAGGGTGTCAGGTATTGGAATAAGCTACAAAGGGAAATGATGAACAATTTACCAAAAAGTTGAAAGAATTTAAAGTTAAAATTTGTAGAGGGCAAATGTAGGTGGGTGCAGGAAAGGGGGAAGCTGGTTGTGTAGGGAAATTGCCACAGAAGCGTGCGCTCCATTGCAATTTAATAAAATATTCTTATTATTAAAATGTAGAAATGTAGTTATATATGGAACTGTCGTTTCGTAGACAATTTTTAAAATCATCTGGGTCATTTATTTTCCCGTTGCTCTCACTAAACAGGCATGTGTCCATATAGATCTCTAGTTTCGTGCCATCTTTCCACCCATATACACTTTGTTTATTTAATTCTTTCTGTACAAAAAAAAAAAAAAAAAAAAAAAAAAAAAAATATTTAAAGCAGCTCATATTGCTCAGTTTGTCATTTCTTTGGAGGATATTTTAAATACACTTATAAACAAAAGCACAACTAACAAAAACAACAACGACCTGAAAACCGAATGTTGCAAGCTGTACCGTCTACAAAACTTTCCAACCCGGCGGAAAGTCCACGCGCCACGGGATAACGGTCATTTTTGGCGCGTACGCTCCAACCCGCAGTCCTGGCGCGCGCGACTGGAGTGTTGACCATTCTTCGTCGCACGCTCCAGGAGCGACGGTCCAACCTCACACTCCGGCGCGGCAGTCCGGAGCGCCGTTCCAGACGGGCAGTTTGGCGCGTACGTGTAAACGGGCCTATTAGCTGTTTGTACGCCATGTCAGCAGAAACTTCGTCTTACTAAGGCTGCTATTAGCGTCTTTCTGATGTCCGTTGGCAGTCTCTTCTCGGAAAGTCAGAGTGAAATCCGCCCGTTGTTCACCATGTTCCTTAGGATTCAGTACAGGCCATACCAAACTCCGAAGTAGACCCTCACTGTAATCTATTGGACTCTTGGTACGACTGCTTTTCTCCTCATTTAGATCTGGATTGGAATGAATCTTCTTGCCGGGCCCTGCAACACTCAAGAAACATTCTTCCTGGAGTAATTGTTCTTGCGCCAGTTACTACTTCTAAAAACTAAGAACAATTTTCATTAGCCCTTGTTGTCGTGGGGGACTTGGTTCCAAATATTATTATATTATAACGAAACTGCCTCCGAGTTTTTTTGTTTTTCTGTTTTCAGTTATGCACATGGTCATGAACAATAGCCGTCTATAACGAAACGTTCTTGTCAGATTTAAATATATAACCGTAGATAAGGTCCATATTGCCACTTGGATCACAGGTGTATGTTGAAGCCATGCGGCGCCGAGATGAAAGGCACTAACAGACGGCAGTACCTTATTTATATAACGTACGGATGTAAACAGCAGTTTACTTACACACAAACGTTTGGTTTTTCTGTACTAGACAGCTATTCTTTAAGAAACCAAACATAAGAAATATTTGGTCATCACTCAACTGTCGGCTTCCACTTGAGATCATTGCTATTCTTTATTCTTATGAATGACTGTATTGCTTGTTTACTATCAGAAGTTAGGTTGTTTCTAGATGACATAACATTATATATCTTAATATGGTCAAGTTGCTTAGAGGACTGTAAACACTCGCAGAATGATCTGTACAGGATATCTAGCTGGGTAGGTCAACAAATAATGAAGATAAATACAAAAAAAAGTCAGCTTATTAGATACACTGATAAAAAAAACTAATAATTGACTATGATTATAAAGTGTGGAAGTAATTGTTTGATAGAGACTTGAAATGTAAATACCTTGGCATAACATGTGTTAACAAACTTAACTAGGTAGGACACATTGGACAGATAGTAGGAAAAGGTTTCAAAATCCTTCACTTATTGGAGAAAGGTATAAGGGGATGTTCCAGAGAAGTAAAGGAGCTGGGTTATACAAATTCGGTCAGACCATTGCTTGAATTTGGTGATGTACTATGGGACCGTCATTTTGGGTATCATTTACAGGTGTTAGAGGGGCGCAAAGAAGGGCTGGTATATTTGTCTCTGGAAATTACGGCAGAACACAATCAGTAACTGATGTGATAAAGGAGCTGGAATGGGATTCACTGGAAAACAGGAGGAGGGTAAAGAGATTCATGGGAGTGTACAAGGCGGATATTGATGTTGAGGCGTGCAAAGATATTGGTGGAAGAATGAGAGAAGTGTACGAAAGATGACCATGACCACAAGCTGGCACTCGATTTCAGACATAAGGTTGTGGAAAAATTCTCTTTTTAGGTAAGGGTGTCAGGGATTGGAACAAATTATCAACTGCATTGATGAATAATTTAGCGAGAACGTTGAATGAATTTAAAGTTGAAATTCGTAGAAGACAAAAGTAGGGGGGTACAGGAAAAAGGAAAAATGCGTGTGCAGGGAAACTGCCGCCGGAGCGTCCACTCCATCGCAATTTAATTAACTTAAATTCAGTTGACATTGTATTCTCCATCCTTCGCACGCCATTTGGTCAGACACTTGCAAGCTACCCAAATGTCTCAGCGGGATTTACCGTAAGTCTTCGAGGGATTGGAATAATTCCATATACAACAATCAAATGACTCAGTAGGAACTGGATTTACCTAGATCTCGAGAAAGTGGAGTGATTTTTTCGTCGTAACTATTTACAGCGTAATACCACGTTTCCTGTTCTGGAGTTAGTTCGGTGATGCTGACCAAACCATGTTGTGATTTTATGGAAGAAAGGTTTTACCTTTCCCAGTCACACCCTTTAGATCTCAACCTACTGAAAATATATATCTTACCACATTTTTAATAAAGAGAGGGATTGAATACATAAGGGGGAAACTCTGACCATAGAAAATAATAGTATATTATTGGATAATCCATGTGCATGTTAGTTTTATTGAAAACGTATATAACAAAATGTGAAACGACCTATTGGTCAGTGGGTATGTGACACGTTTTTTAATTTTACTGCGGGAATGAGATGAAGTTCTAGTAACAGTCGTCTAAATTCGCACATCACGAAACACAATTCAGGAAAATTCCTGAATCGTGTAAATATCCAAACGAAGTTAGCCAATCGACACGGTGTTTACAAAAATCCTGGATAAAACTGAAAATCAATTCTAAATATGTGTGGAATTTAGGGCATTAGACATTATTGATGATGATTCGTCCTTCAAATGGGGACAATAAAAAGGTGGCAGCTGAGTTATTGTTTCGTGATTTCACCCTGCCTCACGCTTCGTTTTCATGCACCCCACCAATGGCACATTACACTTAAAACAGACTCGCAGCATCCGTCTACACCTTATAAGTTTTTTCTCCGGGAGTTGTCATGGTAGCAGTCTCCATAGTCAAACCCGACTTCCACGACAGCAGGCATGGCCTCATATTTCCCCTACAACCACATGTTCGTTGCCACTGACAATTTTTTTTCGGCCATTTAGGCTCAGTGGCTTATCGATTGCGGTGTTATTATGGGTAGAAGGAGTATATTCGGTTTGAAATATAAACGAAATTGGCCTCGTCTTTATATCAGTCAGGCAACAGCCTTGGGTGCTTCCAGTAAACCATACAAAAATTGTATCTGGACAGCCGATCCAGAATTCAAATACTGAACTTTCAGGAAAATTGATAGTTACTGTTCACTCATTGGCACTGTGAAAATATAATGACACCCCCATTTGATTGCTGCCATTCTGGGCAAGAGGAAGCATAGCCGTTTCAGATCCGAATCTCTGTTCCGGAATTGGGGTTCCGGAATTGGGGCCATTCCCACTGTGGTTGCCACGATGTTTTCTATAACACCGTGCATGGAATCTTATTTCTGCATCAAAAACCATATATTACATAAAGCATCGCAAAACACAGCAAGCTTACATAGTTCACAGACAGATGGAATAGTTACTCCCATATCCTGAGCGACGGGAGTCTAACCAGAGATATCAAGCAAATTATGTGAGAAAAGATCTTGATCATACGACTCTCGTCAATGAAATCAGACTGAAGAAAAGACTTCATATATCGATTAAAGTGCTGCACAAAGAAAATCTGGCTTTCAGGAATCGTAAGTTTTGTTTAATTACTACATTTCCTCTGTCTAACTTCAAGGGGAGGTCGCCAGTTGTAAAACTCAGATTCAAATCATACTGTGTATAATAAAAGATCGTGCCCAGAGGTGTAATATGGCAAAGCCGTTATCGAGAAAATGAACATTGCAGTATTCCGTTGCGTTCAAATACTTTCTACGTTAGGTAGAATTCAAGGGTTGCGTGGTGCAGCGAGCAAGGTATCTGCTTCATAAGCTCGTTGCAGCCGGATCGAATCTCGCTGCAGGTAAATTTTTTTTATTTACTTATTCAAATTTGTAAACAGATAATTCCCTGCAATGAGTTTCACAACTATGCATGTAATAAGTTTTCAAATGCCTTTTGTTGTCGAAAAACCTACGGTGACTCGTTTCAACCCTCCCGTCCCTTGGTGTGTGAATGAACTGTAACGGCCGAGTGATGGTATTCGTATTTCATACCTGCCGAAGCAAATATTTCTGTTTTTTAAATATAACTTTGTTTGCGAACAACATAGTGAAGTTCGAAATCGTCGGTCTTCCACAATAAACGACATTTAAGAAACTTATTATATGCATCATTATTGAAACGGAAGTCCGGGAATTATCTGTACACACATTCAAATAAATAAAAAGGTTATCCACAGAGTGATTTGACCAGGCGAATGAAGCAGAGTGCTTGATCGCTGCTCCACGCGTCCCTTTAAACCTCTGTAATGCAGAAAGTACAGGGTCCGGCAATAAAACCTCCCTCGTTTTAATGTGTTGTCACATAAAAACCAAATATGATAGAGAATAATTACTTTTATTTATGAAAAATACATACTTTGCCTTTTTTAATTATTTGGTTTTAAAAATTATATCTGCTTTCCATTGTTGACACATTGACAAATTCTATCCAGAAAGTTCTCCATACATTTTCGTGTCATTTCTCTTGGAATGGCTGTCAATTCCTGGGTAATGGCCTCTTTAAGTGCTTGCAGTGTTGTGGGACGATGTTTGTACACTATAGGCTTTAAGTGTCCCCAAAGATTGGTGAATGTTACATAGACACACTCACACGCGCCAAATTTTCCGGCGTTGTTGCAGTCCGAAGACGACCTGTAGGGGTTTTTTTTAGTGCTGAACCTGTCTTTATAAAGTTTGACACCCACAGTTGAATAGTTTTTCTATCCGGGACACGATCATGTAGGCCAAGTTCGAATCGTCTCCGAAAATCTGAGAACAACTGTTACGAATAAATTCGTCCACAACAAACGCACGATGCTCACCAAGCCATGACATGGCGCACACTGAAAATGGCAGGTACACCTCTTTAAAACAAAACACATTCCATATCAGTATCCTCACTACAACCCGCACGCCGGCTACGTGAAATGTGGGAGGTTTTATTGCCGGACCCTGTATTTTGACGTAACGAAATATTTCAATGCCGATTTTCTGGACAACGGCGAAGAAGCACATGTTACTTCTTTGCGAAATTATACCCATGGTCACGAGCATTTAGAACACGTAGTATGAATCGAAACTGAATTTTATTATTGACGGCGCCCACTTGTTAGTTAAGTTCAAACGTATATACGCATGCTCTTTGAGTATGTTCAGTTTGATATGTGTTTCTGCCAGGCGTTTAGTTTATTGTTTGCTGCTGGGACACATTCGATTGTGCCTGGTGCCACGGTCCTGCCCAAGTCTGCTGTATGTATGTTACAGGCCATTCGTAATGGAGACAACGGGACGCCACATCGACGATTCTCTTTATAAACAATTCCCTTTGTAGCAGCGCAGACTTCTTTCAAAATGGAAGCTTGCTACGCGTCATCAGTGCTATTCAGTTCACTTGACAATCGAAAGCACAAATAAGCAAGACGCCGGCGATGCATGTACAGTACTTCAGACAGTAAATACTGTACTTTCTTGCTTGCGGCTCGCCGACTTCAAAGAGTATTTGCACAGCAAAGGAGTCGACAGTGTCCTCTATTAAACAAACACATTTGGAAAACATTGTTGTCAAAGTCTGTGTTGAAAATTCAACCAGCTTACTATCAAATACGAATCCTACAATGCGATCTTTACTTACTAGATTCATCCTTAATTGCTTTAAGTTGTGACGGCAGCTGATATAAACTAAATATTTGATGGGAATCTGATAATTTGCAAACAGCTGAAATTACAAACTTTTTTTTTTTTTTTTTTAAGAGATTTTTTTGTATAAGGTGTGTGATACGATGGCATAGTAACGTGTGTCGCGATTACTGATTAACTGTTTGTAGTTGTTATTTAATTCCTTCAGTATAACGTCTGTACTTTGTTTTAGAAGTGGTTGCAAATTAATACAATGTACGTAACATAGATTTCACAAAGAGGGCATTTGATCCAATATGCCACAAGCAGTAAGAAGCAGTTACTACGGAAAACGGACGATAAAAATTAAATTTAATTTATTTGAGATGGAAGGCATGTACCGGTGACAATTTCTCCAGTCACTATTCCCCCTTTCTTGTTATTATTTTTATTATCTTTAATGCTTTTAGTGTAATTTCTGTCACCCATATACGTTATCCCTTTAGAAATTTTAATTTTAAATTCTTTCAGCGTTTTTGATAAATTATTCATTACCTCCTTTGGTAATTCGTTCCAATTTGCGACGCACTACCAACAAAAGAAAATTTCTCCATTTCCTTATGCCTCGAATCGAGTGTCATCTTTTCGCTTCCATGTACTACTCCTAACTCTTCCAGCAGCATCTTTCCAAGCATCACCACCAACGAACGCCTTGAACACTTTATTCACCTTCCTCCTGTCCTGTTTTCTAATGACTCCCAATTCGGCTTCTTTATCGTATAGGTTACTGATTGTGTTCTGCGGTAATTTCCAGACAAACATAACGAACGTCGAAACACTTCCCTCTAAATCTCAGCAGCGAAATCCGTCCACGGCCCGAATAGCATCGAACCGAAAGTAGTATTGCTCGTATAGGACGTACGCAACAAGAAACACTTAGAGGTTGTTGAAAAATCGGTGGCATGCCATAGGCTGTTTCAGATTCACATCTCCACCATTCGATCGGCACTGTCTTGTCAGTAGAATCCTCTAGTGACGCAGGAACCTTCCATTCGTTGGCAACACTTGTTCTTTCGGCCACACGCTAATTTGTTTTTCTTTTCCCGAAGTTGCTTTTTTTCTTGGTTCTGGCTCTTCAAAGTAGAAGCGGAAAGGTCTTGGGGGGATAGGAACGAGAAGTAATTCAGTCATGGCCTTTTTTTGAATGAATCTTCCCACCATTCGCCTGAGTAATTTGGGAAAACCCAAAACCTGGGTGTTTTGATGAGAATTCGAACCCGCGTCCTCCCGAAAGTGAGGCTAAAACTTTACCGCTCACCCACCACACTCGGTTCCAAAATCCCATCCTCTCCTTTTTGTGTCGTAGGGCGCGATCACTTATTGGCTGAGGGAGTCGGACAAACTACCTATTCTGGCTTAAAAGAGTTCGCTTTGTCTTCAGCCTCCTGGCAAAAATAACCACGCTACGTATATGTACCCGTAAAAGCTTATACTTATCACAATTTCACTGACACATCAAATTTCGTCACTGTAAGTCAATTCACATGGGATCAGTACCACATACCATCATACTCTGTTTTCCTTTCTTCTAATTATTCGTACATTCTCTCGTTTTCTTTTTATTAATTTATTAATTTTTCTATCCAAATGATGTTAACCTGTTTCTTGGAAACCCTCGAATTTCCTTTTTCATTATGTTATCGGATTGCAGATTTTTTTTTTAACGTAAGATTTTTAGCTATATCGTTTTAAACTACATACATGACTTGTGTTTTGTGAAAATTATGTTTTTGTTAGTCTGTATGGTTTCATTTGGGCAAAGCTCTCTAGGAACACTATCCGGATTCATTAATTTTTTTATTCCATTCATCTCAATTTTCTCTCCTTTTTTCCTTGTACTTCGGTTTGTGCTTTTTAGAGTTTTGTACCTTCCGAAGTCGTTCATTTGTTCATCTGTCTGTCCATAAGAGCCTCATAACTTCTGAACACTTTATATTTGAGATTTGTAATTTCTAACTGTTTTGGTTGTTGCTATGCGTATACACAAGACTATAAAATAAACTATTGAAAACTCAGGGGGTAAAATAATTATCTGTTTAATGTGGCTTGAAGAAAATATTTGCCTTAGTAATCTTCAAAGGTATCAAATGCAAATTGGCAACCGCTGAAAAGTTTGGATTTTACTTTTAATTTAATGATTATTTTAAAGTTTTTGCATAAAAGCTATTAAAACCAATCCCCACTTTATTTCGGAACAACTGATTCGAAAATTTTGTCAGAATTTTTCAGTGATGTGTATCCAACTACAGTGTACAGAAATCACTATAACGATCTTTTTGGAGTTTATGGTATTCGCAAAGTAATGAGTGATTTTCACATGTTTGATTTTTTTTGACAAAATATCATTTGTATCACTGACGGGCAATTTCATAAATCGTATAATAAATATTCAGTGTAAAAAATGATTTACAATCTTTTTCCAAAACCCACAGTAACTTTTTTTCAACAGAATTTTTGTTATATGCTTGTTTTTCATATAACATTTGAAAGACAGTATTCCGAAACGTAAAATAACCTTTACTTATTAATAATTTTGTTATTAATTTTATAAGATTTTACTTTTTATGAAATTAAATTAGTTGAAAGTTCATTCCGTTCATTTTGTGTTTTAATGATAGGGTCTACTAATTTTTCATTGCGATGACCTTTCGTTAAGTGACAGACTTGGTATTTTCTGCACCTTTATTTGTATTATTTATCGGTGGAACTTATATTTAAAAACATTATTTATTAGAAATTTAGAAGAACTCTTGATAGTTCTCAGAATATCTCTTGTGCAACAGCTATTAACTTAATCAAAAAATTTAAAAAAAAATTAGTTTCACAAAATTGTCATTGAGAATCATATCCAGAATAATTTTATTTTAAAGAGAATTTCAGCACAACCAGAGGATGCTGTAAAACAAGTAGGAATTCGAGACAAACGTTTACAGTTTGCAGACGACACAAATCTGAAAAAATATTCGAATAATTCTTCAGAGTGGTACCCTAAATTTATACAGATTTAACAGACATTTAAAACAGTTACATGTGTATCCATAATACCGAAAAAAAAATGTAGAAAGCACAGGAAATTCATCTACTGTCACATGTACTGAGATTTATAAAGCTTCCTGCACTTTCCATATTTAAGTTGCTGTCACAAAACTTTAAACAAATGTTTCGAAATTGTGAATTTTCAAAATTTAACATGATTACTTCTTAGCTATCAAAAAAAAATTAGAACCCCGCATGCGAATACCAACTAACACTGAAAATAAATTATGTCTTTCAATCGAAACGAAGCATATTTACCACAAACGATATAGTTAGCTACGTGGTATTTAGTTCCACGTAAATTATATGGTTAATTTATTTATCTATAATATTACTTGATTCAAAGGTATTGAGTTGTACTCACACAATGCTTCACACATCCAAAATACCCTCACATAGGATCGATATTAAAGTCGATATTATATGTTCTCATTGTTGAGATATGTCACATTCAATTGAATAGACAATTTTGCTAGTCAGCTGTTTTAATCCCTAAAAACAAGTCATTTAACGTTTACCTCGCCTGGAATATTCTTACAAGAGATAATAGAGAATGCTTGTTCCAAACTACTTTTTCTCGCTGTTGGTAAAGGTTAATTTTGTTAGTCTCCTGTTATAACCCTGAGTGGATAAGCCGAGAGAATGCACCGAACGTCCACTGCGGATATTTTTTCCGGTAATCCGCCGAATCTATATCAAGTTACTAAGTCCACTGCTGTATCTAATTACCGATAACAAGCAAAAAATTCCTGACTTTATTTTCACTGTAACTCCAGAGCATAAACACCAAGCGGATATAGGAGATTCCAATTCTTGGGTTATCCGTAATCAAAGTGCAGTCGTAGAGTTCATTTCATGATATCGTAATTGCTTTTTTGGACCTGATTTATACACCGATACTCGATGTTCAATAATTTCTTTCTTTAACTGATTTGTGTTATTACATTAAGTTACTAATTCCATTAAATGATGTTTAATATGGGTAGAATAGTTTATTACGTTACAGAGTAAATTTTTACTTCGCTTCTTTTAAGCAAAGAAGTTTTTAAGGCTAAAACTGAAATTAAAAATACTAGTTATTGATAGTTTGTAGCCATTTCCGTACATTCTATTGTGGAGAAGTCTAAGCCGAGTTATTTACTTCTACAGCTTCTTTATGATATATCAAACTAAATCTTACGGTATTAGAGAAGTGATAACAATAACATTTTAAGTATTCGGTATTTGCCACAAGCAGTATAACATTCCTATTACCTTTCTTACCACTATGTTGATAGTTCTTTGCACTTAAGAAGTATCTGCGATGTAATCATATATGTAATGAAAAATCCATGGCATCACCATTAAACCAAATATAATTAATAGACTTAAAGGACAACCATCTACAATTCGTTTAGCTAACAAATTTTTGTTCGATGAAGAAGCTACATGAATCTAACAGTATCTAAGGAAGGATTTTAGCAAATCTAGGTTCAACTTTGGATTTCAATATATCTCTTCAACGTGTAGTTCATCTTCTTATCGTTTCGACAGCTGGAATCTTGTCATCAGCAATCGCTAATATCTATTTTAATTGGTCATATTCGAAAGCACGGCTAAAAAATGTTTGACTATTTATTCCGACCCAAAATTCCAGATCGTATTTTTGCCAGTTAATTCGCTCACACCATAGATTTGTTTTATAAAGAAAGATATCGAAAGACCTTTTTCCTCATTTATGCACGCCCATTATAGATGTTTGCTCAACATTTAATCTGTATGTTAACAGAAAAAATTTATGAAGTTAACAAGTCAATAATAAATCTATTACCAAACTCTTGGATTATAAAAACAATATCTTCTGGCAAAAAAAAAAAAAAAAAAAAAAAAAAAAAAAAAAAAAAAAAAAAAATCCACAATTTTTTCTACTCCCTTCTAGTATTTAAAATCTCAGTCAGATTAATGCTAACTAAAACCACGTAAACATGTTCCATTACCCTAGAAGTTGTTTCTAAAATTCTTCTTAATTTCCTAATTATTGTGTTTAGGGACTTTTAAATTATTTTGGTTCATTAAATTCAATAGTTAAGTTTTCAGTTAGTGGCGTGATCTTTCAAGAATTGACGCCAAACAGCAGAACGACAGTAATTCTAAATTTTTGATTTCTCGGCGTTCGTGAAGCGCCGAAGAGAGCGTGGAGCTTGCAAGCTGTCTCAAGGATCTGAGTAGTTACAGAGTCATTCTGTGTGGTATAAGGGTAGTTGCCCGATGGCTGCCACGGGTATACAACGGTATAAAACGACGTTGCACACCGCAGATGACTAAGAAGCTATCAGTCCATCGTTGACATGGGCAAAATATATCAATGTATCGAAATATCGATATTTTTTCATAAAAAGTCTATATTTACCGTCGATATTTTTTTCTAGATATATCAAAAATCGATATTTAATTTGAAGTATCAAATGTAGGTAACAATTAGATATTTTTTGCACGAATTTAATTCTGTATACAATTTAACACGTCACGTATATGTTGGATATAGATATATATCCGATCATCTGAAAGCGTCTTAAGAAAGTGAAATCGTCGTAATTTAACAGCTTTTCATCAACGATTATGAGGTTAAAAAGGCTGTTAAATTTTAACAGGTTTACGATGACATTTTTTTGTCAACATATTTGAGTGTTAATGGTTAGGTTATTTTTATAGTTGAAGAATACTGATTAAGCATCCGTGTTGCAACGTTGAGGGTTGGCGTAAATTAACAGCTTCTATTTTCAATTTTTTTTTCCATTGATGAATAACAGTTAATAGGTTGACAAAATATCTGATATGCCAAGCCTCTTCCGTGTCATCAGAAAGAGTGGTTTTAGCAGTTAACTTGGCGGCATCTGACAACTGGAGTAGATTGACGGGGAAAAAATAAAACAGAGAGTTCTTTTGAATACAGATTTGATAGATTCTAAAAATAAATTTGTGCTTGTGACTTTAATTTTCTAAAACAGTTTGATAAATTTTTGGAATACTTTTATCTACTCCTGGATATTTATCGCAATATTTAAAATATATCCATCCCTACTAGAAGAAGACGACCATGACAATGAAAGAATTAAGTACTTAGATTTTAGCAGCGAATTTCTCACAGAAAAATATAATACAAACTTAATCAAACAACTGCGAGAACCTCCATTCATTATTGTCTCGTGCCACGTCTGCCTTCGATAGTGTTGCTTACAACACCCTATTCAACCAATCTTGTCGTCTCAGACTTACATATATTTCTAGCCTTAAGCAGTTTGTGTCTGACACCCACTTTAAGTCAGACTGTCATAAGTACTGTCACCTCACTTGAGAAATGTATGCATGCGGATGGTGTGAAGAACTGGAACGTCGCAGAAGAGAGGAAAGAATAAACCATAATATTTCTTTCAGCCGATGTGCCTCTGTGTCTGACCACCAACGCAACGCAGAATTCAGACGCTGAAAACATTTATATATGTAAGGAAATATTCTTCCGTTAACTGAAAAAGTCAATATGTTAAAAAATTAAAAATCACCCCTAGAATGATAATTTTATCTCTGTATTAATGCTAGCTGTTACCCGCAACTTCAAATGCGTGTGATCACAATTTTATGGTTAGAATTGTATATAGAAGATGTAAGTTACGTTAAGTGTCCCAAGAAGCACGTAGTCTGGATGACATGACGGGAAAGCCATTGCCATACCATTCAACCACCGAACCTGCGTCACGAACAAAACCAATTATCAACATGTTTAAAAACAGCAACAAACTAAGGGGGAGGGGAGTTTAGTGTGGATACTTACCACAGTTCCTTGAGCAAATTGATTT
>JARYHS010011408.1:137404618-137515267 GCA_031002005.1 Vandiemenella viatica
CACAGCTGTCCCCTGCATCAACACGGCAACCGTATGAACGCAGCAGCTGCTGGTACTTCAGACTTTCGACTAAATATGCAGACAGCATACGTCCGAGAGAGTAACCTATGCAGTGGTAGATTCCTACAAATAACGATTTCGCTTCTCCTGTATTACTTTCGAACGTAGCGAAAATAGAGCAGATAAACATAAGTTCTTCATACACTCCTGCACAGTTTGAAAAATTACTTCTTTCTAATAGCAGACTAATTAACGTTCTCTCTCAATGAAGGGAATATTACTTCAAGTAAAAATATGGTAAAAAAAAATACTTTATTAAAAGAAACAGAATTTAATCCGATTCTTCTTTTAAAGATCGTATGAGACTTTCCAGTTTTTTTTGTTTTTATGGCTTTACGCCTCGTCGACGTCGAGGTCATTAGCGGCAGGAAAGGACTGGGGGCAAGGAAAGGGAAGGAATTTGGCCATGGCTTTTTAAAGAAAGTATTCAGGCATTCGCCAGGAGTGATTTGGGGAAGCCAAGGAAAATCCAAATCTAGATGCTTGGACGGAAATTCGAACCGGCGTCCTCCCGAATGCGAGGCCAGAGCACGCGATGTTATCTTCACGGATGTCTAGCTGAATGGTGTGGAAACGCGACGTTTCGATAGCTGGCTCTGCTGCCTTCATCAGTTGTAGCATGGTTCCCGGTGGTTCTAATAGTCCTGCTGTTAATACCTCGACTGATTAGCCTCGCGTCAAGTTCCCACTGACATTGTATTACAACCATATCCGACACCTGATGTAGACAGTAGATCCAGCTGTCTAAACGTTGTGTTTTCACTACACCATCAGGCTGGACACTTGTGAAGATTAAAGTGTTTTTTAAAGATCAGGTTCTAGGTTCACCCAACAACACATTGACTCATGCAGTTATTAGTCAATTTCTCAAGGTCAGGTCACTTCCTCCATTTTCATTTTCTAAAAAGTCTGTTTTCACTATACCCATCCTATAAATAAAATATCTTTCTCGATTTTTGCAAAATGTTTGTTAGTGAATTTTCACTACACTTCAACAAACGACATCAGAATGCTAAGCACCACTCGAAACAAGTGAGTAACTTTTCGACAATCATTGATAGAATATATATATATATTTGCTTTCACCGGTGTCTCGAAAATCCTCCATATCTTGAGCAACGTTGGAACTTACGTCCTCAATCAAAAAAAGAAACTCAATCCACAACTTGAAATTGATTAAGCCTTTCCTAAAGAGGTATACTATGCTCTTATGTCAAAGGTAGGATGGCTTGTTACTTTCTTCCGTGACATACCGTACAGTTTAACGTGGAATCCGAACCACTGAGAGTCTACGCATAGCTTATATGATCAGAGCTAAACAAGTAAATACTCCTTGCCGCATCGGGATTGAAGCCGGACCCTGAAATTTGAATGGAAAAACTTTATCCAATAAGCTACAAGACCACTCCAGTCAGTTATCCGCTTCATATATTTCAATCTTTGTCTTGTTTTCTTTCAACTGTTCCTTCCGCTTACAAATTTACCAGTCCTATGGTTTTTTTTTTTTTAATTTGACACACTATTCTGCTGTTTCGTTCTGTGAGATTCTTCCAGAAAGTTCCTTTTTTGGTCGTCATTTACTTGACACTTCGTACTTTATTCATACATTTAATTTCCAATGTAGTTCTGTAACACTAAATTGCAAACGCTTCAATTTTTTCTCTTTCTGGTAAACGTCAAGCTTCAATACAACAAGTGCTGTACTCTAAGCAAACAGTTTTAGAAAGTTCTTTCTGATAACTATATATATATATATATATAAACAAACAATGATGCTAATCGTTTAATACTGTTTCTGATTCGACTATCACTTATAATTTTACTTCATAAGTAATAGTATTCTCGTATTCCATTAGAACATATTTTTTTATTTAATCTACCGTTATTGCTACAGTTTCTGATTGATTTCATGACTGTTGTCTTCCTTTGTTATATATTTAGTCAAATTGTTTCCGTCATTATTTTTTAATGCCATTCAGTAATTTCTCGATACGCTTACTCTGTACTGCGAAATTCTGCAGGAAGCTCATCAATTCCTTCTGACTTATTCGAGTAGAAATCAAATTTTGTCCTTAAAATAGGCTCCCCTACAACCTCAATGTCAAAGCCGCTTTCTTCTACCAGCACACAATTGATCAAACCAATTCAACCATGCAGTTTCTCTACGTATTTGTTCCAATCTTCTCATTTTATTTAAAATATATTTCACATGTTCTTTAATGTTTAGTCATTTTCAGTTCCGTTTGGGCTCCTATACGTCAATACTTTACGTATAAAATTTCCTTTTCTACTTCTATGAACTTTCTTTTTGTTATCTTGCATTTCGTGTTTATTTACTTTCTAAAACCTCAATACTACTCTCTTACTGTTTCATCCTGAGAATTTTTGTGACTTCTTCCCTGAATGATAAACTCCATAATTTCTTCTGTGATCCAAAGGTTATAGCTAACTTATTTCTAATGCCGAATGTTTCTTTTGTAGATTTGATTGTCTTTCTCTTCAGTGTATTCCATTGTTCATCCGATGAATTCCTTTCGGAATTATTTTTTACACTAAAGCCTACAATTTCTGTTAATTTTTCTCTCATATGAGATTCTTTGAATTAGTTCACATCGGCGCTGTTTTTTAACGCATTATAGAATCCAAGTTAAAAATGTATATATTGTTGTGTGCGTGGAGACTTTCCCGGCGTACTGAAGCAATGTAGTCTTCACGGATGTGCAGCCGGATGGTGTTTTGGAAACACAACGTTTCGAGCTGGTTGTCGAAACGTTGTGTTTCCAAAACACCATCCGGCTGCACACCCGTGAAGACTACATTGCATATATATTGTTGATTAATGATTACCACGCATATAAAACTCATAACCACAGCAGTTCCTGCGAATGACAACGAAATATTTGTGAAGAAACAACATTATACATACTCATCGCCAAGTAAACCGAAATCACAATTGCTGTTAATAAGAATCAAACCAAGCCTAGTATGGGGCAGTATCACTCTGGGCAACCAAATTTCGGCTTCCTAGGGTTTCCACAAATCTCTCCTGCCAAATGCCGGTATGGTTCCATCAAAAATACCATTGTCGAATTCCATCTCGTTCCCTGCTCCACATTCTATCTCACCTCTAATACCTCGGCGATGATGCATAAAACCGGAAGAAAAGAAAACAACTTCAAAATTATCAGCTGATTGCTGAGGATGTTGTTGTGTCATTGTTTGACAACCAACCACAATAAACATAAAGCTTCTTTAAAATACCCATGCCGGCCTCAGTAGGGTAGGGGCTAGAGTGATAGCTCCACGTACCGATGGTCGCCGGTTCGAGTCCGGCCGCGGGCATGGGTGTTTAGGTTAAGTTTGTGTTGTTTGTGTCCTGTGTTGTCCTACAAATTGAGCGTTCGCATAAAAAAGTTGGAAAGATTCATTAAAATTGAGGATATATAAAATACATTGAGTGCTGACTGAATGGCTACAGGCCGATTGCCATTAAAAAAAAAAAATACCCATGTTTCCTCGAGACCGTTCTCTGATTAATGTCCGATGGCGGTAACATCAGTGAGGTGAGCAACAAAGAGTCAAAGCAATCAATTACAGGCTCGTTGATTGGGAAGAGCTGAGTGAAAGCGTAGCTGACTACCTTCATCTGAACAAACCGATGGAGCAATCACGAGAACTGGACAATATGATGCAACATTTCACAAATTCTCGAAACAAGTTTTTATTTTCACAAATTCTCCAAACAAGTTTTTATTTTTATTTGATTAAAGATGCCAAACACACTTTAGGACTATCTTGCGATTCTTCTATTAGAACTCTTTTATTAAAAACATTATGTCACATGTAGACGAATACAGCACAACTTGCCTACTCCATTTTCTCCTATCACGAGCTATCTTCTTCATCTCAGCATGCTCGTTACAACACCTCTCCTCACTATACTGCAGTCTTGGTATTCCTCTGCATTTATTTCCTTCAATTGTTCCTTTCACTCTCAAATATTTCTATAAAATGTAACTCACAATCCTGTCACTTCTTTCTGTGATTTATCCACAAGCTTATTTCCTCTTCCTTTGTTTTCATAAATGGATTATTTTCTTAATATCTCGCATCTATTCAGTTAAAAACATTAATCCCAAAACAATGTAGAAAAATCAGTATCTGTGGTACACACAGAGCGTGGCGGGTGAACGGTAACGCCCAGGCCTCGCATTCGTGAGGACGCGGTTACAAATCCACGTCCGATCGCCCAGATTTCGGTTTTCGCGAAATCACTCCACGCAAATGGTTTCTTCGAAAGGCCACGGCCAAATTACTTTCCATTCATTGCTCTCTCTCCCCCCCCCCCCCTTACCTCTTCCGGTTCTAATGGTGTCGACGAGCCAAAAAAATAAATCTGACGGTGCAGAGGGAATAAATATGTTACGTGGGTGAAGCAGCCCTCTCTCTTTTCAGACAGCATTAAGTTACGTCAGGGTGTACTGGAGCTGTGAGTAAGTGCCTTGACTTTTGGCACTGCGCAGTCTCTGCCTTGTTGACAGAGGAGGAGGAGTGGCACCGGTGCAATTATTTGCTTGTGCGAACACTGTCGGGTTGGCGTCTGTTCTTGGGATGAATCCAGATTCGTTCTGGTAATCAAGTTATCACATTTACGCTAGCCGAAAGAACCAACTAGCAGATATAACAGCAAAACGTGGATGTGATAGCAGAGGTGTTACGGCCTATGGTATTTCACAGCGTTACACTGGCCGGCTGTACTAACATACAATGTGGCTTACCTACTACATGCAAAACGATACACGCACCGAATGTCCTCAATGAGTTAACGGAAACTATTGTAAAGGTCATTTCCGGACTATACATTTATTTGTAAAATTGAGCATTTTTACTTAGATGAAATATTTCGTGAAGCTAGTGGAGCAAGCGCCATCGTCAGCAACAGCTGTTTATTGATAAAACGCTGACGGCTGACTAAGAGGACATCGATCCCTTTACTAGCGCAAAACCGAACTTACGAGCAAGCTATACTCGCTTTCACTTCTCACTTTACCAACCAGTCAGTGTGGGTTAGTTGTTAACTAAACCTAGTCTCGTTAGCTTGCATCGCCACCATGCATTCACCAAGTCAGTTCGCCATCCAATCAATAAATTAACATTCTCTAACATTCAGACTATTAAGCCTATACGCGGCTAGCTCAGTAATTATTGTTTGTAAAGATTATCGCTAGTTATCCTTCCAGATCGTTCTCCCAATTGTACCTATACCTAAATTATTTATTAGGTAGAGTCTCAGCTAGGTAATCATTTTTCCGTGCCTTTCCCAGCCTAAACCAGTTCCCCAACCGTAACTAATCGAGTGGTGTCAATTCAGTCGTGACAATGAACATCTTTCTGTAGCCCACAAGTCATGTCTTGGATCATCAGATGTACCAGAAGATCAAGATGGACGTCAGAAGACACTCCAAGAAAGAAAATAGCGCAAGAAGGATTAAAAGGTTTGGCAAACGTCCCAAAGGTCAGTTAACTTCCGCCCTAAAGACTGCTTCTCGTAGTAAAAGCCCACAAAATCAACAATCATCCTCCTATCCGCTCAGGCCACTTGACAGAGTAAGGTTCGGCACAGGGCTATAAGTCGGCCAGTTACAGTATAGAGTATTTTTCAAATTTCATCTCACTATTGAAAATGTAAGCTATCCTAACATTAGCATCCAACGTAAGGTATCCTAGCAGGTTCGCTCAAATGTCAGCTGCCAAAATAGGCAGCCAAGAGTTAGCTGCTCCATTAGTGGATTACGGCGTGTTATTCAGACGAGAACGGACCAGATTATCCTCTTTTAACACATGAAAGCCATTAGCTGGGATAAACAAATTGAGAGATATTTTGACATAGTCTGGAAATGAAAAACTAACTGTTCTGGTGAATTTTATTCATATCGTTCCTTGACACAACTTTTTAAATATTTACGTTACATTGAAACAAGCTTCCGAAACATTTCAAAAGTTATTTAGCTTGCATACAAAGGGCCTGTGCTTCTCCAAGTGGCACGACACACACACACACACACACACACACAGCTATGCTGTCCAGCGTCAAAGATTTTTGCACAACATAGATAGCAACACTATGCTACCCCGGTTACTAAACAAACTCGAGACTGTGGAAACCCAGCATTATTACAAATCAAGTTTCAAATATTATTATAATTATTTAGGATACTTATTTCTAATAAACGTTGTATAATTCAATATTAATAATAATAAAATGGTTGGAGGGGGGAGGAAGATTAGTAATAATGTTACAAAAGACCTAAAAGGGAATATTTCAGGGTGAATGAGGAGGTGCAGTGTTGCTGAACATACTAAATAACGTGCGAAATGTAAACCATTAAGTAAACAATGAAGTCCAGCTCATAGTAGTAAACACTGTAGATGATTGACATTAATATTCGGCTACAAACTGACACTTTATTCCATAATAGAACATAAGAAATTAATTTCCACACGTTAGTGTCTAATATTTATTATTAATTTTTATGCTTAAATATCGTCAACGTCGATGTCATTAGAATCAGGATGATGAATTTGACGATGGTATTTTGAAGTAACCATCTCGGCATTTGCCTGAAATGATTTCGGAAAACCACGGAAAACTAAAATGTGGATTATCGGACAGGAGATCAAACCCACACCGTCCAGAACGACATGCCCGAACATGAACCGCTCAACAGGCGGTGTAATCTAACTAATAGTACAGGAATCAGTATCTGCTAATGCTTGAGAGCGCTAAGTCAAAGATTTTATACAATACGAATTATGTTGCATGTAATGAAAGATGTTTCGCGACATATTATTTTACAGTATTAGTTTCATTACATTTTATTAACTTCAACCTGCAATCAATACATGATTCGTAACTGGTTCATCCGTGCCAATTATTTTCGGCATTCTATAAGCTAAGATGACTAGAGTTCGTACAATTCTTGACAGTAAATGCTGTTATTGGTTGTCTTAAGTAATACAGTAATGTAATTGGCTGAGTTTTCCCTTTGTCCTGTTACTTTCAACCACTCTCAAAAGCCCTTAGGCATTTTAAGTCAGTCTACAATCGACAGGCTGTCCGCATGAAACCTGGCTGATTTCAAAGTACAAAATTTATATACTAGTATATAAAAAACAAACTATTAAATACATAACCTTGTGGTTTCCACAATCCTGAGCAACTCAAAATGCTTTTTGTGTAATTTTTCTAAGATAGTGCCTTAATTGTGTTTCAGGTTCTCAATAACTATCGAAAATGACCACCTCACAATAGAGAACTCCATGCGATGTGGTATGCTGAAACATAGTCACCAATTGCTGTCCAAAGAAATTTCCGACGCGTGTTTGATATAGTGCCTCCATATGTACAGACGATTAAGTCTAGGTCTAAAAAATTTTTATGGATGCAATCAGTTTCATTACTTCAGACATGCTTGGGCACACATGGGCAGAAATTGAATATAGCTTAGACGTTTTAAGAGAAACGAATGGAGCAAACGTAAAATTGCACCGGTTTTTGTGTAAAACGTTTCAATTGTTTAACAAGATGGTGCAAACCGCAAGGTTCTATGATTTATAGTTTTTTTATATTGTAATTTGAAGTCAGCGAGGTATTATGTGGATACCTTGTATTGTTCATCTAGAATAGTGTTTCCCAACCTTTTTTGGGTCATGTCCCACTTTTAACATTTTTTTTTTTTGCCCCCCATACATAATATTTAATAAAAAAATTATTTGTTATTAAAGAAACTCATATAGGATGGTTTTTGAAAGAAAACACTTTAATACCTAATAATTATTTACAGCACTGTTTTAAGAATTTGCTTTTTTGCTATATTTTGTACCTATATCTAGCATTGGATTTAAATCACCCGAAGAGAAACCGGTAAAGTCGTATCAATTTCTAAATTGCCCCCCTAAAAAATCAAATCTCCCCCCCTGTGGGGCGTGGGCCCCACGTTGGGAAACACTGCTCTAGAATAACCACAACTCAGCGCAACCAGCCACCGACAGATTTCCCCCCCCCCCCCCTCTTATCCCGCAATTAAAGGGAGGACCGAGTATGTGTCGAAAAGCCTGAGTCTCCTTATAGTGTTCACGGGGGTAGTTCGAACACAAACGACTTGGATCGAAACTTAAGCCGTATAGCAGACCCTAGCAGTCTTATTCGCATGAAGAGCCAGTCCAGACATTCAACTTCGAATAAAAATCGTAAGTTTAACTGAGGATACAACTCCAGTTGGCAGGATTGCCGTCAGTCGGTAGTTACTGCCAAAGTAATGAGGATATCAGGACACAGCGATGACATTACTGTAATATCACCAGTTCTAAATATGTGTGCATAATTTCAAACAATTCGGATGTCAAGAGTTGCGTGAATATTTTAAATGAAATATCCAATTGCATTCAAAAGTTTTTCTATTGTTGCTGTAAAATAAATTAGAATATCAGGACATAGTTATCAAATTATTATATTGTCACCGGTTCTTAATATGTGTTCATAATTTCAAACAATTCAGTTATCTGAAAGTGGGTGAAATTAGATTGACATATTCCGTTACTTTCCTACTGTTACTGTCAAAATAATGTGAATAGAAGGAAGTTGCTATGAAATTATTTTATTGTGATTCGGTTCGTATTATGTGTGCATAATTTCAAACAATTCATATGTCTGAAAGTAGGTGAAATTGAATTAACAGATTCCATTAGTTTCCTATTGTTCCTGTCAGAGTAAAGAGAACAGCAGGACGTTGCCATAAGATTATTTTGCTGTCACCAGTTCTTAATATGTGTGCATAATTTCAAACAATTCGTATATCTGAAACTGAATAAACAGATTCAGTTACTTTCCTATTATTACTGTCAAAGTAATGAGAACAACACTACACACCAGTTCTTAATATGTGTGCATAATGTCAAACAATTCATATATCCGAAAGTGAGCGAAATTGAAATGACAGATTCAGTTACTTTCCTATTGTTACTGTCAAAGTAATGATAATGGCAGGACGTTGCTATGAAATTATTAAATTGTCATGCGAATCTTAATAGGTTCGCATAATTTCAAACAATTCGGATATCTGAAAGTGGGTGAAATTGAATTGACAGATTTCGTTATTTTCCTATTGTTACTGTCAAAGTAATTAAAATAGCAGGAATCTGCTACGAGATTATTATAGTTTCACTGGTTCTTAATATAAGTGCATAATTTCAATCAATTTGGACATCTGAAAGTGGGTGAAATTGAATTGATAGATTCCACTACTCTCCTATTTTGACTGTCAAAGTAGTAAGAACAGCAGGACACAGCTACGAAATTATTGTTTAATCAGTGGCTCTTTAAACGCGTGCAAATTTTCAAACAAACCGAACTTCAGGAAATGGGTGAACATTGAAATAAAATATTCCATTGTATTCAACCGATTTTCTATTGTTACTGTCTAATTAATGAGACTATCAGGATATAGGTATGCAATTATTGTATTTTCAACGGTTCTTAATATGTGTGCAAAATTTAAAACAAGCTGGACATCTGGAAGTGGGTGAAAATTGAATTGAAAGACTTCGTTACATTCATACATACATATATAGTTACTTACAGGTCAAGCTAATATAAAGCGTGTAAAAAGCAACTTTTTATTATTACCAGAAACATGGCAGTCTAATGTAAAAGACGTTCACCCACCTAATTTCGATTGCATAGTAAAATTTAAACGGAAAATGTTGGGGCTGCGGTAGTTGCGATATATTAAAACAAAAAGCGCTACGCTGAATATAGAACTTAAAATACGAACTGCAGGTGACCTTAATGTTACTCAAGCAGCTATTGGCGACATCTGTGCTGCTCAAATTAAAATAGATGACGGGAGAAAATTCCTTATGGTTGTTGTGTATATTTCACCAAATAAAAAAATCACAGAAAGCTTAAAATTTTTACACCGTCGGTTACTCGTATATAGTCGTAAAGGTTCAAAGATTTTAGGAGATAATTTAGTTGAACTTCAGATGATTTTAGCAGGAGATTTTAAGTTTGAAATAAGCGATGCAATCCCTTTGATAACATTCTATTACCAAATATTTTATCTGAAAATCAATAATAAGCCTACTACAACTACAACTACACGTGTAACAACAATCAATGCCGTGTTTTCAAGATACCTCGATAACATCATGTGTAATGCTTTTGTTGCACACTACAGTTACCATTCATTTCTGTAATACCGTCTAATATATTTTCACTAGCTACTATTACGGAAATAAGAGAAGATGCATCAAAAAATATTCCGCACTGAATTGTTAAAACGTCTATATTAAAAATATTTATTATTCTTGTATTTATATTCTGTATATATTATTATAGCAAGAATAATAAGAAAATATATTTATTTTACTAACGAAACTCTATGTTTTTATTTATTTTACTTTGTGTTTATTTATTCGTTTTCTTTAATTATATTTTTTTTAATATCCATCAATTTAGATGTTTCACATCACCCGGGCGTCCCGTGGGGCCAAACAAAACAAAACAAAAATATTTTTAAAGCCAACTTCAGAATTATGATGAAGTGTCTCATAAGTAGCTGCTTCAAAACCCAGGATTGGTTGCAATTTTGAAAGGGCTTCAAGTACGCCAAAATATTTAGATGAGGGGAGGGGCAGGGGGAGATTGTTTTTTTGTGAAACTGATAGTCCACGGATACTAGAAAGTTAAGCGGTCAGGATGCAGGTGAGATATGTGGGGGAGTTAATAGATATCAGTGCCCTCAGTGTTTTGCTGGAACATGTTCAAACACATTACTTCAGCGAAACAGATGCGCAAATAATTTCCATGCTGTCCGGTAACACCGCATCCTAGTGCCAATCGCTGACGTTTCGTCCGACAGACTTCAATCTTCCTCAAGGGCAAAACTTCTGTCGCTGTAATAAGTACTACTACAAAAGTGTGGCTATGGCAGATGAAAGGCACTCACAGAGAGATAACTGTATCACAACAATGACCACGAAAGTACTTTCCATTTCGAACTCGCATAGTGATCAATTGTTACCGCATGCAAGTTTGTAAACGTAATGAGTTTAGATTTTAACTTGGAGAAATGTCATTATGACCGTTGATAACATCGAAAACATTACAGATGAGTGGGGATGGGTGAAAATGATAGCACAGAAATTCTATTATTACCTTTTAAGGAAACAATCCCGAATACCTGGGCTAATTTCGGAAATAAGAACACAAATCTTTCCGAACGAAAGGCCCGAGTGTTAGCCGGTTATCCAGCGCGCTTGGTACGATAACCTTGAAACGACTTTACAGGGTAACTGTAAATTACGCTATAATGAATTCCGCGTAATGTTTTCAGATGTGCCTATTGTTCCGTTTCACAAAACCTGCCAGCAACGGCACGGAAACATATGTATCCAGCACGCAAAGGAGCGTTACAAGACATATTTTCCATTCCTACCTCAGTATAACGTGATTATACCGCGTTCAATTAATAAAGGCGGCTCGAGGTCAGACTGCTCAATCCACACTCCGCTGTCATTACCCCTACATGAGAAGGCAGGGGCGGACCCAGGGGGAGGGGCTCAACCCTCCCCCCAAATGCATCTAGATTACCCCCGACGACATTGCAATTTTGGGCACCGTTTTTTAAAGTCTACTGTTCTTATGAGGGTGGCAATGTTGAATGTTGACATGAGATTTTCTGTCGTCGACCGCCCCCCCCCCCTCCTCCCACTCCTATAAATGCTACCCTCACTCACGTCAAGTCCCCCCCCAAACCAAAATCCTAGCACCCCCCCCCAACAAAAAAAAGACAAATTCCTGGATCCGCCACTATGAGAAGGGAAAATTTAACACTTACCTTTCTGAATACAATGTACAGTAGCGAGTAGTAGGAAGGGAGGGGGGATGAGGTGAGGAGCGGAGCCAGGGGAAGATGACCTTGAGCCGCCACTTCAGAGTGAACAAGTTATAGCGTATCATTTAACGTCAGCTGTGTGTTCCAGTGCAAACCTCGAGGGAGTGATGTATCGTTCATATTACACTCATTTCAGTCATCTTGTTCCGCCGCGAAAGAAAACACAGCCGGGCACCGCAGGCAGTGGAGGCCTGCACTGTGTGTGAGCAAAGCGACCGCGAAAGCGCATTAGCCGGGCTCTGCTGGTCAAAGCGACCGCACAGCGGCGGCACTCGTTCTGCCAGGGGCGGGCCGACAGACTGCGATTAGCTGAACAGCCCACTAACAAAACCAAGTGAATATAGTCACGCTTCCTCTGCACCACTACCTTCAAATCCACGGTGCTGAGGGTTTCAGTCCCCAGGAAGTGGGGAAAGGAATATTCGAAGAAATTTTCCCACGAACGTAATTCCGACATCTCATAACGTTCTGAGTCTTAGCAAGGAACAGAAAACACGAGGAACCCATTCCAGTACAACCTTCGTTCTTTCAGACCTCTGCTGCTTCAGCTACCCCGAGAAATCTTCTTCATGAAGAACAAACTTGGTTGTAAGCTGTCACTCACCAACACAATTTCCTAAATTAGTTAAAGAGAGTAAATTTTGTATTCAGTATTAATACAGGTAAGTTAAGAGAACTTATCGTACATATACTAGAAATAAAATTTTATGAAGTTCAAATTTAAGGAAATACCATGATTCAGAAAACACTGTTAACTTTACTCGTCGATCTGAACGGAATTGATTCCAACTTTCCTCTCAATCTTACTGGGTCAACTCTTGTTCCTTTTAGACCTTCATAATATTTTAGGATATGATAAGGTTGTTGACTGCAGGTACAAAAAGAGTATAGGAGATTATTGGCGTAAATCTATATGTTCAATATTTGCACCTACAATATAGACATTCGAGATGTAGGGAACAATTTTAGAATGAATGGTTGATTAATAGTATAGTAAGAGACTTCAAAAATTGGAAATTAAATTCTTTACGTGTCGACAATAGGCGCGTTTACGTTATGAATCTATGTGAATGACAGCGATGTAAAAATAGTTTCATAATTGTTGAGTTATTTTAATATCTGCTTAATAACACAACATACACTACTTAAGTGCAGTAGTTAATAACGTTTCAGCTTTCAGATATCTTCATTAAAGTGTTTTTCAATCACGTAGAAACTGTGTCTCCAGACAACAGACATAACATCTGCACAGTTCCGTTCCTACCATAAAATAGATCTCTTATCACGTTGTCTTGCCGGGTGTACTCCTATTTCTCCACCTACTAACTTTTCTTATTGGCTAAGATTATGCCACCAGAGTTGACTTAGATTTCAAGCTCCACTCCAAACAACTATGCAAAATTCTGCTAAGGTAGTACAGCCACTTGAGGTTATTAGTAACACGAGATGCCACATCATTCGCCAGTGCCCGGGAGGTGCTATTTATTTTGTTGAGACTGATTCAGTATCTGACTTTTTGGTCATCAAAGATTAACCGCACAACGAGATTACCCAGTTGCCGCCCCAAACGCAAGATTAAACCATCTTGAAGATTTGCCCACCTTTATAGCGGGGATGGTGAGGCAACGCGCGCTTTTCCACTCATTAATGGTGCCCATGGGGAGTGACGCGGCGAACGCCACGAAGCAGGCCGAAGATGGCTGACTTGCCTTCAGGGAACGGGTACCCTCATGGTTGGTCCCACCGCTCCAACGCCAGCCATTTCATGCATTGTCAGACCCCGCCAGTGAAACAAAGAATGCCCACCCATATGCTCACAATCTTAACTCTGCTGCTCATAGAAAAATCCGAGTAACAATCCCTAGCTTTGTAAATGGCATAAACTGACACATAAAGTTAAAGGTCTGTTTCATACCTTCTGTAAGAATCATCGGCGATTACTGTAGAGGTAGACAGCACTCCATACCAATTTCCTGGAAAATTTTCTCCTCCAAATAAGCCTTCTGTTGTTTTATATGCAGACCAAGATGATAAGTTTGTTTTAAGCCCAATGTCTTATTACTACTGTGCACCAGATGTAAAGCCTGAATAGAACGGCACAGTGTATGAATCCTATCCCTTCTTTCGTCGCTCATCCACTGAACACACACTACAATCATCCTCATAGCAGTCAGTTCCACAGTAAAGCAATGAGAATCACCTCAGTTAACATGTTCCCTGGTAGGTTCATCAGCATAGTAATCACTCTCCATAACAATAATATACGCCCCGACACTGATGGGGTACGATACTGTTTTCCATTCTCCGGTTCATTGTCCTTACTTCTGCGGTACTGTAAAAAGACCCACAACAAGCAATAATGTAAAGTTGAGGTTGTGAAATTGAGGACTCACCCATAAACACAGAGCTGACACATCTTTAGCTGACTGTTTTCGTTACTTTCTAAATAAAACAGCTAGTTTGTTTTTTCATTGTGTTTATTTGTAGATTTAACTAGAATTTAAATTAGAAATGACGATACGATAATTGAATTTTAATTGAATAGGAGCTGATTGAATTTCAAGTCTGAATACAATATTGCCCTAAATAATTGTTTTTTGTTTTTTTTTTTAACTAAACTTATTTTAACATTTTTCTGAAAATAGTCCCTGATTAGGCTTGCTTCAATGTTCCATCTTTTCGCATCTCTAGGTAACCTCTCCATCCCGACATATCCAATACAATCTAGGGCCGTAATTAGTTGCTTTATATATTACAATCTTTATCTTGCAGTTATTTCCACTGAAAAAATTAACCAATCTCACATGTCTTAAAAAGTGACCCACCGTTGCTCTATTTCTACAAACATTCAACATTCTTTCCACGCTCTTCATTTCCAAATCATTCTCACTTCATATTTTAAGTGTCCAATAAAATTTGAGCGTCTTTCTCCAACACCACTTGTATCACTTTTCCTAACTGATTTTGAAGTGAAACTTCTTTAGACGCTGAAGAGAGAAATTTGTTAGTGTTATTCGTTAAATGCGAAGGCGCCACGACATTCTGCCTAGGCGCACTTAAGGACTGTTTGATATATGCAGCTACCATAGTGTCGACTGTCACGTAAGATTATTTTAAACAGTGAATAATATTAAACGTGAAAATTATATTTCCTATTTCAGTTACACTAAAACTTTGATTATAAAAGTATATAACATAAATGCACAAAATATAACAAAATATAATAATAATAAATTGATATTAACAATAATCATCATCATAAACATATTATCTGTAAATATTTATTTACTAAAATATTTGTTATTTGTTCCAAACATTTTTTTCTCCGATATAAAACTTAACCGCTATGTAAAGACTAAGGCTAAATGAAATACTATATAATCTAGTGACGTGTGCTTTAACCTTCTCATCAGTTTCATTTGTTTATGTTAAGAACTTGGGCAAAGACCCTATATACTTAAGAAATGCAATAAAGATAGTATCACGCGACTGCGAAAAAAATATACAGAGAAAAGTGTGCATGAGCCATAGATATTACACTTCTTCCGCGTGTACTCACTGATACAATTGTTTTGTATACGTTTATAGCAATGTCTGTGTAATCTCTGTTTTATCAAATTGAAATGGAGATATCTATTGAGAAGCAAGGATAACACTGGTAGTTCCGAGACGGAAAAAGAAGACTCTTTGACTGTTGGTTAAGGAAAACAACGTAAGATAACTTTGAATAGCGAAGATCACGAGTGGCGTGCCTGAAACAGGACCGACAAACGCAGTTGAGAAGGACACTAATACATTGAAGTAAAAAATATTCACAATAATACATTGGGTTTGTTAAAAATATAGCTAAAGAATTGTACGAAGTGTTTTTCGTTTTTATTTATTTATTTATTTTATTTTTACTAACGACAGAATATAGATTTAAAAGGTGGAGTGTTATCTTAAGAAAAATATAATTCACATATTTCAATCGCTATTTTCAGGATTTATTTTTGGATCTTCCGTTTCAGGAAAGTAAATAAATCAGAAGGGAAGGGGAACATATAGAATAAATCTTGCAAGCTTATAGAAATACATTTACTTAGTTCCTCTAGAATATTTGATATTTTAATCACCTTAAACGAAGGAATAACATTAAATCTAATGAAAAATTTATAAAATGTTTGATGCATAAAAATTATTTACATTTTCTACGATATGTATGGTAACGCAAAGCGAGTAATAGTTATGAGTACAAGAAAATTGAATTACCGAATTCCTCATTTGGTCCAAATCAAATTTGTTACAAAACTGCAACAGCAAAAAGTAACAAGTACGCATTCCCCGGCTTCAGATACATCAACCCTTCCGGAGCTGGTCTGGCATATTAGCGCCATCCACAGATTACGTCACTTGAATTTAATGATTTTTGGAGACCTCCCCGCCCCCACATCGTCATAGTTGGTCACATTTATGTAACTCCCCCTCTCCTGGTGTGACGTCACAAATTTTTCAATTTTAAATTTTTCAATTTATAATTAAAACAGCGCTTCCAAAATTATTTGTATATTTCTATTTAAAACATTTTTTCATAAAATTAACAACAAATCAAACAAAACATAACAAATCAAATGAACAATACAAAACGTCCATGAACTTTGAATCTATTAATTTATTCTATTTATGATTGACATAGCAGTCACTTCATCCTAGATTTGGATAGTGTTAGGAACATTCGATGTGTCAACGTCTTCTTCATCCAGTCAAATAGTATCATCAGCTATTCAACGAACTACTTCTAGTTGGAATTTTTTTAGGACAATCTTCACGATGGGCAAAACTTCTTGTTGCCTCTTGTAGAATTACTTAAGTTGCTTAGTGGTTTTCTATCATGAATGATATAGACCAAAGATGCCAAACGATCGTTTAAATAAATACGCGCAAGTCATATCTAGTTAAAGCTTCATAGCGGTTATTGAAATTTCTGCGTGTGTCAAAAGCGACCGAAGTGTGACACTGCAGGTACAGGGAGGGTGGACTCGCGCGGCCACCAAGTGCCAACAAGTGATACAAATTATTTATGTGATGTCACAAAGCTTATGACTCGTCGCCCTCCCCCCCTCCTCCAATCCCTTGTCACACGATGTCACATTTTGTTGACCTCTCCCTCGTCCCTAATTTATGACGTAATTTATGAATGGTCCATTACATCTAATTGACCATTACATGAACACTTTATACTTCGCCACTTTCGATAGTAAAGTTACATGTGAAACTTTTCCACAGAGATTTAACTATACAAATCTGTTTGTTGGACTGTATCCCGCTATCCACTTCTGGGATATAATATTTATATCTAAAATATATCTGGGTGAATTCACTGGAAGGACGTAATCTCTGAGAGCTGTCGTCACTGCGTGGGGCGTTGAACCCATTGGAGGTGGTGCTCCGCCCACGCAGTGTTTTAGAGGGGGCGGAATGGAAGGTAGTTGGATCCACGTGGCGTGGGAGTCACGTGGGACGAGCGGATCAGCAGGGGTGAATCGCCTCCCACGTTATTGCCAGACTGGGGACATATCACGCCCCGCTTCAGCCCTGTACTGTAAATGTTTAAACACCAACAAATTACATTATATAAAATTTGATGTTCTCCGCAGTCGTCATGTTGTAAAGCTGCACATACTTCACGCGTTTAGCCATGCGTCACCCTTGCATTTGCTACCAATGTTTCTATGCTACCCTGGGACCTTCTAGGGATACTGGGAATCTAAACCCACAAAATATATTAAATTTTATAAATTTCATCGTATCCGATACATAACAACCACATTACTACTGCATCATTGCAACATAAACCTTATAAACATACTAGAATCAACTGGAAATTTACTTGGGCTTATTTTAGGCCTTTATCAGAGAAGTTTTGTGCCATTTTTGATGTATTTAGCGCGTGGCATAATGTTTAGATATGTTGTCGGGGGAATTTATTGCAACATATCTCTTTAATAGGAGAACAGCCATCTATAGACACGTCAAGCGGGTTGCATAAGATCGATAAATTTGAGAAAAGTTATATACAGAAGTCAGCGGCAAAATGGCGGGTCTTTCCGCGTTTAGCAGTCAGATGGAGCGTATGGTCGTTTCAGATATTTGAGGAATATTTATTTATTTATTTCCTGATTTTACATAGCCTAGTACTTTGTTACCAAAAGTAGGCACTTAGTTTCTACAGTTTTTATTCCATAAAAAATTTATTTAAAAAAATAGATCTTAAGGATTTAATGGAGTTAAAGTATTCTAATAATTAATCTACTAATTATTGTAATAATTAATACACCAATTAATCTACCAACTAATCTACTAATTAATCCACCATCACACTGATTCACACCAAAATCAGCAATTGTCTATGTATTTTCATACTTCTAATCAATAAAGTCTATTTGTTCTTCCTGCAACACTGCTGGCCTGCGTCGACATCCATGCGTTTGAGGCGTAGCGGAAAGGATTAATTGGGATTTAAACATCGACTTACTTGGTAGCTGAATTCGTTCGTCGTTTTGTGGGGAGTAAGTGAACTTCGGCGGTGTGTTATTTGGTGTCGTAACGTTTTGCACAATTTTTGAATGTTCAGCAGATTGTCTGAGACCAAGGTGTGTAAGTTCTGTGTCTAGAAGTGCGAAGAATTTTAATTTGTTGTCGAGGACCTGTTTAGCTTCAGCAGGACACAGATTCTATTAGGCAGAATTTTTTTCAGTTTTAAATTGTTCGCTTCGCATTCAGAAAGATAGGTTTGCATGGAGAAGACAAGCGAAAATTGGATGACTGTATGAGATTATTTGTTATCGCTATTGGAAGCGACGTTGGTTATTCAGTGAACTTAAGATAGCCAAATGCGTTAAACATTGTGTGAAATATTGATAAGAGAAGCGAGGTTCATACTGTTAAACAGGAGTATAAAACTATTCAGGATACATATTTAGAGCTTTATCATTTATTTTGTGTGAATTTTTATTGAGAACTTCTTAGGATTGTGTACGTAGTAGGTAGATAATATTTTGAATCGGGTAATTGAGAAAGCAATTGATACATAGTTTCCAGTGTTAGCATTTTGTTGTGGATATTCTGATAATTTATTTCGAATTAAATATCGGTTGGTGAGCCCGTTTTAAAAAGAAAGGTCAAGTTTAAATGCAATAATTTCACATTATTATTTAAATTTGTTTTAATTACTTTAGTAGTTTTGTAAATCTGCAGGAAACTGAAATATTTATTGAATGTAGCTGCAGACAATATAACACTTACAACTCCTTTAAGTACACCTCTGTCAGTAAATAGCTAAGGCGACTTCATAATCCATTAAAGGGGAAGAGTGTTATACATCCGTACCCTGAAAAAAGGAACTTCTGTGTGATACTAAAAATAAATTCATCTTGAAATAAAGGTCGTTAGTTTTCTATAAAAAGCGCACAAAAAAGGTAGCAAGAAGAAAGGTCAATGTTATTACTGTTCACATTCGACTCAAAGAGATTATCGGAACAACATCAGTCACTCAAGCAAGTGGAAAATTTATCAACTGAACATACAACAAACATAAACCTCTCATTAAAATGTATTTAGATTCTGTTGCCTTGGCATGGCTTTACAGTTCATCGACGTCAAGATCTTTGGAGCGGTGAAGTGATTAGAAAACATATAATGGAAGAAATGTGACCTAGCCTCCCAAATAAATGGTATAGACCATTTGCTGGTGAGATTTCGAGAAACCATAGAAAACCGAATTCTGGATTCTATCTCATTTTTTCAGACATACGTAGCGATAGACGCACACGGCTGCAAGACGGTCATTCACACTTGCACAGTACCGTACTGAGGCATTTTGTTTTTGAGGCAAAACAAAACATGCTGGCTCTGGACTTTGCTCATTTTGGTATTTTCGGATGGGTCGCTTCTCGTGTACTCTCCTATATGAACTTTCTGTGAATCTGAGCACGTTTATAGTATATATATGGTCACGATTATTCAGTTCTCCTTAACTTGAGTCACGATTATTCCTTATTCCCGTAACTGTCAGAGCTATTACTAATCATAATGTAGATATCCTCTCTCACTCGATTTAAATAAATGAAACTTTGCTAAACATTGTAATATTTCGGAGTTTCAACGAGTGTGGTGGGTGAGGGGTAACGCTATGGCCTCACATTCAACTGAATGCCGGTTCAGTTCCCTGTTCGGCGATCCAAATTTATTTTTTACGTAGTTTCATGAAATTACACCAAGCTAATGGTTCCTTCAAAAAGCTGCAGCCGAATTCCTTCCTGTTCCTAGCCCCCAGTAGTTTCCCACCTCTAATCACCTTGGTGCCTACGAGACATAATGCTATAAAAAAATCGGAAGTTTTTTTTTGTTATTATTATTATTTGTGAAATGAATGGTGAATAAAATCACGGAAAACTGTTAATAGTCTTTGTTCCCTCATCTTTGGGTTTGAATATTAAGGAACATTATAAATCCTGCCTGAAGGACGTCACTGCTGCCCTCTACGCTGAACATATTTTACGTCAGAACCATAAAAATTTCGTGTGTTCGGCTTAATCGATTCTGGTTTATGATCTGAGTAACATTATCTACATATACAATGCGAGGATATTGGAATGTTTCCATCACAGCTATGATACATCTGTCAAGGCATTGGTTGCCATTACGAATCGTTGCTGTGCTTACACGCTTACGCATACATTCAAAAATAAACAATGGTGCCGTACCACCACTGCAGCCAACAGCGTGTCAGCAGCGTGACAATAAGTTTTTAATAGCGAAAAAAAATTATATTCGATGTAACCGTTTCGTACAGATACAGTATAGAATGATCAAACAATTCTTTGTTCTATCTCTGGCACAGCTACATAATTGATGGGTTGAGGCCTGTCAGAGTCACCACGCCTGCGAAGCTACCACCCAGTCGGCTGTATTGAACAGCGGATAGTCTAATTCACAGGCGCTGCTAAGCCGTTAGAAGCTTTTTTGATAACAATCTTGTCGTTAGGTTCCTCTTCATGGAATTAAGTTTATAGAACTAATGACATAATATATTGTAATGAAATTCACTGAAAGCCTTTAAAGATATTTTTGTGTTTTTGTCTGAAGAATACAATGGTCTGTACATGATGGTAGAAAGGGCAAGTCATATTAATATTATTGCAGTTGATAACCATCAGAACGAAATTCACCAGCTGGTATACATGAGATATATTCACAAATGATTCGGTAAATATTTTTTGCCTAGTACTAATCCTCAATCCCGATCGAAAAATGTTGAGTAAATGCATATAGAAGTAATCGGTTTCAAGAATTTTCTACTTAGTCTTTAAAATTAAAACATGGGGATTTGTTGCTTCAGTGTTACAAAACTTCTCATTTCTTTTTTAAAAATAAAGAAACACTGACTATAAACAACAATTCATAAATTATATCTTATTGGCATGTAGTACTGATTTTTAAAATTCGAGAGGCAAATGCGTAGGCTAGTCAGTAGATCTGTATACCACTGACTGCAAATCAGATTTCTACTTCATAAATCAAATAGGGATATTGTTATCCCCGACGTTTCATTTTCAGCTAGATCTAAGACTCCTGCAGCAGTCGAACTAAGTCAGATCGTACAGAAATTCATCAATTAGTCCTCTGGAATCGCACACACTGCGTTACGTAAGTACCTGACAATGCACCAAAACCAGGTTTAGTTTCCCTTCGTTATCGCCACTAGAAATTTACTGGAGGAATTAAAGTGTGTTCCAGGATGATTCTTGTGAGTTACTGTTACTGATTTACAGTTATTCAGAGTTGTTGTATATATACCAATTTTAGGAATCGTCGCTGTTGTAATACTCTGCAAATACCTCCGATTCTGTTTGGCGTTGGATATAATGCACTCGAAACAACGCTTGCTGATATACCCTTGTGCTACAACATATTATGTGAATTAATATGAATGGTGACATACTTCCGTTTAGAGAAGATATTTCAAGGTTTTGTTTGGTTAAACAACGCTGTTAAACTTTCCAATCGGAAATTATGCTAACAGAAATGAAATGTTTATTTAAGAAATCTTAATAACACTTAAAAACGTTAAACTTATTCACGTTATTGTGCAAGGTGGCATGATTGGATTATAATGATCTGGTTCCCGCAAAATATCTTTCATTCTTTTTTACCTCATTATATTGTAAAGTAGTTAATCAAAGTTCATATTTACTAGATGCCTTTTTTATTGTTTTCACTTATCACTGTTTCCTGACTGCCGTACCGCTCGCTTCTGAATACAAAGAATTACGAATAATTTTGAACATCTGATTATCAACGTGCATTTCACGTTTTATCATTGACGTGCCAAGGATTTTTTTTTTTTTTTTTCGTTCTCATTTTATAAGTCGAAACTAAAAATGTTTAGAGATAGGTTAAAAATGAGTCATACTAGCTAGGATTCAGAGTTATAATTATGTTCCACAACAAAGAAATTCAATAATTTCATCACTTTTAATCAGTACCATGTGGAGGAGAGAGTACATAGAGTACATTACCTGTTTTTACAGGTTCAAAAAGCCACTTGGAAAATCAATACGAGAGAGTTAAAGAAATTGGTTAAATGGCAAGAAGAATGGAATTAGATCATGCGCCAAGAATGCAATAATCCATTCTTGTAACAGAATACTATAATCCATCTCGTTACTAGCAGTTGCAATTAGTAATCACAGCCATGTCTTGCCACAGTAAGTATATAGTTGCAGTCGTTATACAAAATGAGATCCAACAAGTCAGCGAGTGAGTAGCTGTCGAAGATTATCAGCTCATACTGTAGGAACTGTCGCTCTTGACAAAGCAACGATAATTTCTTGCCTCCTTCTGGCTTCCGAGTCAGGGTCGTTGACGGACGTGTTGAATTGACCCCATCACGTTGACGAGCAAAGTCATCTTGTGACCGAGCGGGGCGGTGTAACGGTTAGCGTTCTCGCCTCGCATTCGGGAGGACGGCGGTTCGAATCCCCGTCCGGGCATCCAGATTTGGGTTTTCCATGGTTTCCCCAAATCACTCCAGGCAAATGCCGGGATGCTTCCTTCAAAAGGCCGTGGCTGAATTCCTTCCCATTCCCATTCCTTGCCCCCATCCTCGCCCCCCATCCTTGCCCCCCATCCTTTCCCGTCTCTAAAGACCTCGATGTTAAAAAAAGACGTATAGAAGTTACAAAAAAAAAAAAAAAAAAAAAAAAATCATCTTGCGAGGAAAAAGCAGGACTGAGTGTGGTGAATGAGCGGTAACGCTCTGGCCTCGCATTCGGGAGGACGTGGGTTCGAATCCCCGAGCGGACATCAAAATGTGGGTTTTCCATGATGTCACCAAATCACTTCAAGTGAATGCCGGGATGGCTCCTTCAAAAAGCCGTGGCCGAACTCCATCACACTCCTTGCTCTCGGTCCTTTCCTGCCTCTAATAATCTAAAACAAACAAACAAAAATAACACTGAAGGAATATGAATACAAGAGAGTCCTGCTTCCACGTGTGAATCTCTTTATATATATATATATATATATATATATATATATATATATATATAACTATGGTGATGATGGAGTCGTATCAGACGTATATATTTGTGGTTGCAGTAAACTTGGGCAAGACGAGTTATTGCCACAAGTTTGGTGGTTTCGAAGTAACTCCATTACATGTTCCGTTCCAGTGACGATATTATAACAATTAACAAGCGTGAAAATAGTAGATACTACTATTAGCAGCTTAGGCGAACTGAATAACTGGATTAAATCTGAAATCACAACTAGTGATGACAATGTGACCGCAGCACAGAATCTAAAGATTCTCACTTTTCACTTTCCGAGTTCTCTCTAGACTTTTACAATAGAAACAAAAACTTAATCAAATATTCTTTGAAGATAATTTTTTTTTTTTTTTGCCTCACTGAGGAAATATTCCTTAGCATTTCACAGATATTTGAAACTCTCCTAAACTGTTCATTGGTTCTTGCTATTGTCTCCGGTTCTGAGAAAGATAAATACACATAGAATGGCAACATGGTAGACACCGGTTGAATGAACAGTCCTTCAGATATTTTTAGTATAAATTCATCAAATTTGAGAGGAAAAATAGCTTTCTAGTGTTTATGGGTGCTAGTCTAGGTCCCAGGTCCAACAAGTTGTGAGACGCTGGTAAATACTGTAGCAACTTTACACTAATAAAAACATTCATAAAAACAAAATAATTTTTTTAAAAAAAAAAAAAAAGGCGTTCCAGGTTTTTCTTTGTAATATCTGCCGACTTTATATGAAGTGGTGGATTTCTCTGTCTGCTTACGACATAATATACGTAACTACAGGCTCCTAAATCTGATACCATATTTGTGAAATATCAACACCATGTGTAAATTTTAGTTTTCTAGCGCCGCACCGTAGCGTATAAAAATATTTATTGCTGTACAAGGCATGAAAACTCGTTAAGTTTATGAGGAAAGCTCAATTTTTAGTGGGGAACATTATTTCAATTTAAGTAACACGCAATAATTTAGGTACATATATTAGACACAGAAGTTATCTGTAATAGATATTTTCTTCTAGTTTAAACTACTGATACTTATTCATCATGATCAGATTTACGTTTTCACGTTCAGTAGAAAATAAAGCGAACTCACATTAACTGGTAGTTAAAGTATTTCCCGTCGTTGAGATTTTGTTTCAGTCTACCGCACATGCTCTACGAACACTGTACACCACAAACAGACGAAAGCGTCATGGAACATGTGCACCCATTCAGATTGACGAGTAAACATGACAGTATTGCAGATTTTTATTTACAGTTTTCGGGATCATCGTATTTCCTTAAAACTGAACGTGATGCAATTTCATGTAGACTATAGGTGCACTCTCCGCGATAGGCGCGCTTACTTTAGCGAAGGAAGATTCTACGACTGACCGTCATAAATGGACAAGGACGGAAACATCATATGTTGAGTTAGTTTATATTTTCGAATGTATTCCTTGCCTCGTTAATCCACGTTGTGCCATAGAGTAGTTCTGCAACCCTAAAAAACCGTTACTCAAATTTAGCCGCTGAGCATACAAATATTGAAATTAGTTCGTTATACTTAAGCGGATCATTCCCAATCCAAAACGTAGGAACACGTTCTCCCACTGACAGTAAAAAAAAAGCGTTCAAAAAATGTTTCAACCATTCCTCTTCGCTCTTTCTCGCACGCTTGTTGGACGCTCTGTAGGACAATTCCCCAATTCACGATGATGGGAGGTGGGGAGGGACTCATGTAGGCAAGGTTTTGAGTCCAATAACATGTAGTCCTGCAACAGTCCAACAAGAGTCCTGCACTGGAAAATCGGATCACCGTAGGTCCTACATGTTGCAGTGTGAATAGGCCGATTTAGGCAATCTGTATCCATCGTATCGACGATATGTGTGCATGGTGAACGATCCAAATGTTTCCGCGATTATTAGCCCAATTTCAGTGGGTCCTCTGCAGTCGTGCCCGTGTCTGCAGGCGATACGATACCGACCCTCTCTCAATCTCCCTGAGCGGACCCTCTGTAATCCTCCTTCCGATAATTGAGCGCTCACTCGTGCGCGCTCCCCCGCCCCCACCCAAACAATAAAATGCTCAAACCGATCCGCTGCCCGCCGTGACGTCACGATAAAACGGCTGGCGACCTCCAAACGTCGCCCGCGGCCAGAAGAGGACCTCACAAAACGCCAGGCCACTGGCGCTGTCCAACACGGGAAACATCACAGACTTATGCGATACTACACAGATAGTATTGTGAGAGACAAAATTTCTCAAGTAACTAGGCCACTCATACGAGCTCGTATTAGTGGCCAAGTTAGTTCAGCCCCAATGACGTAGACTCACAACAGCAAAATATGTAACTTATACGAAGGCTAATCAGGAACGTTAAGCATAACTTATTACAGTAAGTAACTAAGCCGGATAATTTCCGATGATCTTAAATTTAAAAAAAAAGAGGAAATTTTTTAAAGCAAGTCTTAACATAATTATGTGATTTTATTGGGACAAAATTCTGATTTTACCGTTAGAAACGGTAACTTCATTTCCTCAGTTGTCACATTCTTCAGCTCTGTTTCTGCTTGGTGTAGATATGTGACGTATTTTTGGCGGCATTATTAACTATTAGATATCGAAAAAGATCTTCTGACATCGCAGTGCCCTTATCTTTTATTATATTTAATATGTTGTGACAGAAGAAGGCTTTTATTTTTCCTGTAAACGTAATGTTAGGATTCCAAGTCAAAGAAACAGTTTGTTGCGGATAACTGGAGGCTGGAGTAGGGGAGACTCTCGAACCTAATATCGTACACCGTAAAACAATGGGTGCGACAATTAGCAAGTGGTGACCGACGGTGTTGTGAGTTCTTCAGTTATATTCAGAGTAGCCTATTCCGTAGGGAATTGATCAGTTGCGCGTATCGCTCGTGTGAGAAAAGCTATGCCCGCACTTGTACCTCTTACTTTTAACTTGCCTTTTCCTCTTGCAGTATGTTCATCTTGACGCTTGCCCTAGAGGCATGCCTCAGGACGCATGCCTCATGAGGATTGCCCCTCAGTGTACTGGTGTAGCCGCAGCGAGATGGACGATCCTGGCGTTACAGCTGCCATTATTATATCAGCGAAATCCCGGGGGAAAAAATCGTGGAGGAAACTGGGTAAAGGATTATCTGAAAACTCGAAATGCGTAAATCTCGCGACATTATTTACAACATATATTAGACATCGACTACCGTAGAAAGTATTCCCTTCCAATGAATAATCAGAACTTCCTGGAATTCTTAAGTAGGTGACTGGCTGCTGCTGTTCAAATGACTTTGATTAATCAGAAAGTTCATTGATACTTTCATATACACACGTAAATGTATCTGAGTCCTTATTACAACATATGTTGTTTATTCTCAATGGATAATATGGTACTTAGTGCTCTTTAAACCTGTCTATTGATGTACCAAATACATGATGAACTTGATGAACCTCCCTCCACACGTTAAACGAGATTAAATATTGCCTACATGAATGTATTATACAGTGTATACTGAATAGTACGCGTCCTGCGCCACCTGCTTATACAAGAATCTTGGCAAAACAAACAATCCTACGCTGTCAAAATTCTTCACAACGATCAATCAAGTCAAAATATTAATTAAAATGAGCTTTATTTAATTTTAAATGATGCGGAAAATTACGAAACACTGATTATTAGTACTGTAACTTAAACGAAACAGCAAAAACCCTCCGAAATAACTTGACAAAAGTTCCGCCATACTGCGTAAACTTACAGGAATATTGTAAAATGACTCTAAAATAATTTAATTTAATTTAATTCGTTAATCCAAGCCGAAAAGAATGACAGAAGGAAACAAGATTGAATCATTAGTACTTATTTTTTAGTTCAACGTTGCCATGATTGAAGTCCCGTTTCCAGAAACCTCTTCTTTAATTTCCTCAGCGTAATTGTATCGGATATGAATGTGATACCGTTATATGCGAACCACGATGAACTGTAATTCCCATCAACGCCATCACCGCTCTTCATGGAAAGGACTTCGTGCAGCTCTTTTGAAAAATATGATCTCAGGCTCTTGACTTTCTTCTTCAGTTACACCCATCGAAAATATTTCCCCAAGGACGTTTAGGGCATCTGTACTCTTGATTTCGTTGGTAATAGTGTTTATTTTTGGCGTTCCATAACAATGGGAATGAACGGTATTTTTCGATAAATAAGTGTTTCCTCGTTGGAGAGCGACACATCAAGAGAAGAGGCACGTGAATCCAATTTCCCCTTCGCAAGCAGGGGTAAGGTCAGCGGAGTAGGGATACAGTAGAGTGACCTTGAGCCGCCTCTGTTGACTGAACGAACTGTATTAACTAATGTCATTCAGTGTGCTAAGGCGCCAGACACTGGATTGGGTGGTACCAGGCACGAGACTATGCCCCCGTGTACAGGCCACCCTGACTGCAGTTTTAGGCAGTTTTCCGCAGCTCTGGGGGGTACCCAACTTCTGCCTTGTAAACTACACAAAAGAGTGCACTTATCAAACAAAGAACATATTTACACTTTTTGTAGGCTGATGGCAACATTTCATTTCCCCCTTTAATACGTAGTACCTACGACCTGACATTAAGTAAAAAATGCTTGGCGTGAGCAAGGACATCTGGCCGAAAAATGAAAATCCCACATTTGACCATGCAAATGATGAATAAAACTCACGAAAGGCAGCCGACCCTAAAGTTGAGAAAAAGTGGTAAGAAGAAGCTAATAAAATATAGGAGTAATCATTTGGTAGCTTAATCTAAAAGTTGTTTATCATTATTTGGTTAGTAACATGTAATACTAGTACACACTTCACTAACAAAATAAAACCATAGTGGTTCTCGAGACCGTGTTGCTTGTTGCACTGTCTACTTTGGAACTTCTGTGATCATTGGTAAATGAGAACAGCATCAACGTGATTCCACGAGGCGTCCACTTTAGGCAAGTAACTGAGCTCCGTATCCGCAAGTGCGGAACTTCCGCATGCAATTCTACCTCCACTTTCGCATCCGCAAATTTTAATGCAGAACTATAGCGGTTGTTTGGTTTACATTGCAATATATATATTTCTTAATCTTTTCGCTTTGTACGAGAATTGCCTTATCGTCGCTTAGATAAAAAAAAAAAATGGTTGTTCCCTTTCCTACAATACTGTAATAAAGGTAACAATGAACTAAACGATGTTATTACCTTAGCATGAATTTACAAGTTTGAACTTGCATATAAAGTAAAGCGGCTGATTCATGGTCCTACCTCTAGGACCTCCGTGTAAAACTACCGTAGGATGCGCTCACGCTACTAGAAGAGGTCCAAGCAGTCCTTTGCACTCGTACTTTCTAGTGGCACACCAGTGGCCTTATCGCACATTCCTAGGGCGTTTCCTCCAATCAAGATACAACAACATAGCTTGTTGGATGGCAGGGGCGTGTTTTGGTTGTTTGGCAGTCCCTCTTTCATCGTCCAACAAGAGTCCTACGTCGGAAAATCTGATCATCGTAGGCCCTGCAAAAGTGACTGTGTATGGGTCGCTAGAGCGGTGTAAAGGCGAGTGCCGGGCACGCTTCAATTAATAAAGCCCCGAGATCCGCAAAGTTCATGCGACAAAGATTGTTTTGTTGACGCGTGAGTTCACTTGTTAACGTTTTTGGCAGTCGAAAGATGAGGCAGAAAATAATATGACAGTGTTAGATGGAAAAGGCTTTACTTATGCAAATGTGGAATTTGTAATAAAAAATAACTTATTTTCATTTTAAGTTAATTTTTGATAATGTATTAAAATCTGAATAGTTATAAATTTTATTTTTCCACATCCGCATCCGCAAAAATCCGCACCCGCTGATGTCAAGCACTGAACATCCGCATCCACTAAGATGATCTCCGTTACAAGCCTGGTCCACTTTAGATATTGACGCCGCTGGCCGGCCATATAACCCGGATTTCCCCCGAGAAGGTGTCTGCTGTTTGTGTGTGAAGCCAGGGGACCTGCGAATTATTGCTCGTAACGTTGTGTGCTTGTGGCCAGCAGAGGCAATCAGTGCTACTGCGCAATCTACAGGTTTACTGCCCTCACAGCTGCATGGCAGATAATCGATAATCCTGAAATACAGTGACCCGTCATTACACCGATAGTAATATAAAAGAATCTCACTTTAGTGGAGTCCTTGCATAATAATCTCAGTTGAATAACCTCAGTTAACCTCGCGACGGCATTTCCAGCACGGTGTTGCGTTGAAATTTATCACTTATAAGATAAGTAAATTTGATGTTAATCCTAATTACGAAATTTGCATAATCTTTCATGTAACACTATTATTTGTATCGTACAAACATTTCTATTCCCTTAAAATATTTTTATACGTTACATGAAACGTTAACTGTAAGTTATATTATCACTTTCAATTTCAAAGATCACATTTCACAACCTGGTTGAGCGATTTTTCTTTCCGTCGGCCGCGGGCATCTATGTTCGCGGCGGATTAAAGGTCAGCTAGCGTAATGCAGATATCCGCTGGCCTATGCAATATTTGCTTGCCTTGTTCCGCAAGGAAGCTATATATGTGTATTCCTTTTCTTTTTATGAGTTAATGTTATTGTCACGCTCAAGTCCGCAACGGTTAGGTTTGCGTGCTTAAACATTGCAGTGAGTTAAGCTTATTCTTAAACTGTCGGCGAGTTATGCCAAAGTTCGGAGACGATTAAAATAAGAACTAAATTACGTGTGAAGAGATTACAGCTCAGATCAGGATTGCATCTTGCTGGAAGTAACAGACGGTGTTCGCGTTGCAGCCTGGCCATGGGAGTAGATCCTGCATTCATAAGGTGAGTGGATTTCTGATTTGCGCTATTACTGGCCGAATCGCTGCTGCCGAATTTCGGGTGTCTGTGGTCGGCGGAAGTGGAGAGAAATCGCTCACCAATTAATTAATCACGGTTATGTTCCCTGCGGGAAGTCACTATTTATACGTGGCTTTCCTAAGATAGATTAACCATCATCTATTTTTTTGGTCCTCCTGGTGTCGGATATGACACGATCAGTTTGATTAATATAATCTTTGTATAAGCAAGTTACGCTATACTTCAATCATATTGTACAATATGGCTTTCGGGACAAATGTTGATTCTGTAGAATTCAAACGGAAGCTAGCGTTATTAACTTCAAAGTCGGATATGATTTTTGAGAGAGTTAATAAATTGTATAAGATTTCTATGAACATCTCTTCGTTTGATTCCCGGACCAATGAAAGTTTTATGACTGATTCTGAAACAATTGATGACCTTCAGATCAAGTTTGAATCTATGATAGATCAGATTAATGATTTACATTTGACTAAAGATCCTGAATATACACCTGATTATACCCCATTAGCTGCATTTGAGGATTTGTACACGCGTATTAAACGAACTCGCAACAAAATTAGTGCCTCTACCGTTACATTGTCATCGCGTCCGAGTGACCGTGAACACATTAAATTACCTCCTATAGATATTCCTAGCTTTGATGGTAGTATGGAGAAATGGTCAGTATTTTATGAATCTTTCAAAGCTAATATTCATGATAACGACCAGTTAACTAACTCACAGCGTGTGCAATATCTTGTAAGTAAACTAACAGATAATGCATTGAAGTTAACTGCAGGTATTGTACCTACAGCAGAAACATACAAAATAATGTGGGAAAATCTTGTTAAAAGGTATCAGGACACACGCCTGTTAGGTACTCACTATTTAAATATCATTTTGGATATAAAGCCTAGCAGCAATAATCCAAACAGCTTGGATACATTTATAGAGAAATATTCAGCAGCAGTTGCAACTTTGAAACAATTAGGCATCCATGATCTTACAGATTTTATTTTATTTCAATGCTCAAATTGTACAAGCCTTTGAAATGTCAGTACGCGATAAAGAAATGCCCACTTACAACGAATTAACTTTATTCGTGAAAGATCAGGTTAAAATTTCTAAACGTTCAAGCAATATGAACAGTGCAAGTTCGAGATTATATTCTCGCGCTTCAGATAACATGAACAAGCGACTCACAGAAAATGTGACTCGTGGATGTACTTCCAAAGCATTTGTTTCTAAAGAAGATAACGCAATAGTCAGAGACAATATGGCAACTAAGCTTATCTCTGGATCCTGTGTTTATTGTAAGCAAATAGATCATACATTACTCTATAATTGCTCCCACTTCAAATCTTTGGGTTCGCCACAGAATAGATATGAATTTGTAAAATCAAAAAGAGGCTGTGTGAACTGCCTGGGAATATCTCACACTGTTTCCAACTGCAAATCGTCGTCTGTTTGTAAGTTATGCAAGAAACGACACCACACTCTCTTACATTTTGATAGGAAAAATACGCAGACTCATTCCACTCGTATCAATACGAGTGAGAATTGCGCATTGCAAGCCATTTCCGACAACAGTGTAAGAACAGACCGCGCAAAAACTTGCTCTATTGATGTCGACACCAACTGTTCTGGTCCAGGGCTCGCATCATCGGCTCATGTAAATAAGGCTTCACATAATGAATCTCCGCTTTCCTTGAGCGTTAGTGTAAAGACTAATTTTCATATATTACTTTCCACAGCTCAAGTGTATGCCAAGTCCACTGATAATAATTATCAAGTAATTAGGTGTCTAATTGATAATGGATCGCAAAATCATTTAATTACCATCGATTGTTGTAAGTCATTGAACCTACAGATAATTCCATTAAATAATTCCTATGTGAAGGGTATAGGTTCGAGTTCGCGACCGATTTATGGTTATGTGAATATCGAAGTACAATCCCGTGTATTAAAAGTAACAAATATAACATTCAAGCTCTAGTTGTTGATTCTATTACAGACCAATTACCTTCTCATTTTATAGAAAAGTGTGACATGTCATATTTGGACAACCTACCTTTAGCTGATTTAACATGGAATATTCCGGGTTAAAATTGATCTTGTGTTGGGTGCTCAGCTTTTTCCGTATATTTATTTCGGAGATAGAGTTGAATCAGGTACTATGGCACCACCTGCTTTACTGACCGCCTTCGGTTATGTGTTGATGGGAGAATATTCTAGTATTCATACTGTAATGATCCGCGAGAGACAGAGGTGCGCGTGTTTATTTTCTCGTCTGGTGTGTGTCGGTCCCCCGGTCCCCAGGGGAGGTTCTGCTGGGGTTTGGGGAACGCCAGCCCCTGAGTTGGTTCCATTAAATGTGACTTATGGCATAACAGCCTCGTGACAAGGCCTGCGACTCAAGATGGAGTGGGAGCCTGGGCTGTTTTAGTAAACAAACAAAATAAAAATGTATATCTGTATCCAAGAACGAAGGGTGAGGGGAAGCCAGGGAGTACACAGCCAATAGGAAAAATTTGTATTTTTATTACAAAAAAGGGTGGTTTTGTTGCATGTTTCCGAGCCAACCAGCAGAAAAAGCTTCCCTCCAAAGACAGTGATTGGCAGACGTCATCAAGAGTGGGGGTGGAGAACGACGCTTCTTCGAGGCAGCGCGAGAAGACATAGGAAGGACTTGTGGACTACCGACGGAGAGGTGTGGATCGACCGAACAGCGGACTACTGGGAACAGTAGTGAGGCAGCCGGCCGTGATGGAGAGCTGCACAACGTAGATTCGCCTGCACGGTAACCACCATTCAGAAAAAGGAACTTTTGCATCATCGTCGTTTTTTTACCCTAGTTATCGCCCCGAGACAGACTCTCTTGCTCCACCGAGAAAGTTATGTACCCTTGTGTTGCAGAAAGAAAATTAATCTTTGTACAATCTTGTCAAGCAAACAATTAAAGTAAATCGTAAAGTCAGATTGTGAACCGTGTTTTCAATAGATCCCATCCATTCATGTAATGTGTCATTTGACTTTATTAATAATTCTAGTTGATCAATAATTCATGTTTAAGTAACAATACTTTGAGATCTGGATGTCGCTTCCCTCAGAATAGGGTACACTCCAATCTCTGGCGCCCACCTGATTTGTTTTTATGCTTAATATTAGTTGCAAATTAATAACTGGTAATGAACGGCCACAGTATGGTCGAGAAGTCGCTTTCCTAACATAGGGAACACTTCAAATTATGACGCCCAACGTGGGGCTAGCGAAAAAAATAAAAATAAACGAGCGGATGCAAAAGTTTCAATCCCAATATTATTTAAATATTAATTTTATTTCAGTGCAGTGCCGAACCAGGTGGAGATTTTTTTTTTAAATAATCATATGATCTATGTTAAACATACAGGTCTTGTTATGTCATATGAACTTTGTTTTATTTAGTTTGGAGTGCAGGCGAAAGCAGGATGGAGAATATTATATGTTTGATGTTTTGTTGATTTTTTTTAGTCGATGTTCAAAGAGTTTTGAGTTGGCATAGGACTGAAATTTGGTGTGATGGTTTTTTTTTTTTTTTTTTTGTTCGCCTTTGTGTTGTCCTGAGTTGTTGTGTGGTGGTCTCTCATTTTGTGTTGTCATTATTGTGGAATATTTTTTGGAAAGTTATGGTGAAACAACTTCCAAGGTTCATGTCTGATGGTAAGAATTTTCATCTGACCGGCGTTGAAAAATTCTGTGTTGGAGTATAGAATAACTGTTTGACTATGCTGAGATTTGTATGAGTTTTTTTGCTTTCATTATATTAGTGCGGTCAAAATCTGTATGCATTTTGGTAATCGGGGAGTTTTTTTTATTGTGTTTTTACTGATTTTCCGGGTTAAATTCGCGGTGTGTTTGCATTGATTAAAATGTAATGGTTGTAAATGTGGTTTACGGAGAGGTTTAATATAATGTCTTCTGTAAAGAATTTTATAAATCAGTGAGCGGGATTCGAAAATTGGTAACGCGATCGTAGGCTAATGAATTAAGTGAATGTTACTCAGGTCAGGAAAATCAACCAACATGTCGCAAAGTACAAATGCGTCAACTTCTGAAACGATAGGATCTATGAATGTAGAAAGCGAACAGTTTCCAGTTGATGCCGTGATAATGGAAGCTGAAAAAAATCCTTGTCAAACCGGAAGTGAGGACACAAGCACGTGCCCTCCAACTAATGAAGCGATTCAACAATCGGTAGCTCAATCTGAAAGTGATACTCAGAGTACGGGTTGCGAAAATGTTGCATTTAATCCCATGATGTTAATGTTTGAAACTATGTTGGAACAACAGTCGAAGATCATTTGCGAACAAATTCTGGAACAACAGAAAGCTATGATGGAAAGACAAAATGAAATCGAAAACCGGATAAGCGAAAAATTTATGGCTCTCAGTGAAAGCTTGAAAATTGATATAAGTCTACAGTTGAATGAACAGCGAATCGCCATTTGCGAACAAGTAAGATCTGATTTCAGAAGCGGGGATGCCGATATGAGAAAGATCGAAACTGAACCTGCACGTCAGTGCATGGAAAAAAAGTTTGGAGAGACGGATCGAAAAATGACAGAGCATTCGCGAAAAACAGTAGACCAGGAAATAAAACCTACAATTAATGTAGTGGAGCATGAAGATATGAAAAACACTGTAGCTGTGGTTGTTGATAAGTGGAAAAACGAGGTGAATAATTTGAATGAATTGATTATCAGTACGAGGGAAAATCAAATGATTGAAGATGAAGTTTCTAAGGAAACGGAAACAAGTGATCCTGGAAGACAATCTGAGGATGATTTGCGAACTGTAAAGTCTTGCGGAAAATTTGCTGAAATTGAAAGTATCATCAGAAGAAAACAATGCGTGTGAAAATAGTAGATTTTCACGTTCGATTACCGAACTCGAAAAGAGTATGTTGAAGGATGAAATTAAGTCGATTCGGCTACAGCTGTCTGTCAGTGGAACAATAACAAACAGAGAAAAAAAGAGACAAATACATCAAAGATCAACAGTCTGCAGCGAACGAGAATACATAAGTATGTCAAGTTCTTAAAGGTAAATGAAACATCTGCCGGGATAATGGGAGAGTTTCAGAGGCAGAGAACATTGCCGAAAAACAGATGTGTGAGGGGGACTGCTTTCCTCCGGTTGCCTGACCTCACAGCTGGAAGGGCGGTTGACAGAGGCGCAAAAATTTTTCTGGATAACAGGCCCACGCTAGAAAAAGTATTCGACCGGGAGTCCTTCAGAAATATTATGACAACAAAGAGAAAACAAAGCTGTACAGGATTGCCGATCGTAAATGAACAGCACTGCTTGGAGTATCGAGCGAAAAGGAACAATGATAATTTGGAAAATGAAAAATGGATGACGATTGTGCATGGCCGTTTGAAGTTTTAAAGAATATATGAAGCATTTTTGATCGCCCGATATTGGAAATATGACCATGCAAGATTATAATGTTTGGAGTTAGCAATAAGTGAGTATAGAATAGTAACTGTAAAATTAATGTTTCGTACCGATAATTATTCGAGTAGTGTAGGATCCGTTGGAAAACAGACAGATGTGGTTTCATCAAAAATAATATAGAACGGAAGTTAATGTAGCTATTTCGGTGAAAAAAATAATAATAATTGAGATGTATGAGTGGACAGAATACGGAAAAATTGATCAATTGGTGTTCCCAAGTTTAGAAGCCTTCCATAAAAAAGGACCCCATTATTGATAAGACTAAAAGAAAATATCCTCGACGAATTATAAGAAGAGAGAGATCTGGTTTGATTACGTTATATTATATTAATTCGAGACGGGTTTGCTGAAATGTTTACAAAGGTAATAAAATCTAAAATAATACGTGGCATTAAGATGTAGTTTATAATCGGGATGATGATTATTGGCGGTGTGTTGATGTTGAAAATCGTAAGAGTCAAGAGAAAGGAAGTGCTCGTTATAGTAAGAATGATGACGAAAATTTGAGAGAAATGATATTGAGTGATTGGTAAAAATATATGCTGACCGAAAGACCGTTGAAGGTAAAAGGGGCATAAATGATTTGTTGACGGATAAAGTCGTCAATTAGAATTCAATAGATGACAGATAAAGTCATTTAATTTCGTCGTGGAAGCTAGAACGAGCGCGGAACTATAGTCGCATTATGAAAGTAGAGAGTGGTCCAACACGCTGAGAATTTTCTGACAAGAGGATTGTAAACGCTTGATAAAGAATATACATAGAACACCGGTTAGAAGATTTCACGAAAGAAGTAATTGTGGCTTGATAAAAATTAAAGTGGTTTGAAAGAAACGTGAATGATCATGAACCCGTCATGAAAGATTTTCCGAGGATGCAATAAGAAAATAATTTGAAGATGTGGTAAACGATAAAAGATAATTGTATTTACTAGAGAAGTTAAAAAGTAACTGGTCGTACTAAGATTGTTTTGCTGTCTCAGAGTCCGGAAATTTTAATTTTACAGATGGGAAACGCGCGATACAGAATGAGTTGGTTGTAAAATAGTTTGAAAAACGTAGAAGTAAAAATAGTTAAGCACTAGAAATAAGCCAACGGATCGTTGAAGATTTAAGTAGTTGACGATAATTTAAACCTATTTTATTATTGTGATAACAGATTTTAGGATTAATAAGATTAATTTTCCTGCTCTAGCAGTAACGAAAACTATTCAGTTTTGTTTCATTCACCGGCATTGTTTGAATCAACTTCTTTAATAACGGCGTGGTAAGTGAAACGGTCGGTGACACACAATAAAAAAATCAAACACGGGGTATCAACATGCCTTAGAGAGGGAAGGAAGGGTTTTTCACGAAAAAGGAACCAAGGATCTTACAAAACTCAGCTAGATAAACATTAGAAAGACGTACTTCTGTACTGGTCAGAGGATAGACATTCATGTAATTACGCTACACATTGCTGTGTGAGAACTCAAACTGTGTACTAATCTTGGAAGTTGGTTCAATGAAGGTATGTGGTCAGAGAAACCACTGGTGAAATAATAAAATTAAAAAAAAAAAAGAAAAAAAAAACTTATTTAGTAAGGTTTTGTAGAAAGGGTACACTCATCACAAATGATTGTGTGAAGGATTATAATCATTGAAAAAAAAAATTGTTTAATGAAAATAGAATTGTTAGAAAACATTAAGAGAATATGAATGATAGTGTATCTTCAGTGAATTAAGAATTTTCAAAGTTATATGTCCATTTATTTTCATGTTTCATTGTTTAATTATAGATGCAACATTGTTAGATAAGTAATGAATGTAATATGTTTATAAATTAGATGACGTACTCCATCTGGTTTCGCTCCACACTTGTTCAGGGGATTGAAACGGATGCTCAAGGATAATACGTTCTTGAATCATGTTAAATGACATATTAGCTGGGATGATTGAAAGCACGGTATTTTATTACTCAATTTGATATTTTGTTAGTAGGTATGTGGAGTGGTCACAAGGGACAGAGCAAGACAGGGCATAATTAAATAGTGATGCTGGCTATCGCGAGTGTGTTTAGTGAACAATTATTAAGGAATTTAAAATTATTCAGTGAATAATTTTAAATTATCGGAGTTGGTGGATAAAGTTGTAATGATCCGCGAGAGACAGAGGTGCGCGTGTTTATTTTCTCGTCTGGTGTGTGTCGGTCCCCGGTCCCAGGGGAGGTTCTGCTGGGGTTTGGGGAACGCCAGCCCCTGAGTGGTTCCATTAAATGTGACTTATGGCATAACAGCCTCGTGACAAGGCCTGCGACTCAAGATGGAGTGGGAGCCTGGGCTGTTTTAGTAAACAAACAAAAATAAAAATGTATATCTGTATCCAAGAACGAAGGGTGAGGGGAAGCCAGGGAGTACACAGCCAATAGGAAAAATTTGTATTTTTATTACAAAAAAAGGGTGGTTTTGTTGCATGTTTCCGAGCCAACCAGCAGAAAAAGCTTCCCTCCAAAGACAGTGATTGGCAGACGTCATCAAGAGTGGGGGTGGAGAACGACGCTTCTTCGAGGCAGCGCGAGAAGACATGGGGGACTTGTTGACTACCGACGGAGAGGTGTGGATCGACCGAACAGCGGACTACTGGAACAGTAGTGAGGCAGCCGGCCGTGATGGAGAGCTGGTCAACCCACCGACTGCACAACGTAGATTCGCCTGCACGGTAACCACCATTCAGAAAAAGGAACTTTTGCATCATCGTCGTTTTTTTTACCCTAGTTATCGCCCCGAGACAGACTCTCTTGCTCCACCGAGAAAGTTATGTACCCTTGTGTTGCAGAAAGAAAATTAATCTTTGTACAATCTTGTCAAGCAAACAATTAAAGTAAATCGTAAAGTCAGATTGTGAACCGTGTTTTCAATAGATCCCATCCAGTCATGTAATGTGTCATTTGACTTTATTAATAATTCTAGTTGATCAATAATTCATGTTTAAGTAACAATACTTTGAGATCTGGATGTCGCTTCCCTCAGAATAGGGTACACTCCAATCTCTGGCGCCCACCTGATTTGTTTTTATGCTTAATATTAGTTGCAAATTAATAACTGGTAATGAACGGCCACAGTATGGTCGAGAAGTCGCTTTCCTAACATAGGGAACACTTCAATACTCACCCTACATCTTTTACTGCTCTAGCACTCAATGAATTGGAGCAAAAATTTTGGGAATTAGAGGAGATATCTCACAAAAAATTCCTAAGCCCTGAGAATACAGAGTGTGAGAATTATATACTCTATCTGTGACTAGGAACAGTGAAGGTAGATATACTGTGGCTTTACCGTTCCTTTCAGATCCTAATGAGCTTGGCAATTCTCGTTTCAATGCTTTACGCCGATTTATGGCGCTCGAAAGGAAATTTATACTATGTCCCACACTCCGAGAGAGCTATAATAAAGTTATTGAGGAATATATTACAAATGGTTACTTAACAGAAGTTCGTGAATCAGAGGTTAGCGATGACGGGTATTATATTCCCCATCATGCAGTCATCCGCCCTGATAAACCCATGCCTCGCATTGTACTTGATGCAAGTGCTAAAACTCATACTGGTTTGTCATTAAATGACATTTTGCATACCGGTCCTAATGGAGGCCGATTTATTCTTGCTTTTATTAAACTTTCGGTTATTCCCGATTGCTATTACAGCGGATATCAAGCAAATGTATTTGCAGATTGGTGTTGTTAATGACCATCGCAGATTTTTGCGAATATTATTTCGTTTTGATGATAGCGAAATAGTTCGGACATTTCATTTTAACCGTATTCCTTTTGGGTTAAAATCGAGTCCTTTTCTAGCTATGCGCACTTTGCGACAGCTGGCGGCTGAAGCGAGTTCTCAGTTTCCTGAAGCCTCTGAAGTCGTCGAGACTAAAATGTATATGGACGATTTGGTTCATTCTGTTCCTGATGAGGAAACAGCTTTTCGTTTATCCCGAGAACTAATCTCATTATTGAAGTCTGGAACTTTTGATTTAGTAAAATGGTCCAGCAACTCTTCTGGGTTACTCGATAGTCTTCCTGATTCTCATCGAAGCCCAGTAAACTTTTCAGAAGGAAACGTAGTGACGTCAGCTAAGGTTCTGGGGCTAGCATGGAACCTTCAGACGACGTTTTCTACTTCACCACAACCCAAGTCTGCGAAAAGTGCACGAAGCGGAACATATTATCTGTAGTGGCTCGTTTGTTTGATGTTTTGGGTCTGGTTGCTCCGGTTATTTGTTAGCCAAGTTGTTAATTAAAGAACTGTGGCTAAGTAAAATTGATTGGGATGATACCCCGCCCGAGAGTGTGTTACGCCGATTTGCGGCGCTCACTCAAGAATTACCTCTTCTTTCCACTATGGAAATCCCTCGTCATGTAGGTGCATCAAAGGACTGCAAGGCCAATATTGTTGCCTTTTGTGACGCAAGTATGAACGGTTATGGTTCTGTTATATATTTACATACTACTGATGCGTTTGGCATATCGGTTCGACTATTATGTGCTAAGTCCAAGGTTTCACCTACCAAAATAACGACACTTGCGCGTCTCGAGTTATGCGCCGCGCTTCTGATGTCGAAATTAGTTAAATTAGTTAATGAAACCTATCGAGATCGAGTCCATATAGTAGGCACCTATGCCTTTTCAGACTCTACGGTAGCTTTGTCCTGGATTCATTCTTCCCCGCATCGTTGGTCTGTTTTTGTGAGTAATAGGGTCGCTCAATGTCAAGAGAACCTTGCTCCGCAAAACTTCTTTCATGTTGCGGGAATCGAAAATCCAAGTGACTGCCTCTCTCGAGGTATGTTACCGTCACAATTAGTTTCTCATAGCTTGTGGTGGAATGGACCGTCTTGGATGCATCGTCCCACTTCTGAGTGGCCCATTAAAACGTTTTCACCGGGTGACTGTAAGGAATTACCGGAACACAAGACGAATGTTTTCACCATTACTACCACTCAATCTGAACCTTCCGTGTTGTATGGTTTATCTCAGCGCGTGTCTTCTTGGGACAAATTATTGAGAGTTGTGATTTACATTTTAGATTTATGAAGAAGATTACCCCTTCTGGTGGGGTAAAGAATTTGTTCTTTGCTGAAAGGGCAATAATTCGTGCGGTACAAGATGTGCACTTTGCAGTAGATATTGCTCTTCTAAAAAAGAATAACTTGCCTTCGAAGAAGCTGCGGAATTTGTCAGTATTTCTTGATGAAGAAGGTATTTTACGAATTGGTGGACGACTGTCTAAGTCGGACTTACCCTTCGAAGCTAAACATCCAGCGTTACTTCCCAAGCATGACCATGTTGTGCATCTTATTATCAGACATTACCATGTTTTGAATTGTCATGCAGGGGCTGGTCTGTTAATATCGATTTTGCGGCAGCGCTACTGGATTTTAGCTGGGAGGATTGTTGTTCGGTCCATGGTACGTAAATGTAATTTTTGTTTTAGAGTTAACCCTACTCATCCTACTCCTAAGATGGCAGATTTGCCTCCCTGTCGCATACAGGAAGCTAAGGCTTTCGTTCATACTGGAGTAGATTACGCAGGTCCGATTCCTATAACCCTTACACGACGCCGTGGTCAACACTCTCAAAAGGCGTACATTTGTCTTTTTGTGTGCCTAGTCACTAAGGCTATACACATAGAGTTGGTCTCAGACTTAACGTCTGATACATACTTAGCCGCATTCAAGCGCTTTATTGCAAGACGAGGACCTGTTTCTTGTCTATATTCAGACAATGGTACTAATTTTGTAGGTGCCAAGGCTCAGTTAGAAGAGTTGAACAAAGCTCTAAAATCTGAATTAAATAGTCGCCGTATCGAGTGGAAAATGATTCCTCCGCGTGCTCCGCATTTCGGAGCATTGTGGGAGTCTAATATAAAGAGTTTGAAGACCCATTTATTTAGAGTGATTGGAAATCAACTTCTCACTTATGAAGAACTGCAAACGGTTCTAGTTCAGATTGAATGCGTTTATGAATTCGCGACCGTTAAATGTAGTGTCGTCGGATCCATACCCAGAAGTTATTACTCCTGCACATTTTTTGATGTCAACTCCACTACAGTACTTACCGGCCGCTGACATGTCTTGTTCGAATCTAAACCAACGTAAGAAGTTGTTAGATCAGATGGTCCAGTCATTGTGGAAAAAATGGCGACTTGAATATTTGCACACCCTGCAAGTTAGACATAAATGGTCGACACCGGATAACCCTGTTCAAGTGGGTACAGTTGTAATCGTGGGGCAGGATGATGCTCCCCCTTTGAACTGGCCCTTAGGGGTGATTATTAAAACTTATCCCGGTTCAGACAATGTCACTCGGGTGGCGATGGTGAAGACACGATTCGGCACTTTTAAGCGTCCAGTGGTTAAACTTTATCCCATACCAACACAATAATATTTTTTCTTTCATTCCTTTTAATATATAAAATTTATTAATAGCCTTTTAATTTAATCTTTCGTCAATCCTACTCTCAACCCCTATCTTCATTATTGCTTTAAATTAGTAAAGATAATTTAATTTTTATGTCACAACTTAGAATATCCCATAATGTGGGGGAAAATTATTTTTATTTTTTGAAAGTCCTAAGAACTTTCAAGGGGGGGAGCATGGTTGAGCGATTTTTCTTTCCGTCGGCCGCGGGCATCTATGTTCGCGGCGGATTAAAGGTCAGCTAGCGTAATGCAGATATCCGCTGGCCTATGCAATATTTGCTTGCCTTGTTCCGCAAGGAAGCTATATATGTGTATTCCTTTTCTTTTTATGAGTTAATGTTATTGTCACGCTCAAGTCCGCAACGGTTAGGTTTGCGTGCTTAAACATTGCAGTGAGTTAAGCTTATTCTTAAACTGTCGGCGAGTTATGCCAAAGTTCGGAGACGATTAAAATAAGAACTAAATTACGTGTGAAGAGATTACAGCTCAGATCAGGATTGCATCTTGCTGGAAGTAACAGACGGTGTTCGCGTTGCAGCCTGGCCATGGGAGTAGATCCTGCATTCATAAGGTGAGTGGATTTCTGATTTGCGCTATTACTGGCCGAATCGCTGCTGCCGAATTTCGGGTGTCTGTGGTCGGCGGAAGTGGAGAGAAATCGCTCACCAATTAATTAATCACGGTTATGTTCCCTGCGGGAAGTCACTATTTATACGTGGCTTTCCTAAGATAGATTAACCATCATCTACAACCAATGGACTATACAAATAAGCAACGTGTCCTAACAGCTACAGACCCTCTTTTTTTCTCACTGTAAGTTGAAAAATAATAGTTGTTTAATCTTTCCTTTCCATCACTTTCATCACTTGTCTAGGAGTAAAGCTTGATCGCTCTCTTACATTCAAAACCCATTGTGAGGGTAAAACTAGTGTTGCAAATTGAAAAAAAAAAAACATTTTTTTTCAGCTATGTGAAAAAAAAAACATGTAAAAAAACATAGCACCCTTGTTTTATTTTCTAAATTTGGTTTTTTTTTCAGAAAACATTATGTTTGATAAATTATAATTTCATTTACGGAATTTACATTTTACAAGTGTGTTTTAAATCTAACTGAATCATATATGTTTTACATAATAATTCATAAATGTATCTATATAGGTAACATAATTTTATTCATCCTCTGTCAGTACCACATTCACTAGTATCAATCAGCATTACCATAACTAGTTCAGTCAGTGTCGGAATTTTCTGTTACTTTTCCTGTCTCCTCTATATCCATAACTTCAGAAGAAGTTACATTTTCTTTTACTGGTTGTTCTTGTATTGTACACAAAAGATTTTGAGATTCCAATTTTAAATTGTGAGCAAAGTACACACTGTGCTTAAAGACTGCGCCGATAGTTCTGTATTACGGTCTTTTAAGTTTGAATTTAAATCTATTATCATACAAAATAGGAGCTTTATTTCTTTTCAATCGTTGGTTTACGCCAAAAGTTGCAAGGAAACGATTCATAATTACTGACAATTTAATGACAGTATCACTATACGCTGAGAGTTTAACAAGTATACGAATACAAGGAATGCACAATAAGTAATAAAAAGAGGAAAAAAACGTAGATAAATTTTAAATTCCTAATTTTTTTGAAAAGATCTATAGGTCTACAGATAAATTCGTAGGGCTAGCAGCACTAGTTCAAATAGCGAGTATCAATCCAAACAATGGGGAACGGGTATTCCTTCTCGCGCAACATAGCCTCTTCGGGAAGTCCCCGTTCATAAAAGAAAATTTCAGTCAGTGTTGCCAATATTTTTTTTTTCTACTGAACCAGAAAAATATATTAGATTTAAAATTAAGAAAAGTACTTAGAATAAACTCTAAAACAGTCATATTAATCAAAAAATGCCTTACAAATTTGATATTTAGTAGTTATGAAAAAAAGCGTGTCCAGAAAAAAAACATGTTTTTTTTTCTAAGTTTTTTTTCATGTTTTTTTTTTTCAAGCCAAAAAAAAAACGTTTTTTTACAACACTAGGTAAAACCCAAAGTATCCGCCAGGAACAACATCATCCGGAAACTTACAAGTACCTCCTGGGGAGCACAGCCAAATGTGCTTCGTACATCTGCCCTGGCACTTAGTTTCTCTCAAGCAGAATACTCAGCACCACTCTGCACATGCTAGGCAGGTTGATATAGCAATGAATGATACTGGCCGCATTGTAACGAGTTGCCTGAAACCAACTCCTGTTAGTAAAATATACGAAATCATGGGCATAGCACCACCTGACATTCGTAGGAAAACAGTTGCAGAGATGGAGAAGAGGAAACAGTAAACAGACCACAGACACCCTTTTTTTGACACGAACCCAGAAGGCTGAAGTCAAGAAAGAGTTTCGTACAGTCAACTACAGCCATAACATCTTCCCCTGAAGCACGCCGTCTAGAATTATGGCGAAATTCGTTGCCTGAAGAACAATGGAGGAACATCAAAGAGGCACCGGCTGCGGGGTGTAATCAGCCATATGCTATATGGAAGGCTCTAACCAGATTAAGAACTGAAGTGTCCCGATGTAGATCTAATATTAAAACATGGGGTTACACTATTGACAACGATCTATGCGAATGTGGTGAGTTTCAGAACCCACAACATCTTCTGATATGCAGGAATCTCCCTGAAAGCTGCACTATCGACGACCATTTTAGGGCAAACGAGAAGGCCATCAAGAATGCGGAATTCTGGTCACTTTCCATTTAATTGTGATACAGATGACAGCTACAAGAATCCTCTTTTCGTTTAGTTTTGTGCTAATTCTCCTGTCTCGCTATCCACGTTATAAGTTTCCCGCAATTTCATTCGCGTCGGCTGTAATTGTACACACAACTCTCTAATCTAACGTGGTTCAGTACTGCATGATCCGTGGACCCTCTGGCTGACTGAACGCAAAATCGTTTTGCATGTCCGGTGCCCACAATCAGCAGTTACTTCATTCCTCTGAATAATACATTGATGATAGCAAGCTGAACTCGCGATTAAAATTTTGATTCCAATAAGTAACGAACCTTTAAAAAAAATACTAATTTGTAGATTCTTTCATTTTAATTCTTCAGTTTTCCAAAATTTCATATATATATATATATATTCTAGCCACGTCACCCCCGGACGTACACCAATAAAAAGTTTTTTGTGTTTGTTTATCGCGTTCAACCCAAAATGTTATTAATCCGAAACATTTCTCAGATTTCTGACTTCACATCAATACGAAACATACTCATTTTACTCCCGGACTGTAAATGTATTGAACCCTGTAGAAATCCGACCAGCTTTTTTGGCATGAATCTTGTTCAGATAAACATTATCTTAATTTATCATTTTACAATGTAACATCAATTTTAAATATACCCTATTTTACCCCTGGGACCAAGGGATATAAGTTAATTAAAACTCCATCAAAATCTGATAAATAGCATCTTAAATTTATCACTTTACAATGTTATATCAAATTGAAACCAACTATATTTTGCCTTTGAGACCTAGGCCTATACATTAATCGATATCCCATCAATTTATAACCAGTAATATACCAGTATAATTTATCATTTTTCGACATCAGATCAAAATGAAACAAACCCTAATTTACATGCGGGAAAACAGGCTATATATTAATCAAAACTTAGTCAAAATCCGACCGGTAGTACGCAGACAGTCACAAATTAAAGAAAAAAGTTGATTCCTCCTGTGTAGGTAGTTATATTTATCGCCCACCCCCAACTTTTTTTAAAAATATCTCAAACGAACAAACTTATTCCTGGTTAGAGTTTTATTCTAAAAAAACTAACTTGGTCCACAACCCGAAGGTTAATAGGATCCTCTCGAAGGCCTTCGTGTCAGAGGTAGGACAGCCAGTTCCTTTCCTCTGGGACCTACAGTTTAACGTGGAATCCGAACCACAGAACGACCTGGCATAGCTCATATGATCAAACACAACTCTCAAAAATTCCTGCACTAACCGGGATTTGAACTCGGGAATGGAGCACGGGAGTTGAGCAGCGAACTTTTGAAAGCAAGCTCCTTCATCACTGAGTTACCAGACCACTCAGTTTTATTATAAGCAGCGATTAATTCGATTTATCCGAGTTAATCATTATAAAACACCTAAACTCAATAATTGTCAAGCTGACATAAAACAATTTTTAATACCGCAGAATTGCCTAACTGCGTTGATATTTGACTAATGGGATTTACATCTAGTAACATATTTGCATCTGGTCTCTAAACGTATATTATGATTAGATAACCTTAAGCGAATTAATCATGCTGCACGTCAATACGAACTTTACCACCTTAAAAATTCAGATAACTGAAATATTAAATCTAATTTCTTACTCTAGCGACTGAAAAATGAAGCTATATGCACACACCATTGAAAATGTTTAAACACTTTCATTCATAAAACACTAAACACTGTTATCAGCATATTCTAACTATATTACCCTGGCAGATCACAGGTGTACCAACATGATGCTGGTATTTAAGCAACCTAAGTGCTCTTCAAATGTACAGTATTAAGTTAATTAGGCAAGAGAAACACTTATCTGATATGAACAATAACTGGATGACCGTGAAACTAATACAATTACGTACCAACTGAAGATTATAAGATAAACGAAAAAACGAGGCTTGAAGTCTATGTTGAGATAGTATGAAATTAGGAAAATACTAAGTTACAATAGACCGGCTCATGACACTTCTGTTTAACGATACCGAATCACACGCTCACCTGAGTTACATGATGTGTTCGCTACTATCCGAATGTGACTGAGTAATCAAAGATGGCGTCGTGGCATCAAGTAGGCTGTGCTGTTGACTACGCTGGAGGTTGTTGGCGCTTGAAACCAGAGCTGCTAGATTCGCATTATCTATCGGCAACGCGTGTACTTGACGCCCGCTCGCTACAAGCGACTCTCAAAGCAAATGTTCTGCAGAATATACATTATACGTAAATCTATTTCCTATTATCCAAAAATATTCTGATCCTTACAAGATACTGCGCTAATGGAAAAACCAGAGAATAAAACGCATTTAGTCACTACCTTCCGTCTATAGTTGCTACCTATCTGTAAAGACGGGATATATTTAATCTATAACCTATTTGATACTAAAATTAAAACAAATTTTTATCTTTGAAAGTAGCGAAAATTGGGAAGTATTACTGTCACTTCACTGACATGTATAAAAGAAGGATTTTATGTACGCAATTAATTAAAGAAATCTAGTAAATGCTTCATTAATAAGTTAAAAAGTACAATGAATAATACCGGCGGCAGTATGGAATTGCTTTGTGTTAGTCTTTCTTTCGCCTTCAGTCTCTCGACTGTTTTAACGCAATCCTCCTCCGCGCCCTATTAAATGCAAAACTCCAGGTGTCTGCGTTTCGACCACAGTACACAACCTCTGTTACTGTCTACGCAATAATCCTCGAAATTAAAACTTCTTCCCTTCAACTACGACTTCTGGCGGTTTTAAAAAATAATAATAATCCTAAATTTCCCAAATCTAAGCCATCATCCTATATCTGTTTCTGTACGATGCTTCTGTAAATTCCTTTCTTCATCCATCACTTGTAACATTTATGCATATCGTACGTTAAAGGCCCACTTCAATTGCCTCTGTCTTTCATTCCACTAATCTGGCATTGAATTACAAAATAGTCAAATACCAACCTGCAACATTTCAAAAACATCGGAAAAGAGTAAAGTGCTTTAGTGATGCAATATAAGAATACAGGATGAATGCACAATGCTGCACAAAAAATCTTTGGAAGCATTGCATCGAAAATTGTTAGATTTACGCGGAAATTAACGACCATTCAGTGGTGTTATAATGTAATTAGCAGCTGATTTTTGACTGACGTTACCTTTTATTTCACGTTTTACATCAGCTGATGAACTAAATGCGTGTTTAAAAGCATCACATTAGCGGAAATATGTTAACAATAAATTTTTATTGACGTAAAACTTGTGTTAAATTACAAAACGGACTCTCTTCAGAACATTTTGCAATAAAATTATTGGAAATTGTCAAAGGGTAAAATTACTTCATGGAAAATTATACGTTGTACGCTCCCGTGTAAAAAAAAAAAAAAAAAAAAAAAAAAAAAAAAAAAAAAAAAAAAAAAAAAAAAAAAAAGTTTTTGTATATATTCCGAATGGAATCACCAAAAACATTGTATAAGCGATACCATTGCAACGGACTTGAAATTAAATTAAACAGCAATTAAAATTTATGTGTTTCAAAGAACAGAAATAACAATCTATATGTAAATATCTAATTTGAACTAAATACAAATTTTCAAATGCGTTCAATTAATCTACATGTGTACTCAAGCCCAACAATAGCGAAGCATTGCCAGGTCAGCTAGTATGTTGTACATTATTCAGTGTTTTGGAAAATCATTGCCTCGAGGTTACTTAGCTAGATAGAACTCTTATTAAATCAAGTCCATGACCTCTACGACGTAGTAATATCTCTGGCCGCTGTTAATGTGACGTCCCAGCATTACCAAATTTAGCCTTTTATTAGTACAGATTATTAAAGTACATGAATGTTAATATAACATCATGTTCTTGTAATTAAACATCGTAAACAAGGGTCCTCTCTTATATATTATACTGCCTATATTTCAATTTTTATTTATATGACTGGGCGGAATAATGCAGAGCAACCATTCTGATTGTGATCAAATACTCCAAAGCAAAATTTTTCAACCGGATCATTAAAAAATAATAAAATAATAAATAATAATTGTCGTGTTGCCTCGACATACATCACGAAACAATTTCTATGCCTGGTGACTAAGCTGAAAGAATATTTTCCTCCACACAACACCCACAAACAATGGATACAGAATCCATTTACAATTAAGGTAAAATTAGAAACAGAATTTGTGGCTATAATAGCACTGTCGTGTGAAACATCACTCAAATACCACTGACGTAGTGTTGGCTGTCGCGTCTTCTTGAATACCCAGTTGTATGAGAAAACGCTGTAAAATTTCTGATGGTTTTTGTCGCGGGCTGTAAGTGTGACACCAGATTCTCAATACTGATTTTCCTGAAAAATAAATATAGAAACAAGTTTGAAGAAAAACCGGAACAGAAAATTAAGTTATTATTTTATTTTCCAAACATTCTGTTTATAGTTAGCAAGAAACAGCTTCACACTCGCTAATAATTTTATCTGGTTTCAGTTTCATCTTTGCAATTATTTTAGTAATAATTTCATATAATACTTTTATTATTAGTGATTATTTTTCTTATAATTTCGTATAATAGTCATATTATAAGTTAATAGCATCTAAGCTCATCAAAAATGACGGATTTATGGCAGTATTCCAGCAATTCATTTGTTTGCAGCTGCTAAACTATATGGAATCGTTATTATACAATGCTTATAACCTTAATTTTGTAATGTTTTATATAGTTCGACTGTAGTTTACAAAACGATAAAGTTTTCTACTTATGTTTAGTTTTCTGTGACAGCGATATCTGTGGACAGAGATTATAAGAAAACATCTACATAGACTGAATATAAATCAATAAATAATTCATATTTTGATTTAAACGAAATATCTACTTTCTTCTCAGTGTTTTGCTAAATAATTTCCTCGTGGATGCTTAAGTAATTAGAATTGTGATTAAAAAAAGCTCATAACCGCTACTACGCAATAATATCTCTGGCAGTTGTTAAACCAGCAACGAAGTGACGTCACAACGTTTGCAAAATTAGCCTTTTATTAGTAAAGTTTATTAAAATACATTAAAAATATATTGAAAATTAACATCAGAATAATGTCAAATTTTACCTACGCATCTCAAATACGCAGAAAGTTTTGAATGCGGTACGAAAAAGAATCCTAAAAATAATCGGACCTTACGAAAGAAAACTTAGGAAAACACTACCGCTTATACTATCAACGTGACGGTTCTTTGTGATAATGTAATGTGAAAAATACTGATTTCTCTACAGCGTTAAGGCAGACTTTATTATTTTAAAAAGTCTATTATTTACGTATTATGAATACTGCACCCCTCTAAATGGTCTCTTTACGTCATATCATCCGGATATTGCTTAAATACACTCTGACAGAGGGAGCAGAAAAAATTTTCAGGAAGTAAAAAATAATTTTATCAAATAAACGCCACAGCTGCGTTGTTCGAGTTGCGCGGTTGTAATAACGTTTGACAAACATGGGAAGTAGAATGAAAGTAATGTGAAAGCCATTTTGGAACAGTGTTTGCAGCCGAGTGAGCTGGCCAGTAATTACCCCGTGACGCGGGCTGGCCAGTTTTAATTCCGCCCTCCATGTATTTTAATGCCATTCTTTCCGCCGTCCCTTTGAGTGCGCATCTGGCCAGTTCTTTATGTCTATTTTGTGGAAGCCGTCATTATACAGCGTCCGTTTCGTCGCTCTCATCGGTCTTGTTACTTCAGAAAGTAGCTTAAAATCTCAAAAAATTATGTATGGTATTACACCCTATTCAGGTATCTTTTTGTATGCGCAATAGTTTTAGAACATGTGGCATTTCAAAAAAAGAAATATTCTGGTTATGTTGGCTTCATCAGGTTTTGTTTCTTCTGTAAAACTGTGTCTCTCTGTTCACTACACCACAATCAGACAATATATCAAATAAGCCTACAAGAATGCAGTGATTCATTTCTACAAAATAGTATTTTTTAAAAATTTCGTACCTTGTGAGTATAAAAAAGAACTCTGATTTGTTCGTATCGAGATTGGTGTGTGAGGAATGATGAGTATCGCATTAGGGAGGACAGGCTATCCAGATTTTGGTTTTCCATGATTTCTCGAAATCATTCCAGACGAATGTCGAGATAGTTCTTTTAAATAATCATGTCAAAACTCCTTACAGTTCCTTGCCCCGTCCTTCGAATAATCATGTGGTCTGAATTAATAATAAAAGGTTTGGTGGGGGGTGATGTCCTTTATATAATCTTCGTGACTATCAAATCAGTGTTGGCAACTGCGCGACTTTTACAGTGTTTGATTTTACATTTTATTCCACCATATTTGGAACCTTTTACCGAAAAAGCATTAAAAAATATCATCAAACTCGCAATTCATTACCGAAACTACTGATCTGAAATTTCTTTTAAAATTTACAGCCTGCTTGAGTTTGCATGAAAAATATAGCAATCTTTCTGGAGTTAAAGGATTTGGCAAATTAATTAAATTTGTTATTTTGATATTATTGTTTCTTCAGCATATAATTCTTTTCGGCAGAAAGTCACATGTGTTACTCTACGCGGAATTTTTCGAACCGGTTACCAAATATGTCGTGAAAATTCTTTCTTTGAAAATATTCTCAATTTTTCCAAAATCCAAAATGGTTTATTTGTTTTTTCAGTCGAATGTTTTATATATATATATACCATCTGAAAGACAGTTATGCAAAATGTGCTTTGAACTCTACTTAAAAAGTATAATGTAATTGCTTTTCAAAAAATATTTTACCTTTTTTATTTTTTATGAAATCTATTCATTATACAGTTTGTGTACAGAACCCTTGATACGCTCTTCTCAGTACTAGTTTTTAAGTTAAACGCTTTGTTCTCTCTCAGTATACAATAGAACTAAAAAAGTAATTTAATATTTCGTAATTCCTTTTTTAAAGATGGCGAAACTTCTTGCGTTCTGCTTTCCGCCGAAGTAGTTTTGTACTTTTGAGGCTAAACGGCCTTATGAGTGTGACAGGATTCTGATGTTTCTATAGCATTGATTTAAACACGGCAGGTCGTTTCTTTGTTACCCTGGATATAGCGTATAGACTTGTTTAACTTTGTTTTTGTTTTAATATAAATTTGACATCATACGTCAAACACATTTTAATAAAACCCTTCAACCTCAAAATGGAATCCCCTCGCTATGTTGCAATTTTTTCAATGGCTGCGTTTTTTATTGATAAATAGAGTAATTTCCAGTTAATATTTAACAGCAACACCCATTGGGAAAGATCGATTAGCAGATAGGGAAGAGTACAAACCAAATAAATGTCCCATTACCGCGATGATGGTTTTTGCACTGGAATCATTTTTAATGCATTGCGAAGTCAGCTGATATTTTCAGGTCAGTACGTATGCTGTTCGTAATTGAGTGTTTAGTACTCGCGCTTATTGCTTTAAAAATTTGCATTCAATTCGTCATCATCATTTATTCACGTTATTGAACAAATTAATTTACACTCAAAATTTTATTTAAACTCATTTCACGACTGTCTCTATTTTTCTTCAGTTATGAGCATGTAACCTATTTCCGGAACATAAGAATCATTGGCGTATTTATACAGACACGAGTATTTGCTATACCATTAAATATAACTTATTAATTATGGAAGTACTTCCCTGCTTTCTCTACAGCCAAGAGTTTTAACACAACCGATTGAAATGTGAGTTTGTATTGTCATACGAGTGGAATTTCATGATGATAAGAAAAAATCGCACATATGATATAAATTCTAATAATATGACATTGATATCAATGAATTATAAAATTCTTAAACATTACATATAGTACGAAACTTCTCCTCTAAAAAGATTAATTCTCTTGGTTGAAATACCAAGCCTTTCCATAAACAAATTCATTGCTAACTGCAGGAATATTCTACACTACATAACATGAGAAAGCTTAAGTTAAGAAAACTTAAAAAATATGCACTTTTCACTACAACCCAACTGCAGCGTATACCATTTTAATCCTTTACATCAATTTGTTTAACTTTTGGAATAGAAGTTCCAGAATTAATAGATTAAAGTATACACATTACTCTTACTCCTAACATCTCAACACATAAAGGTTTAGTTTCACACAGGGTTGTGAAATATCAAGAAAACAAAGCGTATCTCTAACAGTACGAAGAATATATTGAAGAATATTCATTCAATCACTGGTTAATTTTTGTGCAACGATAAATTTATTAATTCGTGAAACATAAATCTCATTGTATACAGACTAACAATATCCGAAACTTATTATTTATTATTTACGTAAAAAACGGTTTTCGTTTCTCATACGTTGCATATAAAAAAGCAAAGAATTCTTTGCCTCCCTTGTCTAAATACGAGAGTTACAGTAATACACTTCTGCATCCTCTAGGTTCAGCTGGAGTAAACGTTGTCGAAAAGTACGGTGGGTGAAACTGATTATGATTACAACAGCTTTCACTTTAACCGAAAAAAGGGAATTTTTTATGTACCTGACTATTTCGCGAGTTCTTTTATTTTTAACTGTATAAAATTCCAACGAGAGCTCTAATACACATAAAATACGTATATCTGAGTTTTCAAGAATAATCCGTTACTTACTGCACAGTGTCTCTGACGTTCGATCTGTTTCCTTTCCTCAATGCTTTCTTTCAATACGTTTGAAGATGCTTTCAAATCTCGATATCGTTAATACTTCTCTGACAACCAATGTGAAGAAATACTTGCTTTGCAGAACAATATTCAGCTGCCCTTTAAATATAATAATTAGAAGTTTTGTAGTAAATATAAATGCTACAGTGGGTTACTATTTTGGTAGCTAGTCATAGTAAGTCTTATATCATCATCATCTGGAACCGTTTTTTATACATAATATTTGAATTAATATTTTCCCGGTAGGCATTACAGCAGTGTTTCCCAACGTGGGGCCCACGCCCCACAGGGGGGCAATTTGGTTTTTTTAGGGGGGCAATTTAGAAATTGACTTGATGCGACTTTTCCGCTTTCTCTTTGGGTTATTTAAACGCAATGCCAGATATGGTTACAAAATATAGCAAAAAAGCAAATTCTTAAAAGGATCACACTAAATTGCCATAATAAATGTTTATTATAAATCTTTTGAATTTGAATTTTAATATTTCATTATATGTTTTTTAATTTTACTTACTGTGTTTTATGATAATATTAAAGTGTTTTCTTTCAAAAACCATCCTATATTAGTTTCTTTAATAACAAATAATTTTTTTATTAAAAATTATGTATGGGGGGCAAAAAAATGTTGAAAGTGGACATGACCCAAAAAAGGTTGGGAAACACTGCATTACAGTGATAGCATATATTTGTCCGTAACAGATAACAATAAGCATGTTAATGACTTTAAGTTAGTTGTGAAGAATGAACGTGAAATATAGCGTAATTTATCATTAATTACTAAACTGTAATCGAAATAAACATATTTAGTCGTCTTAGATGTTTAACGTAGGTAAAAATACCGGAACACTTATCTTGATTCTACAGTTATGATCAGAAAACCATAGAATACGATTGAGATTCAAATACTTTCAACAGTTAATTGCTTGGTACCCTGAACGATGTAGAGTTCTGCAGTCAAAGACCTTCAGGAGCCTAACAATCAAGTACTTCAGTTCAACAATTAATGACTCTTCCTCTTCTCTGCATCCCGTTCCAGAAAACCCTCGCATGTAACCGCTAATATGAATAAAGTATTACATCTGTTACTGCGAATTCATCATCAAATTAAAGTCAGTAAAAAGTGTTCCTCTACTGAGGCACTTTTTGTTGTCAAACAGTTTTATCTGGTTCATAGAAAATCCTATTTACTGTAGAAGATAAACTCGTGTAACCGTCCAGGTGTTATGTTAGGTAACTGTCGTTGTTTTAATTTAACTGTACAGTTTCGCTCCGTCACTTTAACCACTTTCACAGATGTTAATGTCAAAACTGCGAAATGCTGCCACATTTTAAATTTATTCAGGTTGACTTTGAGCTTTGTTTCCTTAGCAAATAAAATGAAACTTTTTGTGGCAATGAATGTACCCGTGTTGTATGTAATTCTACCTAACAGGATTGTCTCACCGCATAGAACCACCTGCCGTGAAAGTTGTTTGTTGAATATATTTTCTATTTGTATGTCTTTTGTGGAACGTGTCATTCTGTACTGTACGGCGTCTTTTCATGGCAGAGTTGTTGTTACTGCGGTTTTTACTTGCTTGGTCAAGATTACTGTTGTGCTGTACGTTCTCCTCTTTCCACATCGTTTTATCAGTTAAACTGATATACCTAATTGCTGTTTAAAACTGCGTGCTTGGGAAGAAATGGCCAACTGTTATGTCCCAAACAGTTGATTGTCGGCGTATTTCCAATAAACGTCGAAAGTTTCGCCATATCGTGATGCTGTTTACCAATTTCAGTTTGCCACTGTTTTAAGTATCGTTTTCCATGCCGGCTTAAGGTCGTACTACCATAGTAATTCAGAACATATATACATTATTTCAAGAGTAGTCGTTACCAATATAGTTTTCTTTATTTCCTTAAAGCAAAACTTAATTATATAATTATTACAGTCAATGTAACCTTTCCTAACCTGTAGAATAAGTCACCTCTTAAAGATAACCGTTTCAGTGTGTATCGGAAGCCTCACTACCGCAACCATTCGTATTTTTTAATATTCGACTAGATTCAGATGAATATATGAGTTATCGACGGTGAATCGGTAAAAATCATCGCATTTAGTTTGTATGAACTATAATATAACGAAACAGGAATGCAGCAACAATGTATTACGTGCCATTTTTCATGCCGAATTATGAAGAATAAAGCAATTTATTGACATACATCCATAATAGGTTGCAGTACTGACATCTTGCGAACACATTAATTCAGCTCTAGATGGTGTATTACTATACGTTAGTATACACCTCGGCTGTTTGTTATTGTTTTTTGGTTTGAATTATTTTTAATAGGGTTTTCCTGCTCTTAGACGGGAGAGAAAATGAACTCAGCCTAGACCATATTAACCGCGGTATTCGACTGGATTGATTTTGAGAACCCATGGAGGACTACGTGATACCGAAATCTAATGACAGGAACCAGGTTCGAACCAGCCTCCTCCGAAATATTAGCCACAAAATTTATCCATCCGCCAACCAGTTTCAGTGAAGAGTTACAGCACTAGCAACTACAAGAAGTAAAATTATTTAGGAAAATTTCTTTCTCTCAGTAAAATATTACCTTACAGGAGAGAGGTAACATAAGCAGAGAAAAATAGCTTTGAACCTTCGATCACCTTTCTTCTTTAAATTTTTCTTTTGGTATTTTCCAACTACGATAACCGAGAATGGTGGGCGAGTGGTAACGCTCTGGCCTCGCTTTCGGGACGACATGGGTTCGAATCCCTGTCCGGCCAGCCAGACAGGGATTTTTCATGGTTTCGCCAGATCACTCCAGACAAGTGCCAGGATGCTTCCTCCAAAATGTCATGCCAGAATTCCTTCCCTTTCCTTGCCGCAAGTCCTTTGCCACCTTTAATGACCTCGATGTCGACGAGGATGTAAAATCATACGCAAAGAATAAAACCTACGAATGAAGAATGTGGGTTATTTGGTTAAATCATACCGCCTGAAACAGGAAAGTAATAAACTGCGTCATTATTAGTATAAGATCCGTCTGCATTACTTCTTCGTCAGTGAAATGAAATTTTTATATATAATTATTAGTAGCAGAATACGATTCTGATGGGTTGCCTATCCTAATATGGCCACAAGTATTTTTAATTAAATTTTCAAAAAAAAAAAAAATCAAAAGATTTCGTTCATTGGTTTTTTAAGTAAGTTATAATTCATTTCAAAGAGAGACTTGTGAAGAACATAAAAAGTTTGGATTGCCTATCTCACAGTTGCCGCAAGTAGGTATTGTCAGCTGTTGAAGCGAGAGAGAGTTACCGCACCACACCGACTGTCAGACAACTGACAACGCGTACTTGCGGCCACTTTTACATAGGAAACCCAAAATGTTTATGTTCTCTACAACTCTTTGAAATGAATTATAATTTATTTATTTAAAAAAAATTGAACGCATTTTTTAAAAATGTATCTTTTCGGAAATTTAATTTAAAATGCTTGCGGCAATATTTGAAATACGCAGCTTGGCAGAAATGTATTCTGCTACTAACAATTATACATAAAAAGTGCATTTCAATAATGCATCAAATAACAGAAATAAATATGCAGTTGGATCTTAGGCTATAAGCAATGAAAATACAAGTATTTCAGTTTAAAATCCAAAGGGCTCTTGTGAAATGCTTAAAAAGCTTAAAATGTGATCTTCAAGTTGTTTCACAATGGTATTATTATATTTCAGCGTTTACGGATAAGGAATTCTCAGATCTTCAAGTAATACGTCAACGCTGAATTTAAAAAAAATGTTGTAGTGTAAAACTATAGCGATAAAATATTGTTGTATGTTAGAATAGTAGTAATTCTGGGTGTTTGGAGATTTCTGTGCAAAAACGGTAAGCGAGAACGATTTTATTGCCGACCGGCTGGGACGCAGATGGAGAGCGTTTCCTGTGATTGGGCCGTGTCTGAGGAAGCGCCTGCAAGCTCTCCTTCCCGCCCAACAGCTGCGCCTTCGGTCAGCGCCAATTCGATTGGATTCCTCCACCGCAGATTGATGGAGACAGCGGGCCTTGTTAACACATACACACTACCTTTCGAGCCAACTCAGCGCTCGGGGCAGTGGACACGACCTAGTTCTCGACATCCCGAGCAATCCTCCGTTAAACCACGCTATCGGGAACTAAATAACCTCCACACGTCAGCATACTCAGGTGCCAAACCTCCAAGTGAAACTTCTTTTATCACTTTAGGTAGAACAGTCAGGGGTAATTCCAACGAGTTTCACAACTATTTTGGCCCATCCGAAATACCTTATACATTCTGACGTGATTCGTATGCTACAGGTAACTTAAGGCGTATCGCTGTAAAGCCACAGCAAAATCCCTTTATAATAAAATCCGTTCTCCCTGACAACTGGACGCTGGTGGCTGGATGTAATCTCTATAGCTTGACAACCTTTGATGTGTCTGACTATTTTTTTTTGTTATGGCTTTACGCCTCATCGACGTCGAGGTCATAAGAGGCGAGAAAGGATGGGGGACAGTGAACGGAAAGGAATTCGGCCATTGCCTTTTTTGTAGGAAGCATCCCGGAATTCGCCTGGAGTGATTTGGGGAAACCATGGAAAACCCAAATCTGGATGCCCGGACGGGGATTCAAACCCACGTCCCCGAATGCGAGGTCAGAGCGTTAACCACTAACCCACCACGGTCGATTTCGGCGAGTCTTCTTTTTTTTTTAATGGCATTCGGCTACTGAGGCCCTACAGGCAGCTCAATGTGATAATTCTTCCAGTGTATAGTTTCTACAGTATGTTGTTGCTATCAAGTATTGAAACATTGACACGACATTCACAAACACAACACTTCGGTGAGTCTTTTTTTTTGGCATTTAGCCTTAGGCTAATCTCGCCAGGAGCGGAGGGTAGGGATACTAGGTTTTAGTTATTAGTTTTCTTTATTATAATGACTTTATATTAGGTTCTTGGTTTTTACAACGTACTTGTGTATTGAGTTGATGGCTTTTGCGTCTGGTTCTGAAAGAGTAGTCATAAGGGATATTATGTCTGTAATTTTTGTAGCTTTTCTTATTAGTTCTTTTATGGTTTCTTTGTATTCATCACATCTGAGAAAGTAATGATAAATATCTTCTATTGCCTCACATGTGGAGCAGTTCGGTGAGTCCGTGATTTTCATAATGTACTTTTTATCATTTAACTAGCTGACCCGGCAATGCTTCACTATTGCTGGACTTGAGTAGGCACTTAGATTAAATGAAAAAATATTTTAATATAAATTTTAAACTGCTGTTTCATTCATTTTCAGTTGGAAATGGTGAGAGGGGATGCGCTTTCAAAAACATATGGAGGCAGTATTTTTCTGTTTGTTTCAAAGTATAAGTGTACAAATTCTTATCTAAATCGGATAAAAAATGTGGTTTGCCTAAATTATGGGGTAAAAACGTAATGGGGTTGGAAAGGGGGAGAGGGGATGAATATTCGGAAACCATACGTAGGCAGTATTTTTCTGTTTGTTTTAAAGTATAAGTGTACAAATTCTTATCTAAATCAGATAAAAAATGTAGTTTGCCTAAATTATGGGATAAAAACGTAATGGGGGTGGAAAGGGGGAGAGGGGATGAATATTCGGAAACCGTATGTAGGCGGTATTTTTCAGTTTGTTTTAAAGTATAAGTGTACAAATTCTTATCTAAATCAGATAACAAATGTGGTTTGCCTAAATTATGGGTTGAAAACGTAATGGGGTTGGAAAGGGGGAGAGGGGATGAATATTCGGAAACCATACGTAGGATGTATTTTTCTGTTTGTTTTAAAGTATAAATGTACAAATTCCTATCTAAATCGGATAAAAAATGTGGTATTGCCTAAATTATGGGGTAAAAACGTAATGGGGTTGGAAAGGGGGAGAGGGGATGAATATTCGGAAACCATACGTAGGCAGTATTTTTCTGTTTGTTTTAAAGTATAAGTGTACAAATTCTTATCTAAATCAGATAAAAAATGTAGTTTGCCTAAATTATGGGATAAAAACGTAATGGGGGTGGAAAGGGGGAGAGGGGATGAATATTCGGAAACCGTATGTAGGCGGTATTTTTCTGTTTGTTTTAAAGTATAAGTGTACAAATTCTTATCTAAATCGGAAAAAAAATGTGGTTTGCCTAAATCATGGGTTGAAAACGTAATGGGGTTGGAAAGGGGGAGAGGGGATGAATATTCGGAAACCATACGTAGGATGTATTTTTCTGTTTGTTTTAAAGTATAAATGTACAAATTCCTATCTAAATCGGATAAAAAATGTGGTATTGCCTAAATTATGGGGTAAAAACGTAATGGGGTTGGAAAGGGGGAGAGGGGATGAATATTCGGAAACCATACGTAGGCAGTATTTTTCTGTTTGTTTTAAAGTATAAGTGTACAAATTCTTATCTAAATCGGGTAAAAAATGTGGTTTCCTAAATTATGGGGTGAAAAAATTATGGGGGTGGAAAGGGGGCGAGGGGATTAATATTCGAAAACAGTATGTAGGCAGTATTTTTCTGTTTGTTTTAAAGTATAAGTGTACAATCTAAATCGGATAAAAAATATGGTTTTGCCTAAATTATGGGGTGTTATGGGGAATAGGGGGTGACTTTTAGGAATTTTTTTTCACAGGAACCTTCGCAGACGCACACTCGGAAACTCTCCAAAGTTTCATTGCAATCTGATAAATGGTGTAGGAATGCATAGAAGACGAACAAACCCACAAACCCACAAACATTGATTTTTATATATCATTAACATTTAATAATTTAATTTAATAGGGTGTGTCCTGTGCGCAGTCTGTTAATTAGGGTAATCTTTTTCCTGCTTAATTCTTTTATTTCATACCATGGCTTCGGCGAGTCTCGGTAATACACACGGTGATAGTTCCACTGGCCACCACCGCAGCGCTGCTGGGCTGCCCAGGAAATTGCAAACAAATAACTGCATTTAATTTCATCTGCACTTCATCTGTTGACAGGAAGTATAAATTTCAAATAAATAACTAATTTTATTTTATTTGTACTTGTGTTGTTGAAAGGAAGTCTAATGCGATGCCATTTAAATGTCAATTTTCTGTTGCGAAAGTAACTACACAAAAATACGAAGTTCAGAGATAAAAATTAAAATGCGAGGCAGAGATTACAAAAATTAAAATTTACATGTTTTTGTTTATTTACGACGGTTTAATGAATAATGTAATGTAAGATGAAGAGCATCCGATTTTTACGCAATGTTCCCTGTAGCATTTACTGGAACCAGGTAACAACGAAACCTAAGAATTTGTTTGACAGAAGATAGGACACAGGGACGTTTATTATGACCTCGAGGAAAGTTTACACGAAATATTATTATTAGTTTTAATTGCGATGGAGCTAACACTCCGGTGTCAATTCCCCCAGTCATCCATTTACCCCTTTTTATATACATATTTTTTTTAAAATTTCTAATTTTTTATTCCTCTCCATTTGCTATTCTGATTTACAAATTTTAATTTTAAATTCCTTTCTTGAAAAACGGAATCCCCTGGGAAATTTTCCTGTCGGAAGGTAGTTTTTTTCCTCTTCTAAAAATATATAGACCATCGGAAGGTAGTTTTTTTTCTAAAATATCAGACAAAAATGGTTCTATTTCCTCTGCGTACTCTGAAAATACTCTCTTCGGGATACCATCGAGATCCGGTTCTAGCCCTCACTTCAGAAGAGTTAATTATATCGATCAAATAAATAATAGCTACACAGAAAGTTTACTCACATCACTAAAAGTATTAATAAAAGAAGGATACTAATTAATGGTGAAATCCGTCATTTTTGACAGGCGTTTAAAATGGTAATAATAATAATTCGAAATCACCTTACAGCCTTTATTCCATCAATTTTGTCTAGATGTTAGTGGAGGATATTGTCATATTACTAATTAAAGGGCCCACCTAGTTTTATTATTATTATTCTTTGGGTTAGTTATTATATCTTTGAATGTATCGCTGGATTTATTTTAAATAATAGAATCTTTGTTATTGTATTCTGGTAATGTTCCGTGATTTTTTCGCTGTGTAATTGAAATAAACTTATCTCAATTTTGGCCTAACGAACCTGCAATCTTCGGATAATAGTAATTGCTGATGTTGTAAGTGGACTTGGTGATTAATGTAGATATGTAGAAATAAAAAAATATTTCGACAAGATTTATACCGTGATCAGTACTGATTAATTTAGAAATAATTAAGTATTTCTACAATATGTAGTGTAAATGATTTTAGACTGATCGTTTTATCAAATATACTGTGCTCAAAAAGCCTTGTATAAATTCTAAGGTTTACTACTTTAGGGGAACAACTCAAACACCGTTTAATTCTTTATTTCCACTTCAATATTACAACATTTTAAGACATGCGGGATTGGTTAATGTGATAGTGGAAGGAACAGTCGAAGGAAAGGACTGTAGAGGTAGACAAAGATTAGAACATACGAAGCAGATAACTGAAGGTGTAGGTTGTAAGGGGAATTTGGTTAGCGCAATACTACGGTTTATTTTTTTCAAATTTTCTTGTTATACATTATCAAATAACTCCCTGATCTTCAAAACATCATGGTTTCGTATCTAATTCTCTCCGGTTTCAGCATAAGGCTGAGAAGTAAGGTCACCAGACATCTGGAACTACATCTTTAGTGTTGTTCTTTATAGCAAGATATCTGCTCAAAAGAATATCGTGTACGAGTATTAAACACCACTTCATATTAGAGAGTAACGGATTGGTAACGGTCGAAGCCAAAATCCAGAAATAAAAAATTCCCATATATTTTCTTATCGAGAACTGTCATCAGCTTCCATTCATCTGTATACAACGACATATACTAACAATTGTGAAGTCGTATATGTACAGGACATAAGCGGGAAATTTTTCATTCAAAAAAATGATACTTTGAAATCTTGATTCCGATCATCCAAGGCTACAAGGAATCTATTGGAAATCATAATCAAAATCTCTAAATTTCTTTCTGAGAGACAAAAACCGAAGAAAACCAGCTCCATCCAGATGTTTTTACGAAAATATCAAAACTTGACAGCTTAATTAACATAGATCAAGAAAAATTGAGGTATGTAGGTTTTGTTACATTATGTCATAAATAGTAATATTGTATACACGTTTCCATTTATATTCTCTCAAAAAGTATGGAGTAAAATACGAGTATATAAGATCCTATTTTAAACATAATAAACCATTTTAACACTGTTCCGAACTTTAAAAACTAAACCTAGCAATCACAGTCGAAACGGAGAATATGAGTTTGACTTTTAAAACCAAGAGTTATATTACATATCGCAACATGTAGAAAACGGTGTAATTATCCACAACTTACGTTTTGATTTGAGGGTCTTATCCTCATTTGAATACGCAGTTTAAATAAGAAAACTATATACCTCTTTTGCGATCATTTTGACTAAAATCTTTTCATAAGACACTATAAATAGTAGTATCCATATTAATATACACTTTAGATTTCGAAGGTGTCTGTGGTAAAAGCTCTTTCTTATCTTTATAAGCTATATGTTTTTAAAAGCATATTACCTATGTAACTTGTTTTTAAGTTCAGCAAAGCCTCATTGTGTAAAACGAATAACATCTCCTAGAACTTACGAACTTTACATATCATATAAAACAATTTCGTAAGAATGAAACCGTTCCGAGTTTTGTTAAATCAAAATTTATTTACATAAAAATTCTGAATTTAGCACAATTATTTAACATTATTGTGTCAGAAAAAGAGCAAACGATACTCTTTTATTATAAAAATACACAGTCAAAAATCTGGTTCCAACGTCACTCACTTAAGTAGTTTTACTACCAGTTGTGTTACATAATGCCTCACAGATTGTTGCCAACAGCCAGGAACATGTGCCGCTGATGTTTAACAGTGATAGACCACTTGCTATGCGTTCTGTATTAGCTGCCGTGCATCGCCCTTACACTGGTTTCAAGACATTTTATGTTTCATCACAAAATAAATCATTATATTTGTGTTTCTACATGAAGCATAAGGGAAAAACGCAATTAAAAAAACTAAGTACATGACTGATGTGTGTGTGTGTGTGTGTGTATCTGTTCAATACAGAAATATCACTAAACATCTCTTTCAATGTTTACGACTTACCTTCCAAACTCATTATCGATTGTAATTTATACACTGTCGTGTTCTGTGTGTTTCCTAAAGAAATAATTAGAATGTCCAGCCAGAGAATTTGTTATGTAATTAAAAGTTCCAAGAGCAGTAATTTAGTGAATGGCGTAGAATAACTTCCATCTCAACAAAAGAGAACTAGAACATTTCTAAAATATATTAATACTCACAATAAATTCTGATACTGCAGTTTCTGCAGACAACTGGTGAAAGACAGGACACACGGTATAAACACCGCGCTTCCAAAAATCGCAGTTATATTACAGGTTGGTTCCAGCCCGTACTAGTGAACGCCTGTCACATATACAACCAATCTACCCGGTGTGTGATATTGGGATGCCTGTGCCTCCATTAAATGGGCCAGAATCTGTGGCTAGGTCACCAGGCCTAACAGCACTAACGAAGAATAGTTTGATTTAAACCAGCAGTAGCATTCTGCCGAGGAGCTACAGTTTTATATTAGATTATTACGTGTATCAAAAAATAATTACACTTTTGATAATATTTCGAAATCAATAAAAATTACATAAATCCCAAAAATATTTAATAGAAGTAGATGCTCTTTCTTTAAGTATTTTCATGAACGGCCGCGTGAAGTGCTAAAGGAGATACTGATTTCTTTAATCCAACCTGATGGATATCTTCTCTTTTTTTTGGCTTTGCGCCTCGTTATTGTCAAGGTCATTAGAGGCGGAAAGAGACCGGAAGGAATTCGGCCATGGCCATTTTGAAGGAAACAGCCGTGCATTCATCTGAAGTGATTTGGGGAACCTATGAAAAACCCAAATCTAGACAGTCGAACCGGGATTCAAATCCGCGTCCTTCCGAATGTGAGGCCAGAGCATTATCGCTCGTAGCTTTTTAAACTCAGAATTTGAAATACTAGTGAAATGTATGCGAAGCTTTCACTGCTAAACATTCAATAATTCAAACAGTGAGCGTATTTAATCTGGAGAGCTATTAAACCTATCCAGTTAGCGCAAGTCGTTACAACACCGTGATTAAGTCCGATACCTGACATTGGGTTACCTGTTTCGAGTCTTGATGGTGGAAGAAATTTTCATTATACATTTCGTCATGATGGTGTGGTAAATTGATACTTAAATGTAATCTTCCATACTTCTACTTTACTGCTGTAAACCATCCCAAATTCGACGAACGAAGGACCTGAAGGGTATATATGTTCTTTGGTGCCAGTATATCCATTGTGTTCATAGCCACCTTAACCTATCCCGGTGCTCCTACCGAGTACAGAGGATCTGCAGTTTGATGGAGACCCCGAACCACGGAAGCGTTGTGGCGTACTTCACATTACTAGAAGCAGAATGGCATTAAGACATTTACAAAACTGGTGCTCCAAAGTGAAATTAACCCTTGCACCACACAAGACTCAATACATGGTTCTCAGTGGCCGCCCCAAGCGAAATCCAATAATAAAAGTTAACGACGTCTCCATAAAAAGAGTTAGAACTTGTAAATACCTGGGAGTCACGTTAGACGAGCGACTAAATGTTACTGACCATATAACGGAGGTGTGCAGTCGTGCCAAAATAGTGATGAACAAACTGATCAGTATTGGGCAAAGAAGATTTCATCTTCCAACGTCCATAATAAGGAGGTATCACGACAGTATATTATCCTCGATTGTGGGATATGCTGCTAGCAGTTGGGCGCATAAGTTACGACAAGTTAAACCTCGCCAGGCACTAAGAAGCGTACAAAGAAGCATACTGATAAGATTAAGTGGTGCATATAGCACAACAGCGACCGACTCTCTGCTGGTTGCGTTGGGCGTTTGGCCACTTGACCTAGAAGTTAGAAAGAGAGGGGCACACTATTGGCTACGAACCGGTGACGCCGAAAAAGTAGAACAAATTTTAGGAAGACCGGTTACAGAAGCACGGGAGATAAAAACAGTATTGATGGAAGAATGGCAACAACAGTGGTCACGTAGTACGACTGGCAGGAGAACCTACAATATTTGGCCAACAATTCAAGAGAGATTAAACCTTCGTCACCTAGATCCGTCAACCGGACTTGTTCATTACATCACTGGACACGGGCCATATCCCAGCCTACTACATAAAAGAGGACTAAAAGACACAAGCTTGTGTGAGTGCGGGGAAGAGGGTACACCCGAACACATCGTCTGGGATTGCACACAAATGGCAGAAGCCAGAAACGAAGGATTTCATGAACTAAGAAACATGAAAACGGAAGACATACTAAAAAATTAACAACTTTGGCGCAAATTAGACGAAGTGACGCAAAATATATCCAAACTACAAAAGGAGAGATTCATGCAAAGTTTAGCGACAGCAAGAGGAAGGCCAAGTCAAGCCGACTATGACGTCACAGAGTAACACCCGAGAGCTGCCACAAGCCAATGCGTGTCTAAGCACTCAATCAGCGAATCATATATCGTGCTGAAAACGCAACCAGCTGGTCTGCGGAGAGGAGTGCTTAAACCATATTAAAGACTTTAAATGGACCGTTTTGCAGCAACACCACTGGAGATTCTACCTACACACAAGAACTTGCTGAAGAAACACGTATAAAAGTATATAGTGTATGTATAAGTTCTTTCCTAGTGCTCACATGAACTATAGTCCGATGCATAAAATGTGGTATGACATTGCAATAACACAAATAATAGATAATAGTTACAGTCTCGAGCCGCTTCTGAAGTAAAACATTGTTATCTCTTAAAATATGTAAAAATGTTAATAGTTAGTTAAGAGTAAAAGTTGTAAATTATGTAGCCAATCATCTTAAAATAGGAATTTGTTCAAATATTGAAAATAACAAATACCGGCTGTAGATGTTAAACTAATCTAGTTCACCTGTGAAGCGAACAACCTACTAGCCGGATATTAAAGACTCCTTACTTCTGCAATTACATATATATCATTGAAAATTAGTTCTCACAACCAGTGTTGGAGGTGGCCAGTCTCCCGATGGGTGGCTTTCTCGGTCACTTTGGCTGCCGAGAGACTGAGAACGTGCGGGAGATTTGGAATTCGGATTACCGCACCGATACCAATGCTGGAAAATGCTTTCTTAGATGGTAGAGTAGTAGATAGTAGTAATAGTTTAGTAATAGTAGTAGTGGTAGACGTACGAAGTGACATAGTGAAATATTAAAAATTCTAACCATAAAGTGGACAGGAAACTGCAGACACCATACAAAACGAGAAAACTATAATAAATCAATTATGACAAAATGCAGCAAGTTTAGAAAGTTATAATATACAGGGTGAGTTTTTTATCTTGAGACAACTAAATATCTCGAAAACTACAAATCCGATCAAAAAAAGTGGGTAATAAAAATTGTTCGTCTCGACGGGGGACATCCGATGATACCAAATTTGACTCCCCACCCCCACCCCCTAGGGGTGGGGGAAGGGGGAGAAAAAAAACTTAAATAGGAACCCCCATTTTTTATTGCAGATTCTGATTCCCCGGAAAAAACTACCCCTATTTCACCCCCAATTCGAGTCATTTTGGTCGATAGATGGCGCTGCAATCGACAAAAATCAAAATAAGCAAAAATTCATTTAAAAATGAGGATATCTCGTGAAATACACATCAGATCAGCAAAATACAAGTTAATGTGATTGATATTTTTCAAAAACTATTCAATAACACCACCCACCTCCAAACTTGAGGGATGGGAATGGACATTATTTCAAAATGCACTGATGCAAATTCTTTAGCAGATAGCGAAAGTCAAACATTACTTTTTGCGTTACCCAGGAACAACGACGTGGACGTAGTAATTTTCTGTTCCCTTTGGGGTGCTAGATTTAGGTGAGTCCCCTCGCCTCTCACCATCGGGGTGCTTGTTTTTGGTGAGTCCCCTCGCCTCTCACCATCGGGGTGCTTGTTTTTGGTGAGTCCCCTCGCCTCTCACCATCGGGGTGCTTGTTTTTGGTGAGTCCCCTCGCCTCTCACCATCGGGGTGCTTGTTTTTGGTGAGTCCCCTCGCCTCTCACCATCGGGGTGCTTGTTTTTGGTGAGTCCCCTCGCCTCTCACCATCGGGGTGCTTGTTTTTGGTGAGTCCCCTCGCCTCTCACGTGTTTGTTTCTAACAACAATTCTAAAGCAAGTGCTCGAAAATATCACCACCGACATCGATGCATTTATTTACCCGCTCTTGGAATGATTCGACGCAACTAAGAAGCATATCCGGCGTGATTTTTTGACAAGCGTTGGTAATTCGTTCAATCATGTTTTCAGGCGTTGTTGGCACTTCACTGTAAACTTCATTCTTCAAGTATCCCCATAAAAAAAAATCAGGCGAAGTGAGATCTGGTGATATTTTGAAATAATGTCCATTCCCATCCCTCAAGTTTGGAGGTGGGTGGTGTTATTGAATAGTTTTTGAAAAATATCAATCACATTAACTTGTATTTTGCTGATCTGATGTGTATTTCACGAGATATCCTCATTTTTAAATGAATTTTTGCTTATTTTGATTTTTGTCGATTGCAGCGCCATCTATCGACCAAAATGACTCGAATTGGGGGTGAAATAGGGGTAGTTTTTTCCGGGGAATCAGAATCTGCAATAAAAAATGGGGGTTCCTATTTAAGTTTTTTTTCTCCCCCTTCCCCCACCCCTAGGGGGTGGGGGTGGGGAGTCAAATTTGGTATCATCGGATGTCCCCCGTCGAGACGAACAATTTTTATTACCCACTTTTTTTGATCGGATTTGTAGTTTTCGAGATATTTAGTTGTCTCAAGATAAAAAACTCACCCTGTATGTTAACAGCGGAACAATCGTATGTATCGTGCCAACAAGAAAAGACTGTACAGATATTGCCAAAGCCATACATAACAAAAATTGAAATTATTCATTGTGAAATTATCTGTTGAAATATCAAATGTAAAACTGTTGTGTTAAATTAAGGCCTATTTTAGTTTCTAGATACTAGGCTGTAAAAATGTGTGCTAAATAAAAAAAAAAAACCTTCACATTACACAGCAAGCCGTGCTGGAAGTGAAGGTCGGGTTAGGACCTCTGAAAAATCCCAGCCGAGACTGGGATTAGAACCGGGGACCAGTCGGTCTCCAGTCAGGTACTTTGACCACTGAGCCACCAGAACGCTCAGCAGATTTATAAATCACCTGAACCTGTCGCTGATGTGCTACTAAGGATCACCAAATAATAGGTTCCTCTGTAGTGTTTTCCTCCGAAGAGTTTGTAGTCAACACTTCGAGGCTAAGCAGACTTGTCAAGTTCTCAAAGTACTTTATTGATGTTCTGGTGGCTAAATAATAGGTTCGTTAGTTTTCACGGTGGAATTTTAGAATTGGTAAAAAATTTAATAAACTTCTGAACCAGGTTGACATGTGTAATTCCCCGGTATAAAGCCAGATCTAACCAAACAGCCTAATCTAATAAAATCATTCATTGATTAAGATTTAACGTACCCTTATCGTTACCTTTTTATTTTTGTAGAGAACACATGTAAGTGTTACTTTATCATACTTTTAAATTAATACTTTTACTTATATTTCCTGCACCAAACCAGTACATAAGGATTTCCATGACCCCTCTTTTTCCGTTGCTGGTTTTATTCCGATACTCACGCTGTAAATCAAATTATTATTAATCAAATTCTTACCACACAAACTTAAAATCAACTCCTTTGTCTATGTCTATATTTCAATCTCAAATAAAACACTTTCTACTTATCTCACAACTTCTATATTTTCCATTTAACAGACAATTATCATTTCAAAAGTCATATTACATTATCTTTATCAAAGCCCTTAACCTTCTGCCCTCAGGCTAATATTTTACTGTTATTAACCCCACTAGGATTCTTCGTAGCCTCCATCGTGCCATTCTATTTCATCTTTCCACTTAAATCATATTCTCTCCAAAACCAACACATCCTCTTCCTTCTAAATCTTTTCTTCAACTCTCTCGACTGTTATTTATTTTCCAGAGATCTCATTATATCCATCTTGACATGCTTTGACCTTGGAACTTAAAATTCAGAGTTATTAACTTATATACAATTACAATTATTAAATAAAAAATAGCTTTAATAATGTAAAAATCACAAAATGTGAGGTTGAGTACCTCACAAGATTGTTCAAGACTAATTAGACACATCAATATACTTTAGACTTGATTTGATAAGAATTTAAAATTCTTGTACCACCATAAATATAATAATAAGAAAGGTGCAGGACTTTCGGATATCAATTAATTAAAGTGACAGAAACTATGACTCGAAACTGCAGAGCTATACCGTATATGCTGATTAATCGAGACTGCTTCTAAACACGACAAAAATATTTCTGGTTCGCAAGAATGGACAAATAATAATAGTATGTTCAGAAGTTACTAGTTAATGAGATTACTTAACTGAGATAACCTACAATACACTTGCAGTGTTCAGTCTGTAAGTTAACTGGAAGAAGATGACAAATACTTGTTCCCACAGAGCTGATTAACGATGCAATAAACATATGTCTTGTGAAAGTAAATATTTTAAACAATAGTATTGTTTCCAAATAATGTTTATTAGCAGTTTTGAATGCAGAATACCGTATTAAACGTGAGTAAATTCAATACAACCTGTTCCAAATAACACTAATTACTTGCAACACAGAAATAATAATAAAAAATAATGCTTAAGTGAGGTTGATGATGTCATTATGTTGCAATGTGGATGCGCAAAAGCATAATTATTGCTTTTGTGTGTGAATTCAACGTGATGTTCATTTGTGTTTAATGAGGTAAACTAAGTTAGTAAATAAATTTATGACTCGACTGCACAGCTGTCACACAATAGACTGATTATCAGCAAATAAAGTGCACGTGCCGCGGTGCATTTTATACAATTCTCTGTACTGCGTTGACAGTTGCGCAGCTTGCATTATCTACTAATTTTGTTTCTGCGTGAAGTACATCGCATCAAATATATAGAATTTTGTCCTTTATCAGGGTATGGTAACATCTATATTAATTAAGAATTAGGGTTCACGCCTGTCATTCTGGAAGACATTGGTTCGATCCTAGTTTTCCATAGCTTCTAAAAATCTTTCAGATCTACTACTAGGGTGGTTCCTTGGCGAAAGCCATAGACAATTTCCTTCCCCCTCATTAACAAAATAGTCTGAGCGTCCTAATGACCTCGTCGTCAAAGATATGCTACGATTAAAAAAATTGAAACGAAGCTAATTCCTGCTACTAATTTTTTATTTCCACTAGTCACTGGTACGGATGAAACTCATGGCAGATATAGCATACACGAAAAATACTCAAATTCGCCACGCTTGTATGATACAAACACTTTTTGAAAGCTCTTGGTTAATTTATAAACAAAATATGTCTGCCATACACTAAAAACATGGTCTAGTGAAGAATGCTACTCTATGTCAATAATCCTTGGGCAAAAAAAATCTCCAGCAGGCATTGTATTTCGATATGGTCTCCTGTCGTCATTTGACTACGCTACCTAAAGTTCTATAGTTTAGCACTTAATTTGCTCAATGTGAGATTAACGAAACCTAATTTTTTGCTCCATAGCACTCATTCATGAGATGCTTAGGGTTGGTCGTCATATTGCAGATACATTGAGCGAGTTTCGTCTTTGTTATGGTGCTGACACATTGCGTGAAAGCGAAGCGGACAGAGTGATTTTAGTTCCCTTAGATTAGAAGTTTATAGGGAGTGTGGAGGCCAATGAGCTGCAAGGTGAAGTATTGACAGCAAAAGTATAACTTAAACGGAATGACCAACGCAAAGCTGAAGTTGTGAACTGAATTCTACCTTCTTTGATTGTTACCTGCGAACCGGACAGTTCAATGTATGCAGGATGACTGCCTAGATTGAGTCATAGGCAGTTACCGTAGGCATACAAGCAACTAAATCTACGCGACCCCTGGTGAAGACAGGTCAACCGCAAGTTGCAACGTTGTGTTTTCAGAACGGAAAGGACTTCGGCCATGGCCTTTTAAAGGAATGATCGCGGCATTCGCGTGGAGTGACTTGGGAACGGGGATTCGAACCTACGTCCTCCAGATTGCGAGGCCAGAACGTTTAGCGTTCACCCACAACACTCGGTCTGACTGCTCGAGTTGAGGGGTGCATATTGCGTTGTTGAAATATTCGCTTCGTCGGTGCCCGTCCTGGCCAGTCCAGAAGGAGGAAACAGATTCTTGCGTTCTGAGAAAGCGCGCCTCCATCTGAAAGCCGGTGTGCCTGAAGGCAGTCAGCCACGCGTAAAATCTCCCTTTCAGACACATCGGACACTGCTTCCTCTTCGATAAGCCAGTGAAATGACAACGCGTGTGTCTGCCACTTAGAATGCAGGTCGCCAGGACTGAGTCGGCGATTGAGATGGAATCTTGTATTACTAGTAGCTCAGTGCAGCCTAAGCAGTCCATTCTAATGCGGATATGTTCACCAGGAGATTAATAATTTCAAATGGGATAGGTATTAGCAATGTAAATATCCGTTTAAAGCCTTAATTGGATCAATGTTGAGTTTATCATTCCTTGAGGGGCATTGGGGTTCGATTCTCCACGCTTCCAACGATTTTCTTCTGGGTTTTCAGTACATTTTTGGTAATTTAACACAATTGGCACTTTATAATTTTAGTAATGGCACTTAGGAATATTTGCAGTGAAAACTTCATATTTGTTAAAACCAAGTTCTTCTAAAATTTATTTTTTATCAATATTTTCTCGCTCTTAGAACAAGACGTGAATAGAATTGAAAAAAATTATACAAATATTGTTGTTTTAACTCTTCCAAATAATAATAATTATAATAAATGCCGCTTCATTTTTTAAATAAAATTCAAACATGTTATTGTTAATTCATTACAGTCAGCGTTGTGCGATCTGGTTGCTCAGTAGTTAAGGGGGCATCCATAAATTACGTGGGGTCAAATGGGGGAGGGGGAATCAGGCGAAATCTCACGTGACGTTTCGGAAAAAAAAATCGGATAGTAGAGCTAAAAAAAAAGGTCTCAAAAAGTTTCAAGGGCGATATCTGGGGGGGGGGGTGAGGTTCTCACGGACCAGATCTTACCATAGGGGGGGATGGGGACCGGCTAGATCTCATGAAATCTCAACAGAGGGGAGGGGGGTCCGGAAATCCGGAAAAACACCTAACGTAATTTATGGATAAAGGCGTCTGACTGTATATCGAATCGAATTCCTGTCTCGGCGGGGATTTTCATTGGCACTTAGCCCGACCTTCACCTCTGACACACCTTTCTGAGTAATGTGAAGTACGCCAGAACGCTTCCGTGGTTCGGATTCCACGTTAAACTGTAGATACTCTGTACCCGGCAGGATTGCCGGGTTAGGTTAAGGCGGCTACGACAGGGGTGGAATGCGCAACAAATAGAAACCCTGTCACCAGGTCATTACGACCACACGGAATATATATACACAGTCAGCGTTTAATTTGTGACTTAATCCACAGCTGTGGCTGTAAACGCTATTCTTTATAAAACCGTTTAAAACAGAATTTGTGCCTATACAACGCTCATTTTACAAACGAAACTACTTACAAACAAGTATTTTTTATTTTATTTTTTTCAAACAGACTTAAAAGGAAAAGTCGTAACTGACATTTAAAAATTTTCTCGATTAATTGATTTATTCGGCAATCATTACAGATTACAGAAATCATCGTTTTTACTGGAACCTTGTCTGGTAGGATCAACCAGCAATGAACTCTTCAAAAAAATCAAACATCATTTCCATTAGAATTTTGTCAGCTATGTGCTTGCTTCAGCTTATGGATCATTAAACCAGCCGATTATTAAATGTGATCGCTGATTTGTTTTTCAGATGCAATAACTCTTAGAACACGAATTTCGATCACCAATAGTAGCAACGGAGATTTGATAACGGCATCTTTTTTAACTAATCTAGAACGAGCGCATTCTTTGGGTAGGATTCGTCTGCACTCATAGAAGAAATGAAAATTTCCTATAGTACTGGAAGTTCAGAAGTGATTAATTCAATTGGACTTTTGCTGTTACCAAATGATTCACGCGATTCACACCACGTCAGTTATTTCCAAAGTTCCTGTCACTGTCTTGATTCTCCTTCAGTTCTGTTGAGTCAACTGGAAAGTGATTTTCCCTAAAGGTTCTCGTTGTGTTCTTCACTACATCCCAACGACGATCTGCACTACGAAGTTTGTACCATGTGAGCCGAAACGAAGCTGACTCCAAAACATAAACAGAAGACAATGGCTACTTATTGGGCGTTCCTTCATCAATAGCTCTCACAAGTGATGATCTGCAACGCATAGTGGCAACACATAAAACATCAAGTGTTCACTTTCCATCTGAAGCTGCCGTGAATCACGTTGCCTAGCCAGACACAAGAAGTTCAGACATCTACACAGAGGCCTGCGCCTGATTGTCTGTCTAGACGAGAAACCATCAATGGGCAAGAATCTGCCAAAGTTCCTAGATATCACCATTCTTCAGGTACTCGAAATGCGGTGAACCAAGTGCTTTGCTTTAATCGCATTAATGCTTAATTAACATTCTGCTGGTTCTAGTAAGTAAATAGTGGCGTAGCAAGAAAAACAAATTGTCCAAATTAGCTTAAGTTCTCCTAATATTATCTCCTCACTATCGTGTATAGCCCTACTCAATTAGAGAAATGAAGTATATAAGCTCTTATTGCTTAAATTAACGTTTAAAGCGATTGGTATTTCTATCTAGCTCCGAAGGATTAATGAATCCGAGAATAGTGGATGAGCATTAAAGGTCTGTCCTTGCATTCAGATGGACGTGGGTACGAATTTGCGACCGGCCATCTGGATTTCGGTATGCCACAGGTTTTGAAATCACTCAGGCTAATGATGGGATGGTTCCTTCAAAAGTACATGCCAAAATTACTTCCCGTTCCTTAGCAGTCCCGTAGCAGTTAAGATGGCTGCCGCGTGCGGTTGTGTGTCACGTCGCTCTTGCCGTTGAATGCATTTCGCGAGGGATAAAACAATCGTTAAGTGACGAAACAAGTTGTGCTGGTGTAAATAGTGCGTGTCAGTGCATGTAAAAACTCTCGCTAACTGCGGTAAAAAAATATACGTTGTATGAGTTATTTTGTCTAATTACTGAACGGGAAAGCAGTGCCACGAGTCAACGGTCATCGTCCGCAGCGCGCTGCGTCGCGTCAGTGCTTCAACGTCACGGAGCGGGTGCGTCAGAGCGCACCGTCAGCACCCTGGCGTCCAGCTGACGTGAGTCAACACCTCGCCTGCCTCAAGGCTCAGGACTCGACTGAAGGTAACAATAATAGCAATACACAACAGAGCTTAAATCCCGAATCGGAGTGCATCGACACAGTTAACAGCAGGTACGAAAAACTTGTTAATTATGTTAACAAACTGTTAGGCCAAAAAATGACTGAGTTCAAACTGAGGGAATTTAAGGACAACCTTGCTTCCTTCGCAGTGGCTATGGCTCACATAGAGGGAAGAAATGAAGAGATGAAGAAAGAAATAAGGACACTCAGAGAAGAGAACAGAGAACTGAACGTGCAGAAAAAACTGTCAGCATCTAGTTATGCAGCAGTGACAAAATCAGGGATGGAACCTACATTAAAGTCAAAAATAGAAAAAACAGCTACTAGTGCAGCCGTCTTCATAACTTCCAAGAATGGAGAAACTCCGAAACAGGTTGCTGATAAACTAACCAGAATCATAAAACCAGGGAAAGATAAGATAAAAATAAACAAAATACGTAGCACAAACAATGCTGTAATCGTAGAAACAGCATCTCAAGATGATGTAAGAAAAATTATGGAAAATAAAGAACTAAACGAAAATCTGAAGTGTGAAATGCCGAGGAAAAGGAAACCACTGTTGATTCTGTACGACGTACCCACGTCACTTGAGCCATGCAAAATCCCAGAAAAAGTATATGAACAAAATTTTGAAGGAAAAATAGAAAGACAACAATTTCTGGAGGGGTTCAAGTCAAAATTTCGAACAGGCCCCAGAGATAAAAGCACTGTCCATCAAGTTGTTGAAGTAAGTGCTGAAATAAGGAAGCAAATAATGCAGCAAAGAAAAATATACATAGAATTCAGTGCCATATCCGCAAAAGATTACACGGTAGTACCAAAATGTATGCATTGCTACGATTATGGTCATATTAGCAAACATTGTACCCAAACGTCGGCCGCTTGCAAACATTGTGGAGAAACTAGCCACAAGAAAGAAGGCTGTAGCAAGTCCTTACAGTCAGCTGTTTGTATCCCATGCAGGAAACGGGGAAAATCGTGCAACAAATCTGGCAAAGATTGTCCGACATACCAACTGTTTCTTCAAAGATTGATAAACAGAACAGATTATGGACAGTAGAAGGAACTCCAAGAGGATGGATAAACCATACAAAGATCAATTATTGAGTATCATTATCAACCTAATAGAAGAAACAGTAGGGAAAGGAAAGAGGAATAAAACAAGAAACACGCCATCGAGGAAGAGGAGGAACGCAGAGAGGGCTGCAAGATACAGGGAGAAAATATTGCAAGAAGGGAAGGAAACAGCAAACAGCGTAAGCACGCAGACAGATGAATCTATCCTCCAACACTCAGAGATTACTTCTACCATCTGTGATATTTCTCCTAGACCTCAACCAAAACGAGCTGGACTTGGGTGGGTAGGACCAGTTCCAATGACATCCAACTACTGCAAAATTAGTGGCGCCTCCAAAAACCGAGCGAACGAAAAACCAAGACACGCTGCTATAGCTCCAGACCATATCTACCAAAAGTTTGAAAACAATCTGCAGCTTGCTAGACTAGAGGAAACACAAAATCTCACTATGGCGTTACGCCACCTAACCAGAATAGCACATCCAAATGGCAAAAACATCACATTTCCGCAACCAGAGGCAATTGATCGTATTCAACTTAAGATAAACAATATACCTACTAATTCAGCCCAGTTACTCACTATAGTCAAGCAAGTATTTGACAGACGGAACGAAATCTTTGATCCAGATCAAATTTATCGTCATTTTGTGATGACTCATGGAAGAATAATGCTTGACTCGAGACAGCCGTGGCCACAGTGCAATATCCATACTCGGCATCCATGAGTAGGGGTGCAGAGAGAATTAAGATCGCACAGTTAAACTGCAGGAGAACCAGTCTGGTTTTGCATGAAGTGAGTAAACTGGCTGAGGAAATGCAAATAGATATCCTCTGTCTTCAAGAGCCCCATTCCAGGGAAGGGAAAATCTCACACATGCCAGTGACGTCTCAGATAATCTCGACAGGGAAAAAACCAATGAGTGCCATCATAGTCTTCAATAAGCAAATCACAGTCACAAAAATAACACAATTCTGCGATGAACATACGGTGTGTGTGGAGTTAGGTACGCAATGGGGAAACGTAGTCCTCGTTAACATGTACTTCCAATACAGAGACGATATTGATCCCTATCTTTGCAAGATTAGGGAAATATGTACAGCCATAGGCGACAGCCCTACGGTGATAGTTGCCGATGCAAATGCCAAATCTGCACTCTGGCACAGCGGTCGTACAGACGCACGAGGAGAAAAGTTACTCGAGCTGATTGGAGAATTACAGCTGTATGTCAAAAACGAGCCAAACAATCCATACACGTTCAGTGACCGAGCAGGTGCCAAATCGAACATAGATATAACTTTAGCAAATCGAAGAGCAGGAAACCTAGTAAGCGGGTGGAAGGTGATTGAGAACCAAACCACCAGTGATCACAATCTAATTATGTTCGAACTGGGAAGACTGCGAGACGGTGCGCGCGAAGGCGCCTGTACCAATATTCAACGGCTATATGACATCAGCAAAGCCAACTGGCCAAGGTTGAGGAGTTGCTTTATTCCCCCCCAAGTCGAAGATAAAGATTTTGATGTGGACAAGGCTGCGGAAGAAACAATTCGAGCAATCCAGGACGCAATGAGAACTGCAATTCCACTAAAGAAAACAACGGGAGTAAAAGACAAACCATGGACAGAAAGATTGCAGAAACTACGAATCACAATGAGGAAGGCAAGAAAAGCATATCAACGTTGCCTCATTACAGAAGAGAGACAGACTCTTCTAGATAGATATAGGAACAAAAAGCAAGAGTTCAAGGATCTGTTGCTGAAGACAAAACAAAAAAGCTGGGAAGCCTTCGTCAGACAAAATATGAGATCAGGCCCATGGGGCATCCCCTACAAGATTGCCGCTGGCAAAATTAGGCCACCTACAACCTTGTCTACTGTAAGAAAACTGGATGGATCTATGACCACCAACTGGATGGAAACTGCACGGGAGTTACTTGCCGTGCTACTTCCAGATGACAATACAGAAAACGAGACAGATCGGCAAAGTGAACTGCGTCAAAAAATGTGGGATCCCTACGAGAGTGAACATCAAAAATGCGTCATATCAGATGAAGAGATAGTAGAGGCAATATTTTCCCTTCCAAAAAGAAAAGCACCTGGACCTGATGGGATACCAGCAGAGGTCCTCCAGGAGCTGGTCATCCAACTGGTTCCAACCTTAAATAAACTTTTTAACGAATGCCTGGTACAGGGAAAAATACCAAATGCATGGAAAACGAGTGACGTGATTATCATAGCGAAAGGTGGAGGCAAAGACCCACAACTTCCAAAATCCTATCGTCCAATCTGCTTACTCAATGTTCTAGGGAAAGTACAAGAAAAGATACTTTGCAAGAAACTAAAGGAACATAGATTAAAACATGGGATGAACCCAAATCAGTATGGGTTCAGAGCAGGCAAGTCAACAGAGGACGCCATCAACCGCTTAATGGAAATAGCTCAAAACTCTTCCAAAAATTATGTGGTGGGAGTATTTGTGGATATCGCCGGCGCATTCGACAATCTCTGGTGGCCCGCGCTGTTCGAACGCTTAAGAAACATCAACTGTCCAAAAAACCTCTATACCAGTTTTAGAGATTATTGTAGAAATAGATATGCCAAATTGCGGTGCCCCAACAAGTACATAGAGAAAAGACTGACGAAAGGTTGCCCGCAGGGATCAGTGTGTGGACCAATTTTCTGGGACATTGGTTTGGAACCGGTCATGGAAATATTGCAACAAATGTCAGAACTGCTGGGTGTGGTGGCATTCGCCGATGATCTCGCACTTCTGATAGACGCGGACACCAGGCAGGAACTCGAAACAAAATGCAAAGCAGTATTGGATTGCCTGAGTAAGTGGTGTGCAGCAGTTAAGTTAAACCTAGCCCCACAAAAGACGACCTACATGCTCCTAAAAGGAACACTCAAACGAAATCCGGTAATTAGGATCCAGGGAAAAACAATAAAGAGAAAAGCAGTAGTCCGCTACCTTGGTGTAAACCTGGAGGAACAACTGAAATTTGCGTCTCACATGGAGGAAGTATGTGGAAGAGCAGCACTGGTAATGCACAAATTGATAAGCATTGGCGAACGACGGTTTAATCTGCCTCCGCTCGTCATAAGAAGATATCACGATGCAATACTGACCTCCATTACTGGATACGCTGCAAGCACGTGGGCCAAGCACCTAAGAAAGGTCAAACCAAAGGAGCTGCTTCGCCGTACGCAGCGAGGAATTCTGCTCCGACTAACTGGGGCCTACAGAACAACGGCCACAGATGCCCTAACGGTTATACTCGGTATCTGGCCCCTGGACCTGGAAGTAAGGAAGCGAGGAGCGCTATACTGGATTAAAAAAGGAAGGTATGACCAAGCTGCTGAAATAATTGGAAGGCCTGTTGAAACCAAAAAAGATATTTGGGATGCGCTGATGGATGAATGGCAGCAAACATGGACTAACAGCAACACGGGCAGAAGGACCTTCGACATGCTTCCTTGCGTGAAAGAGAGAATGAACATGACTCACCTACAACCATCTCCAGGGCTCATACACTACATATCTGGCCATGGTCCATACAACAGTTTCTTAGAACAGAGAGGCCTCAAAGAAACAAACAGGTGCGACTGTGGTGAAGTAAGTACTCCCGAGCACGTGGTTTGGGAGTGCAAACAAACTGAAGAATCAAGAGCATATCTCCAAATACAACTTCAGAACAGAAGAATATACGATATACTGCGTGATACCGAGCTCTGGCACTTGCTGGATGAAGCTGCTAATCTAGCGTCGCAGCGCGAGAAGGCGAGATTTGTTGAATTGAAACAGGCAGAGCGTAGGGGACGCCGCGAGCAACCGGCATCAGAAGCAGAAAGAAGGACAGGAGAGGAAGAAACTCAAGAGTAAAGAACAACCCAAATTTGACTACAAGCACTGCCCATGACTAAGGCGGTGCCTGCACCAGGAAGACGGCAAAGACTCAATTCATCGTAGTGCCTCTGGAAGCCAGAGGCACCTTCTCCAGGGCTCAGGGGGTGGCCTGCTCTGATTCCAGGAGAGAACTCCTGATGGGGGAGCAGGTGGCTCCAGGGACAAACCGGAGAAGAACGAGACCACTACCTGGAACGTGAAGCTGGCTGACGACACTTTGTGGTCAGCATGTCAGCAGTCGCCCCGCTGCATCAGCAGAGACAGCTAGCGGCCAGATGTCGACGCAGGCCAGCAGTGGTAAAAGAAGAACGTATACAAATAGACAGTTTATTAATTAGAAGTATGAAAATACAAAGACAATTGCTGATTTTGGTGTGAATTAGTAAGATGGTAGATTAATTAGTAGATTAGTTGGTAGATTAAGTGGTATATTAATTATTAGAATAATTAGTAGATTTACTATTAGAATACTTAAATCCATTAAATCCTTAAAAATAATTATCCAGATATATTATTAACAAAAAATAAAGTAAATTGTTTTAAGAATAAAACTGTAGAAACTAAGGGCCTACTTTAGGTAACAAGGTAGTAGGCTATGTAAAATCAGGAAATAAAATAAAAAAAAAAAATTCCCGTTCCTTGCTCACTGTAATTTCCCGCCTCAACGTCGATGAGGCGTAATGCCATAAGCACATAAGCCATGATTAGTTAAGTTTTTCTCGGCAAGTGAATGTTTTGCTTGCAGGAGAAATTCATTTTGGCGACAGCCAATGGAAGTGCGTTATGTTTATCTGATCGCAGAGTATTACAAAACGTTTCAATTGAAAATTAGATAAAATAGTTTAAAACATTTATGAAAATACTCTCAATTAAGTAAAGGTATTAAACCTCTTTCCTGAAAGATCTTAAACACTGCGATTTGCATCGGTCCTTGGAATAGCTGGGCCAACGGATAAAACGACTAATGTAGCCATAAAATTCCAAATATTATGCAAGTTGGAAATAACGAGGCTTGTCAAATAATTACTGTCAGTGGATTAATTACCACCTCAAGTTATTTATATTTCTGTAACAAGTAAAATTGAGGAACGTAAATAGGAATAAAACTACCTAAAAAAATTCGCCAGTTCAGGGAAGTACAATGGCACCAGGATGAGACCTGGATCCCACCTATCGGCTGCGACTGCGGTTTACCTCTACCACAGAGATGAATTCTGAGTGCTTTCCCAATCTCCGATATATTTCACAAACAAAAATGGAATCATCATACAGAACACAAATTACACGTCTCCCAGACAGATTGCAAGACAAACATTCCATGCTTAGGAAAAAAAATCCATATCTAATAAATCTTGTTATAACTGTGGCGGGGCCTTCTTTTGATTCACATTAGCTATCTCTGCAACTAGTGACTAGTTTATTCGTAGTAAATACCAACTGTAATGAGAGAGAAAAAACATGTCTCTAAAATAAATTTTCATTTCAATGTTGCAAGAGTCAAAAGTTTTGGTACGGAATACTGTTCTACCACTCACAGTCTGGACCGAGTGTTTAAACTCTTATTTTTCCTCTAATCAGAAGAATTTCTGATTGAAATATGTAAACAGACACATCAACATATCCACAACACAAATGGTTGATAAAATGATCGTCAAATTGGTTTCCAGACAACAACTACGATAGGAGATCAGCTGTTTTTGCCATAAACGAAGGTCCATTATAACAAAAAAGAGGTACCATGGAATTTAATTTGAATGTAAAATAATCAGTCCTTGAAAATTACCCTTTGGTATTTTATTTATATTCATATGGCTTATTAATCCCAAAACCTACCTACTTAATCTTTAAATGCGTCTGAGGATACGAGAACTTGTTCATCACTCTACTCATTTAATAGTTTTCTATTCGTTCATTGTCTGTACTAAATACATTTATTGTAGATAATTTACTGTTAGTTTAATTTTTTGTTTTGTTGTAAAGGCTGGTACAAATTTAAAGAGACATGACTAAAATTTAAGGATGTTTAAAATATTTCAGTGCACGAACTGTCTTTAAATAGTTCATTGAGCGTGTTTAAATTTCATTCGTAATGGGAAGCGTCAGCTCCTGTCAGGTGAAACAACTTTCATTAATTATTAACTGTCGGCATTCATGAACGCGCTTTACGATACACATGAAACGAAAAACTAATTCCGCTGATTACCTGAGTGCATCTGTTTTTTTTTTTTTTTTTTTTTTTTTTTTTTGTTTGCTCATCCCCCAAACCGTTTTGTTCAGTTAATTAACATTCAAAATATTTTATTCAGCAGTAAAAATACAGACCAATTATTTCGAGCAATGAAACGAAATGATTGACAGTTAAAAAAATGACGACCACATCCATTGGCAGTTTTAAATTTTTCAATAGCTGCTAGTCTTCCAATATGATTAAATCAATTTTACGTTCTACAAGGGCAATTACAAAACAAAAATCACTCCCAGGAAGAGACACAAAATACCAATTACAACGAAATTTATATCTTTCCTTTGTCACGAAGATATCTGTCACACAACATTTTAACTTGTAATACAACATTTTAAATTTCTTTTATCAAATTCACAGGTATACAATTCCAGTTCAAGACTCAAAAATAAATTGTACCAAACATTAACCTCGCTGTGATTAGTACAAAAGAGGAGTTAATTATTCTGGGACATATCTGTTTTTAGAAGTAAAAACAGTTTTTAGTGAATGAAGACGTATTTAAAGAAAAACTAAGGGATAATTGTCATCTGTTTCTACTCCATTCAAGAATTTTTACAAAATAATTAATTGTATCTAACATTCCTTTTGCAAAATTCAGTTGTAGTATTTATTCTTTCTTTTTTGTTTTGTTTGTAACTTATAATAATTTTTATTGTGATTATTTTTCATCTTATATATAGACCCTTAATAACCAAGATATGTTCCATTTCTACGAGGTCCATAATCAGAAAGAATATATGGAACAAGAGTAATAAATAAATAATTAAATTCAAAATCCACACTATAAAATTCATAAAGGTTGAGTGCCTTTCTTCCTGGAAACTTTCCATACCTTCAGCTAAATTAAAACGCGAACATTTTTCATTTTGCTTCTAGGTCAATTAGAAGTGTATTACATCGTGATACAATTTCACGGGTTGCTTAATCATGTATTCTACACAAAACTCTGTTTCAGAAATTCAGAATTCCTGACCCTAATCCACTTTCACGCTAAATTCTAAAACTTCTTAAAGAATTTTTAACAATATCTGCAGTTGATTTGTAGCCTTTAAAACAACTCAAACCGTGAATACCCAGTTCAGATCACCCCCCCCCACCACCCTCCAGGTCTTATTACTTTTGTGGTATTCGTATAGTGCATTTTATTAGTAGTAGCAGTTCCATTTGGGCTATACGGTTGTGGTGTTTAAGTGTTTGTAGTATATCTTCATATACATGCTGACAACTAATAAATGTAAACCTGAACACAATAACTGTAATGCTTATCGGGAATATAAAAGAACAGAAGGTCTAAAAGATGTCGTGGAATGCTTTTGATGAAAAACTGGAATATTTCGGATGCGACTGAACATTTTTGTGAAGCTCCTGACACGATCCGCTTACAAGAGGAAAAATTAGTCAGTGAAGAAGTTTGTACCGAAGAACTGTGAGACCGACACAATAAAGACTACAACTTTGTGGCGAGAACATCCCAAAGGTGACTACCCAGAGGACCTTGCGTCAACAGGGAAGTGAAGCTCGTGGAAACCAAAAAGAACCGACGAGGCAAGATAAAGTTGTTATGAATAGTAAAATGTTAGATGTTTGCTTTCGAAACAGCCCATGAACAAACGTTAATTCTTATTGCACAAATAGTGCCTAAAGACTCAGCAACATGTTTTTCATGGATAGTACATTTGAAACATGTGGTAAGCAATTTTTTTTTTTAATTTTATAGCATCCACATTGTAGCTCTAAAGAAGAAACTAACATGTATCCAGTTGTTCTTGCCCTTTTGCATAAAAATGAAAAGCTTAACTACCTTACAGGAAGTCAGAGGATGTAAACTCTTCAGTGGACGTAACTGTGTGTGTGTTTTTTTTTTTGTGTGTTTTTATCTGCTGGCAGCGTGGACATGGGGGTTTATAGAGTGATATCAAAAGAACACTCGCTGTAGATATTGCGTTTCATGGAAAAATTAACATTCGCATGGAGATGATGTGGAATTTCCGACAGCGAAAAAACAAAATTATATATATATATATTTTTAAATTAGTAACAAGGGTTATGAAAAGTAAATCATGTCAATTTCACTTTATATCAGAAACGGACAAGATATGCTAAGTTAATAGAATATTACTGGATTTATCCAAGGCAACTATGGAATAGAGTAGAAAAAGTTTAAAACCACTGAAATGAATCGGATCTTGTGCAAGATTTCTTAACAGATAGGAAACACAGAGTTATTGGGCAAAGTGGTTTCTAAACAGGTGGAAGCGCAGAATGTGAGGAGTAGTGGGAACACTGCCGTTTATTGTTCTAATAAATGACTCTGTTATTGGTCTACATTTAGAAATTACGTTGCACATGGGTAACATGCTGCATAACACGACAAAAAGAGATTACTACGGCTCCATGGTAACCTGGTTAGGATTTCTAGACTAGGGAGCGTCCATAAACTACGTAACTCGATCTGGGGGGGGGGAGAAAGGGTTGGCTGGAAAGTTACGCAGTACTACGTGAGGGGGTGGGGGGAGGTTTCCGAGCAAGGCCACATAGCTTTTCATTTATATTATTTGTCACAGTTAAAATTAGGTACAGACCACACAATGGAATGTGAATACTTATTTCCGTCATTTAATTATTTCGGCATGTAATTTTCGATAGTCTGACAAGAGAAAACAGTACAAAATGTATTCCGTAATCAATAGGTAAAAAGTTACACGCTACATGGAAGGGGGTGGGGGGGGGGGGGCGAGGAGCTTCACAGGAGGCCAAAATGTAGCTTCGTAGTTTATGGATGCCCCTTAGTAGTTCAACAAAGAAAGAAAGTAATGCTAAAAATGTCTCGTTATTCGCTGCAATGAACGCAAAATTTAAGTGTTCTATGATAACATATAGGTGAATCACTTGTTGAGGTATAAAATGTAAATATCCTGGTATATCGTTCGATGTTAGACTTAGATTGATCGGTAGTAGAGAACTGGTCATTGTTACATAAGATTCAAAGGAAGTAATTAATAATAATGAATTTAGCAGATACATTCTCCTTCGATCCAACACAAGGGATTTTGTCTTCTTTCTAACTAAATCAAGATGTTGACAAAAATGCCTTTCCGCGATTCATAACCCAGGTGTGACACACAGTAGCATAATGTACACATACAATACACTGTGAACACAACTAATATATTTTTTTAAAAAATTAAATTAAATTGCAATTGAGCGCACGCTCCGGTGGCACTATCCCTACCACCCATCTTCCCCTTTCCCTGCACCCACCTACATTTCCCGCGGGCAAATTTTCAGTTAAACTGTGATGTTAATAGTGATGAGCAGAACAATTATGATGGTAAATAAGACTACATGACGAAAGTTTAAGATAGCATTTTGAAGCAGAGTGACCGGTAACAGAGTTCTGAATTGTTTCAACTCGACAATCATTCTTCCTTCAAACAGGGATATTACATCTATCAACGAACACGTTTTGAATCACCAGGACTCCGGTCAAAACCTCATCCAGTAATAATAATAATAATTCCATGTTATATCAAAGAAGAGATGGCAGTGTTTCTTTATGCAAACCGCTTCTGACCAGAAATCCTAGCGGATAAAGAGAACTCAGTGTTTAACGTGGAATCAAAACCATTAACCAAGAAAGGTTTTGCCAGAGATAAAAACTAGTTCAAAACATTTGCGAGTTATGGGATTCAAATCAGTGACCTCTCTGACACCAGATTTGGGTTTTTCCATGGTTTCCCCAAATCACTCCAGGTGAATGCTGGGATGCTTCCTTCAAAAGACCATGGTCGAATTCCTTGTCTCCATTCCCATTCCGCCTCTAATGAACTTGACGAGGCGTAAAACCATAAGTAAATAAATAAAGAAAGAAATAATATAAAAAATCAGACACCAGTCGCGCGCTGTATTCAGCTCAGTCACCAGAACGCGCATCCAGACAGTAAAATTGTTATTGTCTCAGGAAACCTTACCCATAATGTTATTTCTGGAAGTATTTGTAATGATTTCAATCTCCATAAATGTAGCGGCACCTGAATTTGATAAAATTCATCTTTGGTTTGAAATAATTACTAACAGACACAGGAACAGAAGCTCCAAGTCTAATGTCCAACTGACGAATCGAAAGGCGGTATAATTGAATTTTATCACATAGCGCCTCGAATCTCTACTGCTTTATACCTGTAGATAGCACCATCTACGAAAGCCGGCGTTTGAACCACCTTACTATTTTTATCACTTTGGGTGCGCAGATTCGGTCACAGGTGTGTTCATCTGTATAATCGTCGTTCAAGTTGGTGTGTCATTAAATCAGTTTCTCTTTAACCTTCTTTTCATTTTTAGTTCGAAAGCTTCACTTTCTTTGATTATTTTCTACGGTGTGCATTCCTAAGATGCAGACTTTTTTTTTACCGTTCATCATATTTTTCTTCCTTGGCACAGTGTGATAGGATGATCAGTACCATCCTGCGACCAGTTTATCTTTGTTTGAAAGTTCCCGTCTCCCTGCCCACCCTACTCTATTCGCTAGGCAGCGGGTGGAATGGGTCTGTGTCCAGTAATGTACGGTCAAGTCGAGATAGACGAATTTAGGCCTCTTGTGAATTTTAGTCTGCTTCGCAATGCTGTAGTCAGACACTTTAATCTCTGAATTAACGTTCCCACCAGCTACAAGATTTCAGAATGCTTACTAAGGATATCACTGTATAGTGAGCTCAAGAGCGCAAGCAGACATTACTAAAAAAAATCAGATTATTAGGTAGTTTCGGGTTTATCGTACTTGCATTAAACTATTACCACTATTACCACTAGAAATTTTCATCTGATATTTATAAAAATCTGTAATGGTAAAGAATATTTTACAGCGTATGTTTTTGCATTTGTGGATATCTGTCGAGTTATAAATTTCGTGGAACCAAATGATGATGTACCAGTTTGAAAAACGATGTATATAATATAACAGCATTTTATAGCAACCAGTAACGAGAATATTGTTCTCCCGTCAGATTCAAGAAGCGCGCTTGAATCCCTCCATTAATCTCCAAACTAGTAACGTAAAAACATCCTAGGCTACAAAATTATAAAGCTGTTAAAGCGCCTTCATAGGTGCTACTGATCTGGATTAAAGCTCACACTGACCTCATAGGAAATGAATTAGCAGATACATTAGCTAAAAAGGTAATAAAATCAGATGTATATCATCATTTAATCCCAGATACAGATATAATATCTAAGATTAGTACCTCAAGTCCTCTACGATCAATTAATGGGGAAAGATATGGGGAAATTCTATGAAAAGTAAGGGATGACAGTACAGACTTCTGCACCCAACGCGACCAATTAAACAACGGCATCAAAGATGGTTCGTTACAAGAAAAACAATAAATATTAAAGGGCGACTAAAATTCAATTATGACAGATTTCTCAGAAAAAAATTTACAGACTGCATTTAGTTCCATCCCTCTTGTACGGATGTGATTTTATTAGCAACGGAGATGTAAACCACATGCTATTCTCTTGTAAAACGCATTGGCATCAGTGTTCCAGGCTGTTGGAAGATCTATAGCAATCAGGCATAAACTTACCAACAAATGTTGCCAACTTTTTAGCCATGGAGGATCCACGCAGTCATTGTAAAATTTCTACTAGACAATCAAATCAAATAAAATCTACAAACCAGGCTCTAACATTAAATACAGAGTTTATAGTTATGTCTGCTTCTAGTAAGAATAATAATAATGACTGAATATTATCAGTGATAAGTTTAATTTTTATTTTTTAAAAAGAAATCGACCTGTAAAATAATTATGTTAACCATTTTATGGTTGTATGGTCCTGGTAGCGAATGTCAATAATATATATATATATATATTTAAAAAAGCCTTTTCTGAGATTTCTTATAAGTCTGATTGTAATAATAGTTTATTATGCAACAGTCTTCAAGGATTTTCAGTAACAAGATTTCAAAATACTTATGAAGGATATCACTCTATAATAAGCTCAAGAACGCAAGCAGACATTACTAAAAAAAATCAGATTATAACGTAGTTTCGGGATTATCGTACTTGCATTAAAATATTACCACTAAACCGTAACTTCGTTTCATCCGATCTTTATAAACCTGTAAAGTTATTCAAATAAAACCCGTGAAGACTATGTTGCATTTACATGCCGGGAAAATCTCCGTTCAAATAATTTTACACGTCGAAAATTTTGTCATAGATGATACAGCAATCGTCCCAAGGAAGCTTTGCCTGTAAAGTGATATCTCAACATTTAATATTGTTACACTGTTTTTTTTTCACATATTTATAATTAATGTTAATATGGTGTTTTAGAGATCTTATCTCATTCTTACTGTGTCTCGCTACAGTGGGCTCGATATTCTGTAAAACATCGTAGCCGCGAAAATTGTCGAATGTAACCTCTGAGAGAAGACCGCCAGCGTGAATAGATACTGATGGGCTGAGCTTCCACCTCGGCACAGCAGTTAAAGTCTTTTGAGCTGCATTTCCTCCCTGAGAAACTTGACGATCTGTCTCTTGGATACCGTTTCACATCGCTGCGAATTTGTAACAAGCCTGCAGCCGTAGTCTGCCCTTTCACGGAGCTCTGCGCTCGTGGAAGCACCTCGCCTGACGAATATTCCGTATTCCCAGCTCCAGATGTGAGAGTATTTAACGTCTGCGCATTGCTCAGATTTGAAGTCCATAATAATTAAATCGGGAATGCGGTTCCGAAAATGGTATCAAATCTCTGCAATTTCTCAAAGAACTACCTCGTAAAGCAAATGTATTCCTCCTTCAGCTTGAAATGAACGGTTGATTTCAAACTCGTTAATATTAGACCGTATATACGTCAAGCTTGCTCAATATAAAAATGAATATGACTCCTCTGGTGATAATATACGAAGATTATATCGAACAAATTAATTGATTATTTTTTCTTGTCTACAGATATCTTCTTGCGTAATAGCATTCAGTCACTTTTTTTTCTCTCTTCTGGATTTTTCAGTTTTAACGTAACACAGTTTTTCTGAACATAGTGTGTATGAACTGCTAAACAGATAATGTCAAGATATTTCATTTTTCTGCTTCACTTGCAAGGCGCTTATTTTTCGTATTTCCATGAAGTATTTTGTTAACAACTGGTTTAAATTTCAAAACAAATGATTTTAAGCGCAACTGGCTATTTATTTTCTGGACAATCTTTCCTTTTGAAATTTCTCTTCACCAGAGTTTATTGCAAGTATAGTTTGTTTAGTATGTGTATTGATAATTATTTTAATAGATGAAGTACGTGGTCGCGTGTTTTAAAAATCAATGCTGAAATGATTTCTTTATACGACAAGATACCGTAGTCTGGAAGAGCAGAATGATCGTCGTGATGCTGGCTGTTTTACTAATTTGAGCCTCTTCTGATACTAGGAAACTAAATGTTTAGACTAAAGTTTATTCCAATAAGCCTAGTAATATTACAAAAGCGAAAGTTTGGATGGCTCGATTTTTTATCTTTGTTACTCGGTTATGCTATAATTTCTCAACCAAAATGAATTAAAACAGTAGTTTCGAAGCAAGAAATGAATATCTGCTCCCAACCTCCAATTTTTTAACGCGATATTTCCTTCTGTCAGTAAGTTTGCAAGGAGACGTCTTCAGTGGGAGACATGAAAATTTATGAGAAATCTGAGTTTTACAACTGAAGTTATAAAAAAATTTGCTTGTACAAACATCACTATATGAGCATTGACAAAATTGCGACGACTGAGAGGTACTCGTTTAAAGATGGAATATAAATGAAGAAAACATATTTTTGCTTTAGTTTTTCATTTGCTTGTTTTGTAATTGTTAGAGCTAGTTTTAAACAGAGGAGCAAACTTGGAAAGAAGAATTGAGAAAATAAATTTTAAAAGGTGTGGATCTTGAAATACAAAACAAAAAACAAAAAAAACAAAAAAACAAAAAAAACAAAAAAAAAAACAAAAAAAACAAAAACAAAAACAAAAAAAAACCACGAAATGTCTGATAATATATTGCTGGGAAAAAAACTTGTTCGAGAGTTTTCGGAATGGTGTAGATACATGTACACAGTGCAGTGTTTGTTTGAAGAGCCAGGGATGCAAGAGTACGGGCGTCTGATGGAAGAACTTAATATCTGTGATTACAGCAGTGCGGAAGAGCTGCCTTTGATCTGAGAAACAGTGTCTGCACTAAACGAAGGAAGACATTAGCACTCATACGTGTTAGTAATAATAACATGCTGTGTTTTACATATTTCAGAGTTGAATAATCAAATTTCACTGAATCTGCAGTATTGTTTTTATCATATAAGACTTATAATGAGAAATAACTGTGATCACGGAAATAAACTGCGTGTGGGTAAAAGTGGCCACGTAGGTTTGGTGGTTTGATCCCCGTGCCAAAGTCTTCGGATTTGATCCCCGCTGCCAACAGTATCTCTTTTTCTACATTAGACAGCAACAGAATTTCAGAAGAGAAATTCGAATTTATCTCTACATCACAATTAGTTGAATTTTTTATGAAATGGAATGTGAAACGTTTGTGATCTAATTAATTTCGTCTCAACAAATACATCATTAAATTAAGGTTTTCATATTACTTTACTTACATTTTATTATTCTTTTACTTGTTAGATAATTTATGAATGTGGACACTCCCATTCTTGGCACCTACTCGGGATTAATTCTATTAATTATTTTATAAGTTAACATACCTCGTTAATTTGTTAATTCTAATAAGTTTCTCAAATAGGAACACTAAAGCCTCAAAGATACTGTACTATCACCTGACCCCGTTTGTTTTGATATCAATGCCTGTAACCGTGCCGTACGACTTATCATTCCTTTAATTCTCTCTACCATCTGTCTGTAAATAACTGGCAAAAGGTTTTCATTAGATGGCATCATCCATATGAATAATTCCTGATTTATTTTTGTTTAACTTAATATGAAACTTGTTGCACAGAAACTAGTTTCTCTGGAACTATTGGTTATTTCAGACTCCGAAATAACTTTCAAAAATAGTATCTTTTTTTATTGCCGATTACGTTGCCGTATTACGAGAATGCTGTTTGTGTTAGATGATGGTGTTGCTCTATTGACTCATACTCGTCCATTACTCGGATTGGTTTTGGAATTTCTGTCATCACTTTGACCAGTAGAACAACGATCGAGATAATTTTCCAACGTCGCAGTCAAACCAGATTCAATCACTTACTTGAATTTAGAAGAACTTATTTAGGTTTTATCATTTAAAAAAATCTAATTTTACTGTGCTAAACTTTCAATTATAAATTTAAAAACATGTTGAGGCATAATATCCATATACTATCCAATAAAACTATTGTTGAAATACACTTCCACAATACAAACAGTAGTACAAATTAAATCGAATTTAGTTGGCGCATTTGTGCAGCGTTTGATGACTTCAGTTATTGGTAAAGAACAACAGAAAAATCTTGTAAACGAATACGCCGTTTCTTTTCAGTCTGGAAGTTAAACATCGCTTAGTCGCAGTTTTCTCCACCGTTTCTATCAAAGCGTGTCCTCTCCCGACAGATGGTAATAACTGCACCCATTCCTCTCTTTCTGTTGCTTGTACCGAGAGAGATGCAGCAAAAACAACTGAAGTTACTTCACTCCAGCATTACAACTGTTAAGTATCTTCCAAAGAAAATTAATTCCCTACATTTTGGATACTTAAGGTCAGTATCCTTAGCTGCTATACTAGTGTTGGGTTTTCTTCTCCGTCTAGTGCAAAGTTGTTTCATTTATTAGTTGCACTGGACGGAGAAGAAAACCCACCATTAATTCCCTACTTTGCACTCAGTACAGAAGGTGTAGTAGGCACTTACTTTCTCAAGAGGTTGCCATATTGATGACATGCTTAAGGCTAATTTAGTTTCAGGATAGTAAGATAAGACAATAACTTTGAACATTGGTATTTGCATTCGGGAGAATGCGGGTTCAAGTCACCGGCTGGCCACCCAGATTTCAATTTTCCATTGTTTCTCAAAATCAGTAGAGGTCAATGTCGCGATGTTTCCTTTATAAGGGCTGTAATGAATTAAAAGGTACAGTGCCATTAGGCACTAAGTGATCCCACGGTGTGTGTGAATATTGCCGATGCGTCGTGTCAACGAACAGAAACGTGACGGAACTAAAGCGTCCGGATTTACACGCACCTTGGGGGGTGCTGACAACGTCCTACCCAACGTGGACATTAAGCGGATCTATAACCCCCATAAATAACTGAGACCCGCTTTCTATTTTCGCACGTTTCGGAAAGTTCCCGCCGAAAACTGGCGCGGACTAGCAAAAATTAACCTTAGTGACATTTCCTAGTAAATGAGTGCTTTATGAGAGTAGGGGAAGACGATCCAGCCAATAGAGAAGCCGCCTCAATTTATTGCCGTGTTGGTGTTTTTTTCTTGTCTGTTCTGGGGCCAATGTGACGCTGTTCCTTTGGCGCGGATTGCGGTGATTCGCCAAGAGCCGGACCCGACATCGCATTACGACAAGTACAGAGTCTTGCTCGTAGGAGAAGGACGGACGACGGGGGATTCTGGTGCAGATCTTCATCTAGTACGGCCGAAGTGATTTTCGCGGAGTACGAGTCGGCAGCTGGGGACGCTGCCATCACGCGGTGCGTTCGAGGAAGCTGAAAGACCGCATGTGGCGCTGGTCTTACCTGGTCGCTGACCTGGGCTGTGAACAATGGTAAAAGCTACGGCCCGGACGGAAGCTCATGCAATCGTTCCACCCAGTAATGACCCTGAGATTTTGCAATGACCCTGAGATTTTGCTCTAACTGTTTGACATTCAATGATATGTAATTGTTAATAAAAAACAAACTTCGTGTTTGCCTAATTTCACAATAATAAATTGTACACCCAATTTTCAATTTTCCTATTCATTACAATAATATTTCATGTGATTAGCTGAAGATTAAGTATGATTTTTGATATTCCAAATTGATAATTTTGCTAATGATAAAACAGTATAACCTAAAAGTAAACGTCCCCAAGGTAGACGATACAACATGGCACCCTTAAACGTGGAGCTATCGAAATATGAATGATTGCAAGAGTTTCTTTGAAACATTGATATTAAATAAATGGTGAAATTTTATTTCAGTGGAAACCAGATGATCCAGCAGAAAATTTTATTTTATGATATATGTGATATGTTAATGATCTGCTATTGAATTATTTTATTTTAGTCCTGCAACGGAGATGGATGCAGTTTGAAAATCATACTATGTGATGTATTGTGTTGATTCATGTTCAAATCGACGTTGAAAAATGATTTTGTTTGTCAATGGTGAAAATATGATGTGATGATTGTCTTTCATTCGATATGTTGTTGTGTTGTTGAAATATGATTTTGGTTTCCTTTCGATTGTGATGTGGTTTTGTCCAATTTTGGTAGTGAATGATAATGGATCTGTTGAGACGATTTCTCGAGACTGGTGTGTAATGGTAAGATTGTTTCGTCGATTCAGCGTTGAAAAATGGCATGTTTGATTTTTGAATGTCTTCTGGGACGGCTATTACTTTTTATCTTTTTCGTATCTTGCTTATTCGTGTTTTATGCGTGCTGACGTGTCGACAGAATATTCATTGTGATTTACCTGTGGTATCGGGAGTAAAATTACGTTTGCTGGAAATCATATGTCACGAGAAGTGTTACTGCACGTATGTGTTTTTAAGTTGATGGTTGATTTTAAATTAAAGCGGGCTGACATCTATTTTTGGTTTGATTTCTTTCCATATGATCACTAAGATCTCGCGTTATGCTGAAATTTTTTCTAATTGTTTTTTAAAACAAATTCAAGGACTATTAATACGTGATTTATGTGCGCAAAGGTAAGTTCAGTGATTGAATTTTTAATGTCTTGTGGGGATATGCGGAGGCTGGTCTCAGTTCATTTTCTTTGATACCGTTGTGTGATCGAAATTTCTATTGATTCTGATGATCCAGAAGCTTGTTCAAGTTGTCTATTTTATTTTCCTTGTGGTATTCGCGGAGTGTTCGTGGAGATTGAATTACGGGGGGCCGTAAAGATAATTTAAAGGGAGGTTTGACTAACTTTTATGGCGTAAACGATTCTCTAAATTAACACTGCTTTCAAATGCGATTGCTAAAAGTTGAATTGAATGCTGCTCCGGAGTGGAAAGTGTATTAAAATGGCACAAAGTTTGAATAAAACGGAGTTAGGAAATATTGACGTAGCGATGGAAGGAAATCACGCGAATTTGATAGATAACTCCGCGATCGTGAATTTTGAACAAACTCCTAGTGAAGCGGGTAATATAGTTTGCACTCTCATCAGTGATTCCAGGGACGAATCAATGAACTTATTGCAAAGCAAGCCGGACGAAATCCGAACACCACCAGTAAACGATTTAGGCATTTGGGGCCAGATTTTGGAATTAGTACAACACATGAACGAAAAACTTACTGCCCAAATAACGGGAGTGAATGAAAACCTCACTGCGCAAATGAACAACATAAATGAAAAAATTGATGCCTTCGGAAAGAAACAGGTTGAAATAATGGAACAATTTAAAGTTGATTCGCGAAAAGAAATGTCGGAAGTCGATGGTTTGAAAAGTGAGGGTAATGGTCTGGATGGAATAAGTATAATTCTACAAGAAAAACAAATGACTGAAGAGGATAGTTCTAAAGAAATAGGAACCAGAGATATGGATAGAGAATCTAAATCTGATGTGCGCACAATAGAGTCAGGCAGAAAATTGGTTGAAACTGAGAGGAAACAGGAAGACCGCGTGTGTGAAGATAACAGTTTTGCATTATTAATTACCGAACTTACAAAAATCAGGATGGTGGAGGAAATCAAGTCCATCAGGCAACAGCTGTGCGCTATCGCACCTATCTCGCCAAAACCAGGAAAAGGAAAAATCATAAAAATGAAACCATGGTTATATGGATATGGTGAGAGAGGATATTTGAAATATGTAAAATTTTTGCAAGTACAAGGAATATTTGATGTGATCCGAGGAGATTTTAACACTGTGCATATCCGACAGAACCGTAACTGTTGCGATAGACTCCAGGTAAAACACCGCTGGGGGTCTGGTCTAACGACCCAACAGGCCATTCACAGAGAGCTACAAGGAATTCTCGAGACGACTGCAGTGCCAGAACATATGTTTCGCCAGAATGCTTGGGTAGATAGAGAGACAACAAGTGATCAACAAAACTGTAACAGATCGTTGATCGTCGATGAACAGATATGTTTGAGGCATCGAATGATTTTTAGTTTCGATGAGCGTGAGAGCACAAATTTTGATTTCGAAAAATGGATTCAAAGGTTGCATGGGCGGTTAAAATATTAAATAAGATGACGGAGCCAGTTTTGAAATTCCAGATTTATGTAAATGACCGTGCAAGATTTTGGTTTAAGTTTGTTGTAAGTGAAATGTAAATGCAGTACAGATGACGTAGTTTTAAAATTTGTATTGCTAACTAAGGAAATGCATCAGAATCCGTAGGAGTAATTTTAAATTGATAAAGTAAAGATATTTTAGTCTAAGAATGACATTTTAGTTTGTTTGTAGAAAACATTTCAAACCTATGACGAGCGGCAACAATAATAACGCAACCCTAGAGTGAAAAATGAAACGTTGATTGTTTATTAATATAAAACTTCCATACGCAGCAAAAGCTATTATAAAAATAATAATAATAATCCTCAGAGAAATTGTTAGAAGTGAAAGATCATGTTTGATTACGGTTTCAATTCGAGACGGGTTTGCCAAAATAGTCGCGACGATTGTAAAATCATTAATATTCCGTGTCATTGAGTTGTGGATTAAAATTGGTTGGAGTTTGACCTTTGAGAAGAATAAATATTAGCAGTGTGTTGATATGTTAAAATATTAAGAGCAGAAAGAAATGACGTGTTCACGATAGCGCAGAGTAGATAAAGTTCGTTAAATGTAGATCAAGAAATGATCGTCTATGAAGAGTTTATATAAATGAAACAAATATTGCGGACCGTGAAACCGAAGAAGGTATAGGCCAATATTATTGTAATGACGAAAAAAATCGTCAGTTGGAGTTTAGAGGATGACAGATAGTCATCGAACTTAATAGCCGAAGCTAGAATGAACATGTACTTAATAAAATGTGAGTAGGGATCGTTCCAACACGCTAATAATTTTAAGAAGAGGAAATTCGAAACCATGAATAGATGAAACACTAATGACACGAAGTTATTTGAAGAGAAATGGCTAAGGACGTAATCGTTTGTTGATTAAAAATAAAGTGTTAGGTGAACTATGATACGATAAGAAACAAGAAATACTGATGAAACCGCGATGAAAATAAATTACTGCGTATAGAATCAGAGGATATGTTGTAAAACAATAAATTTCCGAATACAGGGAAGAAGATTTAATTAAGAAGTATGAAAATGATGGTTGCCGCTAGAAATATGTCATTACCTTTAAGTCTATGGTTACAAGTGCTTAAAAAAAAAAGGGTAGTAATAAAAATTAACAATATGATATAATCGTAGGAAATATTTTCTAATTACCGATGTGAATATACCTATCAGTGCGAAAGATGTTGAGGATTAAATATAATTTTTAATCTTATTGAATAAGAGATTTGAAGAGATCGTTTGACAAGAATGGTAAAGTTAATAAGTCAAACTTAGCGAATATAGCCGCGAACAGAGCAGCAGACAGCTGTAACCTTTTGTCCAAACGGCATAATAGGGAGGCGACCCTCCGCTTGGCCGAGAACAGGTAGCGACTGTGGGACCGAGTCTTATACCTGCCCCTTAGAAAGTGAAAGCGTTCGCGGAATCGCAGTGGGGTTTGTTTACTCGAGTCAGCTGGCCTTTCAAATATGACCAGAGACGCTGTTAATGCCTCTGTTGTCTTGGAAAACATTCAATAAAATAGTATCTGTTATCTTAAATAAATAAATGGAAAAAGATACCAGTCTGGGAAATTATTTCAACAGAGGTTGTAAAAAAAAGGGAGGCTGTAATAAAATTTTGTAATTAATTACAAGCATTAGGATTTAAAATGCTAGTATTTAAAATGCTAGTTCATGTCAGGTATTGATTTGACAAATATAACTGTTAGGATACTTTTGTGATGAAAAAGTGAATTAATAAGTAATTATAAGAATAATTTTTAAAAATTATAGACAATAAATAATTTTGCATATTATAATAATAAAATGATGTAATTTTATTTTAATTGAATATTTTTTTGAAAAAAGGGCAATCTAAGAAAGATTTAAATTAGTTGTATAGAGAATGATATATGTCACATGCTACTCATAAGATATGTAACATGTAGTTATAAGACATGCTGGATTGTCTCGCGGGTTCACTGAGGAATCAAGTAGGGCACAAGAGTAATTCGTGAAGTACAAAGCTAACACATGTTGTATTAAAATAGGGAACTGAAGATGGGTATATCTTAACAAGTTTGGTAATGTAACTATTAACAAAGATCACAAACAGTTAGAGAATATTAGAATGAACTAATCTCACTCACAAGGAACATTAACCCAATGACCAGAAATAAGTGAAGTTATAGTGAAGAACTGAATTGAAAATTATCCCATAGAATAATTTTCAATTGTACGGGTGATGGGGTAGTTGTAATGAATTAAAAGGTACAGTGCCATTAGGCACTAAGTGATCCCACGGTGTGTGTGAATATTGCCGATGCGTCGTGTCAACGAACAGAAACGTGACGGAACTAAAGCGTCCCGATTTACACGCACCTTGGGGGGTGCTGACAACGTCCCACTCAACGTGGACATTAAGCGGATTTATAACCCCCATAAATAACTGAGACCCGCTTTCTATTTTCGCACGTTTCGGAAAGTTCCCGCCGAAAACTGGCGCGGACTAGCAAAAATAAACCTTAGTGACATTTCCTAGTAAATGAGTGCTTGATGAGAGTAGGGGAAGACGATCCAGCCAATAGAGAAGCCGCCTCAATTTATTGCCGTGTTGGTGTTTTTTCTTGTCTGTTCTGGGGCCAATGTGACGCTGTTCCTTTGGCGCGGATTGCGGTGATTCGCCAAGAGCCGGACCCGACATCGCATTACGACAAGTACAGAGTCTTGCTCGGAGGAGAAGGACGGACGACGAGACATTCTGGTGCAGATCTTCATCTAGTACGGCCGAAGTGATTTTCGCGGAGTACGAGTCGGCAGCTGGGGACGCTGCCATCACGCGGTGCGTTCGAGGAAGCTGGTCTTACCTGGTCGCTGACCTGGGCTGTGAACAATGGTAAAAGCTACGGCCCGGACGGAAGCTCATGCAATCGTTCCACCCAGTAATGACCCTGAGATTTTGCAATGACCCTGAGATTTTGCTCTATCTGTTTGACATTCAATGATATGTAATTGTTAATAAAAACAAACTTCGTGTTTGCCTAATTTCACAATAATAAATTGTACACCCAATTTTCAATTTTCCTATTCATTACAATAATATTTCATGTGATTAGCTGAAGATTAAGTATGATTTTTGATATTCCAAATTGATAATTTTGCTAATGATAAAACAGTATGACCCAAAAGTAAACGTCCGCAAGAAAGAGGTTACAGGGCACAGCTAAATTCCTTCCCGTTTCTAATAACCTCCACGTCGACAAGTCGTATAAATCCGAAGAAAAAAATATATACTAAAAAATTCAGCAAATCCTCACCTTCTGGAACACTCTCGAATATACTACCACTGCATACGTCATACCAGCGTTTGTGATATTTCCGAATCAGTGATGGAGATAACCTAATACTTCGTAAGCATCCAGTCATCTGTATAATCCATTCTTGATCATATTCAAATATTTGCATTTCTGTTTTCGGATTCTGTTTAGCATCTTCTGTTTTGAACATTTTATTAAGTAATTTACTTAGAATACGACAGACATTACATTGTACAGGGATAGTTACATAAGTGTTGACAAACAAGCTGGCACTTGATTTCATGCATAAGGGTGTGGGAAAATTTTCTTTCATAGGAAAGGGAGTGAGGGACTGGAATAAATTGCCAAGAGAAGTGAACTTACCGGAAACACTGAAAGAATTTAAAGCAAAAATTAGTAGAGGGCAAAAGTAGGTTGGAAGGGGAAAGGTAGGGGGTGTAGGGAGATTGCCACCGGAACGGGTGCTCCATCGCAGTTTTATCAATTATTATTATTATTATTAACCACACTGCTTCCCCCAAACGTGTAGCAATACTGTAAATTAAATATATACGTTTGACTGCTGACCAATGTTCTTCTCACATACTACACATGTGTGAACGAAGGTCTCCACCGTGCCGCTGCAGTGTAGTCTTAGCGGGTTCGCTGCCGGATTGATTTCGTACTAACAGATAACATCCCTCTATACAGTCGCCCAATTTATCCAAACATGGGTGATACGGTTCACAATACCGAATTACGCACAACCGATGATGTTTAAGTCAGTACTGTTCACATTGTACTGTAACAATATAATAATTTCTGCTAATGTAAGCTGAGCGTGGTGGGTGAACGGAAACGCTCTGGTCTCGAATTCGTGAGGACGCGGATTCGAATCTCCGTCCGGGCATCCACATTTGCGTTTCACATGGTTTCCCCAAATCACTCAAGGCGAATGGCCTTCAAGAGGCCATGGCAAATTCCTTCCCGTTCCTTGTTCCCATACTATCCCGCCTCTAATGACCTCGACGTCGACGAGGCGTAAAGCCATAAGAAAAAATGTGTTAGTTTTTGTTTGCCTCTGTCCGGAGGCACATGTGTGATCCCTGTTAAGAAAAAAACTTCTCAGTCTTTCAAATGTTTATCTTTATATATAAAGATGAATGTATGTTTGTTTGTTTGTTGGTTAGTTTGTTCTTCATACAAATCCACAGTTTTCATACGATCTCGATAAAACTTTGCACACTTATCCTTTGAAACAAGGAGAAAAATACTGTATACATTTGGTTGAAAAATTATCTGTATAAATAACACATGTTGTGTCATAACTTCGAAATACGGCGATAGACAGACACGTTGGATGTGGACGTCTCCAGACCGTGTTTCCGTGTAGTGAACTGGCAGCTCAGTGGCTAGTTCGCATCGAGCCGCCGTCGCGTGCGGTCGCTCGATACTTTCCTTAAGCGAGGTTCAGTGAGTGTATCAGTGATAGCTTTGCTTGTGTGTTAAGATAGTGAAAATGGAATCGACGATACGAAAGAATACCCTGAAATTCGCGTTCGACGCAAAGGAGACAAGACCAGGTGCATATGACTACCATGAATGGCTGTATGAAAAATTCAACTTGACAGACGCAGATGTATACGGAATCCAAATGGACTTCTTGACTTATGCAGTATACGTTAAAATGACAAATGACAACTTGTGCAATACTATCGTAGAGAAAACTGGAGGGAAAGCCGACTACCAGAACCTAGATGGAACCGTAAGTACCGTATATATAAGCCACGCAGGGCTGGGGCTACGATCAGTAAGAGTTTTTAATGTACCATTTGAAATTAGTAACGCTAGTGTAACGGCAGCAATCCGAAACTATGGTGAAATAATAACGGCGACGGACGAAAAATGGAGCCCAAAGTTCAGATTCCAAGCAAACAACGGCATACGGTGTGTGAAAATTGATTTAAAAAAACATATACCTTCCTATATAATGATACAGGGTTTCAAAGCATTAATAATATATGAGGGACAACCGCGCACATGCTCTGTTTGCAATGAACCAGGACATCTAAGTTCTGAGTGTACAAAACGCCGACCATTACAACTTCCAAGAGCAAAATTGTCAACATCAGAAACTATAACAGCAAATGCTACAATCGCGGAAGCGAGTAAGGAAAGTAGCAACACAGCGTCTTATGCAGAAGCCACGGCACAAGTCAACAGTGTAAACATAGGCCACACTGTAACATCAGCATATGAGCCATACACAGAAACGTTGGAAAACATGGAGATCGATGTAGAGGACAACTCGGAACAGCACGGCGGTAAACAGGAAACACAGGCCGAAAAATCTGGACAAGAAGAAGAGGAAAATGAAGAACCGGAACAGAAATTACATGAAAAAGAAATAGAAGAAGAGAGTATCCCAGAACATGTCATACACATAGAAACATTTACAAATAAAACAGCTCACCAGGCAGAAGAAGATTCAGAAACAAAACAACGGATTGAAATGCACAGCTCAACGATCAATAACAAAGCCGAGAAAGAAATAAGCGAGAAGAGAATAACAAGACAATCTAGCAGAAGTGCAAATAAGGATGGTGAAAATACCGCAAGTCAATACATAGCAAAAAAACGCCGAGCTCTCAGTGAACGACTCGAAAATAACGGCAAACCAGTAAAAAGAATAGCAGAGAAAGTAGAACGAACAACAAATAACGCCAAATCAAGCCAAGAAGAAGAAGAAGAAGAAGAAACAACCAAAGCGAGAAATGAAGGACAAGACACACCAAAATACGTAAACGATCAGAAGATAAGAGAAGAAGATAAACCAAAACTCCTCAGTAAAGACAGCTGGTACGAGGAAGTAATGGAGGGATCTGATGAGACGTAAAATAACCAATGACAAGCAATCAAAGTTATAGCATCGCAACTATAAATATGAACAGAGTAATTACACCATTCAAAATAAAATGCCTAGCGGATTATATTAAACAAAACAGTATTGACATCGCAATGTTACAAGAAGTAATTTTTTGCCCGAACTAAACATCCCTGGATACGATGCAATAATCAACTACTCCAAAGAAACCAACACGGGAACGGCCCTCGTGATTAGAGAGGGAATTGAGACGGTTAGTACAGAAACATTAACAAACGGCAGGGCCATTGCAACTACAATAAATAACACGCGAATAATCAATGTTTACGCCCCCTCTGGCAATAATAATAGAGCCCAAAGAGCATAGTTCTACAAAACAGAGCTACCCTATCTCCTGCGAAATACCACAGGTGCAATAATAATGGGAGGTGACTTTAATTGTGTACTAAGCCAAAAAGATCAAACCCCAAATTTCAATGGGTGCAGGGAGCTGACTAACCTCATTCGAGGGATGGACTTTCACGACGCATGGGAATGCATTCACGGAAATGCCAAAGCCTACATATATGTCTCAAACAACTCGGCAAGCCGACTCGACAGGATCTATGTAACGGAGACTCTCCGAACCAAAGCAACCAGTGCGAACATTTTTCCTCTAAGCTTTTCAGATCACAACAGTATGCAATGCACTGTCAACATGCAGAGGCAGCTAGTTAGCAGAGGCAAAGGATTCTGGAAATGTAACATCTCTATGCTTGAAGACCCGGCGCTAGACGAAGAAATCAAAAGTGTCTGGGACGAATGTCTAAAAAACTGTAAAAAATATAAAAGCACACTATCTTGGTGGGTTTAACATGTGAAACCAAAACTAAAACGAACCTTAATCTCCTGGGGGACACAAAAGAACTATTGGATGAAGGGCACAATTGAGTATTATTACAGATGCATCAAGGAATTATACCAAGAGCCCACCATAACTGTCGATACTAATATAAAAATAAAAAAATACAAAGCCAAGATCCTATCATTACAAAATATGCAAGCAAACAAACTCCTAACAACTTCAAAACCGGCTGACGTCGCAACCAAAGAAATGGCAGCCTTGTACCACCTTATAAGGAGCACAAAAAGGAGTAAAAAAACTTTAATAACCAATATAATTAAAGAAAATGGTGAAAACATCAAGGACGGAAGAGATATAATTAAAGAAATTACCACGCACTATAAAAATAATTTTAAGTCAACTCCAACTAGTACGGTGGCAATCGCCGATTTAATATCCAACTCAAGTAACACAGCAAGTGTGGAAGAATCGGCAACTCTAACAAGAATTTTTGACCAGGATGAAATTCATACATCGATAAACAAAGCAGCAAGAGGGAAATCCCTAGGACCGGATGGGTTACCCATAGAATTTTATATTCATTACTGGCCCATGCTAAGAAATAAGTTAGAGATTCTAAACGACTTATGGACAGAGGAAAATCTTCCCACCGCCTTCACAGAGGGCATCATAGTGCTAGTACCCAAAGGCAACCAGATCAAACAAATAAATGAAATACGACCAATAACTTTGTTAAATTCAGACTTTAAAATACTAACGAGAATCCTCAAAACTAGACTGGAACCCCTCATGGAGAAAATCTTAGGACCTCATCAAACCAGTGCTATTCCCGGACGTAGCATCTTAAATACTGTATGCGAATATCGTGATATCATCAGCATAAATGCAGAAAAACAAACGCCATCAGCTCTACTATTCCTCGATTTTGAAAAAGCACCTCTTAAAAATAACCTCTTAAAAATAATGGAACATAAAGGATTTGGCTCCCCATTCGTGGAAGTAATAAAGAAAATAATTACAAACACACATTCAAAACTTCTTATAAACGGACACCTGTCAGCGCCCGTCAAGGTAGAAAGATCGATAAGACAAGGATGCCCGCTATCAATGATCCTGTACGCACTGGCAACGGAACCCCTGCTTGAGAAATGTCACCAAAATTTAACAGGCATTTATCTAAACGGATACAAATTTACATGCAGAGGATACGCAGACGACATTTGTATAGCCGAAACTTCAGCGGAGGACATCCAAAAAACGCGGGAAATAATCACAACGTTCAAGGAAGCAACAGGCGCAAAACTTAACCCAAAGAAAACTGCACTGCTCCAAATAAGTGAGGCAGAGATCCCACCTCCAACAGACATCTGGTACGAGCAAGTAGAAGAACATAAGACATTAGGCATTATTTTTCAAAAGAACATTATGAAAACAATAACTAAAAACTGGCTCATAACACTACCAAAAATTAGGGCTGTTACAAACATGCACTGTGATAGAGATCTGGATGCAATACAGAAGGCTAAAGTCGCACAAGTATCTTTATTGAGTAAAATGGTCTACATCGCCCAAGTACTGCCGATACCCGATACAATTGCAGATCGGATACAGAATCTGCTCGGGTGGTTTGCAAGCAGGGGTAAGATCTTCAAAACAGCGTTCAAAACAATGACTCTACCCCTAGGTAAAGGAGGCATAGGAATGATAAGCGTACGCGAAAGATGCTGCGCATTATTCCTCAAAAGAACCATTACGACAGCGGTAAATGACCCAAACGGCCCAACAAATAACTTGATTAACGAAACAAAACCAGTCACTGAGGAAATACCTTTTAACATGGCCTCGATAAAGTTCACCTTACCACACATGAGAAAATTTCAGTTAGAAACAACTTATGCAAAAACCAAAGGATGCACCCTGTACAACAAGACAACAAAAGAAATCTACAAAATAATCAACACATCTAACCACAGAAATAAAATCGAAATTAAAAATCCACAATACAACTGGAGCAACATCTGGAAAAATATAACGAATAAATCTCTATACACTAAAACACAATCCTTGTGGTATGACGTCGTAAATGAAAAAATCTCAACCAACAGAAGACTTTACGAAATACATCTATCCCCGAATGACAGGTGCAGAAATTGCGGAAATACTGACACCCTGATACACAGAATAACGTGTAACCAAAACCAGAAAATATGGACTTGGGCAAGAAGAAGAATAGCCTTCCTTGACAGAACATCACCTTTAACCGTGAGCATCCAGGAAATACTGAAACCTGAGAAAATGAGATATCCTGAAACGAAACACAACACGGTACAATGGATACTAGGCAATACCCTAACTTATATGCTACAAACGGAAAAGAGTACTTACGACGAATATATAGCATATATGAATACTGTATATTACGAAATTATCCAAACTCAAAAATATAAAAAAGACTTCGCACGGATGCTCGATATAATAATGACAGAATGATTCCAATGATCACAATTTAACCAAATAAAACTGTTATAAACCCCGCCTAGACCCAAAGAGATACTTTTTGAATCAGTGGCACGAGGGGAACCTAACTGTACCAAATATTCAAATCACAAAGAATCTCAAAAAAAAAAAGTGGCTAAAGAGCTTGCTCACGAACGTCGTGGTCTCCGGTTCAAATCTCCGTGGAGACTAAGATTTTTAAAAATTGTTTTTCATCGTAAGAGTCAGGCCTGAGCCGTAGGTTATTTGGATTGAATGTTAAACTGTAGATATTATAAAGTTAGGGGTGCAATGCGAGGCAAATCGTAGGTAGTCTTGCAATTTTGTAGGTGTACACTTTTTTACGTTATAATGATCCCTCAGGTGTTGTTCGCAGTCAGTGTGTGAGTGTGAACCACAGTAATACTAATATAAATACGGAAGTAAGTCTCTGTCTTTTTGTTACGTTTTGACGACTATATGGCTTTATCGTTGTGATGGAATTTTATAAGGAAAGCTGTATGAAGGGCACAGGATATTTTTTCCAGTATGATTAACAGTTGTAGTCACGAAATTTTGAAATCTTATCGAATAGTGACAGAAATATGTTGGAAATTGATTCTCTTCAAGAGGCAGGTTCGACGGTAGAATGGTATAGTGATAGCTTTCCTGTCATATTATGCCAACTCGATATTGTTTGGGACCAATTCTTCGTTACCAACAACTTTTTATATTTAATTCTGGCAAACAAATCCTTAATCCACGCGTACGAAGTCGCGGGTACGAGGCTAGTACTTAATATTCAGTGTTGCCGTAAGATGGAAGAAATAACATTGTAGCTATCAGTTACGGAACGACCTATGCTCGTTGAATTAATGAAGTTTTATAAAAAGCGAAAGGTTGCGATCAGGGTCTGAGGAATATAGAGGTGGATCACTGGATTTCCCTCTTCCACCTACAGAACTAATGATGAAAGCCGATGGACAGCCCCAAGCTTCAGTAGTGCCATTGCCTTTATTGTTCTAATTTAACAATAGGCTGATTGGGCCTGGTAAGTCCTTCCGGATGTTCGATTTGATAAAAGAAAAGGTTGTTATCTTCATCAGTGATCGAAATTCAGTTGTCCGGGCTGTTGCCAGACAATCTAACGCCTAAGCTACGATGCCCCCAATCATGTAACAAGTTAGTAGCTAACACATTACCTTTTCTGCGAGTGAATGACACTTAACAGAAATGCAATTCTCTTTTTACCCCATAAGAAAAAGACACGATTTCACAATCATGTAGCTTTAAACAGTTACTAAAATGAAAAAGGTTTAATCTCAATCAATACCATCAACTTTAACTTCCGTCCGTTCCACTGGTACAAAATAGAAAATACCGTCAGAACAAACGCAGTAAAAGACATCAAAACAACAACATCTTCTTCAGTACCTAGAAAGTTTTGTAATCCTCGCCCTGAGGAAGTATTTGCAAAATAATTGAGTTGTAAGTTTTCATACAACATGTATAAGCTGAGTTCGGGAAACAAGAATCACGCAAAGATATTTTTATATGATTTCTCACACCACTTTGTGCATTTAAACTCCCATGATAGAACTGAGCTCTAAACTTAAAACTCATTATAAGATATATGCCATTCTTAGGAACAAAACGAGCTTTTGACAACAAACGCCTATTTGGTCACAATGGTCTGTCACGCTTTTCGCCTTCGTTGTCCAACTTACAACCAGAGATGTTGTTTTAAGTTATGCACGTTATTTAATACCAGTTCTGTTTTGCTAAGCATCCGCGAATAAATGAATTGTCAGAATACTGAAAGAAAAGTATGTATTCCTTTTAAATCGACATAATAATTATTAGTTGCTTTTATTTATTTAATATTCATTTGAAGTTAAATTATTCGTTAAAATATTTGTCAAAAGATATGAAAGATAAAAAGCTTTAATTTTCGATTAGCGGCAGTTTTGATTAGATTGTTATTACAACCGAATCTTGACGTTATAAAACAGGGCATTAGTAATTTATTTTTTTAAATAATTTCAGTTTTTTTTAATTAGGTCCTGTTGCTTAAATCTTCATTAGAATGAAAGTAGTTGCATACTGATCTCAATTAAAACTAAAACTGATATTATGTGCCATAAGGTAAGTTGTTAAAATTTATTTTTAATTTACTTTACTTTTACTGATGTCCTATTTCAGCCCAATTTAACTGCATTATCCTTTCAAGCGTTGTAATAGCTATCTGAGTCACGGGTAACCAAAAAAAAAAAAAGTAAGAACCCGTGAAGATATCTGATCAATTTTATAACGCGATCCATTATTGCCACTAAAATGCGATACAGTACATGTATTAACATGCGTGTGATTGAAGTATTCTTCTCCTGGCTGCAAGTTTAGCGTAGTATGTGGTTACGCTGAAAAGCAACCTGGACCAGGATGGCAACGGAAATCATTTGCTACAGCACAAGAGGAATTACTTTGAGCTTCATTTTATTATAACTCAACTTAGTTAAGCAATTTCTAAGAAATGAATTGCCACTGAAAGTAAAGTATGTATTTCGTTTAATTTGACATATTAATTATCATTTGATTTTTTTTACTGAAATCATTACTTGGTTTGAATTACAGAAGTTCTAAATTGATCGCGATCTATGCGGCCTAAATCACAATTAAAACTAAAATTACGTGGCATAACGCAAGTTGTTAAGATTTATTTTTAGCATGTTTCGTTTTCACTGGTTTCATTATTTCAGCCGCTTGTAAGCTGTGCCAGTCGTTAAAACAATCATCTTCATCGCTGATAATAAGAAAGAGAGGAGTAAGAACTCGTGAAGGTTTTGGATCAAGTTTATATCGCAATGCACTATTACATTAACATGCGGTACAAGTAATGTATTAATTCGTGTGTGATTGAAGCTTTGATTTTTTGACGCCAATATTAGCGAAGATTGTGGCTGGCCTGAAATACAACCTGGACCAAGTTAACAAATGAAACTTTTTGTTACATTGAGCATTATTTTATAACAATTTTATTTAGCTATTCAAATGCATACAAATTATTTGCCAAAATACTCCGTTAAACCCTTCATTTTTGACGACCCTTGAGGCTAGTGGAAAAAATAGCTGCTTGGGCCGGCATTACACTGTAAAAGATTTTTGTCCAAGATCTTTTATAAAACATTTTATCATATTTATTTTATCAAAGATATTTTTCCGTCTCATTACATTATATAAAATTTTTGGTCATAGTTCTCTGAAATGAATTGAGTTAACTTGTAAGCTTTTGCAGACCCAGTTAGTGCAACAGTCACAGTATGCATTTTATTGAAGATAAAGAAGAGAAGTAAACATAGTTAGGTTATACCGTGGATTGCGAGACTTGATATGATAGGAGTTCATCAAAGTTTAGTGAAAGAGCTGCAATGTGAGGACATGCCAAATTATAAAAATTATGGTTGATGCTGAAGTATACATCCAATAAATTCTTACCAAAATATTTTCATAAATTTCTAGGTCAGAATTTTTTCCCCATATATACTATTGGGTGTCAAATATTAGTTTCGTAACGCATTAATTTTCTCTTTTTACGTCTTCTACAGTACAGCATTCTGTCATAGAACTAATTAACTTTTCGTAAGTGTTCGACTTTTTATTCCTAATCTTATAGTCTATATGTTTCTGAGTTATCTACTTTTCCTTCTGTTCAACCTTAGAAATTTTCGTGGATTCGACAGTCATAACCAACTTTGGTAATGTCCCTTACGCTATTTTCTTTGTTTACGTTTGCAGGGTGGTGAAATCTTTTATAAAATGTAATGCCAACGTCTTACATGTTATAAAAGAAATTTTATAAAAGAAATCTTTTATAAAATATGCCCCATTACAATGTAAAATATTTTATAAAATATCTTTTATCAAAGATCTTTTACAGTGTAATGCCGGCCTTAACAGGCTAAAACGATTAACTGATTATTTTCATTATTGTACATAAGTGAAACTTCGTTGCAGTACGAAAGAGATCTAAATCACTATTTAGTTGGTCTCGGAGACGTGAGTGTATTTTAGGACTGTTCTCAAGCAAAGACAATGTTAATCGGAGTGTGTCGCAATAGTCAGATTTTTTGTTAGAGATTGGACAGATAATACTGGTTATACCGAGTAGCAAGTAATAACATTTTGTTGTGTTATGCTGCCGTAGTTGTAGTTACGTTGCAGTAAGGTGAGCGTACCTATTGTCATCATTACACTGTACCTATAGTCGACATCACATTGTATCAAGATAGAATTTAAAGAAATGCTGTGATCCAGAAAACCCTGCATAAAGACAACAACACTGTCAGGTTTGCTCTTCTACCTGGATGGGTCCACATGTTCCGTAATGATCTCGTCCGTCTATTGTGAACAGTTTTTGTAGAGTTTATGCTTAGCATAGCCGAAACGCATATCTTGTTAGCAAAACCGTAACATAGTGAAATATTTTAACAATCAGTTCAAGTAAGTTTGTTTTACTTTCTATAGAACGTGAATATGTAAATGTGATTACGATGAAATATATAAACGCGTGTATTTAAACGAGAAGAATCTTTGCTGTTGTGGATAACCTGTGTCAAATTGTTGACCGAGCCGTGCCAGGCTCCGATACAATTCTCGAAAGTTGAAATTTGTAGAGGGCAAAAGTGCGTGGGTACTGGAAATGGGAAAAAATGGGTGTGTAGGCAAATTGTCACCGGAGTACTCCATTGCAATTAAATTAAATTATATATAAGTACCTAAATTTTTGCGTGTGCCTTAAATCGACAAGGGTGTCAAATTTACGTTTCTCACAAACAATTGAGCTGTAATCATAATAAACTTCGTGACATATATAGCAAAAAGCTTTTTATATACGAGTGTATACGCTACGGTGCGATGCTATAAACCTAAACTTGACATATGGAGTCGGTCTTCAGGAGATGCGATGTCATATTTAGGAGCGTATAGTTACGTATATTATGTCGTAGGCGTATAGTGAAATACATCGTTTCTATTTTTCCTGTAAAGCAGGTAGATATTATTATTTTTATGAGTGTAAAGTTACTTTTTTGAGCCTACAGTATCCCCCAGGGACTCACGAATTGTGGGACCGGAGACCTGGATTGCCACTATGGGACCCCACTTAAGTCTGGAATAGCTTCCACTTGTGC